>OY747701.1:11752500-12500000 GCA_963556495.2 Valencia hispanica
TTAAACAGGCAAAGTTTTGGGCAAAAGTTTGATTTACCTGAGGGAGAAAACGCTTTAATGTTCCTTTTCTTACAGCGTAAGTAAATATCTGGTTTCAAGTGTCAGTAAGGTCCGCTGTTAATATCTCCCCATCTTTTTATTTTACACATGGGAGTGTAAACGAAATTATGGGACGCTCCAAATTAATACTCTGGCTAAAGCAAATAAAACGACTGAGTACGTAAAAGCTAGCCAAGCCATTAGTCTTGTTGTTTTAGATTGTTATGTTAGACCACGTCCTAGATACATAAAATAAAGTGAAAGGTTATATGGAAATAACTTTAAATTGCGGTCAACTTTTAACAGTGAATATTATTGCTTTGTCTTGTCTCTCATTCTGTATTATGAGAATTAATTCATTATAACGTGGTGTATCTCATCGAATGGAACAATGAGTGAAAGGTAGAGTTTTCCTTCTGCTTTGTTCTGTTTCCTAAATAACTTTTATTTAGGAAATTCACCAAAATTAAAACTCAGAGTAAAACTGACTTCACTGACACTTTGTGAGTTTTGTCCTTTGACAAATCTGCCTCAGTTATGCTGAAAGGCTGTGACTCACTCTAATATATTATCCAAAACAATATTCTCCAATTGTATTCAAAGCTCAATAGGATTTACTGTTTACAACATCCTGGTAGTTTTGTCTTTTTTTACTATGAACCATTTGCTAATTTGCAAAACAAAGCGTTGGAAGGTGTTGCAAACCATCAATTTGACTCACCATTTCGGTAATCTTAAATAGTATAATTTACAAAGTCTTTGTTTGATTTTTGTATAAGCAAGGGTGCAAAGTGTACACTTAGCTTAAAAAACACATGATTTCACATGGGCAAAATCACATGTGATGACGTGAAAAAACTTTGATCCAGGTGAAATTCACGTGTGAAAACATGTTAAAAAAAACATGTGACCACCTGTGTTGTGCATTTCCCGTGTAAATTTGGAACATTTTTATGGTAATAAACTGTGAAACCCATGGGCATTCACATGTGAAGCAGATTGGATAACATGTAAAACACATGTGAAAAATTGCATTGTCCATTCAAAACCTGCATGTGAAAAAATGTGTGGAACCCATGTAAAACCATGTAGAATTACATGTGAAAGCCTATGTGATTGCATGTGAAAAATATTAGAAACCCATGTAAAACAATACAATTGTAGTCCATATTTTGCTGTGTGTGGTTTACCAGGTACCACATGGGATAATACTGTAAGTGAAGTACACCTTCAACCCATTGACATTTTTTTATAAGAGTATTTTTCTGTAATATTGAAATTCCTGTGTTAATGTTGAGGCACTTGGCATTATCAAGTATTTCCCTCACTTTGCGAAAACAGTAAAGAGTGGAAAACAATCTTAGTTCACATCAAGGCTTAACAGGAGGGCAAATCTGGAAAACCTCTTCCCCCCCGTACTGGCATTCACCTGGTCCACTATCGGCTGGTTTGTCCCCTCAAAAACAGCTTTTTTAATTTGCATGTTGCCATTTTGAGAATTTTGAGAAAGTAAACATTCCCCAGAATATATTTCTTTCTCCATGTTTCAAAGATTAAAAAGAACACAAAAAACAAAACAAAAAACATAAACATGTCAGCAGGAAGGGTTGGAATAAAATATTCAGTACAAACAAAACACATTTTTGTGAGTGAATTCTCCGTGTTTTCATCTGATTTCTACAAATTCAACATGTGTTTTCTTTCAAACTGTGTTGTTTTGTGAGTTGAAAAGTTATAAGTAGCAAACAGACTGAACAGAATGTAAAAAGAAATTCCAGTGGAGGTCTGTTTTCTTTTTTTTTCTTTTTCACTACTTGGACAGCCAGGCTTTTGTTACATTTTTGTATCTCCCATTTTTAATAAGAGCTCTCTCTGACTGTGATTTCCCCCTTGTTCATGGCATGGCAATACATGGCAGAACCCATTTCTCATTCTTGTTAACCAAGTGGCTAGTATTCTTAATGAACACTATTAAAGGCAAAGTGTCATTACCCCAGCACTCACTCTATTCTTTACGGCCATCAATGTCTATTGATGTCTTTCTTCCTCTAATCATAGACTTCCTCTGTGAGCGCTCGTCTTCACACACAGCCACTGCCTCGCAGAACACAATGATGTCAATTGACTCCCTTTCTGTCACATTGTTTATGTGGTGAATAAAATCGGAGTGTGTGAAGTAAACGAACATCCTCCAGTTAATACAGAGAGTAATGTTCTGATTTTTGACTGAAGGACAATATCAACGTTTTGAATTCTCGAGATCAGTGACCTAAAAGCAGTCAGAGTGGAGTTTAAGGTGTTTTCACAAGTATCGACGTATGGTTAGCTGAAGGTTTCCAGGGAGCAGTTTTCAAAGGTTTTCTCATTCTTTTAGTAAGGTCAGTGAATAGAAAGGGTGGACTTTCAAAAGTGGATCCTAGCTGAAAAGGCAAATCCCACTTTCATTTACGAGTAAAATGTCTCATCGTGAGCCCTCGCACTAGAACATGCGACCGAAAATTAGCTTGACGTCTGTTCAGAACCATTGTTCTGTGTAAACACTAGGGGCCTAAAGGTAGATGTATTCATATTCCGTACGGCCCTGTCGGTTTCTACCTTAACACATGCAAACTGTTTATGTGTGGAACTCAGAGCGCTATGCAACGTTTCCACAGCGCAACATTTAAAAACAATTTGGGAACATGAATAGTTTCTCATACATCTACAGTAGAAAAAGAAAGATGGACCAAACCAAAACTTTATCAACGAACACATCTTTCAACAGCAATAAGGTCCATAACACGCTCTGCACTGAACTGAATGACTCACCTGAAACAATGTCAAGCTGAATGGAAACATCACTGATACTGGAGAAAAACCAGCTGATGTCCACATGGCTACCAGTAGCATCCAATCACCCCAAACACCTTAATTTATAAGCTATAAAAAGTAAGCCGGCGGAGATTGCTGGTGAGATTTAAGAATTTTCCCAACAGCTGGTCTCCCATGTTGCTGGGAGACTAGGTTGTCGAAATAACTCCAAAGTGATTTAAGCATGTTTTATTCTCAAATATGGACAAAGTTTTTTTTAAACACTTGTAAACAATAACACTGACTGTTTTCATGTGGTTATATTGTATTCTACTCTGGCTATGTCTACTTGTACTATTTACATTTTTATTTCATTTTAAATCCAATCAAATCTCCAGTAAGTTCTATACGTTCAACCATTTTTAGTTATATAACATGATAAAATCAGGAAATGAAAGCAAGGTTTTCAGGTAAATAAATTTCTATGCTTAATGCTGATCCAAGTTATTGGCACATTTGTATTTATTTATTTATTTGTATTTCCTTTACTTCTTTCATTTTCTTTGATTGAAGTGTACCAAATACGTACCGAACTGTGATTTTTGTGTACCGTTACACGCCTAGTGAACACCCAACGATGTCCAGGTTTCAACCATCTAGCTGTTGTGTGCAATGTGCCAGTTACACGGGCAGCAAACAACCCCACACAGCATGATGGTGCCACCCCTATGCTCGACAGTCAGCTGTGTTCTTAGTTTTGAAAGAGTTAATCACCTTCTCTAGTCCAAATTGACTCGTATGTAAAATCTACAATAAAGTAAATGTGGAAACAGGAAAAAAAATTATATTATATTATATTATAATAATATTAAAAGCTTAACTTAATATAACAGTGTGTAAACATCTCTTTGAAACTGGAATAATTATAAAACATGGAATAATTTATCTGTTGCAAACTATTGATTTAAAAAAAATACTTTAAATATTTATGCCTTTATCTTGTCAATTTTTACATAGGATGAGACATGAGATACCGGTTTGAACTAAGAGCAGGGAAGTCAACGGATTAAGGGATGTGACATGCTCTTTCTTTGGAAGTGTGTGCTGCTGACCACTGACACCGTCATTTACCACATTTCATATGATTTCATCAGGGACCAGGACAAAAGCTGCATTGGGATAAAAGAATGAATATAATTTGAAAGCCTTCTTTGAACATCCCAACCTCCTGCATTGTGAATAATGCAGTCATTACACGTTTTGTTTTGAGAGGAAGCTGCCCAACCAGAAGTGTGCATGGAAACAACAAGGAGGGTCACACAAAAACCAAAGGACCTTCAAGTCAGAATAAAACAAGACTTAGCTGAAGAAAAGCTGTTAGAAAAGTTCTGAAACTGGTTAAAGGTGATGCTACTGTACAATGCTAATATTTCAGTCTGTATTACCTTTTGTGAATTTTTAGCTGCAAAATTCCAACCTTTTTGTTTTTGTTTGAAGATGAAACTAACGTGTTCTTTATGATCTTTATTTATAAAATGAAACCATATTTTCAAGGCTGTTCTTTTAGTCATTTCCACTGATAAAATTACTAGAAAATATTATTATGACCACTGACGAGCAAAAAGACTAATACTGCTGATTTTGTTGCTGTGAAAACTGAAGAAGCCTCCGACTTAAGACACTCTGTAGTTGTATGATAGACCCAAAAAGAGGATGGTCAGGGATGTCCATAAGGTTCTTGATTTTAATAAGAATACTTTGCACCATCATCTCCAAAAGGTTCCAAAGTTGTCCCGAGAAAAACTCTCTGTATTCAGCTTCTTGTTTATCTCAAATTCACCCTGACAACTGCATAGTCATCTGAGTATTTTTGCGGATGACAGGTCTGTGACTTATGGTGGAAGTCTGAGGAGTACAGAGTGAAAAGTAATGGTGAAAGTGCGGTTCCCTGTGGTGCTCCTGTGCTGCTGACCACCTGGTTTGACACCCAATTCTTCAGTCTTGTCCTTTTTGGGAACTCCACATCAAATGCTATCCCCGGCCGGCTCCTTTCTGGGACCACTGTCTGTCTTCAATAAAGCAATAGTTAAAAGTCTCTGGGTTTTTTTGACGGCTCTTTAAAGCTATCCAGGCAGATCAGTGCTGCCGTCAAATCAGGCTTCTATAATCTAATGGTGTGTTCACACCAGTCAGCGAGTCCACGCGTCAAATCGCTCAAACGGACTAAAGTTGACGCTTTAAAATTAAAACTCAGCTGCTTGCACACTTTGTAGTCCGCGTTGGCGCGTCAGCGCATCACGTCCCGTACTTGCCCTAACCGGCTTTTGCTAGCGTTAGCTAACATAACAAGAAAGTTGAAAGAAAATATTTAACTGCTTAGCTGGGACTCCAATATCCTCCGATATCTTCCTCCAAATAAATCTGATCTCTTCCTGTCTTTATAAAAAGACGAAGACGGGTCATACAATTCACGAAAATTACAGACAGCGACGATTGAGCCTCCATTTTGAATGAATGACTTGCCGATCCACGTCAGTACAAACAGTCCCTATGATTCGTTGATGCCCCGCGTTTGCTGCCCCAAACTTCAGTTTTCCCAACTACACGCAGCAGCTGCTCCGATGGTCCGTCAATGTATCCGAGCAGCTGCTGCGTGGACGCGCGGGGCAGCTTGACGCCCACTTGACGCGTAGGTACCATAGACTAAAATATAGCTGCCCTGCTGCCTGGACGCGCTGACCGATCTGAACGCCCCATAAGGGTCTTGGCGAAGCTTAAACCATACCTTTCAGACACCAATTTCTTACATGTCATCCATCTGTTCGTTACCTGTAGGTTGGTCCTACTCCCTTTACATCGGCCTGGAATTGTCATTGTTGGGTCGCCTTCACGTGGTCCAGAATGCAGCTGCTCGCTTGTTGACAGCCACCAAACTGATAGAACATATCACCCCAGTGCTAAAGTCACTTCATTGGCTTCCTGTATCCTTCAGGATTCATTTTAAAATCCTGTTGTTTGCTTTTAAAATGTCTCAATGGCTCAGCCCCCTGTTATCTGTCGGAGCTTCTTCTGCCTCACATACCAGCCAGAACCCTGAGGTCCAGCTCGCAACTGTATCTAGTGGAGCCGAAAACCAAATGCAAGTCCTGTGGCGACAGAGCTTTGTTGGTGTCAGCTCCAAAGCTCTGGAATAGTCTTCCTTTTAATATTAGGTCTGCTCAATCCCTGGTCACTTTTAAAACTTTAGTGAAAACACATTTTTTATAATTTGGCTTTCAATCAGATTTAGTTCTGGAAACTTTCTATAAGTATCCTTCTAATTGTTATTAGTTTTCTTTTGTCTGTTCCTCTAATTTGTATTCCTTTCCTTGTCAATTTTCTTCCTATTGTGTCACTTTGAAGCACTTTGGGCAGTGTCACTGTTGGAAATGTGCTACATAAATAAACTTGACCTTGACCTAGTCTCACAAACTGTGGTCTTATTTGTCAGGCAGTCATTGATTCATGCGATTGTTGAGGGCTCCACCTGTGTGTCTTCTGGAATTTCTGACAAAACGAATCAGGCTGAATTGTGATAAATGCACTGGAGAAATGAAAAATCATGATCCTCACAGTGCTGCCTGCTTTAACCAGATGTCATTGAGTTGGTTGAAGCAGGCGGATGAATGCGTATGTATTTTTTGCTTTTTATAGAACGTTTCTTTACCGATACTGTGACCCAATCACCTAAAACAAAATCTTGTTTGAAGTAGTGATCTCTTACAAATAGTATTGATGACCCGTGTATAAAGTTCTCATTTTACAGCAGACCTTCATTCCCGAGTAGAAGGTAATTTCACATGTGATCAATGAAACACACCTGTGTTCATTTGAAAATGCACCCAGACAAGGCGTCCCTCACTGCAACATGTTTGTGCTCAGCGCTTAACACTCCCAGTAGTGTCTCAGAAATGACTCCGAGAACACAAAATCAAGCGTGTGATTTCAACCGCCACGATCCCAGGATACCAATCTGATGGGATCTGATTCCCCTTTGGGAAACGAACCAACTCATCTGAGATTGGACTCCTGATGAAGGATCAACTGTTATTGTTTTACCAGATGTTCCTCGTCTATTCTTTGATTGGTCTGGGTTGATTGAGTGAGTCCACCTTTAGCTTCCAAATTTAGGCAGTTGGTTGTGGTGTTATTTGATCAGTGTATGTTATAAGTTGCATCATTTCCCTGTACAATTCTATTAAAATATTCATTTTCCCCTGTCAAGTTGCTGTCTCTCTTCAACCCTGAACGCTCATTTGTCCCTCCATCCCGTCGGCATCCTATTACATGCATACTCTAACGAAGCAGGAATGGAATTAGGGTTTGTTGTATCAGCGGGGATCTGCTAGACTGTCCTGCATAATTGGGAAGTAAGTGGGAAAGATATGTGATTATGAATAAATAAGCCCATAGTAATTAATGAGGACCAATGATTGGACCAGCGATAATTAAATCAGCCGTGTTTTTCAATTTGCATGATTAAGATGTTAGTTAACGCTGTGTTGTATCCACACGTTACAGGTTGTTCATTCTCAAAATGTCAACATATCAAAATTCTCAACACTGCACTTAATTATCTCCAGGAGCCTTAAAACTATCAGCTAAATCAATTAACTTTAATCTGCAACCAATTAAAGTGTGACTTTTAGGAATGCTAATGCGCCACATGTTGTACTCAGATCGTGGCCGGCTCGAAAGGCACGTCAGCCGAAAAGCCGGCTAATTCAAGTGGGTTGAACCAGCAATCCACACACTGCCTAAACAGGAAAGTTCACGCTTTCTACGCATGGAGGGTATATTTTTTTATCTTAATTTTCTCATATTTTACATGAATTCATGCATGATTTTTGTGCAGCATTTCATGATTTAACAGAGGTCAGGGGCGATTTTGCATAATTTTGATTTTTGTAAACAGTTCAGAGTAGCTCTGAAAGGGACTTTTGAGGAAATGCATGATTTAAGCCAAAGCATTTCCGAAGAGGCAGAATGGAAGGAGCCAGCCCAGGTACTTGTAGCTAATAATATAATGTCAAATGAATAGGGCGGCACTCGACAATGAGTGTTTCCAAGCCTTTCATGTCTACCTGCCACATGCATATCAAATAGAGCACTTTTCCTAATATGCTGTT
This sequence comes from Valencia hispanica, assembly GCA_963556495.2. Taxonomy (NCBI): domain Eukaryota; kingdom Metazoa; phylum Chordata; class Actinopteri; order Cyprinodontiformes; family Valenciidae; genus Valencia; species Valencia hispanica. The sequence goes on from OY747701.1 coordinate 11,760,498, forward strand.
TGAATGCTGCATTGACCAAGACAACAGAACAAGGTGGATCGGAGAATGTATGTAGAGGAGGTAAAAAAAAAGATAAAAAAACACCGGGAAGGTCCAGTTTTGCTCCAAAGCCTCCACACTCACACTTTTATCTAACAGACCAAAGCGAAGCTCCACCTGCATTGTGCTATAACTCACTGATAGTGTCATTTTAACCTTTCCGGTGCCCTACAGATTGTGGAAATAGCCCGAACATTAGTAAAACACGTTTGAGGCTCGAGGGGAACCACAGTAGTGTAAATCTCTGGATCACCTGGGAAATTGTGGGAGGGGAAGTGAATGAGCTTCAGTCCCAGTGGTCCCCTGTCCTTTTAAAGCCGCAGAGCCATTCTTTTATTCTTTCTTTTAGACAATGAAGTTCCTCCGGACGCTTAAGATATATCACAGACTACTGAAATGAATTATCTGAGTGTTTCCATTCCTATGTGTTGATGCCCTAATAGCTGAAATGACCTTTGGGGAATGCAACAATATTAAATTTTTCAAAATAACCTTATTTATTATAAATGTAGCTGATATTGTGAGCTATAAGTGCTGAATATACATGTAATCAAGCAGACAGTTTTACCAGGGTCGGTTTACGATTTGGACAATATGGCTCAACGCCCAGGGTGGCATGGCTTTATGGGTGGCACGAATTCTCAACAAATAAAAAAACTAAAAAAGTTGGGGGTTTTCAGTTGTGTGGAGAAAGTGTTTTACTATTTCATACAATTAATGTAAATAGTTTGTCATGAATCAATAGTATTCTAAAGCTTCATCACCATAGAAATTATGAATTAAAAATTAATGCTGTCGAGGTTTTTGAATATACTAAATCTCTAACAAAGTTTTTTGTTTGGCTTTTTTTTTCTCTTTTTCTTTTTTAATTACATAATCTGACGTTTCAGAAGGCTCTTAGGGGTGTTTCAGTTTAGGTCCACTCTGTATTTCCTAATGAATAAATACCGGGTATTTGTTGCGTCATTAGATAAAAAAAAAAAAACTGTTTGCTGAAGATTTCTTGTGAGTTAGCTGCAAAGACTGAATGTCATTACTTCTATAGACACATCACAACTACTGTAATAAACAAACTGTTTAAGGCATTTGATCCCCTAAGATTTTACATCCTAATACCCTGTCAGATTATTACTATATGTTTCGATGGGTTTGGAAGCAATGATGGTAAAAAGAAAATAATGCTTCTTCATCACTTTTATACACATACTGTGATGTGTAAAGTATGGTTTGGAACCAGAATGTAAACCACAACCCAGTAAAGGTTAAACATTTTTATCGTTACAATTGTAAATGTGCAAGCTAGACGATAATGACTTCTCAGGGGCAGCTTTCTGGTCAGACTTTGGCAGAGGTGGTGTCTTTGGAATTCCTTTACAGAGACTCAGAAAATTGATAATGTTGAATTCTCGGAGGTATAACAGAAGAGGAGAGGAACATTTTCATTTACCAGGGATTGTTTCACCCACAGAACCATATAGAGAAGTGCACTCTTTACGCCAGAAAATGTGGAAGGTGATGTCACGGAGGGCAGAAATTTCAGTATCAGACTAAGCTGGTTCACAACCACCACTACAATGGTCAGGTTTAACCATAGGGAAGTGAGTAATCACTTTATCCATAATCCAAAGCTCAGTGGTCGGGTAAACAGTGCAGGTCAACAACAAAGGTGAGAGATGGGAACGAACCAATCCCAAATCTGTGAGGCAGTAACCAATATCCGGTTACATGAAACAAGGGTCAGAGGCACAGGTAGTGAAACTCTCAGAGTAGTCAGAGAGCAGGCAAAAGGAATGATCAAAAGACAGAAAACAGGTCAGGTACGCGGTCAGGATACCCGACATGGAACTCTCAAAGGCTGTGACAGGGGTTGATGACAGACGATCTTGCATGCAGAGCAGGAGTTAATTATAGGCAGTGGCACAGATAAAAGCAATCAGTTGTAAGCAGAGGCAGGATGGGCAGTTTGTCTACTGCCCCTTCTCCACTTGGGTCAAGTCAATCCGTTTTTAGAGCGTTTCCCCTACCATTGTTTGGGCCGAGTCGACCCCTTTTTTCAGACTACTTCTGTCTCAGTCCGAAGTGGGCCAAGGTGACCCAAGACGGCCACCTATGGACTGATTGGTCCATTAAAGTGACGTCACTCTCACTCCTACCTACGTAGTGGTAGCCACTGATTGGCCTGGCGGCATGCATGTGAAGTGATGTCACAGAGAATGTCGACCCATGGCCTCAAGCAAGTTAATAACATTGCTGGGGGAAACTAGAAAAATTAAAGACTGAAGATTGGGCCGTGAAGGACCACAACGGTCAGAGTGGGGCAGACCACAAGCACTGGAAGTGCTTTGCAGAAATTAACAGCATTTACAGTGAAAGTTGAGAGGAGAAAGAAAGGCAAGAGAGTGGGCTAGATACCGGCTCCAGCATCGGCATCTGTAATGTCAGAAAACAGTGAGCGATGACTGATTTTTACTGGAACTTTTGCTACACTGAGCCCATCCATGTCCTCGCCCACTGCCACGCTCCTGAGATGGCAATGGAAACACAACCAGGCCGTTCTGGGCCGGGCTGACCCGACACGGCCCCGGCTGAGCCAACCCTAGAGTTAAAGGGATATATGTGCTAGTGGTGTACTAGTGGCTCTGTAATGGTTTGAAATGAGTTTATGACTATTAGGGGTAAAGATTGTAGTATACCCAGTTTCACAACTACATAAGCCAGGCTACCACGGATATTTTGGGTGCTTAGCCTCAAAGACAATAACATCAAATATGTAAAAACTGTAAATATACTTTTAGAGTGTTTTATACATGGCCAGCTACGCCACTGTCCCCCGTCAATATACAGTGTTTTAGCAGCTACTCATGATGGTTGGCTAAAGTAGCAAGTTAATTAGCATAGCAACTTGTGTGATGATCACTCAGGTCAAATAAAGTTCAGATGACAGGGAAACCTTTGACAGCTTACGTTTTAGTCACGTTGTAAAGACAGTGAAAGAGTCTTAGTGTTATTAAGTATTCAGCTTCCTTTTTTTACTTCATTTATTCCTAATGTTGCATTGTCCACAGCCACCTGATAGCAGTCATTATGGTGGATTGAGCTCATTAATTTAAAATGGTTAAAAAGCTGTTTCGGTCGTGGAACTACTTTGCAGCTGTCACTTATGAGAAATAATGGACACCCTCCAGCCAGTCAAAAACTAGTATGCACTCAGAGAGTGTGGAGCATTGTGACTTAATCCTTACCAAGACGGAAATCCCTGTAACAGGATCGGGCTTTGTCTGTTATTAAAATGCAAACCCAGTGTCATTTGTCAAAGGTTAGAGAGAAAATGACTTTCACTAAGAGTGCCAACTAACAATATAATACAAATATTATACTACAACACACTTGATGGAGTTATATCAGAAGATTTTTTCCTGACGTCCTATGTGAACGGATAATATTTACTCAATAAGTTTGCATTTTCATATTGTCAAAGCAATATTGTTTATCTTTGGCTGAGTTTCTAACTCAGAGACTAAATAGTAGAAGGCCACTTTCAATATGTCCAAACACTTTCACTCATCATCTGCAGAACTTCTTCTTGACAAATAAGCTAAAAAAGAACTCCAGATTTAAGAGCACATTCATTTATTTATGTATTGACAATTCCAAGAGCCTGCTGGCCAGAAACACAAAGACAGTTGTTTCCTAACTATGATAAGTTTCATCAAAAGAAACTCTTAGGATTTACCAAAAAGATACATCTTTCACAACTTGCTTAGCACCAAATACTTTGTTTTACCAATAAAAGCACCAACTCTAGCTCTGACTGGTAGTGAAAAAAGGGTGTCTACTCAGCATCTTTGGGGCAGAGCAAATCACTGCTTTTGTCTGGGCTTTAAGCACTTATGCTAATTGTAACCATAGGACCAGTTACCCATTAGTGTATCCAATCTTTAAATGTCAAATTGATACATCTAAACATCATTGTAAAGCAGGACAACACTTTTTTTAGGTTCACAAAATGTACAACATTACATGACGTGCACACAAATAGTTTTAAGTCAGTCTTTTTTTTATTTGACCTCTTAGCATTGCTATGTCCTTCTGTCTGGTACAGTACAGATTTCCGGGTCAAATTTGCCTTACGACACCCTTACTATGTACATATACAGTGGGGGAAAAAAATATTTGGCAGCCACTGATTGTAAAAGTTGTCCCATTTAAAAAGATGAGAGAGGCTTGTATTTATCATCATAGGTACACTTCAACTGTGAGAGACAGAATGTAAAAAAAACAAATCCATGAAGTCACATTGTATGATTTTTCAATAATTTATTCATATAATGGTGCAGATAATAAGTATCTAGTCAATAACAAAGTTCATCTCATTACTTTGTAATGTAACCTTGGTTGGTAATGACAGAGGGCAAACATTTATTGTAGGTCTTCACCAGGTTTGCACACACTGTAGCTGGTATTTTGGCCCATTCTTCCATGCAGATCTTCTCTAAAGCTGGAATGCTTTGGGGCTGTTGCTGTGCAACACGGACTTTTACTTCCCCCCCACAGATTCTCTGTCGGATTGAGGTCTGGAGACTGGCTTAGTCACTCCAGAACCTTGAAATGCTTTTTACAAAGCCACTTCTTGGGTGTGTTTGGGATCACATTTCATCGTCAATGCTCTCACTGATGGAAGGAGGTTTTTGCCCAAAAACCCACGATACATGGCCTCATTTATCCTTTCCTCAATACGAATTAGTCGTCCTGTCCCCTTTGCAGAAAAGCAGGCCCAAAACATAATGTTTCCACCCCCATGTTTCACAGTGGGTATGGTGTTCTTGGGATACAACTCGGCATTCTTCCGCCTCCAAACACGGCAAGCGGGGTTTATACCAAAGAGTTCTATTTTGGTCTCATCTGACCACATGACATTCTCCCAATCCTCCTCTGGATCATCCAGATGCTCTCTGGCAAACTTTAGACAGGCCTGAACATGTGCTGGTTTAAGCAGGGGGACCTTTCGAGTGCTGCAGGACTGCAGGAAATCCATGATGACATAGCGTGTTACTAATAGTAACCTTTGTTACGGTGGTCCCAGCTCTCTTCAGGTCATTGACCAGTTCCCCCAGTGTATTTTTAGGCTGTCTGATCAAGATCATGTGTACCCCACAAAGTAAGATCTTGCATGGAGCCCCAGGTCGAGGAAGACTGTCAGTGATCTTTTATTTATTCCATTTTCAGTGTGGACAGGTGTCTTATACAGATACCAAGTTCAAACAGGAGCCATTAATACAGGTAACAAGTGGAGGATAGTCCTGTTACTTCTTAAAGAAGTAACAGGTCTGTGAGGGCCAGAATTCTTGCTTGTTTGTAGGTGCTAAATACTTATTTTCTGCATCATTATACATTATACAATGTATACAAATAAATTCCTTAAAAATCATACAATGTAATTTCCTGGATTTTTTTTTTACATTCTGTCTCTCACAGTTGAAGTGTACCTATGATGAAGATTACAGACGTCTCTCATCTTACTCTGCCTTACTCTGAAATGATCTCTATAGGTCATCTCTTCATTAAGATCATATGGTTATAGGTGAGAAACTTATGAATATGTCCTTTATGGTGGATGTTGGAGCAGAACAGCAGGGTTAAAAAATGAGCCTGCTTAGAACAACAAACAAATTAAGGCAAAACTAAACCAAACTCTTACTGACTCTGCGTTAGTAACTTGTGAACATGTGAGTCTGTGGTTCACTCTGGAACAGCTCTGTGATTAATACCACTGACAAGGTGGTAACTAATGATCAATTGAGAATGCTTGGCTTCTAAAGACCATTTCCCCTTCACTTACTTTGCCTTTTTCAAAGCCTTCTGATATTTTGATCACTGGCAGGGGCCATGTCAGTGGAATTAATCACTAATTTAAAGCGTGAACCATCTCGTTTGCACAAAATTCTCTGCACAGAAGGAGATTTTTAATGATTTATTCATTCTGAATTCACCTGCTATCGATGGGGCATTCGCCCAGAACAAGTTCTGAGTTCTGAAATCATTTGTTAAAAATAGTCCAAGGTTGTGTTAGGTTCCTCATATCATATATATATATTTATATATATATATATTTATATGTGTGTGTGTGTGTTGGTGGGTAGGGGTTTGTGTAACATGCACTACCAGCTTCAGTTTCTCAAACATGCTTCTTTATGTACTTCAACATTTAGAGCGATTTAAGACGAACAGCGATTTCTGAGCAGTGTTTTTTTTTTTAAGAACCCATTCATCTCCATCCACACATATCCGACGTGCTCCGTGTGTCCGTCAATGCAGTCCTTATACATATGGAGAAAGAGCAACGTGGCTCAACATTTACAGCCTAATGCATTATGCAGCAGGGGCTTTTAAGAAAGATGATTGGAGAATTCCCATCTGACACGCAGCAGCGGCATCAAAGCAGGAGTGGGAGGAGAATTAAATCGTACAGAAATAAATAATGGTTGACTTGATGTCTTAGCTAATTAGGATTTCTGGCATTTGGGTCAAAAGGCCGCCAGCGGGGGGAAAAAACCCCCTCTGAGGAACAGGTCTGGGGGTTTTGAAGGTGGTGAAGCAATATAACATGAGTTGTTCTCTGACAAAGTCTTTCAACCAGCGTTTAAGGTGAAATCAAATACACAGAGCCTTGTGAGAGCCTCCATAGGCTTTGAAATTCTCAACTTTTTGTCAAGTTAACATATTATTAGACCCCAAAATATTGCTTAGAATTTTGAAGTGGAATGAAGACGACGCGTGGTTTCACATGTTTTGGCAAATAAAAATAAAAGTGTGACATGCATAAGCTTTCAGCCCCCTTTGCTCTGATACCACTACATAAAACCAGCTGTTCTGTGAAGGTCTTGGAGGTTTGTCATTAGTAGACAGTGGTTTACTGCAGAGATTGTAAAGGTTATAAAGCAATCATCCCATGCTTTAAAGATCTCACAGAACACTACTCTGCCTAGACTTGCAGAGGGGGGCAGAACTCAAATGCACACCACACTTTATAAGATTACTTGAAAACCATGTATCACTTTTCTTCCACTTCACAATGATGCATCTGTTAATTTTGCTCCATCACATGAAAAAAAATAAAAATCGTCAAATATTTTGCAGTTTGTGGTTTTTAAACGTGACAACCTGATTTCTTTTTTTTCCCCTCCAAGCACCCTGTGTGTCATGATTTCCCTTCTTCTGCCCCCACCCCCACTGCTGCCGAGTAGCCACATAAACACTAGAGGGCTCCCTCTATGGGCAGCTAAGTGAACCCCCCCCCCTGCTGTCATTCACACACTCTTCCGCTCTCACACACTCTTAATTCATCCGCGCAATGATGAGCCGTGACCTTTTCACTAACGGTCTTAATAAGACTCCCCCCGCCCTCTCTACTTCTCTTTTACTAGTCGATAACTCATTTTATATGTCTCCGTTTTATTTGAGATGTGCAAAGAGCTTTTCTTTCAAATGCAGAAAAGGTGCAAACAGAGTAGCCCATACGTTAAACCTGGAAGGATCCTCACTTTTTCACACGTTCTGTTATACCGATCACACGACTGTAAATGAGCAGCCGCGGCTTTATTGCATCTCACAAAAACAAAAACAAAAAACCTACAGAAAACTCGCCGTTTCCCCAACAGTTCTACAAAAGAGAATACCAATAAGAATGGAAATATAAAAAACGCACATATTCGATATCTACAGTTGACTGTTTGAATGCTAGACGATAACCTTTCATTTGATTATGAATATTATGAATATTATTGTGCGTCCGTGCCCGGTGCTGAGCGCCATGCGTTCATTTGCGCGCCTGTTGACCAGACTCCTCATCAACCCAATGAGCGCAGCGGAGGGAGGCTCTCCCCCTGTCTTCTCCTCTCCTCTTCTCTCCTCTTCTCTCCTTTCCTCTCCTCTCCTCCTCTCATCCAGCGTGCAGCTCTCCCCTCTATCTCCTCCTCACTTTCCCAGTCGGCCAGCCAGCCTGTCGGAGCTCCTCTAACTGCGCGCACCAACACAGTGTCGCTCCGCATTGACAAACTGCAGAACGGATTTTTATTTTTATTTTTATTTTTTCAGCCAGTCGCCTATTTTGCACATTTTCTCCCGCACCCCGAAGGAAAACATGATGGAGTTTTTGGCGTTTTTTGGAAGAGAAGAAAGCAAAACGACCAAATAATGCAGCAGCAGCAGGAAAGGACCCGAGTCTCACGAGTAAGTACAAGCAGCCACCATTGCATTAAAAAGACCCCCCCATATCAGGTAGGCTACTGCCACCTTAATACATGGCTGTTTTTGCACGGAGAGGCTGAAGAAGACTTCTCTTCTCCTGCTATCTAAGCTCGTTTGAGAAGACCCAACACCCCCCCACCCTCCCCCTCCTCCTTCCCCAGCGCAATCCCAGCAAGTCTGCAAAAAGGTCTGCAACTTATCGTTTTCGTTTCCAAAACGCACCTCACTCCTGCCTCCGCCTGTCATTCGCGCCGGCTGCATGTGGATGGTTCCCTGCAAAATCGGACCGCTTGTGCGCTCCAGTCGCACAGCTGATGCGCAAAGACGGGGCTGAATAGGAACGGAGAAACTTCAGAGAGAGAGAGAGCGGTAGAAGACGTTAGACATCCAAGCAGGTGCCTCTAACTTTATGGATTTGGTTTATTTGGGTGATGAAAAAAAAAATTAAGCTTTATTCTGCTGCCCGGTGCTCCGTTGGCTCCTGAGCCGCCTGGACACGGCTGCCATCCGCCGGGGAGCTGTCCCTCTCTCCTGTGGTGCTGAAATGCATTCGGGCTCAAAGCAAAGTGGATGCACAACATAGAAAACGCGATGCAGATCGTATTTAAAAGCTAAATATTTGTTTGTTAAAATCTATATTAGGAGAAAATCTGCATTTAATATATATATATATATATATATATATATATATATATATATATATAAATGTGTGTTATTTGTAATTGTTAGTCTTTATTGCTGTTGCTTTGGGCTTTAAGCATATCGTCCCTGGTAATGCAGTAACGTAACGGCATAGGTGCTGTAAAAGTTCCAGGGAACTGAAAGCGAGCTGCTTGGGTACAGGGATGTCATGTCCACCTGCATCTGCTTTTTTTTCTCTCTCTCTCTCTCTCTTCTGGTCCTGTGAAATCACACAGAGCTGGTAAAACAGTAAAACCTTTCGAGAGAAGGAGGACAGTTCTGATGTGCCAAATTGTTTCATAAGAGAATTTGCTTCTAAAATAATATTAAAAAGACAACATTAACTTTGTGTTCATCCTTATCATAAAAGAACAGTTCCGTTGCAATGTTCCATATTTGCTTCGGTGGGCAAACATTCCTCCCAGAACCTTTTGCAATAATCTCTTCTGGATTCTTTTCGATATCAGAGGGCTGCAGTCTTGTTGACATCGCTCACCTGCCTCACCTTGAGGAGCCTGAGGAGTGTGCCTGTAGTGCGTGAATATCCTCAACCTGTCACAGCATCAATCACATGGAAACATGAGAGTCCTTAAAAATCTGACCGGGACAATCCCCCTAGAACGACAGATTACACAATCTTATACGGAGGGGCCGGAGAGCCTCGGGGTACAGTTGTTCTGTTCTAGGCAGAATAATGGGGAAAATGAGATTGGGATAGAGGGTCAGGGCTGCACAAATGATAACGGGAAATGTTCCTGTGCCTTATAACTCCCCAACCCCACCCAAAAAACCTGTCAACTCCCTTTAGTTATGACCATCACATGCAGCTTGTTCAGATGTTCAGTTGACGTCGTCCTTACTCGCCAGCTCCTCGCAACTCTCCACGAGTCCGAGGAGACTAACAAACTGTGATTGCTCCCTTTCAGGTCTCCCCCTTGGAGTAACGGCAAATGGACGCCGTGCAGATAGCCTCAGTCCTCCCTCACCAACTGCTATGGAGGCACGCCAAGCCATGCCAGTGACCTTTATTGCACCATGAATGCAAGCTCCGCCGCTCTAAGAGGACACAAGTAACCTTTTCTTGTTATCTAAGAAGGAGCTGTTGATCTGAAGAGAGAGGAGGGGGAGGCGGGGCAAGAGGTGGAGAGAAGAGAAGAAGAGTCCGGTGAAACAAATAAGCGGTCAAACAAGCGAGACACGCGGCGGCAGGATGCCAAAGAGGTCTGAGGAGATGCTGGTGGATCTGTGGATGTCCTTGCTGCTGGTGTGGATTACTTGCGCCCCCTCCGTTTCTACGACCCCCATTGGGGGCCAGTCCAGAACAGCACAAACCGGAGGGTTGGTGGCGGCGGTGAGCGGTCTTGGCGAAGGACAAAGATTACTGAGCCGCGCCAAGAGAGGATGGGTTTGGAATCAAATGTTTGTGCTAGAGGAATTCTCTGGACGGGATCCAATCCTTGTTGGCAGGGTGAGTGTTTGTGATTGTCAGCGTTATATTATGCTTGCTTATCGTGTGCAAACATTAATTCGACCCGTCTGAATGGGTCCCCCCCATTTTCCTTCTTGTTTTGTTTTCTTCCCAACAGGCGGAGAGAGGGCTTGGGGATTCGGGGTAGGTGGGGGTACGGGTACGAAAGCCAAAAAAGGACAGGGGAGGGATGTATGCGGACACAATTTAAACTGCATTCAAATAATATATTTTACATTTTTTAGCTTTTGCCTTTGCGTGCCCTTGAAGAGTTTTTTTGCTGAAAGAACCTTCATCAATCCATCCCATCTTCCCGTTTTGCCACACAAAGGCATGTGTTACAGATTGTCTATTGCACAGGAAGCACTTAGGGGAGGTTCCATTTTCCATCCTGCAGCTCGGGGGCCACCTGCTCCCGCGGCCCTGCGTTGAGGTGGAAGTTCTGCCGGCAGCCCTGGCCAAAGCAGCTTGTTCGCAGCTCTTTGCTGACTTTCACCTGGGGAGAGTCAGCCTGGCATCCCCCCTCCTCCCTCCGCCCCACAGTATCATCCAGCCACTCTGGCATGAGCAGGGACACAGGCCATCAGGCGTAATATTTGATGTTGCTCGGTAACAGCTTTTTGCAAACAGTTTACCAGCATCTCAAATTGGACAGCAAGCTAGAATCCCAGTGTTGTTTGTGACTCACTGCCCAAGTAACTACTTTAAAAACATCCTCCTCTATTCCAAACACTGTCATATGGCCTCATTAATTAAAGATTCGCCACCATGTGGGATTTGCACCTGTGTTTTCAGGATATCGTGCAAACGCGACACAAAAACGCTGTTAAGTGATGCATTAATTTTTCAGTCGAGTCATTTAGGCAATCTCTGCAGGATTCGGCAACGTCTGCTCATTAGGATGCAGAAGGAAAAAGACACTTGCGGGGGCCACGGGGTCCGCGCGTGTGTTTGGAATGCGAGGGCTTCGACGCAGCTGTGGGATGCATAGCATCAAAAGCTAGTATCATCTGACAAACTGTTACATAATCATATTTTTGTTTCGTTTTTTTGTATTTTTTTTTAAAGGAAGAAAAAAATTTGTGATTAACACAGTTTTTAACTTTCGCTTTTAAGGCTGCAAATCTCCAGCTCTGAGTTGAAAATGATCTACAGGGAATAATAAGTACAAAAACAATTTGTACAAAAACAATTTGCGCTCCATATGGTCTCTCTCTCTCTCTCTCTCTCTCTCTCTCTCTCTCTCTCTCTCTCTCTCTCTGAAGGCCTCTGCTAATGCAACGGAAACTTTACTGTGGGGCAGGTTAGTCACAGGTACCTTCTTTATGAAGGACAGTGCGAGGATTGGGTACAGCATGGGGGAGGGTTGGGAGGTGAACGAGAGCTAACCCTTTTGCAAAGCGCTGATGATGGGTTGCGTTCACTGCAAGGTTAAGTGCTCATGAGTGTGGCTGGCAGAGCCGAGATAAGTTAGACCAAGATGGCACCGCGTCGGTTCAGGACTATAAATCTCCCTCTCCCTCTCTATACCTCTGTCTCCTTTTCTTCCCACTTTTTCCCAGTGTTTCTCACGCCTAATTAAAAGATGAATCAAACGGGTGGGAGGAAGGCATTCAAATGGGTCCTATAGCTCTCTGGTTGTTTTGCTAAATTTCCTCCGCTGCGTCTGCGGCACACCATGATTAAGGAAAGTCGAGGCAGAGATTTGACTCCTTCCATCCTGGGGGTTTGTTTATAACCACTGAACTCTGAGCCTTAATTCTGCTCCTTTCCTTAATCCCCGCCCGTGACCCGTCTCCCCGCATCTGCGCTGACGAAGTGAACCCGAGAAAGAGACAGTGTTTGTGGGGAGGAGATCATCCCATTGATTTTTACCAGTGTTCCATCTGCAGTGTTTTCTCTCATCAGAGAGCATTAGCATAAAGGCAGGGGAGCAGTGCACTGGGAAACATGGGGGGGGGGGGGGGGGTTGGGGGGGGGGGGTTTTGGAAGAGAGAGAAGGACAACCATGAGCCATGACAGACGCCCCACCCCTCATCACTACCCCCTACCACCCCTAAGCCCCCGATTCCCCCTTACACCTTTTCCTGACATTGCGATTCAGTGAGCGACGTCCTCCGTCAGCCCCGTCAGTCCTGTTGGCGCCAGTCGAGGCAGACACGCAGTACCTGTTAAAGTGAAGCCGGGGAGACAGCTGTGAAAGCTTGTTGCTCTGCTGTAGCTTAAAATGAACACAGAGTTGGAGGGGATTTTAAGGATTACTCATCATGAGCCATAGGTGCTTCAGAAATATCCCATCATTAAGAACAGAAATAGGCAAATGTGGGAAAGCAGACTAAGACTCAGAGCCTTCTGGAAGCAGGAAGGAAGCATCTATAGGACTGGAGGGTATGTAGACCCATAAGAAGCAGCGATGTAAGGTCGAGGACTTGGGGAGCCAGAATTTTGCTCTACCAGGGTCGTCTGATATATTTCTCGGTAAAAACCAGATAAAGCAGCAGTATAGAATCTGTTTTAATGCATTCATGGTCATCTGCATCTCAAATACTGAAAAATCTAATTTCTTTCCCCCTATCCATAAAATGCATCAAAACTCCCACTGTTTTCAGAGTACAAACACATCAAACAACAGCATGTCTTCTGATGTACACTTGTTTGGATAATCGGATAGAGGTTAGCGTTATATGCTTTGATGCAAAAATGGGAATAATTCAGTCATTAGCTCTCTTTCTAAAGATGCAAAACATTTGTTGCAGGGCAGAAATGGAGTTGGTAGGCCAGATCTTGAAGACAACCAGAAATCGGGAACTTCTCTGTAAAAGTCTCATTGATTCATCTCTAAATTCCCATCCTCAGTAATTTCCAAAACAGAAGTTTTGGGTCATGTCTGCGGGTCCTGTCCACGTCCAAACTAGAAGTGCAAAGAAATGAATGTAAGGTGTGGAAAAAATATTTGATGCCCCCCCCCTCCCATATCTGTCTTATATTTTCCCAACTCTGCTTCCATTAGACTTCAGATGTGTGCTGTAGAAACTAATGACTGAAATGCATAAATCAAAGAGAACAGAAGTTCCATTTATTCAGGGAGAATGGAGTATCCCATTACTGGTGTCATTTCACGCCTAGCCCTGGCCCTAACCCAAGGCCCTAACCCTATGCCCCTGACCCAATGCCCTAACCCTATACCCCCAAGGCCACAAACCCTAGGCCCCACCCCTAACCCTAGGGCCCTAACCTTAGGCCTCACCACTTAGTCCTTTCCTTGTTCATAAGTTTTTTGCTATCAAGCTCTAATGCCTAACTTTTATTGTAACCTTGGTGCCTGACCCTAACTTTAAACACAAACTACATACAAAATGTTTAAATCATATCTTGTGTATTATTCTATTTGGAGAACTTTAGTAACTTTTTGTTGTTGCTGTGCATTCCTAAACCGGAAACAATTAATGAACCAGAAGGGGTTTTGGACTGCAGGACCTCAGACTGGTGTTTAGTGTTTGCAGCAACATTATGTATACCCTCAGGCTCACCAATGGTAGATTGGTTACAAGAGATGGCTGGGTCCTGAGTCTGCGGCTGATCCAAGCCGTCAGCCACGTCCTGTTGCCGTTTTGCCTCTTCAGTCAAAGCAGCTTAAATTATTAAAACATACAACGATGCAACTCAATTACACCAGGCCATTAAAGGCAAAACACAGTGTTAGAACAAAAGACAAACAGCGTGCAAATTGCTGCGTTTGCACCAAAGAGATATCCGGATGTGTTCCCCTTTGTAGTGCCAGGGAGATTGATGGTGGTTTGCAACTGGATCTTTTTTTATTATTATTATTATTATTTTTTTAGACATGACTTTTTAAACTCCTTTACTTCAGTCATTTAACACAGATCCTGTTTGGATTGCTAATGATGGATTCCAGGGCTGAAATGGAGTGTAGATGCACTAATCTCACTGATCCTTCATCCCATTGTCCAACGCTTTCATCCACTGCAGCATTGTGTGTGTGTGTTTTCCCACAAAGAGAATCGGTAATCAACCATTAATATTCATCAGTTCAGACTGAAAGTGTGAGATTGCGCGAACTGACAGTGATGCAGACCAAAAAATGACAAAAAAAAGCTTTGATTACTGATTCAGCAAAGAAAAACGGATATGTCTGTAAGGGAGAGAAATTGCTTTGTCTTTCCTCATGTGTGTTCTGAGGACGGAAACATGGGATTTATCCTTTTTAACAAGCTGCTGGAGAGCATTCTCAACAAGAGGATGGGGTGGTGGTGGTGGTGGTGGTGGGGTGATAGCATCAGACTGAGCTGTTGTAGAAAGTCTGCTGGGTGTTTTTGCTGGAATTAAAGGTGATATTTGTAGAGTGCGCTCCTTCAAAAACTCAAGAGGCATTTCTAGGACTGACTTCTTTGAAAACGGTTCGGTTTTGTTTTTCAATTTGCGTGGTGCATTCAGGTGAAACCAATAAAAAGATCTCGCATAGATTTAATTGGTTCAGTGTGTTGTAAAAGCAGCTGCTCCTTGCGCATGTTTATGTATTTATTGGATTCCGTATCTCATAAAGTAAAAATAATTTTCACAGCTCATATGAGTCGAGGTTTTAATTGCTTTTCTTTTTGCGTTTACCACCTGGCTCTGGACTTTTAATGCATCATCTTTTTCTCCAAGATAGTGTATAAAACTCATTTCAGGTTTTATCATTTGTTGCTCTCCGCTGTCCGTGGACCGGTTATCAGTGTCGAGGTTTCAAAACTAAAACTTCCCATTTACAGGTTACTTTAATTAATTAATTAATTAATTAATTAATTACGCCGGTGAAAGTGGTGGAGTGACTTGTGTTTTTTCGGGCTAGTTGAAACATAATGCAGCGTTGCCCCACCCCAACTTGTTGCTGTACGCTGCCAGTCAGCTTGCTGAAAGAGGATGACTAGCTTGTTTTAAAACAGCAGTCTGATGTCAGACCGGTAGACTCATAGTATTCTGCATAATAGGCACTTCAAATTAGAGATGCACCAGCCACAAACCAAGGTAGGCTAATTTTTTCCTTAATTGGCTCTAATTGATGACGGTCAAATATGGAAAAATGTGTATATAAAAAACATTTTTTGCAGAAGCCACCCTCTTATCGTTCGTTTTTTGCCTTTGAAGCTAATGTAGCCCCACCCTTAAGGCTCTGTGAAACCTATAGCTGATGTGACAGCTAAGGCTGTTTGGAAAGCGGTAAAATGTTTAACGGGAACCAATTCACATCAATCAGTGCACTATTTATATGTTCCAATAAAGTTGTTATCACAGATGAACTGATCATACAACCGGAGCTCAATCAGAGGCCTGATGGGCGCAACTCCATTTGAAATCAACCAGTATGTTGTGCCGATGTCTTTTCTTAAGTCTGTGTATCAAATCATAAGGTTAATACATACAGCTCTGAGCTAATTTTATTTTTATCTGTAATTATGAATAAATTGTATGATTTTAGCTGCAGAATGAATAATTGTTGCTTAGTAATTTGATCAGGTTGTGGATGTTGTTTAAACAGCATTAATACATACCAGTCACAAACTGGAACATTCCTACCCGATTCACTTCAGACTTCTGGAACTATACGTGGGATGCCGTGTAAATCAGAACTCGGGCTTTTCTCTCTCTCTCTCTCTCTCTCTCTCTCTCTCTCTCTCTCTCTCTCCATCCTCTACCTGCTTCTCTTCCTCCTCTCCAGCTCAGACTGGGTGATTATGGAGAGAGTGACTCTTGAGCCGGAGTAAGCTGGCCCCCAGGGCTGATGGGGTGTGGTACGGGTGACACTGTTCAAATTTCTCCAAGCTTTCGGCTCCAGCGGCACGAGGCAGAGATGGGAACTTTAAGGCGAGACCAGGCAGGGTCCCCCCCTCCTAATGGAGCCTGGGATTCTATCGGCGCTGCTCAAAGTCATCGGGTGTCGCTCGATGCTTGGCGCAGGTTTGGGGCCCGTGATGAATGCCGATCCCCCACCTTTATCTACATTTTACTTCCCTCGCAGCTGAGCCGCCGTCTGGCTCTGCCTTTGATTGATGGATGAGGAGTGGGAGTTAATGAGAATATTAGCCGAATTATTGCCAGTGATTGATAGCCATTATGACACGTAAATTACAAGCATTGGCTCAGATATAATACGTTCTGAAACGCAGCCCAAAATTAGACGCAGGTTCCAGAGCCGCGGTGAGAGGGTTGAGTCGGAAAGCTGTTATTAAATCCTGGAAAGGGAAAAGCCCCATCAGTGTTTTTGTTGGACTTCATTCCATTTGCTTTCTCACACCCACATCAGCTCCTGGAAAACAGCTCCATAATCTCCCTCCGAGCTGTGCCACACAGATCCGTATTGAGCTGCAGCCTAGCTGCCGCTCCTCAGATCAGCCTCCTCACCTCATGTGTAATTTAAAAAACAGAGGGGGAAAAAAAAAGGAAAAGAAACACATGCTAACAGTTTTCAGTCTGCTGCTTCTTTCTACCTTCCTTTCCCAGAGGCCCCACCTGTATGGTGCATCGCTAACGCCAGCCGGGCCATTATATCAATGGACCGTGGTCACAGTCTTCCCTCCCTCCCCCGGTCTGTAATAGAACACCGGGCCCAGGGATGGCTCTGATGGAGCCGTGGGATCACATTAGCGCTGCCCTTGAAGAGCTTGACAGGTCGTCCGTGCCTTTGTGTCGTCGTCAGGCTTCCCATCAACGAGCCCGCTGTGTCTGTGTGCGTCTGCGTCTGCTCCATTCGGCCAAGTCCAGACAGACTCAAAATGAGATGAGCAGACACAGGCCTGGATGGAGTGTATTTGGACAAGAAGGGCTGTGTGTGTGTGTGTGTGTGCGCGCAGCAGTAAATACAATGCGTCTGCCAGGCTTTATAGCAGCCGTATCGTTGCAAACATTTGCCGAGGTGTCAGCGTGGTCATATTTATGAGAGATTTCTCTCCAAACTGCATTATGGGTGCATTTGAGCAAGTTGGAATCTCCGGCGCTTCGAATTTACAGGTGACCTTATCCTCACAGGCGTTATTACTTTCCCAATATACACCTGCATCCTAAATGTTATTGTGAAGTGTTTTTATTTCGACCCAGCCCGTCTCTGATGATTTAGCGGCGGTGCTGAAGCGGCTCACATTTTACCCCTTCGGCATATCTGTCACTCTTAGGACGCGGGGCCTTGCAGAAGTCTTCGTACCTCACATTTTGTCACGTTATAAACAAACAATGCGTTGCGCTTTGACACAAGGTGGTGCTTATTTGTGAGGTAGGAGAAATATTATATGTGGTTTTCAATATTTTTCATAAAAGCCAGAAAAAATGGTTGAGTTTCTGAAAACGTCAGAGGTTTTAACACTGATTCTTGGGTCTGGACTTTGACTGGGCCACGCTTACCAAATGAATGCTTTGATCTAAACCAGTGTTTCCCAACCCTGGTTCTCAAGGCACAGTGCCCTGCATGTTTTAGATGTTCCCCTGCTTCAGGACACCTGATTTCAATTTGTAACACGCTTTCACCGAACTGCGATCGTCTGGTGTTAAACTAGGGGGCCATCTAAAACATGCAGGGCAATGTGCCTTGAAGACCAGGGTTGGGAAACATGCATCTAAAACATCCAATTGTAGCGTTGGCCTTTTAGTTTCAGTGTCGTTGAGCTGCTGGGCGGTGAACCTCCACCCGAGTCTCTTAAAGTCTATTACAGCAGGGGTGTCTATTTGTCATTTGCGGCCCCGGGACTGATTTTGTTCAACCCCCCCCAACAGCAATCCAAGAATGATACTAATTTGGGCCCTCAAGCACAGGTGATTGATGCAGATGGAGCCATTTTTTCTTTAAATCAGGACAAAAATCTCATTAGCTTTAGATTTATGGATTGCATGACTAACGGTTGTCACCTAAGTTTTGGGTCTCTGTAGCTCCTCCAGAGTTACCACGAGGCTCTTTGCTGCTTTTCTTAGTTGGCTCTCTTTGCCCCATAGGGTAGTCAGAACAAGAATGGCTGTCATAATAATTCAGATTTGTATTTGGGTGTGGGGGGGGGAATTTAGACACAGTTTAGCATCTTCCTCCCACTACACAATTATGCACTGCTTTTGTGTCTGTCACGCACATAAGCCCCCAATAAAACACAAAGTGGCTTCTGACGTAACATAACAAAAATGTAGAAAAGTTCAAGCATTGGGAATACATTTGCAAGGGCATTGTATAATTTACTCCAGCCTATCTTTTGCACACTGCATTTCTCTCCTTGTTCATTTTCATATGGGAGTCGAAATCAGGTTTCCGCTCAGCGTATCATGAGAAGGCACGCTTCGTCCGTGCTCTCCTGTGTACATGCATCAGCTGCAATAATAGTTTAACAGGAAAGCACATCAATTCACACGGCTCCAGAGTCCCTGGGCAAAATAACAAGCTTGCTGCTATCAGTCACATCTGTGGCTCGGCGTGATTAAATCCGTGTTGTACGGAGAAAGGGGGCTGACGCGAAGCCACTTTCCCCAAAGCTTCTACATCACTGCTAATTCCAAGCAAATGGCCCCTTTATGGTTTCGCCCGGGACAGCGTCGCTATGATTAGCACGCTCCCATGTCAGTGTTTGTCGGTCAACGGAGTCTGGCTGTTCTGGCTAAAATCAAATGTAAAAACAGGAGAGAATTCCCAGCCACTCATTAAGTCTAAATCTCCATCCCTGCCCTCGCTTAACTACCTCCCTTCCCCTCCCCTCCCCTCCCCTCTCGTCTCCTCCCGCCTGCCTCGCTCTGCGCCGCTCACCGGGGCTTGGCCTGTGCTGGCTGTGTGGAGGTGGAGCGCTTATTGGGCTAAATCATCTGGCTCTCTGCCTTGAACTTTGCTCTAACTAATTTATAGGAATTAAAGTGGTTCACCTCAAAGGCCTGTCTGCCACGTTGTCTTGTCTGAATTAGTCTCCTAAAGCAGGACGGTGTGTTGCTATTTTAAATTATTCGTGATTTACACAATTAATAGATGAATTTCCAGCTTTGACATCTGTTTGTTCTGCGCTGAGATAAGAGGGTTACCGGTGTGACGTATTGTAAGGCGTCTCGCTGGCTAAATGTATTTACAATTCTGTAAAAAAAAAATAAAAAAACAACCAAAAATATATATTAAAAAAAAATAGATGTAAATGTAGGTATTTAGTACAGATATTAACTAAATTAGATATAGTTGTGCATAACCTGACCACTAGGTGGTGGCAAAGTGCCTCCAATCTGATCACTGGCATGTGTGGAATATACACCCGCAGGCATTTATTGTGTACATGAGCCATCTAGGCTGCAGTGGACCTCTACCACAATTCGTGATTCCTTTTCTGTTTAACGGGACTCCAGTTGATTTATGAAAAATCTGCCTATTTGCTTTTTTTTCTTTTTTGTAGGGCATGTCTAAAATATTGTAAAGAAAATACAACTTAGGAATCTGAAATCCTTGGGCACAATGCTACTTGACACACTATGCGCTGGCGCTCGCAAAGCAGCCAATCCTGAAGCGGCTTTTTATTTTTCTTAATGCTTATTGGCTGTACCCCCAGAAGCGGAGATAAGAAAGATAGTAGATATTAGCTTCTGTTGTTGTGCTAAGATGGTTTCCACTATGCGTGGATATATGGAGTTTGAACTACTAAAATAGGCAGTTCTAAGTTTTTAGAGAAGGTCTTACGTATTTGTGGATATCAGCTATTTGCGGGCGGCCATATGGAGTCGGGGCCCACTGTATACAACGGTTTAGGGGCGACTGTGGCTCGCTAGGTAGTGTAATTGGCTGGTAATCAGAGGGTAGTAGGTTCAATTCCAGCTTCCACCTGTCACATGTCGATGTGCCCCTGGGCAAGGCACTTAACCTCAGGTTGCCTACCGATCAGCGTATGAAAGTATTTATGAGTGCGAATGGGTGAATGTGGCTCCAGTGTAAAACGCTTTGAGTGGTCAGTATGACTAGAAAACTGTTATATAAGTCCATTTAAAGGTAATTTTAGACAATAGTGTTAAAGGAGTGGCAAAGTTACAGTTTTGAAATACTAAATATTTTCTGCCATGCCTATGGTTTTAAAATGCATTGCACTACTTTTTTTTAAGTAAGGTTGTGTGATGTTATGAACTATAATATTGCCATTCCCTGTAATAGGCAGATGCCATATCAACACCATTTAGTAGCAAAATAATAGAAAACCTCAGAACAGTTTAAGTCTAACAGCTGGGCAGACAGTGCTCCCGTTATGCCTGATTTTACTCATTTATAACAAAATATCCATACCATTGGATATAACACATTATTATTGGCCATTTAAGAGACAATTTTGTAGTTTACCACTGCTTTCCCAGCGGAAGTCATGTTGGTCGAGATCGCCCAGTGCACCAAATCCAAAGTCTTCCTTCAATGAGATGAATCTGCGAGAGTCACTTGACTCTTCTTCTGGCTGGGTGGAGCATTAACTCATGCTAGCTGCTCCTTCCAAACTTGTTGGTACTCACTGCTGGTCAGCTGGCTGAAAAAAAAAATGGATACTACACTTTATTCTTGCTCAAAAACGAGACAAATTTAGCAGTCTGGAATTGTTCTGGTCTTAGAAAGACATGGACGGTCTTGTTGTGGGAACTATAGAAGCACCACCTGTAGCTCTTGTAAAGATAAAGCTGTTTTAAAACCGCAGTTGGCAATCTACAAGTGTCATCTCTGATTCAGACAACTGCAGGCTTGCGACCAAACAGACAGCTAACATTACCTTACCATGCTGTGGGTGTTATTCAATAATCCGCAAAATGGAAAAATTGTATAAAATTATTTGTATAACCAAATTCACAGAAATAACTGCTACTAAGCTTTAGGTGTTGATTATACATTTTTCGTTCTGGCTACATCAAAACAATAATCAGTATAAGCTATTGAAAACATTAAAATAATTTTTAATCATAGAACATTTGGTATTAGTGAGAATTAAATATGCATTTCTGCTTTAGATAAAGGTCATTCGTAAATATTAAAAAACTTGTCTTTTCAATTTTTTTGCTTCTGTTGTATTTTTACTCCAGGTAATATGGTGATATTGGAGACAAATAATCTACCAGATCAACAGATTACCAAAAAAAAAAGAAGCGTCTGAATGAAGGAGACGAGGGAGCAGAATGATTTTGGACCATCTGATTGCAGCTGAATAGGGGCTGAATTTTCTCATCGAATCAGTAGCTGAGAATTAGTTGCTGTAAATGAGGTTATCATTATCCAAATCTGATTATTCAAATCAAAAACTTCTGATTATCTAAAAACCTGCTAATTGGCCCCTGCCTCTGACGTAGCTGCAGAAGTAGCTCCGGATTCCTGCGACGTTCCTGTGCTCTCGTGGGCTCCATGCTTGGCTCCGCTCCCTGGGAAGCTCCTCTCCCACTGGTGGATCCAAGTGTACGTGAAATGCCGCGGGTTGCTGCAGGCGGCTTATCCCCACGCCTCTGCTCCGAAACGCGTCCCATTAGGCAAACCGGGACTGCCGGAATAATCTCTTTAAGAACGGAAGTTGCCATTGTGCGCTGCGCGGATGTGCATTCGGCTTCGGCGGTTTGCTTGGAGCGCACGTGGGCCGGAGAAGGAGAGACAATGAGGAGGGAGTTCTGGAACCGGGAGGGGTGTTTGGGGGTGGACAGCCTATTTCAGGCCCTTGAAAGACACCAGTCCTCTTTTCCAGGCCTTTTTTCCTTTCCATTCCTCTCATCAGTTGTTCCCGGAACTTCTCATGCGGTGAAAGCGACATCAGTAAACAAAAGATCGGTGTCTTCCCCTATAAACAGGCATTAAAGATGCTTGTCATCATTCCTGAGCAGACTGCGCAGGGTTGCTCAACTCAATCGCTTGCCTGACAAAACAGTGTGGAGGATCAATGGACACCGTTCAGCACACTCTTTGCTCTCTGTTCAACCGTCCCTAACTCTGGTATCTGGGTGCCAACAGACTGTGGCTTTGACCTTTCTCGCAAATGAATCATTTCGGTTTAATGACCCTCTCTGCAGAAAGAACAAAAAGATAGATAGAATAATAGGCAATAGAGAGGAGGAGGTGGGGGGGCAAAAGGCCAGAACACGAACCCTCCACCATCCCCATACTTTGTCCTAGAAGCTGGGGAGGACACCTGTATCCCTCTAATAATACCCCTTCCATGTGTTTGTGTCTCTAAGGGTGCTCTGATACATCCAGCTCATGCCTTATGAATCAGCTGTCTTAAAGAAAAACACACCCTACATTTATAACAAGCAGGTGGTGGTGAAAACACATTCTTAATAGTGTGTGTGCATGCATGGGTGTGTGTTAGTGACACTTTTGATTTATTTCTTCCTCCTCCGATGTTTGACTAAGTCTTCCTTTTTTTTTTATCCGAGTCAGATCAGAAAAAAAAAAAAAACAGGGGTGGTGGCGGAAAGTAGATGGTGCGCTGATGGTGGTTGGGTGGGTGGGGGGGCGCATGAAAAATTCAAAACGTTATAATATAAAATCTAGATGAATCATGAATGCTTTATGGGGATCGGGGCCGAGCGCGCAGGATGTTGAATTTGTGCTCAAAGAGTCCTGTTGTGTGCGCGTCGTCCGTCGAGGGACGGGTGGTGGTGGTGGGGGGGGTGGCTGTGCGTCACGTCGGCCCCTTCTCAGCTGCTTTCTCTCGACGGACGCGAAAATGAGCTGCAGAGGGAGTGAATGGAGGATGCCAGAAACATGTGAAAAGCTTTTAGGGGCCAGAGGCCTTCTGTTGGTGAAGTCTGCCTAATTGCTTTCATCCCTGGCTGCAACCGGTTGTTGTGGTGCATGCCGAGCGGACATGGGCGGATGGTCTATCCGATGAAATATTAACTAATCTTTGCTTACGACCGGCCCTCCTCCTCTATTGTTGGAACGTAGCATTCCAAGGAAAAGTTCTGCCATGAATTATAGAGCATCCAATTAGTATAACATCCCCACACATGATTTTGATGAAAGAGCGCAGTTAACTGAGGTTGAATGTGGCTTTGCTAGGGGAAGATCGCTTATGACTTAATGATGCCGGCACACCGCATCAAACCTGCTGCAAGTGCTTTTATTAAATAAATAAAAACACAGATATGATTCCTGGCAGAAGCCAGGGCCCCCACGATCGAGTCACTTAGGGAAAATAAACCGTGATGAAACAACAGAGAGGGCTGTGTGTTTGTAGGAGCACAGGCTGAGCTGACTGAAATGTGAGAGCTTAAATTGTTTGCAGACCAGGTGTCCATGGTGACCTACTAACTGGTGGATTGTTCTGTTTTTGGTGAGGGACTTCTCTTTTTAACAGAACGCACACAGAAGGTTGGTCATTCCCCGTTTATTGGGTGGTACAAGCTGCTGACGGCATGATAAAATAGTTATATAGCTGTTGCCACAGTGTCACGGTTTTACAGTATAAAGAATTTAAAGCAATCCACATTCCCTAGTACTACTGCTGCTAAAATAACGTCAAATATAGCTGTAATATTGATCTTTAAAGCCACAATATTCCCATCTCCAGCATTATTTATACTCATTCTGGTATGCTGTTAATTATGAGTGCAAGTTATTGTATCTACTCATCACACTGTTAAATAGGTGTCAGATATATAGTAAGCAGGATAAAGGTTCAAGGTTACATTATAATGTATTCCCAAGAATTTGATTGGTTTTAAAGTTAGCTTCAGTTAAAACTGCAGAGAGTTTTCTTAACAATACCTAGAATTAACGCAAGAAGTTTAGCTAGTTGAACTTTCAGGCGTCGTCCCCTGAGCGTCAACCAATCAGAGTGCCTCACTGTAGTGACGTCGCTACAGTGAGACGTGCTGGCAAGCTTTAGTAGGGTCCGACTTCGCCAGCTTTGCAAGCGTAAGGCTTAAAAACTACTCGCTTTGTGAGCGTCGTTTGAAGCTCATAAAGAGTGCGGTGTTAACGCGGTATTATGCTGCGAACAAACTAACTCAGGTTTACACTTCGCTGGTGTTGTTCTAAAATAATTTCCAACCGTTTCTTCCTCAGCTCTTCTTTCTTGGGTAAAGAAAATGCAACGCTGATGTGGTATTTCCACAAATAACACAAGCCCGTATGTGTTCCGCCATGTTGTGGAGTTGCTAATGTTTAGCTTCTACTTGCAGAGATGTGCTCTGGTCTCTCCTGTAGAAGTACAGTAGAAGGGGATGGCTTTTTCTGAATTGCTCAATTTTCCATCTATTTCCTTTCTGCGGGCAATGGGGGTTGGAGAAAACGTTCATGTGCAGCATGCACATGCAACTTAGAGTGACCGATCGTATTTCAAAAAGCACAAACTTTACATGGTTTCTCAGTGAATGACACCTTTGAAGGATCAAGTATGTATCGAGTATGGAAAAATTTTATATTTTTCTTTTCTTCATTGCCTAAATGTGTCCTTGAAGGACAGATAGGACTCTTCATTGAGTTCTTTCTTGTGTGCTTGGTTTCTTTATTATTCTTTTCTTTCCCTTATGAACCCTGAACCCATTCAAACCCTAAATCAATGCCTTGACCAAATAAATGGATGGATGTGCCATAACTTTCTCCAGCTGAATAGAAACAAAACTGAAGTAATTATTTTTGGACCCAAGGAGGAACGATCAAGAGTCAGCACACAGCTTCAGTTAATACAGCTAGAAACTACTAATCAGGCTCGAAACCTAGGTGTAGTAATGGACTCAGACCTGAACCTCCAGGGTCACATAAAGGCAATAACAAGGTCAGCCTTCTATCACCTGAAGAACATTTCTAGAATTAAAGGACTGATGTTACAACAGGACCTAGAAAAACTCATCCATGCGTTTATCTTTAGTCTGGTTGATTACCGCAACAGCATCTTCACAGGTCTGCCTAAAAAGTCAATCAGACAGCTGCAGCTGATCCAGAACGCTGCCGCTCGCGTCCTCACTAGAACCAGGAAAGTAGAGCACATCACCCCAGTTCTAAAGTCCTTACACTGGCTCCCTGTAGCTCAGAGAATAGACTTTAAAATACTTTTACTAGTTTATAAATCATTACATGGCTAAGCACCAAAATATGTTGAAGACCTGTTGTCATGGTACCAACCACCAAGACCACTCAGGTCCTCCAACTCTAGCCTACCAAACATCCCTAGACTCAGAACTAAACATGTAGAAGCAGCTTTCAGTTTCTATGCTCGCCTTATCTGGAACAGACTTCCTGACGAGTGTAGAGCTGCTGAAACTCTGAACTGCTTTAAATTGAGACTAAAAACCCATCTGTTTAGAATTCCCTTTGAGTAAATCATTGATGTCATATGAATGAAATGTGTTCATGCTCTCTTGCTTTATTGATCTTTCTCTTGCTTTATTGTGTATCATGTGTAATGTCTGTTTCTTTTACTTTTAATTTCCAATGTTATATTCCATGTCTGTTTGTTTTGTTTTTTGTTTTTTTTAATCACCAAATCATGTAAAGCACTTTGAATTACCCTGCTGTTGAAAGTGTTCTATACAAATAAAATTGCCTTGCCTTATCCATCCATCCATCCATCCATCCATCCATCCATCCATCCATCCATCCTACACTCTACTTCCTTCTTTCTTCCTTTCCCACTGTGCTATCCTTCCTTCATTCCCCATTTATCTCATTCATTCCCCCTTGGGTCTTTCATTCTTTCCGTTCTTGTTTCCTACCTTGCTACCTTTTCTTTCCTCCCCCCTCTCTCTCCTTTCTTTTTTTCTATCTTTACTGTTTTCTCCCCACCTTCTATCCTCATGCCCTTCCTTCTTTTTTTTCCTTTCTTGTGTAATTCCTTCTTTTCTTGTGTCTATCCCTCTGTCAGTCCCCCCCTTATACCGTCTGCCATAAATCTATAGTGAAGTTTAGTCATGTATATCAGAAATAAGGCTTAAGGCCTCAAAGAGACTTTTCAGACTTGAGAAGTCTAAAAGTTTGACGTCAAAATTGCGTAGAAACCCCACAACTGTAAGCAATCTGAATAAATACAATTTATATTTTAATTCATAATTGCCTAATTAATCATTTTTATATACTCTAATCCAATTTACTCAAATACATTTAGTGCATAAATAAATGCCTAAATGTGGCGATTCGTAAATTCAAAAGGTTGATTCTTTATTCTAGACCATAAACGAGATGGCATGTGTTTCTGAGAATATTTAATGAAAGAAAATCTTCAGCAGAACCAGACGGAGGAAGGGTGGCCATCTGCCTTGACCAGTTGGCAGTGGAATATGTAGACATGAGCCCAAAGTCAGGGATACCTGCTAAAAACAGAAAGCTTAACAAAAATAATATCAACAACAAAAGTTGTGTGGTTTGAGCATAACTGGAAAAAGGTCTTGTGAGATCCATGAGCATCCAAAGCATGTAGCAGCATAGCTAAAGACAGGGCTTACTCATCACCATATGCATTCAAAAAGTAAAAACAAAGTGAAATCTAGAGGTAGGAATGATGTCTTTCTGACTTTAGTTTGTTTAAGCGTCAAAAGTAATACTGCCGACAGAGAGTTCCGCTCACCGCTCACACACAGATGCAGGCCTATTACTGTTGATCCTGTATAGAAAGGAGATACAAGTTATTTGAGATGTGATAGAGCCTAGTCCCCAGGAATTGTATCCGTAAGTGGAATGCTCCTCTCAAAGCTCTAGATTTACAGTACTAGTTGTTTTGCAAATGAACCGGGGAGGGATGTCTGGGTTTCCCTCCTGGACATGTCACCTCACCAAACCAATCTTGGACAAGCATAAGAAGCAGGGTGGATGGGCATCCATGTTGGATTTTACAGGTCTACTTAAAGGACTTAAAGGCTTTAAATTATCCTGCTATTCAGAGTGGAAAATGAATTAAAAATGTGGGGCTGAAGCTTTAATGACTTCCTTGCCTTCTGTGTAAAGGGTTTGATCAGTCCTTGGTAGTCATTACTGTCATTCTTCAACAATTCAGAGGTTTAATTCACAGTTTAGTTTGAAAGGCATTTGCTAAAGCACATGAGTTGAACTCAACTGAGTTTCCTGAAAGTGGAAACCTATCTCGCTAACAATAAAGAGCCCTTAAGCAATTGCAGCCCGCTTAATATTTCATGTGTTTGCCACACAAAGCAAGGAAGGTTTGTCAATAAAGTGTTTTTAGTCCAGTAACCTCAGCTCTGGCTGTACCTGGTGACTGAATCCTTTCAGGGTAAAACAATTAAAGTGCTCAAATGTCAAACAGCAGGTGGGAACGAGAACCTCAGAATTTCAGCCCACCAGCTGGTTTACAGGCTGTGTGATCACAAAAATTTACAGCTAGAATACTTTTACACCTCACACAAACAATTTGCAACTGTTGGATTGCATAATACTGTCAATCTAAACCAAAAATACGATTGCCCTGGAGAACACGATCAGGGTCTACAACTTCATGTGTTCAGATACGAATTAAATGCTTAAAGAGTAACTC
Organism: Valencia hispanica; assembly: GCA_963556495.2. Taxonomy (NCBI): domain Eukaryota; kingdom Metazoa; phylum Chordata; class Actinopteri; order Cyprinodontiformes; family Valenciidae; genus Valencia; species Valencia hispanica. Next base: position 11,788,371 of record OY747701.1, read on the forward strand.
ACCCCCTACCGGAGTCTTACTTCGCCCACATTTCCTGTTTAGAAAATACACAAAAAGGAGGTGTTGCCTGGTGGAATGAGGAATGTGCTTGGGGAGAGGGCTGGGCGTGGTCTGGGCTGTAATTGACATGTTGACAGCACTATTAGACACTCATTTATACAGTATAAGCAAAAAAAAAAGCTTACTAGGGAATGAGTTGCTCTTTAATGTATCAAACAAATATTGTATAGATTTCTAAGTATACATTGACAGAGGGTCACAGAACGCCTGGAGTCCATCCCAAATTTCACAGGCCAGGAGCCAGTAGATTGGCACCTTCACAGGCTGCCGATTCATCACAGTTCAGCACACATCCCAACACACATAGACATGCACTGTGAATTCACACTCACAGGCAATTTGGGAAATCCCACTTTACACAACCTATGTCAGTAGGATGGAAGCTGAAGCAAAGTCTAAACTGCAGCTTGGTGAATCTTTTGTTCGTTAATATCTGTTATATTCCGGTACCGGTCTCCTCCACACTCTGCTCTCCAACCATGCATGCATGCACATTGCCTTTGGCGACGCCTGTATCCCTGTGATAAAACAGCCTCCATGTGTGTGTGGCTTTAGGGGCGCAGTCATACATCTCACTTGTGCCTTATTTATGCGTGTGAACTCTAAACTGAATTAAAAAATTTGCAAACACAAATTTGTCAACCGCATTATCCTTTGGGGAAAAAAGATACTTTCACACACCAAGCAGGGAACCCAAGTAGTGTAAAGCCCCCCCCCCCCCCACAAGTCTCAAGAGATGACTCTCCTCGCTTCTAAGGAAGGGAACCCAGCCAAATGGCACGGTACCCTTTTATGTTACTTTCTGTGCTTTATCTGCGTCACAAAAGCCACGCGAGCTGGTGAAGACAGGGAGCAGCTGTGGTGAGGAAGCAAGACTGCAATGGCTCCATGGATTGGATCTTTGAATGGCTTGCTATTGAGAGCGGGAGATGGGGTCTGAGGCAAGGCAAAGCAATTTTATTTGTATAGCACACTTTCAACAACAGGGTAATTCAAGGTGCTTTACATGATTTGGGGGATAAAGTAAAAACAGCAATAAAGCATAAAACACACACAGAGCATTTGACACGTATAACTATTACTGAAAAGCAGACATGAATTTATGATAAAGCAAAAAAACAGCAATAAAGGATGAGGGAGGGGCTTGGGCGACTCAGGCCAGACACGAAGCCATTTTAGCGTCCATCTGGATGGGATCAGTCACACAGGTCCTGATTTCCCCTCCCATCCCAATCGCTGCAGCACTCTCTGTGTTTACAGACGCCTGCGCCTGCTTGAACCACCACTTGTCAAGATGTGCCGTGTTCGTTGGCGTCTCTCCTGGCGCACGGCCGCGTAAACACAGACCTGCACGCACACAGAAACCCACATTGTCTATGTCTTTCTTTGAGTGGCCAGATAAGAAAACATGACATTATCTTTTTTCCTTTTTTTTTGGTAATGTTTGTGCAGCCGTGCACGCCGCTGACGCGCCTGCAGCTCATCCTCGCTGTGTATACATTCAAAATGCTAATGCTGTATCTGTCTCCATGACCTTTTCTTCTTTGATGATGCCCGGTGTTTTTATAAATACTGTGCTGATATCCTGGGATGTGTAATTACTGCACCACAGCAACACTCTGCCTCTTTATTAGTTTTCTGACAATGGCCCTCCCCGTCACCGCTAAGGCTTTTGTGTGTGTGTGTGCGTGTGTGTTTGTCAGTGTGTGAGAGGCTTTTGTGTAGCCCTGCTGAATACAACGACATCGACAGCACTTCAGTGCTTCTGTTCACACACATCTGATAATGTAACTGTTTTAGTGCCATGACGTTTTGATTTATTTGGCAGCTAAGGTCACCGATATCTTTAAAACCAAAAGCTTGATAGAAATGATCTGATGTGATCGATGAGTGAAACACGAACATGGAAACGGGTCGGAGGGATTTATCCGGAGACGTACCTGACAATTTTGTAGTACCTCCACAGATACACCATCAGACCTGACCGTGTGTCAGGTTCTTTTGTGACTCTCTGGATGAGTTATTGATGCGCTCTTAAACTCATTTTGGCAAGCTGGATTTCACCATTTGTAGATACTCGCTCTTAGTATCATTCTCTAGTTTTCAAAGACCTTAAAAATAGCTTGACCTTGTTATTCACCTGTTGGTGAACTTGTTCAGATTGGGGCATGATGTGTTGCTTTTTTTGGCACTAGTGGCCGTTGTTTCTTCGTCTTGATGAACTTCGTTATGTCTTTAGGTAAACTAAATAGCTGTACGTGTTCAAGAGCTTCATCCGCTGGAAGGGTGACGGACGAGGCATGCCTGAAATATGTCACAACATCTTTCCAGCGGATGACCGCTCTTGAAGAAGGCATCGAATAGGAGGCAGAAACTGTAAATACCTAATTCCCACGTTTTCGCCTGAATAGGAAGAAACACCTATGGCCTTTATTTTATTATTTAGTACTCGGTAAACGGTCCAAAGCCCGGAATCAAACCCAGGACTGCTGAGTCGACAACTATAACCTCTGTATTTGGTGCATCTGCTTTACCACTGAGCAACTTGATGCCTGCCGTTGCTTTTTGAGATCTTCTAGCCAATCCAGCTGTCACTGATGGCTTCTGCTGTCAGACAGGTCCTTGTTAAGTGATTTTATTTTCAGCCCTGGCTGAAACTAAATCAAAAACACAGTTCATTAACACTTATCTATGATTTAACAAAAGGGGTGAGGGTTGGAGGGGTAAGCCTAGCTTTACTTCTGCATCGGCGAGGGCTGCGGACACGCAGCGCCGTCATCTGTCAACACAAGCGCTCTGCAGGCCCGCAGAGGCTTGACGGAGACATGGCCAATCCTTTTAAATATCTTTAGAAAACAATGGTGAGTGCAAGCCTGTGATTGGTCAGCACACATCGTCCTTGGAATTCAACAGCACCGTCATTTCCCCCCAAAAAAGAATGTTGAGAATATCTAGCTGCAGCATCAGTCCCAATAGGATTGAGGAGCTTTTTATCATATTTGTGCACAAAAACGTGTTTTGTGTATTGAAAGAGTCGGAAGTTGTTCAAGTGAAGAGTTTTGGTTCAAAAATTAAAAAAGTAAATACACTGTTGTTGACCAGAGATGTGACTGCAGCAGTGGCAGGACCTCCCCAGACCCCCCGTTGTCCGGGCGATGAGTTACTTTGCAAGACTCCAAAGGCAACAGAGAAGTCTGAAAGCAAAACGTCTCCTTCGATACGTGTGCGTGCCAGTGCAAACGTGCTGACGGAGAAGTATAAACTAGGCTTTACTTTTTCACAAATGACCAGGTTAGATTGGATGAAATCATCACTTTGTATTTACCCAGCAAAAACAGAAGAACTCCTCATTGGGAACGTTTTGTGGGTGTTTTCATAGCACTGTAAGATTCAGATGAGCCGGATTTCTTCACATAATATCTGTGGTTATGTTTACAAAAACAGGAGTGGTATTCACAATTTTACACTTTAAAGTGGCCTATGTGCACAAGGCTTTGTGCTGGCTCGGTGTTCATCAATACATAATCCTCGAGTTCAGATCTGTGGATTAGGGTAGAGTCCGTTTGATCTTGGTGGTTCTGCATAAAAATTATACGTTTTGAAAGCTCGGGCATAAAAAGGAGCAGGCTAATTGTGAGGTGCCCCAGCGTGCTGGCATGGACTCGCACTGTTTCTTCATGGGGTGTCCTCAAGATGTCTTCAACAACACAGCAATTACTTTACAGTCAAAGTGGTGTGTAATAGATGCTTTCAAAAAGCGGTGGACTTTTTTCAGTCACGTAGCAGTGTGGTGTCACTGGGCTTTCAGATAGAACCAGCTTACGCTCAGGCAATGCACGGGAATGCATGTGTGCAAATTGGAACGTATTCCAATCAAATCAAGGAGCTTCTGCATGTGGAAGCATATTCTGAATCTCTCAGAAGCTGCAGTCATGGTCCGCCGTGTCCACATCAGATCAACATGCGTCTAAAGCAGCAAACGCAGCAAAAGTAGACTGGGGCGTGCCAGTTACGGAACATAATTGCTACTAATGACCATTAGGAGTTTGGTTTACATCCTCCGGGGGCCGTAGAAAAGGCCTTTCGTCTTATCAGTTGATTAGGAACAAATAGACGGGCCGGATCCTGCATATTAAGTAAACAGGAAGCTAAAATGGTGTTACTCTATAAAAGGGAAGCCTAATGGAGTGGCGGGAAGCTCATCCCCTGATAATGTGTGAGCAAATGGATAACTACTCACAAACCCTAGCTCCACTTGTCAAATACTGTTTTTCTTCAGTTTTCTCTTTCTTTTTTTCTGAGTGTAAATTGGATGTAGAAGAAAATACCAGCGAGGAGATTAGACTTCCCTATACATCATTACATTTCAGTTGTGTAGGAATATGTGCTCGCTTAAGCAAATATAGCCCTAGCATGACTTAACTTCTGACCCTGATGAAGATTCAGTTCCGTCCGCTTGCTGAAAGCTTTGAACTGATGGTAGCCTGCCCCGCTTTTTCATTAATTCAGCTAATATTTATTCAATCACTTGGGGGCACTTATAGATCGTCAAACATAAACGCCGCCATAGTGTGCTGGTCCTTAAAGGTCTCATTTACTCTTTTTTTTTTTCAATAAATTTGATGCGGTCTCTAGTTTTATTGAATGCCTTATGAATCGTTTTCTGTGTAAAAAATGCTTTCACGCTCTTGTTTCAGGAGGTTAAAGTTTGTTGGAGGAGTGGGTGGGGGAAACGGCAGGATTACGATTATTATTCATGATATGGAAGCAGCTCGCCTCTGATTGGCTAACATTAACGTGACTGTTCCGCTGCCTTTGAACAAATTCTTGAATTAATTTACTTCGCTGGTGGTGTTCCAAAGACAAATTCCAACCGTTTCTTCTTCAGCTCTCCTTTCTCGGGTAAAGATGCAACGCTGACATGTCATCTCCACAAATAACACAAGCCCAAACGTGTTCCGCCATGTTGTGGAGTGGCTGACGTTTAGGTTCTACTAGCAGAGACGTGCTCTTCTCTCTCCTGGAAGCAAAATCCATACAGCAGTCGCAAGCCAAGGTGGGCGAGGGAGGCCATGAATACTAATTTTCCCTGTGACGTAGAAGAAACTGGATTTTTCCGACTAGCGTATTTTCCCGTCTGTTTCATCTTTGTGCCTAATGCAGGCAATGGGAGTTGGAGAAAATATTCACATGCAGCATTCATATGCAACTCAAGAGTGACCGATTGTTTTTCAAAAAGAACCAGTATTACACGGTTTCGAGACCTTTAAATTTAAAAAGAAAAGAAAAAGATGACATCCCTGCAAAAAGTAATGTATTATGTATGGATGCAACTGAAAACGTTTTTTTGTGTGTGTTTTTTTCGGGCACTAGTGGCCTTTTTTGGATAGTAATTTTGACAAGGAAGTGGGTGAATAGAGAAGATCGAACCCGCAACAACCACGTCAAGGACTCATGGCCTCTGCACATGGTGGCCCACTCAATCAATAGTCATTCATTCCAACACACACACTTTACCAAATCTTTGTACGTAATCTGACTACGTTGAGACCCACGAAACAGTTTTCGATGTGCTGACTTCCATACATACACGTGGTGTGTGAGAGCAACTTTACTTTCAAGCCCAAGGAAACAAACCAGTCTAGACCTCTGTGCTGCTCTTTAGTAAAATCACTTATGCTTCTCCAGCACCATTGCTGGCGTCCAACTGTCACTGATGGCAGCAAAGTTGTTTTTCCCTCTCACAGGATTCATTTGCATTATGCAAATGAACAATTGATATGGATCTTCTCCCCTCCGATGAACATTTTGCACAGCAATTTGCCAAGCAAGTAATTACTTATCGACAGAATAATATCACACGGGAAATTGTCGTGTAAAATGACAAACCCGTCTCGTTGTAATGGTGGTAAAAAAAATAAAAATAATCATAATCATAAAAAATTAGAAGAGGAGTAATAATAAAATTAGAAGTTGTTGGTTAAATGGACATGAGTTATTGAGGCAGGCAGCCATCACGGCTGTTCTCGCTGCGCTCTCTTCGCTGCCACCTGTGGTTGCACTCTGGGCCCGTGGCTTTGCATTTTAATTAATTCCAAACATTATTAAGGATACAAATTCACTGTCTCACTCCAGTGCACTATGCAATGTAGTTGAGCTGCAAGAATATCAGTAATTATCCATGTTGTGATGGAATATTTAGGCCGCGTGCGTGTAACCGGCGTTTTACATTGTGTCGTGACTAGCGATTAAAAAACTTTTCCTCTTTTATTTGTTTTTCCAAGAAGAAACTAAAGAGTTTAGAAAACATCTTTGGAATAAACGTTAAATGATGTCGAACAGCGCCAGCACTGCTTGCAGCTGCTTGTATGCATGAGATTTAGCTACTCCCAACGTGATCCCCTTCTGTTGAATTATAAATCAAAGGCTGCATTCAAAAACGCGTAAAATAGTTTAACCGCATACATTTCTGTTATTATTATTATTATTATTTGTTTTTGCATCGGTTTCTCACTTTGGAATAGCAACTCGGTTGCATCTCTAACGTGGCATCCCTCTTTTCCATAAATAGCACTTCAGCTTCATGACTTCTTGGTAGGGTAGGAAAGAAATAGAAAAACAACCATCACATGAGTCAATAAAGCAATTAATATCGCTGCAGCAGAGTCTGGGGTCAATGGCGGAAAACATGTTGCAGTGCTTCTTAAGCCATTTAATTCACAATGAGCCTCCCTTTCGTATATATTCCCTTTTCTGTGTTCCCACTTTTGTTGAACAAAGGAATTATTTTCCAGCACGTTTGCGTCAGCGCCGTTCCAGCTCTAATATCGAGCATCCCCGCAGATTGGCACCTGGAGGAAAAGAAAAAAAAAAGGGGGGGGGGAGGACAAAAAGAGGAAAATAAAAAGAGGAGACCTGTGTGCAGCTGCATTTTCTTCCTCAGTAATCGAATTCCTCAAAAGGGGTCCATTTTTCTTCATCTCCCCAGGACCACAGGACCTTTAAGCAGAGCAAGGCACCAAAAGAAGGTGCCATAGAACACAATTATAATTCCAATAAAGTCTTGTAAAGAAAATATAAACAGATAGCTCGGCTGCAAAGCTGTACCCTATTCTCCCACAGGACTGGTAATAAAGTAGAAAAGATGTAATACTGGAAGAGGCTTTTTACCCCCTGTCCTTTTCTTACTTCAGAAATTGAAAAGTGTGGCTTTCTGCAGTGATTCAGCTGGAGGAGGAGGAGATGCTCTGAGATTGGTGGGAAATTCAGAGCAGTGGTGGATTTTACCACAGCCATTAAAAGTGGTTTTACAAATGAACTTTGATGCACGAGTATTGATGGGTACAGTTGTCGCTCTACCATTCTGGTGGAGGCGCTTGGTACTGTGTCGTAAACTTTGCTTGTTCTTCCCATAAGCCTGATTCCAGAACCTTCCCGTCTCTGACAGGGAGGACACAAACAAGCTGCTGTCCCCTCCAGAAAATCCGAGCGAGAGCAAATTGGTGGCAAATTTGGATTTGTAAGCGTGCACAGCTTTGCCACTGGCAAGTCTTGAATTCTCAGAGCGAGACGTTTTTATGCCTTTCCATACAGTAGTTCCGTCCTCTTTTGAATATTCTGTTTGTTGTGTGTTGTCTTGGGGGTTCCATTTGATTTCTGCCCATTTCTTCTTTTCTGCTCCAATCATTGGAATATGAGAAAAAAGAGCAATATGCTGCTTATGATAATTTTCTGGCATAGGTTGCAACTGTCCTAATAATTATTACTGCTATAGTGGAAAGCACTTGGGGACACAGCTTAAGTGTGTGCGTGTGAGTGTGACTGTGTGTGCATATAGGATGAATTGTGTATTCAGTCACTGTTGTGACCCTAATCCAGAATATTCAGTTTAGAAAACAAGCACGTGTGTTGGCAGGCTAACACATTCGTCGCTTATAGAGACACAGTTTGAGTTTTGTGGCCAATCCCCATTATTTATATATTTAGAGAAAAACAACATTTCGGGCATAATGAAAAGACAGTATTTCTCACCAGAGTGAAGCCTGACAATGTCCGAATATGTGTTATGAGTCCACCCATCCATTTTTCTATATCCAGATATACAGGGTCGCGGGGAGCTGGGGCCTATCTCTAGCGGTCGTTGGGCGAAAGTCAGGGTACACCCTGGACAGGTCGCCATTCCATTACCGGAAAACAGAGACACACAGGACAAAGAACCATACACACACACACCAAATAACAAGTTGGAGAAACCAATTACACCAACAGATATGTTTTTTGACTGTAAGAGGAAGCCGGAGTACCTGGAGAGAACCCCTGCATGGACAGGGAGAACTTGTGAAGCCCACGCAGAAAGTCGAGGCTGGGCGCTATGGAAAAGAAAATCAGTCGATATCTATATGTATCACGATGTAAAACAAATGACTATTTTTTGTCAAGATTTAACATTCCCTGATACTATTTAAAGATTCAAAAGTTGAACATATCATCGGACATTACACAACTGTTTAGTAAATAATTAAAAGAAGGTTAGGGCTGGGTGATATGGATTAAAAATAAAATCTAGGATTTTCTTTCACGGCAATTTGAATTTTTGATATTAATTGATTTTTTTTCTCCCTTTCTAATTTTACAGAGAAAAAAAAAGAAACAGAAAATATTTTTTAAAACTTGCTTTATTTCACTCATCCCTTCTTGGAGTTGACCTGAATTCAAAGTCCAAATAAATACACGCTGTAAAACATGCATGTAAAACAAGATGGAAAGCCTTGGGTGGGCTAACCTCACTTTCAACTATGGAGACCCAAAAGATACATTTGTGATTTTTTTTTTATATCTATTATAAATATACTCAATATTCCAAAAATTCAGTCTTCATAAATAGAAAAAAATGATTAATCAATATGGTGCCCAGCCCTGAGTCAAACCCAGGACGTTCTTGCTGCAAGGCAGCGGTATTACTGACAATGCCACTGTGCACAGTTGTGTGTTATTAGCCCCAGGTGTGAATGTTAGAGACTTATTTTGAAGTATAAAAGGAAGTAACTCTTGAGTTTTTTCCTTGTGTTAACAAACCTTCATTTTTTAACATAGCTGTGTGGCAGCATTTTGGGCACGCTCTAAAATGATGCTCTGAAGATGCTACTAGGCATTAACTAGTCAAATCTGGAATGTAAGATTTTACACTGGTTCAATTATTTATATCACATGATTTGTGAAACCCATGTTCAATTAATGGAACCCCCCCCCCCCCGACACTTTACATTTTCCAAAAAATGAAAAAATCTCATCTCAAGTACAATCTTCTGTATCATCTTGAGCTGCATTTATCGTCACACCTCAGGCCAATACTAATTATAGCCAGTTTTGCTTCCACTGTTGCGGCCGTCCCGTATTCGACTTCCGGCCCAAGGACATTTGCCGAGTGTCTATACCCCCACTTCTCTCCCCTTTCTGTAACCTGTCCACTATCAATAAAGGCCACTGTAGCCACAAAACCTTAAAAAATATAATAATAATAATTTCCAAACCTTCCAGCAGTTGCTATGAATCATTTAATATTTTTAAAGCAAAGACTAAATGATTAAGAATCTAACATTGTAAACTAGCTGTAGCATCTTATATTAGCAATAAGTATTGTTAAAAATTCTAAAACAGTACTCTTGTTATATCTGAGAAAAGATTGTTCTTTAACATAACTTCAGGATTTCCAAAAGGATACCATAGTAACTTTACCGTACAGTGGAGCCCCGCCTATTCGTGGGTTCATTTTTCCGCAGAGCATATTTGAAAGATTTGAATGAAAATGCAGTTTGAGAAGCTGAAGCACCTGACCCCAATGCTACTTGACACGGTACTGGCTGATATTTACAAAGCAGCCAATCCAGGAGCACGATTCAGTATTCTTGCCGCTGATTAGCTGTACCCCTAAAAGCAGAAATAAAAATACAAAGACTGTGGATGTTAGCTTCTGCTAAGATGGTTTCTACTGTGCATATTAATCCATATCAAGGTATATCAAAATAGGCAGTTATGCATGTTTTCAGACGGGGTCTCAAATATTTGCAGATTTTAGCTATTTGCGGGGTAATGCTGAAGGTCCACTGTAATACATTTAGCCTTCCTGTTACCTACTTTATATCACTCTGCTCCCTGGTAGCCTGACTGAACCACAGACATGTGTTGACATACAGGTACATGTCATGTCCCACTGAATAGAATCCAGTCATTTAACTTAGTGACTTGTTATGAAATTAAAAAGGTTTACTCAGTGTTTGCTTTTATTTGGTACTTTATACTCTACATGACTTATAGACATCAAAGTAATTACCGTAGAAGTGAATTTAGTCTTGTAGAAATACTAACTTTGTCTAAAAGACGAGGCTGTTGGTTGGCTGTTTGGCTTTACAGTTCCCTGCTGAGTGTAAATCACACACAGGGACAGGCATGGGTGGGTGTTCCTGAGAGAGTGTGAAAGGATGAATATGCCTATCCCTTCTTGTGTGTGTATGTAAGTGAATCTCAGGGCAGCGAGGGGGCCTGGCAGGGCCTGGGAAGGCACGGAGGTGGTTGTGACAGTTCAGTGCGAGTATGGGAAATGGCATAGTGTTACTGAAGCCAGTCATCCGTCTGCTGTGACACCCAGCGTGCATGGAAGATGTCCGTGGGACTCTGCAAAGGCGGAGAGGAGGACTGGTTGTGCAGAGGAGTGAAAGTGTCATCCTCTCTGTAAGTGTCACTCTGTCTCTGGTTGCCTTGTCTGTGTCTTTGCTCGGTGTCTTGCTGTCACTCTCCAAATGTCTAACCAAACATTTGCATCGACATTGTTTTTTTGTTGTATCCTTTTGCTATGGTGAACTCTTGGATATCCCGCATACTTATTCACATAAATAGTTGTTGAAGTCTACAAACACTCCTAATGGACCAATTAAAAAAGGGCATAATGACCAACCTCAACCAGCTTTGCACTATTCGTATCTATTTATGACTAGTGTTGTTATCTCTTGCAACAGTTTGGATGAAAATATGCTATTTGAAATCTTTGTAAACTCTATTTTATTATGCTTATTTAGTTTCAAGCTATCACAAGATCAAAAAACCCACATTGGGGTCACATGCTTTCTGCTATATATATTTTTGCTGTTTCACTTTCAAACCAATTTCTATAAATATCAGGAGTCAACTGATGATGTAAGTCAATATAAAAGGTTCTACCAGTACACTCACTAGCCATTTTATTAGGTATTAGAGCAGCACAATATCTGGCATTTATGTCATTGTGATAGTGTCGTTGGCCAGCTAACGGCCTCCGGGGGGCACTCTAGCAGGAAGCGTAAAATTGAGACAGACATGTGAGGAAAGATTATGCGCCGAGAAGAAACTACTGGTAGTTTCCATTCTCACACCCTCATCGTGGAAAACACACAAAGAAATGCATATAATGCAGCTTTTAAATTAAAGGCATCGAGCTGGCCGTCAAAGAAGGAAATAGAGCTACTGTACGTAAGATTGATTCAGTGGCTTTAGTGAGGAAGAGGAAAATAGCGACCAATGACTTTTCTGGTAGACTAAAGTATGTTTTATTTTCTAACCATGCATGTTGCTACGGTTGATGCCGTGTTGGGGCAGCACTGTCGATTTTAAGACAGGTCGGTGGAAAAAAATCCATCTAAAATAAATAAAAAATACTCTGTGTACCATCTTTCTGTGTAAATATCTCATATTACAACATGAACTGTCAGGAAACATCATCTAACCCCTGAAGTGGCTGCTGGTTTTCTTAAAGTTTTAGAAAAGATACCTCCTATAGCTCTAGCTGCCCCCTGCAAATTTATCGTCAATGATTTTAGCAGTAGGCCTCAGTCCGCTCTCGACCTGCTTGCTCCACTAAAAGCTACAAGTACACATTCAAAATTTGCATCGCCATGGAGAAATGAAGACCTCAAAAAGCAAAAGAGAAACTGCAGGTTGGCAGAGAGAAAATGGGGGGAAAATAAAATCACAATAAACCATCAACTATACACAGAACTTCTCAACGCATACAATAATGCAGTAAGAAATTCAAGAAATGCATACTTTTCCAAAATCATCTCAGATCATAAAAATAATTCTTTTTTCCACCACTGACAACATTTTTAACAGTGTTTCTAATGCCCTTCAGAAAACCCACTCAAACACTCTATGTGAGGAGTTAGCAGACCACTTCCGAAGTAAGGTAGACACCATCAGATGTAATATTTTATCTTCTCTAAGTAACATGGTTTTAGACAAATCTGAGTGTGTGTTTTTACCAGAGGAAATGCTGGACAGTTTTGTCCTTGTGGAAGCTGAAATTCTTGACAAACTTTTCTCCTCAGTGAGGCCCACCAAATGTGTTTTGGACCCAAGTCCCACTTCTTTTTTTAAGTCATTTTTTAGAGATGAGACTTTAACCATGATGAATTGCTCCCTTCAGACGGGGGTCTTTCCTGCCGCCTTTAAAGGGCCGGTGGTGAGGCCCCTGCTGAAGAAGAGCAAATTAGATTTGAATGATTTTAACAATTTACCATTTTTAAGCAAAGTGGTAGAAAAGCTTGTTTTAATTAAACTTAATGATCTTATTAATGAACTAAATGTCCTGGAGAAATTTCTATCTGGTTTTAGGGGGAACCACAGCACAGAGACGGCCCTTTTGAAGATTTTAAATGATTTTAGATTAAACTGTGATGCACAGAAGGTGACAGTGTTGGTTCTACTGGATCTAAGCGCTGCCTTTGATACAGTAGACCACACTATTCTTTTAACCAGTTTAAAACAGATTGGTCTCTCTGGTGCTGTTCACAAATGGTTCGCATCCTACCTCTCAGACAGGACTTTAATGATAAATTTAGATACCTGCTCCTCTAAGGTCCACAGGATTACATGTGGTGTGCCTCAGGGTTCAATTTTAGGCCCAGTGCTTTTTAACCTGTATATGCTCCCTCTTGGCAGTGTCATCAGAAGACATGGAGTCAACTTTCACAGTTATGCAGATGATACACAGTTATACATCTCCATGTCTCCCGATGACACACGGCCAATGGATGCACTTTTTAACTGCATTTTAGACATTATATCCTGGATGGCAGAAAACTTTCTCCAGCTCAACCAGGACAAAAATGAAGTTTTAGTAATCAGTCCTGAAGCTCAGAGAGAGAAACTTTTACCGAAACCACAATCACTTTCTTTTAATCCTTCATTACAAATGAAGAACCTGGGCGTGATTTTTGACTCTGAGCTGACTTTTATCCCTCATATTAAAAATATCACTAAAATAGGTTTTTATCAACTAAAGAACATTGCCAGAGTCCGCCCCATTCTCTCCTGGGCCAACACGAAGACGCTGATGCATGCTTTTATCTCCAGTAGAATTGATTACTGTAATGCCCTGCTTTCTGGTCTTCCCAAAAAGAGTATATCAGGTTTACAACTTCTACAAAATTCAGCAGCACGTGTCCTGACGAAGATCAGGAGGCGGGAGCACATTACACCTGTTTTAAATTCACTAAATTGGCTTCTGTACGTTTTAGGATCGATTTTAAGGTTATTTTAATGGTTTTTAAGTGTCTTAATGGTCTTGGGCCTTCTTATCTTTCAGAACTGCTTTTACCATATTCACCTTTGCGGTCTCTACACTCTTCTGGCAGCCGTCTCCTTGTCATCCCTAAAGTCAGGACACACACTTATGGCAATGCGCCTTTCCATTATTATGGCCCTCACCTCTGGAACAGGCTGCCGGAGGACCTCAGGGCCGCAGTGAACGTTCATGTTTTTAAGAGCAGGCTCAAGACTCACCTTTTTAGCCTAGCTTTTAACTGATTATTTATTGTAGTCAGTTTAATTGATTTGCATGTTGTACTTGCTTATATTTTATCAGTGTTTTACTACTTAGTCTTATCATATTTATCCACTGTTTATTTTCATATTTTAACCTGCTATTTTGACCTTCCTTACAGTGTTTCCTCTATGGGAGCCCTCTGCCTCGGGAGCGGTGGTCGGCTGTAGCCACCTGGGTCCTCTCCAGGTAGCGCTTAAGTGGAGGTGGGGTTCTCGGCCTCACCTCCACTGGTCGCCCTGGGTCAGTGCCTCGGCTGCTGCTGTTGATGTGCTGCTTCCGGTGCAGATGGCTTCTTTGATGGCGTTACCTAACCTTACCTGGCTCATCTGTACTCGGCCAGATGTCCTTATTAATGTTGCGCTTGAGTGTGCGTGCGCATGGGGGTTGGGTTGGGAAGTTTAAATGTGATCATGATTTTAACCCTGTGAGGGAGGGATGGGAATGTGGTTTATGTGAGGTCATTTTTAATCTTTAAAGCACTTTGAGTTGCAATCTTTGTATGAAAAGCGCTTTATAAATAAAGTTTGATAGACTGATTGAACATGAAAACGTGCGGCTTATATTCAGGTATGCGGAATAGTCCGAAAATGATTTTATTATATTATTATATTAGTAATTATTTCAACTTCTGTTGCGTCTTGATAATCTTCTACCATACTGTCTGCTCTCTTTTGACCTCTGACCTCAAAAAGGCATGTTTTCAACACAACTGCTGCTCACTGGATATTTCTACTGTTTTAGACCATACTCTGTAAACCCCAGATAAAATCTCAGTGGATCAGCTTTCAGGGAAAGGTTCTAAAACACTCACATCAGCCCGTCTGACACCAACAACCATGCCAGGCTCAGAGTCACTTAAATCCCATTTCTCCCTCATTCTGATGCTCATCTTAAACTTCAACAGATGGTCATTGGGCTTAGATGCCTAAATGCATTGCAGACATTTGATTGGCTGAAAAGCAGCAGATGTACCTAATAAAGTGGCAGATTTCTTTCTCTGAATATGAAAGACACTCATGCACTTACAGTTGCATATGTATTTCAATCACAGGTGCTGTGTCCTGAACTTTAATGGGGTTTTCTGCTTACTGAGGACCCGAGGAATAACAGACATGCTCCAATAGGAAATGTACAACATCACTTACCTAGACGAGGTCTTTTGGACCTCTGTAAGGTACAAATGTTGTTACTTTCATAATTTTCGGTTAAAAAAACAACAGCTTGAAGGCTGAAGTCATGTGCATACGCTTGGGATGAAAATTGACTTAGAAGAATGAGGATTGAGGAGCATCAGTGAAGTAGGAGGTTAAACTGGCGTTTGTTGGTGTTGTTGCATCCCTCTGCTCCAACATGAGCTAACAGTTACAAACGAGTAATTGGTTTTCCATTTTAATGTCATTGCAAAAATAAATGGATAAAGGACAGTCTGGGCCTCAGTGTTTTTTTGAAACACAATCTATATTTTATATATTCACATTTTAAAATGTGGAAATGACTGTGCCGAGGTGTTGGGTAACACATACCGAAGTTTACTGCAGTCACCATGTAAACTCCAGAAAACAGCAGTGAGAATACAAATCAAGTCGGAGTTCAAGAACACTCTGCTTTATGTTTGAGATAACCTATATTAAAATTCATCGACCTTGTAAAATATCAAACTGCAACGATGCCGTATGAAGCGAGATATAACATGCTGTCAAAAGAAATCAGAAAAGTGTTTACTCTTAGGTAAGGGTTCATAATGTCAGAGAATGGTTTAAATATGAAAAGGCAAATGTAGATTGTTATTGTACTTATTCTGTATATGGATAGGAGTATCAACTGTACTTGATATCATTGTCACTCCTTAGAGTGAGATTATCAGGATGATGAGGCATTCGGAATAAAAAGATTTAGGAAAAACTGAACTGAAAGAAAAAGGCATTTGTTAGTTGTTGTGTTTTATTTAAAAAAAACAACCATATCAGCAAAATGTTCCTTTTGCCTTCGAACACATATGTCTGAAAGCATGAGCATGCACAAAGGTATGTACAAGAATGTTGGTGGTGGCACAGAATCATTGGGTCAGGTTACATTCCGGACCCAAAGCATAGTCATGATTTAGAATGGCCTAGTCAAAGTCCAAACCTAAATTTGACTGAGAATCTGTGGTAAGACTTTAACAAATGTTGTTCACAGACATTCTTCATCCAATCTGATGGAGCTTGAGTTTTTTTTCTTCTTTTTTTCTGGAACACATCCCATAGTGTAGAACCTTGTTGAGACATACCCTAGAACAGAGGTCCCTAACCCTGGTCCTCAGGGCCCACTGTCCTGCATGTTTTAGGCGTTTTATCTGCTGCTGCACACCTTGCTTAAATGAATGGGTGAATAACAGGCTTTTGTGCAGCAATTGGAGCCATGCCAAAGAGCTGATACAATCATTTGAATCAGGTGTGCTGGGGTAGGGACACATCTAAAACATGCAGGACAGTGGGTTGGGGACCACTGCCCTAGAAGCTGTAGGAAAGCGCCAAAGCTGGTTTTACACAGGATGTAGAACCAGAGGAACTGAAAACAAACACACACCAGTTTTCAGATTTACCTTTAAAAGACTTCAAAACCAAGAAACAATTTTCCTTCCACTTCACAATGTTGCACTACTTTGTGTTGGTGTTAAAATCTTTTTTTTTTATGTCTAAACAACTACAACACATAAAATCCCAGTAAAACAGGAGCTTGTGGTTGTTGTGTGATTAAAAAAAAGTATATATATATATATATATATATATATATATATATATATATATATATATATATTAGAGATTTTCTTTGTACTTTCTTCATGTTCAGAAGTTGACGTATTATTCACAAGTTACTTTGCTTTCTCCTTCATCCATTGCAGATAATGGATGGTGGACCAATATGCTTCAGCTTGAAATGAATGACAAAGAAAAATACTTATTTATTATCATTTATTTATGTGCTCCAATGACAGAAATGTTAGTGATACCAATAAAACCATGGGAAAAGGAGAATACAAGTAAGGATCAAACAGGAGAGGTGGGAGGAAATTTCCCAACTACAATGGTTCTCAAGTGGGTCAAACATATGGCAGGAGTCTTGCTGGAAAAACGTCACAAGATTTTTCTTAATTTTTTTTATCACACCCATTCAGATACGACACCAGGGAAGCGGGTTATTGGAGACTTTGTGGGTCTAATGGAGCCAACCACTTCCATATTTTTTGGAACTGCCAGGCAAAAAGACGCTATTGGGAGAAGATAATCAAACATATAAAAAATGAATTAATGAAATAATTCAATTTAACTGTGAAACAATGTATTTGGGCAATTTATTGTTTGAAACATGGAATATCAAAGACACTATTTTCAGACAGTGTAAAAGAATCTGTCATAAAGAAATGGTTAAAAGTTGAACTACCCACCATGGAAGAGTGGATTGAAATCTTCCATGAGATTTACATTATGGAGAAGATATCCTCCCTCAAAGTTGAAAAAATAAAGATTTTATAAGATCTGGTACAAATGGACTGAGTATATAAAACCAATCAGAGCTGATTTCATTTGATTATAAGTGTGCCTTGTGTGAACTATCCCCTTCTTTTTCCTTGGTTTTTATTTTTATCTTTACGTACCATTGTATGAGGCTGAATGAATAAGGTTGTAATTAATGTATGTGACGGGAATATGCCTTTCCAAATAAAACATAAAGATGTTTTAAAAAACCAACTTTAAAACTATGAGTAAAAAAAAATGTCAGTAAAGTATTAACTCTGCAAATCTAATGTACAAACAAAAAATATGACATGCTCGACTCCCCTATTTGGCTCCGGAGCGCACTTAGTACAGTCTGTGGAAGTTGCCCAAGTTCACTAAGTAATATTCTAACAATGAATAAATCTTCTCCAGAGTTTTCACTGATTTAACTCTTCTTTTTTTTTTTTTTTTTGCTCCATGCTCCAACCCTTATTTTCTTTGCATTACAATTGCAACTTATTAGCAGAGTTACCTTCAGCATCCAGTCTTTCATGGGGGTGACCCAGTTGGGAGAGGGAGAGAGAAAGACAAAAAAGACGCGGAGAGACGGAGGGGGGAGCTATAGTTGCTGGAATTTTAATGGCTCTTCCTTGCCAAGTGTGGTCATGAGCCTCCAGTGCAAAGACAAGCCTAATCAAAAGCCCCACACCGTGTGAGTGACAGCTTCAAAGTGCATCTGCATACTGAGGGGAATTCGTCCCACTTTCTGATTTCTTCACAATTAAAGTGGGTGCGGAAATGGAAATGCGAGCTGGGATGATTTCTTCCTCCCTTCCTCTCTCTCTTTCTCTCTTTTTCACAATCACTCTTTTCTCCTCTTTCCCACGTAAACAACAGGGGCGCTTTATCCGTTCGCCTCTTATGTTTGTGTACATTATTTTGCAATCCTCAGGAGATGCAGAGCGGTGGGTTAACGAAAGAAAGAAAGAAAGAAAGAAAGAAAGAAAGAAAGAAAGAAAGAAAGAAAGAAAGAAAGAAAGAAAGAAAGAAAGAAAGAAAGAAAGAAAGAAATGGGAGAGGAGGGGAGCTGAGGGTGGAAATGCAGCGGAGACAGCAGGAGTTACACAGATGAGAGGAAGACGGGGCTGGAGAGAGGGAGACGTAATTTCACACCATGACTGTCTGAAGAGCATTTTACCACCATGAGTAACTGCACTGGAAAGGGAAAGCAAAAAAAAACAAAAAACAAGGAATTCTTCTTTATGAAAACATCCCTGTGAAATACTACAGCATGACCCGCTGCAGCAGTAGGTGACCAATAATTACAGCACCACTTAAATTATCTCAGTTTCTAAAAGACATTACACAGTAACTCGTCTTTTTTCTTCAGTCACGCGCAACTTTCCTCCGAGTGTGTTTGTCCACCGTCTCCGCATATTTTCCCATAAATATTTCAGACGCAGCAAGCTCATTAATTTTTATTTTTTTATTTTTTTGGGCTAGGCATAAAGCAAAAGAAATAAAAAAAATATAAAAAAATCCAGCAGGATAAGATTTATTTGTCAGGTTTATATTTGCTATCTCCATCTCCCTGACTCCCATTAGCGGATTGGCTACTCGCAAGTGGCGCTTCCTATCAAGGGAATTGCAAAACTCTGCGCGAGCCAGGATGATGGAAATTGCTTTTCCTGCTTCCTCCATGTGATGCTCAAATCTGGCAGGCGGTGTATGTTTCATGAGCGACGGAGCCACCTGGGTTTTAATGACTAAACATATGCATGCAGTGCATTTCAGAAGTTTTCACACTCCTGAACTCTTTTACATTGTGTCATGATACGACAACAAGCTGCAGTGTTTTAAAGTGCTGGTTGAAGCTGTAGGTCTCCTCACGTCGAGATAGAGACTGTTGTCCGTTCTGCTTTGCAAAACCGCTGAACTTCTGTTGTATCGGCTGGAGGGCCTCTTTGAAAATCAATATTAAAGTCTCACCACAATTTGGAGCGCTTGGATTTAGGCCGGTTCTTTGACTAGGTCATTCGAACACATGAATATACTTTGATCTAAGCCGTTCCATTGTAGCTCTGGCTGTATGTTCAGGGTCATTGCACGCCCTAGTGACGAGGCTTTTGTAGCCTCTGGAAGGTTTTCTTTCAAGATTTGGTGCCATCTATCTTCCCATCGACTCTGGCCAGCTTCTCTGTACCGGCTGAAGAAAAGCACACCCACAGCATGATGGTTCCATCCCCATCATGATTTTTGCACGGTAGGCCAAAAGAAGTTACATTTTGAACTCAACTAAGCAGCGCTCCTTCCTCTGCTTACCTCCCCTCTATGACTTGTGGCAAACCTCAAACGAGACATGTCCTTGCACCTCTCTATTTCCATTTGTTGAATGAAGTATGTTCTGTGAGATGTTCAAACCTAACCTTGCTTTAAAGCTCTCCACGTTTTCCCTTGACCCGTCTGCTGTGTTCCTTGGTCCCTATAATAGTGTTTGTTCGCTAACCTTCTCCAACAAACTTGTAGACATTTAAGGAGCTGTGTATTCTGCAAGCTTGTCTAACGTTTCGACACTCTCTGTCTGTCTCTTCATCGGAGTCTCAAGTGAACCCGATAGCAAGGCAAGCTATGAAAGACAGGTGAGCAAAATTGATTGGGAGCTCAGGAAAGCCAAACCTCATAGGGAGAATCTTTCCTAGGTGTTCACCGCACAAACAATTCACACATACAGCTCATCAATCTCAAAATCATACAGAACCTACGATAAAACTTTTGAGAAAATCTGCCTATTAATTAACCCTTAGCTCAAACAGTTCTAATGCATCTCCCATCCATTGAGAGGAAGTGACATTGTTGAGCTTCTTCGAGAGAGGTATACTGGATTCATGCTCCAAACACTGTAGAACCTTTTGGTAAGAATCCGTCTTGTTTCCTCTAAACTGTTGTTGATGTATTCAACTTCTAACTATGATGAACAGTATGTCCTGTTTACATGTTCCTTTGCCAGTGATTTAATTATTGTTTTAAATTTCCACTATGTGAAGTGCTTTTTTTGGGAGTATATATAGTAAACACCATTTTAACACATCACCTATTGTCTTTATTATAGATTTGTGAGATATATTATTAGCTGTTTGACCTAAGGTTAAATTATTAGGCAGGTTTTCTGAGTTGTTTTGTTATATGTATTTTGAGATTGATTAGCAGTATGGGTGAAGCTCCTCCCTATGACTGTCTTGACCAGTGGGCTTGAGGTTTGGCTTTACTCAGCTCCCAATGAATTTTATTGTTACTGTCTTTAATTGCTTGCCTTGCTCTTGTGTTCACTTGTGAATCTGATGGAGATACAGACAGTGTCAAAACATCAGTTAAGCTTGCACAATAAATTGTTAAACTGCCCCTTCAGTTTCTACAAGTTGGACCCCCCCGCCCATGGTGGCCCAGAAGGGTCAATAAAAGGGAAAAGCCCCAATTCGACAGCAAAAAACGACAACGGCAATGTTGTGCTAACACGGAAGTTATGTTAGCAAGTTTATCGGGAATTCCGTTTTTGCAGTGATGGTGGTGACCTATATTGTAGCCACAGCTGCCCTGGGGCACACTGACAAAAGCAAGGCGGCCGAACACTGGCACCTCTGAGCACAACCAGTATGCAAAGTTGTCGAAGTGTCATGCCCAAGGACACAACGGCCGAGACAGACAGACCCGGGGTTCGAACCGTCAACCCTCCGGTTACAGGACGAGCCCATAACCCCTTTGCCAAGGTCGCCCTTTATGTTTTACTTCACACAAATCCCAATGAAATACATTGAAGCTTGTGGACGTTAAGTGACCAAATGGAAGCAAGCTAGTGCCGTTGTAGTGGATTGCCATTTGCAATCAAATATCCAACCAAAAGTATCTGATTGCTATTTGAGATGCACAATCTTTCCAAATTGACTCTAACGCTCCGCCACTAAACATTAATTTGGTTTGTGTGACTTTAGAAGGTTTGTTGGTTGACACTTGACAGACAGCAGTCTTTGGGGCTCGCACCACATTCAGTTGCTTTTCCAGCCAGCCTACTGAGAAGGACAACCTCACAGAGTTAGCACAAAGGTAAACCCTCATTTGTCAAAAGCTCCTTCACTGCACACATCTTCCCCTTCCTGTGACTTCCTCTTTTGTCATTTATTTATTTATTTTGTTGATCATCCACTCATACTGATGATGCAGGTCAGTAGGCTTGGCCATCCCGTTTCTGTGCGCCTAAGCACTTCTGCCAGCATCTGGAGCGGCTAAATGGATATTGGACGCCATCGCAGGAGCCGAAAGAATGTTGGACAGTGGTTGAGATTGATGAGTGTTTGGGGGCGCTTTCCCCGCGACCCCGCCGCATCTGGCAGGAACAAAGTCAGGCAGGTGTGACAGCCAGCATCTATCAGCTGCAGTAGGGAGGGGGGCACTTATATTGGGACAAACACACACACACACACACACGCAAGCACACAACACCCGCATCATACAGCTTGTGTTTTCTGAGCATTTTACCAAGCAAGGATGCACACACAACCACACACATCCGTCACACTGCAGCCGGGAAGCGAGGCAAGTGTGCTTACATTCATTGAAATGCACAGACACACACACACACACTGACTCAGGGAAATGAAAAAAACAACAACAACAAAAAACACACACACACACACACACACAAAAATAAATAAATAAAAAGCTTTTCCTGGCAAGCCTCACTGTGCGTCTTTCCAGGAAGAAGTCATTTTGCGGTGTTGACTTCCTTCAGATGTCTGCGGGCTCCCATGTCTTATTACGGGAGACAAATGGCACGTCGTCCCCACGTCGTGTCCTGACTTGTTAGCTCCGGACATGACAGCCATGACAACGCGTCCCGCCGCTCGGCGGATTTAACACGTGGAACAGACAGGACCACGGGTTGGTGACCGGACATGTAATCAGCTGTATGCGTGGGACGGATCCGGGAGGTCAGGTTGAACGAATGTCCCGTGTCGTGTCTGTAGAAATAAACAAAAATATTAAATTAAACAAACGGTACCTATAGCGCAATTTTTACGCGAATAATAAAGATTTATCTTGCGGTTTGACTGGTTTTTCTTAGTTGTTGGGGCAACTGCTTTTAGATGACAGCTGAAGGGGAGAAAATATAAATAAAAAATAAAAAAAGTGTACTGGTTGTACTAGAAACCATTGAACAAAACAGTGACTGTGTTGACTTCCTGATTGTTCCCATGTTGTTTTCTGTAAGAAGCTGTTAGTGGAAGCATTTCCTCCCTACAGTTTGTCTTTGAACTGGTTCAAAAATAAGCAGTCAGAGGAAGCCGTGAGGAAGACTGTCATGCAGGGCTCCCAAAAATGTTCTTTTGGAAACAGATTTTGCTGCAGAACATTATGGACCTGGAAAAAAAAACAACTAATTGATTTTATGATTGCTTTTATTATGTTCTGAAGTTGGATTTTAATTTTGCATTGCGGAAAAGAGCTGCTTTGCTGGTATTTGGACATATTTAGGCACATGTTTGTAATAGTTATCAAGTGAGAAAACCTTGTCAAACCAGGACTACAATATCCAACACTACACCCAGTTTAGAATTTGTCATATGTTTTTTTAATGCTTTGTTTGATATCAGTCCCAGTTTAACAACCACAGAACGTGTTTAAAACCCTGAACCAAGATGGTATAAATGCCAAGAAAATTATAAGACTGCTTATGTATTGTAAAATTACAAAGGACCCCCCCAGTATTTGCAGATTCACCTAATCACATATTATTCTGGGGAACATAACTCCAAGTTACTATCATGCTCTTGGATGCTGATTGGTTGTGTTCCTAAGAGCGGAGATGATGGCGGTAGTGCTAAAATGGTCTCCACTGAGCGTATTGATGCATCATAAGGTATTTTTGGTGTTTGACTGATTAAACTAGGCAGTTATAAGTGGTTTTAAAGGGCGGATCGAGTATTTACGGATTTCAGCTGTTCACTGGCGACTATGATCCCTAAACCCTGTGAATACTGGGAGTCCACTGTACTTTGCACTTATCTAGTATATGCATATGCATTTATTCTCTGTCAGAAACTCACACCAGGTCAGGGTTAAACACAAGAAAACAAGAATGGCATTGCACAAAAAAAATCTAATCAAATTGCATACTTTGGCACATTTTTCAAGACTGTGCAGAAATCCTGGGCACAAAGTCAAAAAACCTGCATCATATAGGCTCTAAAAGCCTGGAAGCAAAGCCTTTTCTATAGTAATGTTTTTAAATATTTAGGACTCAAACATCCAGTCATGGTGTAAGTGTATAAAAGAGGGTCTGATCATAGGACACAACAGCCAGGCCGATACTGAAATAAATGGCCCACACCTGTATGGCGCTATAATAAGTCAGAGGGCTCCAAAGCACTTTACAATCAGTCACTCACACACTGCTGGTGGTAAGATACATTGTAGCCAAAGCTGCTGAGCCACTTCTTGTAAAACGATTACAAAAGAAGCAACGAAGTCAAAAAAATACAAGACAGGCAGAAAACCAGGGTGTCCCCAAACCTGAATTCAGGAAGCAGACCGGATTGGAATTGAAAACTTTTTTGAAAGAGAAATAGAAAGGATTAAAGCATTAAGAATCCTCCAAAACAACAAAGGAAATCTACGAGTGAATATGCAGAGGGGAAAAATAAGAAAATAATGTCAGGTTGCAGGTGAAGCTGCCAGTAAACCTAGAATCTGATGTTCAAAGAAAAAAAGAACAGAAGATACCTGAGCTGAAATCGCAAAGTTCCAAGCCCTGTAAACAAGGTGAAGAACAAAACATTGTACACTAAAGTGCAGAAAGAATATTATCATAAAATATATTTGGAAAGACTGACCAGAAAACCGAACATGAAAAAAGCTCGTCAAAAGCAAGAAAGTAAAGGAATGTGCCGAGTTAATAGAAATAGAAAAAAAAAAAAAAAAAAACGAAATTCTGACAAGTTTGCTTTCAATGTACTCCTACTAAAAAACACGCGCATCGGCCTAAGCCAGTTGTTGATAATTAGGTTTTATTAAACGTTCGGGTCTAAAGCAGCGAATGAAAATCACAGCCAGTGTCAGATTAACTCGAAAAAGGGTAGTTCTCGACCCCAGACAGCCAATTAGTGTTATCTTTCACACTGGCGCACTTGGCGTAAAGTCAACATGTGGAATTGAGTGACAAAATCCTTGACGGGGGTTTGAGCAGAGCTGACGGTGTATCACATATCGAGACGACAACAGAGACGCGTGTTTGCACTGTCTCCTGACATTCTCAGCAGCTGACAGTCACAGCCTTTAAGGCCTGTGGGTCTAATGGGGAGCAACAGCAGGATGCTATCAGTCTACTGTAATGAAAGACAAACACGGTGAAACGCTGCAGGAAAACTGGGTCTGTTGTTCAACAATCATTAGGTCTACAGATGAAAGAAAACGCTCCTACGAATGGGATATGAATGAGAAAGAAGGCAAGGCCAGGCGATTTTATTTGTATAGCAACACGTTCAACAACATGATGATGCAAGGTGCTTCACATGATTAAGTGGTCAAATAAAAATAGCAGGAAATCACAGACAAAGCATATGAAGTGCAAAACGGCAATAAAGCGAAAAAGCACACACAAAACATATGATACGTCAAAGCATTACTCAGAGGCAGCTCTAAACAGATACATTTTTAGTTGGGATTTTACAGAATTCCGTGTTTCAGCAGCTTTGCAGTTTTCTGGAAGTTTGTTCCAGATTAGAGGAGGATCGAAACAGAAAGCCGCTTCTCCATGTTTGGTTCTGATTCTAGGGATCAGAGTAGACTGCTGTACAAAATTTAAAAAAAGATTTTGGTTTTTAGACGAGATAACTTTTTACTTCTCCAGTTTAACATTTTTAAGGAGATTTTCTTTTAAACAAGACGCACAATTGGGTCAGTCTTCAAAGCGCTGGATCAGTCGGGCGACGTTACAAAATAAGAGGCTTACTTTCATGGCAGAATACGCTGAAATAATTCGGAACTTTTGACAATTTGGTTGTTTTGTGACTGTTTGGGGCCAAATTAAAATTCAAGCGACGAGTTTGATTAATTGCACAGCTCTTATTTAAAACTCGAGCTTTTTACATTTCAAAACAGCAATTCTGTTAACCAGTTAACATCAGCGTGTTACGTCCCTCTGTAAACTGTGGCTCAACATAAAATAGTGTTCCCCATAATAAGCACTTACAAAATGACAAAAATGCCTGGGTTTTTTTTTCAGTCTGAGTCAAATTTGAAAAACAATAATTCGATATTAAAGAAACTACAGTTACTGTAAGATAAATATATCATTAAGTAGCAATAAGAATCATTGTTGCTTTCGGTTTCAAACGAAAGCAATTCAATCAGGACATTGGCTGTTTTTGCATGTTTTTGTGTAAAACTGTGAAATGTTACAGTAAAACTCTTGGTTATCATACTGTGGGAGTCTCGTACAGATCCAACACTAGTTCCTAGTGATTGAAGCACAGGATGGTTGAAAGTTTGCAGCATTATGAAGCGCATATTGTTGCAAAGGTATGGCTATGAATCTATGGAACCAGTTTCCCGTCAGAAAAGACCGACATTTAAGCAGCGGGGTCTGAATGCGGTCAGGCGGCTAGAGCTTTGCTGTAAAAGCATCTCTCAGTCGAGCGATCAACTCGGCCATTGTTAGAGTGCCTTACTATGTCAGGCCCAAGGGCGACGGCCATATCCGCCTCGCCAGACACCCACCGCCGAGCCCCCTCTCTGATGTAAGTTGCAGGTAGGGGGGGCATGGGAAGAACGGCTGATGCACCGGCACTGTGCCGTGAAATCTCTGTTGACGTTACCGATGGGCGACTCCAGAAGAAGACACAGAGTGAAAGCACCGGAGGAAGAGAGGAGTGATAAAGCAGAAAAACAGAGAGGCGACGTGAGCCTTTCTGGACTCACTTCCTCGACCTTATGGTCTGGCGTGGTCGGCTTTTTTTCTCGTGCAGATTTCCCATCTTGAATATTTGTCTCTACTTCCCAAAAGGCATACTGGGAGAAATCTACCTTTTCTTTACTTCAAAAGAATCCTTATTATTCTGCTGCCGGGCTGGCTTATACCCCCAAGACCTAGCCTTGTTTTCTTACTTTTTGTTTGGTAACCTTTTACCAGACAGGGATTGATTTATTTCTACTACTGGTAGCTTCGTTAAGTGGTACCAAGGTGGAGGAAGACGAGGATAAGTTGGAAATGAAGCAAAGGTAACAGGGGAATCAGGGAAATGGGTTATGAGAGGCAATTTCAAGGCGAGCACAGAGAAGAAGAATGATCATCTTTAGAAGAAAATAAATCTTTAGTTGTACTCAAACTCAAAGAGTGCATTTTACACCCCCCCCCCCCCCCTTAGTATTTTTTTTCTCTTCTCGTTACTGAATGTTTCAGATCATTAAGCTGATTTTAATACCGGTCAAAGATAAGCTCAGTAAATACGAAGAGCCGTTTTTAAATAATGATGACGGCTAAAGGAAGAAAAAAAAAGCTATCCAAACCAAACTGGCTCAGTGTACAAAACTAATATGTCACTGAACGAAATAAGTGGTTGTGCCACCCAGGGCCCGTTGATGAGTCTTTTACATCTCGTTGCAGGAGCAACGACCCATTCTTCTTTGTATAAACATGTTTGAGGCTTTTCAAGCATAAACAGCCTGTTTAAGGTCATGTCAAAGCATCTCAACTGGATTTGAGTCCAGACTTTGAATAGGCCACTCCAAAAAGTTTTTTTTTTCTTTCTCCAGCTGTTCAGAATCAGGCTTCCTGGTGTGCTTCGGATCATTGTTTTGCTACATAACCAAATCACACGATGACCAGACATTCTCCTACAGGTTTTTCAAGTACAGACTGGAAGTCGTGATCGTATCAGTTACAGCAAAACATCCATTACTAAAGCGGCAAAGCAGTCCCACACCATTACCCTTCCGCCACCGTGTTTGACTGTTGACATGATGATGTTTTGCGGACATGCTTCGTGAGTTTTACCCCAGGTTGAACAGAATGCTCGCCTTCCAAAAAGGTTCCACTTCTCTGAAGAGTCATGAGATCATCGGGGTGCTTTCGATCAGCAGTGACCTGTGACCTTATACAACTGAGGCCTGCTATGCTTAAGTTGTTTCTATACACCTGGATGAGTCGTCGTTTCTTTCTCCAGGAGTACTTTTGGCCGCTTCGCCACTCCTGGGAAGGTTCCATGTTTTCTCTATTTCTGGATTATAGTTCTCACTGAGGCCTTTTCTGCCCCCTCATTTCAGAAAGTGAAACTCACATATTATAGAACTTCATCACACGCAGAGGTAAATATTGCAGGCCTTTTATTTCTGGTGATCGTGATGATTATGGTCTACAGATAATGAAAATCCATAATTAGGCGTCTCAGAAAATTTGAAAATCGTGAAAAAGTTAAAAGCATAGAAAGTTAAGTGGAAGGAAAAAGTATGCTAGGAAAAGGTGCACCAGCAGCGTGGGTAACTGCAGCCCTGAGAGGATTGTCAATCAAAGTCCATTCAAGATGCCTTCAGCGCCTAAAGAGCTACGACGGACAGACACATCCAACACATGAGCTACAAACTTGACTCCGGAACCAGAGACAGAGGAGCAATAGAACAATGTCCTCTTGGATGATAGTAAAAAGGTTTGCATTTCCTTTTGAAATCAAATTCTCAAGAGTCTGGCAGGTGTTGTTCCTCTTGGTTTTCCGAAGCGAGCTCACCCGATCTTAAACCCATAGAGAGTCTGTGGGGTGTTCTCAGGAGGAAGATGAGAGAAACCAAGCCCAGCAATGCAGATGACCTGAAGGCCGCTATTCAAGCAACTTGGGCTTCCGTTACAGCTGAGCAGAACCGCAGGCTGACCGCCTCCATGCCACGCCGCACTGATGCATGTAAAAGGAGCCGCTACCAAGTACTGAGTCCGTAAAGGCGAACTTTCCTGAAGCCTGAAATCTCTGTTTAAAATATCCTTTTTCATAATTGATATTATATAATGTATTTTTTCATTTATCTGTAAGCCATAATCATTCGAATTACAAACAAAATACCGGCTTGAAACATTTCACTGTATGTGTAATAAATCTATATAACACATACATTTCTGAAATAAGCAACAAAAAATCATGAACTTTTTTAAGGATATTCATACTTATTGAGCATTAATTGTAGTTTTTTGTCCTTTTTCAAAGCACTGTTTGTATGTTTTTGTTTTCCGACTCCTTGTTTTCATGCGGCCTGCATACTGCAACAGAGATTAGTGGTTGGACTCTTTTAGCCAACAACGCCAAGCGAGAGAGCAGGAGTGGTGATGCAGTCTGTAGTCACCCATCTGGAATGAGAGGGAAGGGATAAAAGGAACATGTTGTCGCTGTCCGCCACAAAGGGGAAATCCAGATTCCTCCGCCTCATTCCTCTTGTTTACCTCTCCTCTCCTCTTCTTGCTCCTTTGTTCTCCTCTGCCACTCCATTTTTTATTTTTTTTCCCCCCCTCCCGCCTCGAAACGGTGGCATCGCCCCCCACACAGAGGGAGCGATTGTGCTCGTGTCTGGCGTCCGCTCCGAGGTGATCTGACATCTCAAAGCGATGCTCAGTGCGACTGCACGCTCGTTTCGGCCAACGTGTCGACTCCCCCTCAGCCAATGGCCCCCTTCCTAACCCGACCCCCCCCCCCCCCTTTACTCAACTGAAGCTGGCTGCCAAGTGCTTCCGTCAAGAGGATGGCTTAATTGTTTCTGCCACAGCCATGCCTCTTCTTCATTTTTCTCTCTTTCCTTCCTAATCCAAGGGACGGGGAAAATGGAGCTGTTATTTGCATGTCTAATGATACTCGATATCACGGGCCTCTCAAAGGGAAAGGCACAGATGATTATTAATATGGCCAATGAAGCCCCCCATTTACACCGCCTTTTTCCTTCTAAGGCATGAGCAAACGCTGTTTTCCATCAACCTGCATTAGAAGAAAAAAAAAGAAGAAGAGATGCCATAATGAGATATGTAACGGGCAAAAATAAGTTTGGAAGTCGGCATGAGTTACTGTGGCAGGGAGAGAAAAAAAAAACATTTTAGAAAAGTTTAACTTTTGCAGTTCCCACCAGAAGCAGGGACTGGAGCGACGGTGTTTCATTAAGGCACGCGTAATAAACATAATAATCCAGTCGCCTGTAGTGCCGTTCCCTTCAGAAGGAGCCCGCAGAATAATTTGCACGAAGACAAACAGAAGCGCTTAGCCAAAGCTGTCAGAGCCCATTACCCAAGCCTCCGCACAGAAAAACTCATTGTGTGTTTTCGTCTACCTGCAGAAGCACTTCCACACCAGCAATGCATTGCCTTGCCGGCGCCGGCAGCTGGCATTGGAACCAGCTAATTTGCAAGACTTCTCAGGTTGAGAACAATGACTTTGACAGCTCGAACAGGCACAGTGGAGCACATCTGCATTTTCTCCACAGGAAGAAGTCTCGCACAGTGGCTCCGCCACGTCGTGCCCTCCCAATTATGGAAATTTGAGCAGCTCTATATATACTCTATATGAAATACATCTTGAATTAAGCTCATTGGAAGGCAAACGGATATCTGAATATGGATATTTGTTGAACGCCGATTTATTTACAAGGTTTGGCTTCATTTTTGATCAAGTTTGCATCTTTTTAATAATAAATAGTGTAAGATATAAACGTACTGTAAAATGTTTTGCCATTCTCTAATTGTCACATTTGTACAGAACATGTTTCATCCTAGCATGTCTTTACAACTTTACTTGCCATTTGTGTTAGTTATTATTTACATATTAATGAAGATACCACATAGCAGTGTGTATAGTTGGTCATTAAAGCGATTATACTGAACTGCAGTATAAAGAAAATTAAACTATGGTGATTCATACACCTAATAGATGTAGATTTTTCATTTTTATTGAATCAAGAAGTTTTTTTTTGTTTTTTTTCCTGTTAGGAAATGAAACCGGCATCTTAGAAATGATTTACAAAGGATTTTATTGTTGGGAAAAAAACTTATTTCTTAGTTTTTTAATTACATTAGACCAAAAAAAATGCTACAAGCAAAATGATTTATACCCTGTTTAATAATCAAAAAGGCTTCGTTGGTTCTTACAGCAACCAAATGCTACTCAGGGTTCCCGCATGGATCCACTGACCATTTATCCTTCATGATGAGCTCCAACTCTTTGAGGTAGGAAGAACTCTTTACCAACACCCTGATGTTCAGCTCCCTTTTGAAATTCTCTCTCATACTGTTGATTCAGATTGTTCTGTGTTTAAGGACTGAATCATGTTGAAACATCAAATATAGTACAGGTTTGTCTGCAGATTGCTTGTTGTTAGGGTTGGGAATTTGGATTTAGTTTTTATTCATCATCA
This sequence comes from Valencia hispanica, assembly GCA_963556495.2. Classification (NCBI taxonomy): domain Eukaryota; kingdom Metazoa; phylum Chordata; class Actinopteri; order Cyprinodontiformes; family Valenciidae; genus Valencia; species Valencia hispanica. The sequence goes on from OY747701.1 coordinate 11,819,190, forward strand.
GTCATTTACTTGTGATTGTTTGCTCCTCCCATTAGCGAAAAACGTTTGTTCCCTCTACCGTGCTCGAGCCCTTTCCTGAGCTGTGCGCAGCCTCACTGAGTTTTTTTTGGTATTTTTATTTTTATTTTAACCATGTATTGCCACAAACCAGCCGCAGAGAGCTACTGGTTTTTTTACCCGTTGAGCTCATGAAAACAGCTTTTTCCCAATTATCGGGGTCGTTAGATGGTTTAGAACAAGATTTTTCCACAGAATCACGCAATTTGCAATTGTAAAATATGTTCTTTTACATCCTTTCCAAAAGAAAAGCATATTAATCAAGTTAATAAATGACTTTATACAGGGTATTCGCAGGGTTTTGAAAAGTATTAAAAGTTAATAGATTGATTTAAGGAAAACTTAGACCCTTAAAAAGTGTTAAAAAGTCTTACATCGATTTTTTTTAAAGTCTTGGTTTGTATTGAGATGTTTTTAAAAATAAGTTTGTCTATCAAACATGATCACATTTTTGACTATTAATAAACTATCGAAAATTGTGTAAAAGGGCAGATTCTTGGGTAGCAGTTGAAGTTTTTCAGCAGTGGCTTACTGTGCATTTTGTAAAAGATTTACAGAAGAAAAGAATTAGCGTCGCCTCGATGGGCGTGAACGCAATCAAACGGCACACGAAGGGAGCAAGCCACAAAACGGCCGCCGTTAGCCTGTGGGCACCTTTGACACCTCAGAGTAAACCACTCCCACAACGCGACCACCTCCACAGCAATGACTTCGGCCCCGTTGTCCGCCGCATCCGACCTCTAGGTGGCACTAGACTGTACACCAGCTGCGGCGACCTGAGGTGATTTGCTGTTAACAATTAGCGGTTGACCGCAACTCGCTATTAATCCAATGAGGGAATAAATTTTCTGGCTGTTTACAGATACGGCCATTGCAAAAAGTAATTTAATAAAGATATTATTGAATAATTTTATCAGTACAGCGTGATAAAGTCTTAATTTTATTCCGGAAGGTCTTAAAGTCTTGAGAAGGTATTAAAATTGATTTTGAGCTCAACATAACACCCTGTTACAGCTAAATCTGGCAGGCGTATGAATAATTTTGGGCTTAAACGAGGCATGGCGACTTCCTGTTCATTGACCGATTTAGTTACTTTCCCCCCTCTCGGTTCGGAACGCAGCGTGTGACCACCAAGCCCCCCGTAGCTGAGTGCACCCCACCCAGCTCCGTCTCTTTATTGTTCACAGGGCCTCCTTGGTTTTTTTTTTCTCCTTTTGCTTGTTTGTTTTGCTGAAATTAGCTCTTTTTCTTGTCGGGCGGCTCAACTCTTCGCAGTGCACACTTGGAGCTGCTGTGAAGTGGACTTGTTTTTTTTATTTTTTTCTGCCGTTAAGAGGCCAAACACAAATGTTCTCTTGCTGAACAATAGGATATAATGAGCAGATGTGAACGAGCTTTTTGTTATTAGAGAATTTCCATACTGGGCAGATCTTGAAGTGAGTCTTGATCCAGCCAAGAGCAGTGACAGCAAGGTCCGGTTCTGTGTCTGCTCCATCAAACGGTTCCTTTTATTGGTCCGATTTTTTAATTCTGAAAGCTTATTCAGTTGTATTCGGTGTTTTTATAAAAAGCATTGGTTTGATGCAGTTCTTCATTACATAAAAGACAGCTGAATACAGAAGGGTGGATGTCTACGCAGGCTTGTTGTTGGTCCCGCTCTGACAGATATTTTCATTTTCCAAATTCTGCACTCATCTTTGCAGATTGCAACACCACTGAAACACAGACAGATTCAGCTTCTTTTTTTTAAAAGTTTTTTCCTGACGTCCTTGCATTTAAATCCGGCTACCGGCGCCACCTCCGCCAAAGAGGCTATGTTTATGCCAGGGTTTGTTTGTTTGTTAGTCTCTTTGTCTGTCTGTTACCAACATAACTCAAAAAGTTACAGACGGATTTTGATAGACTTTTAGTCTGCACTCTCCAAGTGCTTTTCTAGTTGTTTATTAATCTTTAGTCCTCATATCTTTTACTTATTAGATTCATCCTAGTCTCTCCTTACATGTGATTAAACACATGGGGGGTGTCTGTCTTAAAAAACAACAAACTCGACCGAAGATTCAACCTTCCCTCCTGGGACTCGACTTTTCTTGTTCACTTCAAAGATTAATCTCTCAAGCTCCGTCTTTGGTGTTCTAAAACAGGAAAGTTTTTAACCATCTGTGCCCCACATCCACTCAGAAACGTGGGATTTGGGACCCTAAATGTTTCTTTTTTCTTTATACAGGTTATGGATTGAAGAGTTCCCCCTTGCGTATTCATTTGGAAAACGAAAACGGCCCTTTTGTAAAATAAAAAAATATATATATATATATATTGTAGGGCTGTCCAAATTAATGCATTAATGCGGTTTGATTAATTTGTGGAATTGATGCCATTCATTTTTTTAACACAATTAACGCATGCAAAGAATGACCTGCCCTGTTTACCCCACAATTAAACCCCCGCTGCTTTCAGTGCTCGCTTGTCACGTAAAAAGTATGACAACTGTTTGATAACTGTAAATAATAACAGTGGGAACCAGGGAGTAATGTAAAGGTTCGGTGTTGATAAACAAATAATCCCTCTATTAGTCAGAAAATTTCAATTAAAAAATACTTAATCTCTTTCTGGGAGGAATTAAGTGTTATTGTAGCTCATATTATTTAATTTTTCCAAGGAGCTATTGTAGATCCTGATGGCTGTAAGCAGGAATGATCTCCTGTAGCAGTCTGTGTCGCAGCACAACTGAAGTAGCCTCTGACCAAAGACACCGTTGTTGTAGGATAGTCCCATGAAGACGATGCTCAGGGTTTTCCAAAATTTAATAAGAAACTGTCACCTTTACATTCAGAAAATGTTAACCAGTTAGTTTGTCTTAGCAACTGGCTAAAATATTAATAGGTAAAAAAGCTCCACATGTAAATGTGACTGTGGAATTCAAAACAAACGTTCCCTGCATCTCTCCTGTATTTCCTTAGAAAAAAGAGCAACAGCTTCCGGTTTCGTCCTTTATTTACACCAAAAATGTTACATTTTCGGTCATATTTGGGATTGTTAATTAATCTTGATTAATTTTCAGCTACCCTGTGATTAATTAGATAAAAAATTTTTATCGTTTGACAGCCCTAATATATTGCAGATGTATTAGCCTATATGTTACAACAGTGGTGGGTTGCATGTCCATATCGTAGTTTTTTAGTTTCATAATCCAACGTGAAGAAGGCTTCTCTCGTGACTTGTCCATTTTTAGTGCCACCTACAGGTGTGAGGGAGTAAAATTAGCATTTTGGAGCTCTTTTTTGATTTGTGCACAATAAACAAAGTCTCTTAAGTGCAGTTAGCTTATGCTTAGGGTTGTTTTATTCAATGGTTGCTATGTCTACCGAAGGAAACTATTCTGGGTCAATTTACACTCCCATCAGCCTTACGCTTTTCCATTTCAGTTCATCTTTTTACCATGTCATGTTTGTGAACAAGCCAATGTCATACCTTATAAACTTAGCAATGGTGTATCAGCTTATTTCTCTTGGTTGTGAGGTATTTTTGACAAATTATGGAGGTTTTCCTAAAATGCTCCAATGTCAGGAATAATTTACTTAGCCTGTAGATTGTTTTTTCATTTGCACCCCTTTTTCAACTGATTTTGGTTCCAATCTCAGTAAAGAACAGATTAAAACCCCTAAACAAACCAAAAGTTTCTTGAATACACGGTCTCTAAAAACAGGTACAAAACTGGGTATGAACTGACACGTGGCCGTTTTGAAAAGTTCCTTTCACACCTGAGGAAAAACGAGATGAGCTAAACTGCAACAGCAGGAAATGGTGAGGGGTGGAACCGAACAGAATCATGCCACTGTTTTAGTCCATGAATAAAAGTGGAACAATGGTAGTTCCAGACGTAATAGATGGAAAATCTAAAATTCTGTGTTATCTAATTTGAACTGTTTACTGGGTATTAAGTAAACGTTTTAAGGAAAAATAATATTGCCTGTATTTCTCGTAGATTTGAATTGTATGCCATTAAAAAGCAGAAATCTATTATGCACAGACCCATAGTAAAAAAAAATAATATTCTAACTTTTCATTGCATGGTTTTGCAAAAAAGCTCTACAAAATACATATATAATGTATAAAAATATTTATTTTTGTGCTTTATGATCATTTCAAAAAGAAAAACAAACCAACTTTGTAAAGACATCTTAGAAATTTGTGTAAAAAAAAAAGAGACGTTTTACGTTGCAGGGGGGTAAACGGACTGAAAAGGTTCATCGTTCAAATTTTGCTACCCATCATCAGTATTGCACTTCAGACTAATGAGATGTTTCATCACACGAGGAGTCGGACATTTTAATGAAATGAAGGGCCACATGAGGCTGATTGAGGGTCAAAGGTCACGGCATGACACCAAGCACTGCAGGGCCCGTCCCCCTACCTGGTTCCCCCGTGACGCCGCGTTGTCCGATGGTTTAAATGCATCCTTGCATCTTTTTTCTCTTTTTTTTTCTTTCCAGACTTACAAGCAAAACGCTTTTCATGGGTGGCTAAATCTAATTGCGTTGCCCTCGTATACAGAAGCTAGCTGCTTTGACTTTGACTTATTCTCCAGAAGCAATAAAGCGCCGGCGGCAATGAATGCCGCACGCGTGCAATTGCTCAGAGTGCAGGGGATGGACGCGGAACACATTAGCTCAGGTCGACCTTGGCACAGACTGCACACGAATCCTGCATTTGTTATTTTTTGGGGGGTTTGTCTCATCAATTCATAGTCGTCCGAGAGAAAAATAAATAAAGCTTGCCACTGATTTAGCTTTAAAAAAAAAGAAAAGACAAGAGGGTATTTGAGTGTGGAGATAGTATCTGTACTGATTGTAATTACTGTACCTTTTCTGAGTGGCCCTGGCTTCAATTACAGACCACCACCTTTGCTTGTGTGTGGGTCGAGGCCCTGTCTCTCTCCCATTGTCTCAATAAAGCAAGAGCGTCTGCGCTGGTAATAAATGAACAGGGAAACATGCACGGCACTCGTTCCTCTTTTTGGCCTCCGTTAATACTGTGACTGACCCCACACAGAAGCAATATTGATTATTGTTTCTCTGGCAAAAAGATGCTTGCAAATCTCTACTGATTCTATGTCCCTTTGTGGCCTGTGCCAAAAGGACAGCAGATAACCCAGCGTTTAAATCTCTTTCTTCTGCGTGAGTCATGAAAATAGGCGCGTTTCCTCGCCGCAGAGGGAAGTGGATACTCCAGCGGTCGAAGAAGAAATCAGTTTACTTAACACCTTTTGAAGTTGACCTCATTTGTATTAGGAAGAGGTGAGAACATTTCAGACTGTTTTAATTCTAAAAGACGCTTCTTTTTTTTTTCATTTCAGCTCCTGCTACTGATGTTCACTGTACAGTTTCCTCAAACAGAATCTGCAGTGGTTTCACGACAGAAGGGAACTTTTTGTGTCCGATTTGATTAACCGCTTTGTGCCATGAGACATACTGGAGGGAAAATGTTCCCAAGAATAGCTAAGTGTATCATATATCATGCATCGCACCATCTGTTCCGTACATTCAAAATGTTATTGCAATATTTAGAATTACAGATTATTCATGTGAGTGTAATTAGAAGAGTCGAAATCCAACAAATGGGAGGAAGTACAATTAATTTCCAGACATGTTTGAGGAGAATCTATCCGGAGTAACTATTTGGGCTGCGGTTGCCGAAGGCGCCACAGAAGCTCTAATTTTATCCTTTCTGGCAATAAATTCCCCGCTGTTGATTCCTCGCTGCAGTGTGAATCTGTCTCCGGTGAACTTTTTTGGATTGTGTGCTGTGGAGCTGGATTACGCTGACCAAATGAGGAAAACTAGGGCATACAACAACCGGCTGAGCTGAATATAACAAGTCAACATCTGGCTGCAACAAAAGGTGCTGTGCAAACCAGTCTGAAACTGTGCATGGCCTCAGGGTTTCTATACACTTTACATAACGTGATACAGCTAGTCCTTATTTAACGGATAACACTGCATTCCCCCTTCCGAATGATCTCTAAGTGTTACGCAATCCCAGTCAAACAAGACCATCGTCTTCCTTGCGTTGGTACTACACTGAACATGACATTTAGAGCCAACACAGTGGTTCACGATACCGTAAAGCAGATGTCTAAGCTTCTGAGGTAGCTGTACTTGTGCATTTTCTCCTTCTGCCTCTTTCATTCCATTATTATTTATACAGAAAAGGTGATTCATAACTCGTGAGCTGCACAAGTATGGAAGCTAAAGGTATAGTTAAGAGAGAGGTATGGTAGCCAGTACTGTCTAATGATGCCCATTTGGTCCTATGTGCCCTAAAGTGTGTAAAAACGGTATCCCCACACCATTATGACACCACTACCAGCCCGAACTATTAATATACGGCAGGTTGGATCCACGTTTACCCTGTCGGTAAACCAAAGCTTGATAGGGTATTTCATTCTTTTCGTGTTCTTAGTGGATAGAAGACCATGTGGTGTTCGGCTGGTGTAGCCCTGCTTTGAGGTTCGACATGTTCAGAGATGGTATTTTGGTTACCTTGGTTGTAACATGGCAACCTTTTTCTTTCTGTGATGTCCTGACCTCGATCGATAGGAGGTTTTTCATGTCTGGCTGCAACAATCATGCCACGTTTAGTCCCTGAAATCCCCCCTCCGCCCCTATTTTGTTGCTTTGAACAAAGACATAGAAGAAGACATGTTTTTTTTTAATATGTTCAACACATAGAAAACTGTTTGCACTAGCCCAAAATCCTCCAACACATTAAAGGAAAATATTTTATAACCTAATGAAAGGTGAAAAACAGTGGTGACAGTATTAGAGTATTAGGACATGGCCACTTTTCACGTGCTGTGTGGAGATTCAGAGACTGATGAAAATGTCTGGGGTTTTGTTGTTTTTTCAGGGGAGCGATGCAATATTTAAATTGACTGGTGAATGATGCATGAACAGCTTTTTCACTCATCTGAACGTCTTCCCCGAGCTGCTGCCTAGTGGGTGGTCTGATCCGCTCATAGACGGAACAGACAGCGAGCTGCTGCTGCTGCCGCCGTTTACAGGATGTCAGAGCTCAAGTTCAGCTTTACGGACGATCTGCGAAAGAAGTTTTCTTCATACAGTTCCTGGTCTCAAACAGAAGTGTTGCGAAGTGCACCGTGCTCATGCCTGGTACATGTGTTTCTGTGTGTGACAGGTGGCAAAGATTTATGGACATAAATTATATAAAGGCTGTGCAAAGGGAGAGTTCATCAATAAATTGATGAAGAACTCAAGACTGAAGTATACGCTATGTGTCTATGTGAGACAGCTGCTCTTTATTTTTACCATTACATTCAAAATAAAATAATGCTTATTTTCTCATAATATAATTTAAAACTTTTGTGTATTGTTTTGTCCAGTGCAATATAAAAAGTGAGCTACAATTGTTACAGGATAATTTTCTGATACTGAAGAGTAATTATATCTATTATTTATTTCCAGAGATTTTAAAGTCATTTTTGTAAGGACTGACTTGTAAAAGCTTCTCGGAAGTTTGTTATTTAACTATTCTTTCTAACCACATAAAGAAGGAAATCAAAATATAGTCAAATAATGGTACGTTTTGACCTAAAACCCTCATGTGGTGTCGAGGGATTTATTTTTTCAACAATAAAACTACCCAGAACTCACTGAAATCCACACCTGAAATTCTGTACAGGAAGAAGAGTTTTGGAATGGCCTAGCTAGAACTAGGACCTAGATTTCTGCTAAAATCCATGCAATGACCTGAACATGTCTGGGCACAAGAGATATCCTTGCGATCTGAAAGATTTAGCACACTTTTTGCAATGTAGAGCGGGGAGATATTGCCAACTTAAGATACGGCATGCCAAAGAAGAATGAATACTGTAACTGAATCGAATATAGTAGTTCAAAGCATTGCACATGGAACCCTGGAAGCCTAGCCTCTTTAGACACCGACTTACTGATGATTAAGTCATCACCTCTACTACTGCACTGTTTGCTCTTCTGCATTTCTTGTTAGATTACTCACAAGGCCACATTTTTAAGTGAGCAATCAACCATAAAAGTACATTTGCGTGAAGTTCATATGCTATACAAAGTAATATTTACTTGTTATTAATTCTGTGTAAAATAGAAAACTGTTTAACCAAAATTGGAAAAGAATTATTGAGGCTTGACAGCCATCATGTTTTAGCCTTTGAATTAATAGCAGATCCAGTAAACAGGCCTTAATGCAATTTTAACAACAGATGCATTTTTCCAGTTGCTCACAAATTCAATTTCCAAGTAAGAAAAAAAAACAAAAAACAGTTTTAAGTCATGCTTTTGACTACCATATGCTTTTTTTCAAGAAAAGATCCTGATTTAAACTGTTGTGTTGATTATTCACACTGGATTGTTTTAAATTGCGACTCAAACATCAATGTTAGAGAAAACGTATGAAATACACATCCCAGTTTTTAATTTATGACTTAATCTAATGAAGGAAACAACATACAGTCTATTTGTACAAAAATCATTCCCTTTGTTAGATTAAGAATTAACTGTTACTAACTACTTTTTTGGGAAATCTTTGTTCACTTTCAGAAGCCTCTGATTAATTAGGGCCTTCTTTACTTCTTTACAACCTAGGTGACTTCCATAATTAACGTAACCAAAAATTCTGCTTTCTATTGAAACAGAATCCTGAAGGAAAATGTCCAACTACCAGTTTGTGAATGTAAGTTAAAGCCCCTCTGGGTTATGCACAAGAAAAATGATCCAAGGACCATCTCCAAGTCTACCTGGCAAAGGAGGGTAGCGTAACCAAAAACTGTACTCAAGTGAAAGTAGCATTACTTCAAAATATTTTTAGTAAAAAGTAAAAGTACAAAGTAGTAATTCAAAAAAATCTTTGAGTAAAAAAGTGTTTGTGAAAAAGGTAACTCAAGTATTGAGTCCTTGAGTTCTTGTTTTGAGATCATAACACATGATTTAATATATATAGAGGATGGAATTGGACAAAAATGTAAAGTTGTTTGCAAATTCTTAAGAATAAAATAAATAAAAACATGAGATAACTGTAAAATAAAAAACCAGAGTAGAAGAAACATTTTTCAATACACATTTTTTCAAAATGAAACTAATACTTATAGTAGTTGATGTATATATATATATTTATATGACAAGGGTAAGGTAGCCACTCCGAGCAGCACATCAGGCTCAGCAGATAGAAAATAACCTTAAAAAGATGAAGCTAGTGTCAAAACCAGAGGTCTCACTTTAACATGAATTGTAGGTGGGAATCTCATGCAGTTTTGGTAAAAACAAGCTTGTTCTTCATTCAGTAAAGTTACTCGCTGTGGGTAGAGTAGCCAGAGGTTTTACTCAAGAGGAGCAATCCTTGATAAAGATATTATTACTCAAGTAAAAGAAAAAGTATGGTCTATTAAACCAACTCCTAAAAGTATTTTGTTTTTTTAAAGTTCCTCAACCAAAATGTAACTGAGTAAATGTAACTAGTTTCTACCCACCTCTGCCACCTGGCTCAAAAAAGGTTTTTCAAGTCTAGATTTCAGTCTGATTGAGACTCGGTGGCATGACCTTACAGTAAACAAGCTGAATTTAAACAAAACCCGTTGCCAGTCATTGCAAAACGCTTAATGACGCCCATTGCTGCCAAGTGTGGAACAACCAGTTAGTAGAATTAGGGGGTAAATCGTTTTTCACATATAGGAAAAATGGTTGATTTGGATATTTATTTTCTTTTTATTATTGATTCACATTCAAATTATAATGTTGAATGTGAATGTGATATATGATTTTCACGTTTCTTTATCTGTACTTTAACTCAAGTCTGGCTTGTTCCATCACTTCTAAACACCTTGTCCAAATCGATGTGGCAACAGGAGCAATCTCCGACCTCCCTCTAAATACTAACCGAGGTAGAACTTGGAGACAGCAGTCTGACGCACTCTGTGCAGTCTGTTCTTCATCACAGTGACAGCATCTCCTCCCCCTTGCTCTTCACTTCAGTCTTGCCTCTCCATCTTCGGTCCTGCTGGTACATACATAGGAGGAGCACATGTCCTAACTAGCATTTGGCCTGACAGGGAGCAAAATCATTAGTTCCTTCAGCGGGGCCAACAGTGGGAGGAATCCAGCCCCGTGACGGGGGCTGGGAGTTGCTTCGGGTATGTGGGAGTGGAGTCTGTTGAATCTATCTCATTAAGACAGTGATTGTTCAAGTGATTGCTGTAAAGGCTCATCTGCAGCAGGGGCTGACATAGTTCCTCCTCCGCTGGCAGGATAAGCAGTCCCAATCCAGGCCCCTGATTGGGAGTTGCAGTTGGAGGTGCTCACACACACACGAGTGTGTACGCAATGGCAGACAGCACTGCTAAGGAGTGTCATGGGAGAAAAAAAAAAAAAAAAAAAACCTCTTCATTCATCAAAGGCTTACTTCATCAGTCTGAGCTGCAGTCGTAGAATGTATGGATGTCTGTCTTTTCAACAGCAGAGGCTGCGGTTGCAGAAGGAGTCAATAAAACCTTTCCAGCCTGAACACACCCGCTGCACTCACTGATGCCATGTGATAAATTGCATTTTCTTTCACAGAATAATGAATTCCCTGTTTACAAAGCGAGTGAAACTCTGAATGACTGCAGCGTTGCATTTCGGTCCTATTTAAAGTCGCTTTAGAAGTTGCCTTGCCTTTACCGAAAGTCGACGGCTAACATCTCTATTAATATTGTTTCTTGCCAAATACCAAATCAATAGAGTCATGCCAGTGGGTGCATTAGCTTTGTTTACCCTGTGTTCAAAAGTGGTGGTATGGTGTATTGTGTCTCCAGTGTGCACGGCGGCGCATAAGCATTCCGACTTCGCTCTAGTGTTATCTGTTATCTGCTCGCTTCCTGGATGCCAGAGCCAATGTCACTGGTTGTTGGCGCTATTTGAGTTGCCCAGGCAACTCACTTAATGACTAGGACCTGTGACAGTCTTCTTTTTTCCCCTCCATCTGTAATTATACTCTCTGACAACCATTTGGGGACTCCAATGTGAAGGCTGTCTAAGAAGTGTGCGACCAGGCCCCTGCAGAGGAGTGTCAAGAGCTGTGGCCGGTTACAGCAAACTCGCCTCAACTTTCAGATAAGGCAGCGATCAAGTCACAGCTTCTGACAAAATGATGACTGAAAGTGTGACTTTTCATTTCCAAACGGGAAGAACACCATGTGCCCCTTTGTAATGGAGAAGATTCATCCACCCTTTGTATTTCTGTTAGTTTCCAGCTATAACGCGGCACTAAGCCACAAAGACATCTATACAGCGTTGTAAGCTGAGTCACAATGAGGATGAAAATAACAGCCTTTGAAATTACCCCCACCTCTCAAAACTGTGTTTTGGTTGATGTCGCATCTCCTCGCCCTGCATAACTGTGTACGTTCACTTTCTGACGACAAGAGAATTTTCTCAGATTCCTCAGCTCACAGTGAAGGATTATCCAGCGCCTGAACAAGCCCTGTCTTTAACCCAGGAGCAGGGTGTGATAGTCTGCAAGATGAACTTGGCACAACAGAAAACCAGTAACAAAGTAAGCCGAATCTCATGTGATGGACTCACTGAAGCCAGATATATCCTGATTTGGGTTGTAACAAAACTATAAACTGGGGGGGGGGGACTTTAGTTTGGTTTATTTTGAAGGGGCCCTGTAAACAGTTTTAACCCCTTAGCGTTTTTCCATCCCATCTGTGGTATGCTACATACTTCCAGGTCAAATCTGCCTGTTTTTGCAACACCATCTATACATATATACATATTGTACATTGTTGGAAATCTAAGATTTTCAAGATTCCAATGATGTGTGCCAGTCAAGGATACAATCAGAACTGTAGACACAGTAAAAGCTTTTGTCAAACCACTCAGAAAGCAATATAATACGTTTCATTTACAGAAAGGAGCCATCTCAAACAAAAACTTTTATGTCCACAACGGTCCATTTAATGTACTCCAATAAAATAGCTAGTCCACAAGTCTTACGTATACAATCCAACATAATCGGCTGCTGATAACTTGTGTAAATTCCTTCCTTGTGTGTATCTCTCACCAGGTTTTCATCATAGCTACTGTTAGCCTGCTCATATTAACCTAAGAGGATTTCTCAATGTCAAGGCGCCTCGCCTACAAGGACACTGTCCTTCCTTGGTCAAAGAAAACGGTTAAATTGAACAGACTTACCTCACGTGACCACAGCTGCCCAGAGCCCACCTTTTGCTTACGTGCTCTGTTTACGTCCCGACCAACATAGTCGGATAGTAGCGTAGCTATTCCTAACACCTAAGCATATAACTGCTTTGGATCTAAAAAACATTTTCTGATAGCTACAATTACTGAACATACATTTAAATTGGAAATTTGCTCCCAAAGTAGCTGCTGCCGGCTCCTGATCCGTCATCTTCTCGAAAACACCGCGCTGTACTCTGGGAAATTTTTGACCGAGTGAAGGCATCAAGGAACCTCCCATGTATCCGTGGTCGGTTAGCTAAGTGGCAGACAAACGGAGGACAGATGCCTCGGTAGCACATGAACATTGGAACACTCCTTGGCAGTCCCTGATGACGTATCTCCTAGGCAACCGGGGCGGGACCAAGCCATCAAGGCAAGGTTCCTTGGCACTGAGAAACACCCTAAGAATTACACAACACCCTTCTTTTTCTTTGTGATGTTTATTGTCGGTTGGCAAACATCAAATTGGTTTATTACTGCCCCAACTGCTATGGAGTGTTGACCAGAATGTCACTCAAGGTTACACTAGCCTCTCTTAAGACTGGTGATGTATTAGCATCATCCCTGCTTGTGCTAGCTTTGCTCTTGTTTTTTATTAAGCCAGTTTATAATGCCCATTTTGGCATACAACCATATCAAAATATCTTCTTTACTGTCTCCAAAAGTCCCAATTAATAGCTTACATCACCCTCTGCTGGTTGTCTTGGCGCTGGGCCTAGCAATGACAACCATGACAAAACGTATGACAGGAAGACAGGCTGTAGTTTGTGGGGTTGTGAAGCCATTGCTGGACCAATGCTGTGTGGGTTAGGTGTGCATCACATCACTGATGTGTTTTACTGTTTAAAACAGAAGAATGCCACACATTTCTATTAGACTAACCTCTCTGAGCTCCAGCCGTCGTCTTCTGTGGTTCCAAGAAGCTGGCTTTGTTTATGAAAGCTAACATGACTGCCTTTTATTTGTGATTTATGAAGTGCCAGAGGCATTGGGGTTGTCATGGCAGCAACACAATGGAATGAAATTTGGAAGTAAAGTTTTTTGGATCACTTGACTAGTAAAGTTACCAATACAGTAACCTTTACGTTTCAAATGTGCAATTTTTGGCAACGTGAGGTTTATGAAGATGTTCTTGAGCAATTTTTCTTTTTTTTGCATTCAAAATTACTAAGGAGCATTTAATCCGTTCTTTTTTAGCTATAGTGTTGCTTTGGAAGTGTTTTAGTAGGTTAAGTATAGTTTTGTGGGATTTGTACAAAAATTCTGAACTGTCAAATGGAACCACCTCCAAAGTGACACCTATGCACGTAATGCTTAGTGTTAACTGCTGAAATGAATAGTTTATTTAATTTGTTGTCACACTCATAATGCTGTAGAATCTCTGCCTATATTCTGTTGCAATATGTAAATGCCCAAACTATTGAGAATATGCTGCGATTGACTACTGCAGCTGATGGTAGTTAAGCACAAAAATGAGTTAATCCCCCTGGTTTTCCAGCTCGCACTAGGAACACAGTTAAGTTGGATGTGATTATCTAATTTCTGACTTCAAAAGGTAAATTGGATACACCATATTTCTTGTTGACCTTGGATTTGGTTTTGGTTATTAACATTTTAAAGGGTTTGAAGAGGTAACTGCAAACTGTCAAGATTCTACTGAACTGCACATATGTAGGACCACATAACCAATCTTATTCATTTTCTTCATGTGTTCAGTGGCCTTTGAGGCCCAGATAAAATAATATTCCACCTCTAACATATTTTACACTCAAGACAATTATTTTTAACTTGAGGTCAAAAGATGACCCCCCCCCCTTTAGCAAAAAGGCTCAAAAAAACACATTACTGTGATCTTAATGCCAAAACAAACAAACAAGAGGCATTAAACGCAATACTTTGGATTTGACTTTGAAAACAACAAACCTTTTCAATTAAATGTTAGCATATCAGCTCCTCTGAGAGTAGTAATCAGCAGATTAGGCTTGCTCACGAAACTGTAAATGTAGAAATTGTCCACCACTCTCAGCACCTTTGGGACTCACCCATGAGTAACTTAAAGATGTAGACCAACAGTGTATTTCATTAAATGCCTTGTCACCACAATTTGTTTGGGAATGGCCTAAATTGTTTTTTGATCTGTGATAGATGGTTCAGAATTACTTCCTTCCAATTGTTAAGCATTGCCACATATGAAGAGCCATGAAGACGTATTTAACATTAGACAAAGATAACCTGAGTAAATGAAGAAGCAGTTTTCATATGACGAAAAGGTTATCCAAACCCACCTAGCACTATGCGAAACCATAATTTTATTTGCCACGTTGACTCATGACTTGACAGAGATTTATCAAGTTTTTAAGGTAGTTATTCTAGCTACGGCCAGTTCTGATTACTATGGAAACCCTAAGGTGACATGGGTAAAAAAGGAACAGTTGGTAACCAACCGAGCAATGTCCACAAACTCCAGGTTGACAAGGTAAATTATATTTCTTGTCTAATTTCACATTATTCTGTCGGGAGCATAAGAAAGTATCTTTTTTCACCCTTTTCACTTTAGCGGCTCTGAAAAATACTGCTAGGCCTGTAGAGCAGTGGGGAGATTTCTGTAGAGGTAAGAAATCGATTAAATTGAATCTGATACAGGGTTGCACAGTGGTAGAGTAGGTAGTACTGTTGCTTTGCATCAAGAACGTCCTCTCCAGGTACTCTGGCTTCCTCCCAAGGTCCAAAAACATGACTGCTAGATTAATTGGTTGCTCCAAATTGTCTTTAGGTATTAGTTTGGGGTGCATGGTTGTTTTCCTTTGTGTGTCTATGTTTCCCTGGGATGGATTGGTTACCTGTCCAGGGTGTAACCCACCTCTCGCCCATTGACCGCTGGAGATGGGGACCAATGGGTTTAGACGATGAATGGATGTACCTGAAAACTGAAGTAGGTTAAAAATATTGAACAGGGAGGACCCTGACGAGATGAAACCACCATACCAAAATTAGTCAAGGGGTCAAATAACAAAATCTAAATCAGTTAAGTTTTCATGATTCATCATTAAGAAAGAAACTAGGTTAAATAAACAAAAATCATTCCTATAATGATAATCCCCTCGTGACTTCATGACAATCTGGTTCAGTTGATGGAACCATGAATTCTTCTCACCTGTGGACTATCCTGAAGGAAAATCCCTGGCCATTAGTTTATGTCCTTCAGTTCAACCACGCTTGGGTTATGCAGCAACACAATGATCTGAGGCAAACAAGCAACTCCTTCCCTGAATGGCTCACCAACACAAAATGAAGGATATGGAGCGTCCTCGCAATCGTTTGTACTTAAATTCAACCCTAAACGTGTCCTTCTTGCTTAAACATTTACCATTTACCAAACACCCTTCAGTGTGGCTGCATTCAAGATATCCTGCAAAGAACAGCAGGTCAAAATTACTCCACAGCGATGTGAAAGAGGATGGGTGATGGGAATTGTTGTTTCCCAAGCAGTTCTGAGTTTTAGGAAGCTGGTACTGTAAGTACACGGAGCTATGTTATTAGAATTTTTTTGATGATTTGAGATATTTAAGTCAGACACAAACAGCGCATATGGCAAATCCTAAAACCCTAACATAAGCAAAACTGTGATAAATGTGTTAGGGTGCAGATACATTTTCACAGCACTACCGATGTGCTTATTACAATTTTACCCACTGAACTCAACCCCTGTGTTGAAAACATTGACTCGTATATACTATATAACACACGAGTAGCCACACACAGAATAAAAAGGGGGGAAAAGATGACAGACCATCATTAATTTGAGCTCATTTGGAGTTTCTCAGTGTGCAGGATGTTGTAAGGCATTTGTGTTAATGAGCTACATCATTCATGTGAAATGATGGCACAATTAGGAAAACAAAAGTGCAAGGTGTGACAATTTAAGCGAATGTGCTTTGTCAGTGTCTTCAAACAACACCTCGGAGATGGCAAACGCATAAAAGCTGGCTTGCGCGGCAACGGCTCGAGGGGTCGGGTTTTTCGCCGACAGATCCCGGCCTCGCTACTCCGCATCCCAGGTACGCTCCCGCAGGAATCCCGGCTGAAACACTGGCAGGGAAATTAAATGAAAGCTGCTGAATTCAGATGTTTTTTGTTTTTTTTATTCATGCCTGTGAGCTCGGTGCGTGCACACGTCTGTTTGAGAAGCGCAAATGTTAACGAAATACAACCTGAAAGGACGAGAGCTGGCAGCCGAACCCCAGGAACACTGAGCACTGTCTTTCCCCTCTTCTCTAAAGAAAATCACTCACCTCATGGATCGGGAGGCTTATATGAAAAGAGACTCTCGGTAGGAGCAAGCGCTATATGTATTTAGGTGAATAAAATCAAACCTCTTTGATTTTTTATCCCACTCTCCTCTCATGTTTACTTCCATTTCCCCGTATTCATCCCGCTAGTTTAACTTTTCTAACCCAACCCAGTTCAGACTTTCTCCTTCTCGTCTGTTTGAGCGGCCTTACACAGCACTGTCAGGCTCATTAGGTATACCAGGCTGTGCAGCGAGTGGGATCTAACCACTCAGCTTAGCATGTAATGCAGCTTTAGTGAGCTAATGAAACCGTAATCACAAAAATAATGAGGAGCATGCGGCACCGTCCACTGACTTTCGGACTATTTATTGGAGAGAACAAATGAGGGAAAGATTCTTCAAATTTTTTATAGGCTTTTGATTCTTTCCCTGTCATAAGGAATATGTTCAGGGCACAACCGGCCTCTTTGTTCTGTGAATGTTAGACTTCAGGGAGCATTCTACTTTGTATTGCAACTTTTTTTTTTCTTTTTGGATGATGCATTTTTGATGTACGACAAGGAACTATGTAGGCTACGGTCCATTTCCTGCGCTACTTATAAACTTATTGTCCCCAGCGGGCCTCATTTAGCTAAGCGTAGGCAATGCTGGGCCACGTTTAGTATCTGGGCAACACTTCTTTCAGCGAAGCGCAGCAGAAACCACAGCATATTACAATCATGTCAAGCACTTTACCTGGATATGGACCAAACTAGAAAAAAAGCCATACCCCATCAATGTCTACATTTCCATGTTGTTTCTTTCCCCGTTATAAACGTCAGTATATCTTCATGGGATTTTATTTGAAAGAGCAACACAAAGGGGTGAACAATTGTGAAGTGAAAAGCAAAGCATAAATGAATTATACGAAAAAATTGGGAACAAAGTCCCTTGTATTTGTGTTTTAGAACCACCTTCAGCTGGAATTACAGCTGCATGTCCTTTTGGGGAATGAGTCTAGTATTTTTCCTCATCTAGAACCTTTTTTTTTCTATTTTGTCGATCCTTCTCTGCAAACAAAAGGCAAGCAGAATCCGGATCAGATGGAGGTCGTATTATTGCAGGTTTCCAAGTCAAACACATGAAAATCCGTTGTAATTCTGGCGTATTCTGAAAAGTGAACCTTCATCCGAGTCTCAAGTCTTCTGCACCCTTAAGCAAGTTTGCTTCCAGTGTTACCCTGTACTTAGCTCCGTCCATCTGGCCATAAACTCTGAATAGCTTTGAAGTCGCTAGTGAAAAAAAAAAGTCCCACCCCATGATACTGCCACCGCCATAGGCTTATAGCTTTCCCTTAAAAATGGATTTTATCTTGCCACTCTTCCATAATGGATACATTTGTATCTTGTATATGCTCCCTCTTGGCAGCGTCATCAGAAGACATGGAGTCAACTTTCACAGTTATGCTGATGATACACAGCTGTACATCTCCATGTCTCCCGATGACACACGGCCAATGGATGCACTTTAACTGCATTTTAGACATTAAATCCTGGATGGCAGAAAACTTTCTCCAGCTCAACCAGGACAAAAATGAAGTTTTAGTCATTGGTCCTGAAGCTCAGAGAGAGAAACCTTTACCAAAACTACAATCACTGTCTTTTAATCCTTCTCTACAAGTGAAGAACCTGGGCGTACAACAGAATTGATTACTGTAATGCCCTGCTTTCTGGTCTTCCCAAAAAGAGTATATCAGGTTTACAACTACTACAAAATTCAGCAGCACGTGTCCTGACGAAGACCAGGAAGTGGGAGCACATTACACCGGTCTTAGAATCGTTGAATTGGCTCCCCGTACATTTCAGGATCGACTTTAAGGTTCTTTTAATGGTTTTTAAGTGTCTGAATGATCTTGGGCCTTCTTATCTCTCTGAACTGCTTTTACCATATAAACCTTCGCAGTCTCTGAGCTCCTCTGGCAGCCGTCTCCTTGTCGCCCCAAAAGTCAGGACACACACGCATGGCGAGACGTCTTTCCAGTTTTATGGCCCTCACCTCTGGAACAGGCTACCGGAGAACCTCAGGGCTGCAGAGAACGTTCATGTTTTTAAGAGCAGGCTCAAGACTCACCTTTTTAGCCTAGCTTTTAACTGATTATTATTTATTACTGTCTGTTTAATTGCTCAGCATGTTTTATATGATTATATTTTTTATCAGTTTTACTATTTAATCTTAGCACATTAATTTACTGTTTATTTTTATACTTTAATTTATCTTAATCTCCGTTCAAGTGTTTCCTCTGTTGGAGCCCTCTGCCCTGGGAGCGGTGGTCGGCTGTAGCTGCCTGGGTGCTCTCCAGGTGAAGCTTGGGTGGAGGTGGGGGTCTTGGCCTTGCCTCCACTGGGTGCCCTGTGTCGGTGCCTCGGCTGCTGCTGTTGATCTACCGCTGCCGGGGCAGATGGCTCCTCTGACGGCGTTTCCTTGCATGGTTCATCTACACTCGGCCCAATGTCCTTTTTTTACTTTTTCTTATAACTGTGTGTGCATGGGAGTTGGGTTGGGGGGAGGGGGGTATAACTGTGACCATGCTTTTAAATCTGTGGGGGAGGGAAGGGAAGGTGGTTTTATGTGGGGTCATTTTAATCTGTAAAGCACTTTGTGATGCAACTTCTTGAATGAAAAGCGCTTTATAAATAAAGTTTGATTTGATTTGATTTGTGGAGTACTACAAATGACAAGACAAGTATTAGTTGTCTTATCACTTACTGACTGAGCTTGGATTTAAAAGACATTCAAAGCTTAAGATATTGTTTTATGACCTAAAAACATTGCCCCTGGTCTGTTCCTTGGTCCTAATTGTAAACTCCTAAAGCCTGTCTTTGCCCTTCTTCTTCACTAGTACTGCAAATGTTTGTATTGGTCTAACACTTAAAGATTATGGCTGTCACATTACAAAAATTGTCAAATAGTATAAATAAATCCAATTCTGCAAGACATTGAATAAGTAAAGGATTTCCTGAAACAGATGAGGAGATGAGCTGACCATTGTTAATTCCTCTTATTTATCTCTCCAATCATCCTCCTAACATGATCTCTTATCTCTCTGTCCGTTTGTCTGCAGCTACACACAGACTTGGATGTGGGTAACAAGAACATCAAATACGTTCTGGCGGGCGAGGGGGCAGGCACCATCTTCGCCATCAATGAGTTAACAGGTGATATCCACGCCATGAAGAGGCTGGACCGCGAGGAAAAAGCAGAGTACACCCTAACAGCCCAGGTCGTTAACGCCGACACAGACGAGCCTTTGGAGCCACCGTCCGAGTTCATCATCAAAGTCCAGGACATAAACGACAATCCACCGCAGTTCATCGAAGGCCCGTACCGAGCATCCGTTCCAGAAATGTCTGCTGTTGGTAAGTCACGGTTGACGGACTTAATATCCAACCTATTGCCTTCTACAGCTGCCTAATCAGTGTGTGAGATTTCCAAGACGGCTTATCTCTACCCTACAGAAATAACGAGAGAATCAGAGAAAGAGAAAACAAGTGTGCCTTCTTACATGCATATATGTGATGAGCATTTTGGTAGGGGGGAAATACAAGAATGATGAATCCAATCCAATCCCTTAGACTGTGGCCTCATAACCAGGGTCAAGATCAAACCCAGATCAAAGTTGGCCCTCTGTAAACTGCTTATGTACGAGAAATACAAATATGTAAAACATGACCGAAATGTTGAAGATTTCTAAACAGAAAATCACTCAAGCAAAAAATACACAGCAACATTTCAGACATTAAGAATCTATGGCACATGTGGGCGACTGTGGCTCGGTGGGTAGAGTAGTCATTTTGAAATCAAAATTATGTAGGTTCAATTCTCCTGTCACATGTCAATGTGCCCCTGGACAAGGCACTTAGACCCAAGTTCACACCTAGTGGTGTATAAATGTGTGTGCGTTTGTGAGTGCAATTGGTTGAATGCGGCTTCAGTGTAAAAGCATTTTTTCATACTGAAAAGTTAGTACTGAAAAGACCAGTATTGACCAGAGTGGCCAGTGCGACTAGAGGAGTGCTGTATAAGTTCAGTCCATTTTTACATTTACAGTGGAGCCCCGCCTGTTCGCAGCTCATTATTTGCAGATTTTTCTATGGAATGTAACTCCAGATTATTTGTGGAAGATTCGCCTATTCCCAGACTTTTCTTTTTTTCCCCACATAATGTTTATTTGTGGGTGTTTATGATCCCTATCCTCTGTGAATACACTGTAATTACAATACATGCTTTTCTAGCTCACTTCAGTTTTGAACTTTATACAGTGCCTTGCAAAGGTACTTCATACTTTGTCCCACATTTCATCACATATAGTGGTTGTAATGTGTGACAAGTGTGCTTTGATAATGACTGCATATTCAGCCCCCTCTAATCTGATACCCCTAAATGAAATCATTTGCATACTGCTCATTTATATGTAGAAATATTTGAAAACGTGCATCATTTTATGTCTGTTTGAGAACTGTGGCCTACCTTCAAAGTAGGCTAACAATTGCTTAACACAGAGACAAAGCAGAAATACAAACTCCACAAATTTGAAATATATAGATACATACGCATTATTCCATTTTTAAGGTTTCTGTCAACATTTTATCTAACGTGACTCCTTAAAGACTAGGACTGCACAAACGTACATCTTAAAAAAATCTTTGATATGCCAGGCAACCAAAAGAATCAAGTATGACCCAGTTGTTCCGTTGCGTATTCACTGATGTGCACATTTTTCCTTAAGGTGATGTGATGAAGCTGCTGTTGGCAGTGGCACAATGACCAGTTTTTTTATGTCTAAAATACATAGAGGTGGTTGTAGGAGGCATTTTAATGGAAAAGCAGCTTTAAATATGGTGATAGCTATACAGTACTATTGTACAACTGCCACATAAAGTTGTAGACAAACCCTTTTAGCATCTTCCACTGTATTGCATGCTGATGAATTTCTATGTCCTCACTCCTATTGAATTCCTGGATTAACATGACCACTGTGTGATGATAATCTGTTGCTCATACAGGAGGATCAGCACTCCTGTCACTGGATCATTTTATTATTATATTTTATTATAGTTTTGCTTCAGACTAACCTCACTTGACCCCAGAGCAGCAGGGGCCTTGTAGAAAAATGTTTCCATCAGCAGCAAAAAAGGCAATCAGTGTGTGTCTTTATGCCGTTTTGACATTGGAGGAGCTCCGCGAGAGAGCCGAGATCTGTTGCCGGGCGTTATGCGCTTGTTATTGTGTTTCCTCATTGAGCTGCCTCTTGTAACCTGTCATGGAGGTGACATAACACGCTAGGGCAGATGGTGTTAGGTATGTAATGGAATCTGTTTGGGTAAATCCCATCTGTATGATGCAGGCTTCTGCGTTGGTCCTACAAGATGGTGGTGATTTGGCTCCAGTTACTCCTGATTCTTATTAGCTGCCGCTGTGTTGGAAGCAAAAGGAACAAAAGACGCTGTAAAAGTATCCATGTAAACACAGAGAAACAGTGAACTCTTTTTGTCTGAACTCTGTTATGTGATCCCCACTGCTCGAGGCTTTGGATCTCAGGTTGAACAGAACTCGGGATCTCTGAGGGGTTCTGCCGGTGCAGAGCAGAGACGACCGTGAAGACGGGCTAGAGTGCCAAGTGGCAGTTGACAGCACTCTGTGATTTGCCGGTGGGAATAATGCATAAGAAATGGAAATCGGCATCTCTTTGTTGACTGTTGTTCCCTTTTGTCACTACTGATTAATTAAACATTCACGGATGCTCAGTTGTTTGCTTGAAAGCCTCCCCCCCCCCCCACTCTCAGCTGCGAGTTTTCCTCTGGTTAAGTTTTCATGTGCTGCGGCATTATGGGAAGACGCTCCGGACAAACAAACAAAAAGTCATTCATCTCTCCCGTCTCATATTCATAAACCAGCAGTTCCCTTCCAGCAGCGTTTCCTCTTCATCACGGTCGACTTGAGAATGCGCGTTGGACTCTGCGGATTACTGGAAGTGTGTCGACCCGTGTTGATAGCTAATAAAGTCCACAAGAAGTGGAGCTGAAATAAACAGAGTCTATTGAAGTCTGCCGCACACAGGCAGATCTCCAAGAGAAAGTAGGGAAGTGTTCAAATGTAATTACGGCACGTGGAAGAGACGGTGCGGCGAGTTCAGATGGCATCGAGAGGGCTGAGGGTTCTCTGCTCTGGGAGAACCTCACCTTCGTCGAACAATCAAAAAATCTAATCCAAGACCATAACAGGCCGCTTCTCCTGATGATGTTATCCACTTACAGAGCTTGTCAGTTCCACTCCAGTCTTCATCAGTGTCTTAGCCGTAGTGCGCTTATCGAGAGTGTATCCCCACGGTATCAGCAAGGCCGAGACAAATATCAACGCCCACTTTTATCTGTCAAGGACTACAGCTAGATAGAGCCCCCCCCCACCATATTGAATGTCAGCATCCACCAAAGGAAGCACTCCCCACAGCCGGATGAGATATGTGACACGGGCCACTGAGGTCGCCGTGTTTCCCGTGTGTTGAGGGGCACGGAGGTTAATGGGAAATGAAGGAGAAAGACCTTTTGTTCTTCCTTTAAAGGAGCTAGTCGGATAAGACGTGTGGCTTTCTGTGACTTTTCCCTGACTTTCATTCCCCTGAATGGCAAAGAATGGAGGTGACTATCATTGTACGGCACATCGTCCCTCTAAGTACAGTGCAACAAAGGCCATCATTTTGCTGGAGGGGAAATAGTTTGCCGGAATAAAATTAGATGTGATTAGCGTAAGCAGCCTGAGTATATCTGCTATTGCTTGGCTTTCTGTGATAGGATCTCTTATGAGCTAATATTGTTAAAGTGTGAAATGGATCCAAAAAATTACATTTTAGTTATAGAGAAGGCTACCAAATATTTTCTAAAAATCCTTGTTTACTAGACTCAGATGATGTTCCACTTATTGGTTCAATTCCTGTATATTACTCTTCCACTAGTAAAATTGATGAAGATTAATAATCCAGTAGAATGAATGTGTGTAAAAACTAAAGCTCTAAAGCTTACCAGCAGCCAAATCATTTCAAAATTAGCTCTGGAATCTGGCAAAAAAAGTTAACCTAATTGGGTAGGCCTAATTAGTTTATTCTGAAAATGATTGAGGGTTTTCCATAAACAAGGTCTCGGGAAGGCTTGTGGGGCTGCCACTTAGCTTGATCTATTGAACTGTGGGCTTGAACATTATTTTATCTATTTTTCCCCCCAAATATTGGAAATCCACCTTGAACCCTTATCTAGGCAAGGGAAGGCATGGCAATTTTATTTGTATAGCACACTTTCAACAACAAGGTAATTCAAGCTGCTTTCCATGATTAAGGGGTAAAATAAAAATAGCAGTAAAACACAAAGTAAAAACAGCAATAAAGCAAGAAGCATACACAAAACATATGATACGTCAAAGCATTACTCAAAGGCAACTCTAAACAGATACATTTTTAGTTGTGATTTTAAAGAACTCAGTGTTTCAGCAGCTTTGCAGTTGTCTCGACGTTTTTTCCAGATTAGAGGAGCATAGAAACAGAAAGCTGCTTCTCTGTGTTTGGTTCTAATTCTAGGGATATTGAGTAGACTGAAATTAGAGGACCTGAGTGGTTGGGGATGTTGGTATAGTAACAGTAGATCTTCAACACACTTTGGTGCTTATCCATTCAATGATTTATAAACTAATAAAAGTATTTTGAAGTGTGTTCTCTGAGCTACAGGGAGCCAGTGTAAGGACTTTAGAACCGGAGTGATGTGCTCTACTTTCCTGGTTCTAGTGAGGACATGAGCAGCAGCGTTCTGGATCAGCTGCAGCTGTCTAATTGACTTTTTAGGCAGACCTGTGAGAACGCTGTTGCAGTAGTCAATCCAACTAAAGATAAACTGATGGATGTGTATTTCTAGGTCCTGTTGCGACATTAGTCCTTAAATCCTAGAAATGTTCTTCAGGTGATAGAAGGCTGACCTTGTTATTGCCTTTATGTGACCCTGGAGGTTCAGGTATGAGTCCATTACTACACCTAGATTTTGGGCCTGATCAGTAGTTTCTAGCTGTATTAACTGAAGCTATGTGCTGACTCTAGATCGTTCCTTTTTAGGTCCAAATGTAATTACTTCTGTTTTGTTTCTGTTCAGCTGGAGAAAGTTTTTGCACAACCATCCATTGATTTGCTTGATGCATTTACTTAGGGTTTAGATGGGTTTAAAGTCACCTGGTGACATTGTAATGTAGAGCTGAGTATCATCTGCATAGTTTTGGTAGCTAATCTTATTGGTTGTTACAATCTGGGCTAGTGGGAGCATGTAGATATTAAATAAGAGGGGCCCCAGGATGGAGCCGTGGGGCACCCCACATGTGATTTCTGTTCGATCTGATAAAAAGTTTCCTATTGAAACAAAGAAGTACCTGTTCTTTAGGTAAGACTCGAACCAGCCAAGTACTGTACCAGAGAGTCCAACCCAGCTCTTCAGTCGTTCCAATAGTGTATCATGATCAACAGTGTCAAATGCTGCACTTTTAATCAGATCAGACCCAATGACAGGGAACACTTTCTTAAGGAAAGCTGTGGGTAGGATATCAAGACAGCAAGAGGAAAAGCTTAATTGGTTAATGATTTCATCTAGCCCCCCCCCCTGCTGTTCTATGAAAGATTCAGGCTCTGTCCAAACTATGACAACTGTTTTGCAGCAGTTTTACCTTCGGCTTATGTGCAAATGAAAGTTTTGATGAGAAAAGTTTATTTAAAAAACAGTACTCAGAAAAAGTATTTGTTCCACAGTATTTATTTACTCGCTTTATTATTATTATTATAATTTTAATAAATCCTAACAGTGGTAAGGTTTTCCAAGTCTACTGTATGTATTCCATTGAAAACAAATGAGGTATCTTCACATCCTTGTGGGGTTTTTTTTCTATGCGTTGCCCTGTGTTTTCTTCCTCACTGTAACTGAGGGGCTTGTTGTAGTTCAGTGAGAAGGTTCTACCAATTATAAACCCACATAATAATTTAACCTTTCATTTGGTATAAAAATATTCATTAGCAAAACTTCAATCACTTACATAACATTTTCCAGATAGTGAAGCTTATTTATTTATTTATTTTTTTAGTTGCGTGTCACAGACATCCAAGGTTCAGGTAATTTTCTCTGCTTCTGAACTTAAGGCAATAAGAATACTAATAACGGTGTTTATTTCCTCCCAGCTGATTAGTATTTGATATCTCTTGTGTCTGGCCAACGTTGTTAGCCGTGTGAAATGTATTCCTTTTCATATTTATGCTTGAATGTCACTGAAGTTAAAGCAAGTTTACTGCTTACGGCTGCAAGCCCAGCCGTGATATTAATGTGTTTCTTTTGCACTGATTGCACGGATCTCACAGGATTAGAGGATCCTGTTTTCCCCCGTTAATGGGGTCTTCAACTTTAAGGCCAGTACAAGCTGACAAATTCCCTTGCATGTTTGTCGACCATATGCCGGAATTATGAGGCTCTGCCACCGTCTGCAGCTAACAAGCGGCTTGTGATGTAGATGGGAATTACAAAGTCGGCTGAAAGTGATGCTTCAGGTAATTAGGAGGAGGTCGCTGGGCCCTCCTCGGCGTGCTAAGAGAGGGTGCGATTTGACAATAATTGCTCCGCTGCGAAGCAAACTTTGCGGAAGTTGATCTGCAGGCACAAAACCCGCGCGAGAGAGTGTCGGGCTGCGAGCGTGCTTCATTATCAGGCCGTTTAATAAAGCAGGCTCATAGACAGATGGCCCACACCTCCTCCTCTTGCACGGGGCTGCCCTCCCCGAAACCACAGCAAAATGAATACCTGCGCCGGATCCTTCAGCCAAAAGTGTCAGGATCCGGCAAATTAGAGCGGAGACATAAAACCGAAGTGACATTAATAGATTACCTGGAGTTGATTTGCATTTTCAGAGCTATTATGGGTGCGGGTAACAGAACCAACAGGGCACGGCCGTCCACGGCGGATCTTAATGATGTTTCTGATTGTGGTTTCATCACCACCGGCAGCTGAGAAAATAAGTAAAGGCTTGTCATCACGGATTTGGACGATGAATGAGCGGACTTGATCAAGGTGGAGGAGGGGGAGGTGGGGGGGGGAGGCGACGTATGGAATTGAGGGAGTTGCAGACCTCACTGTGATCACTGATGGTGCAGTTCTGTCGCTGCATGAGGAAAAAATACATAACAAGAACGCTGCTATGTTTCATCAATGCGTGGAAATATTTCTTTCTACAGTATTTAAGCCCCCTTTGAAGTTTTTCACATCCCCCTCAACCAAAAATATATTGTAAAATCATACAAAATTGATGATTTTGATGTGCATTGTTTTGTAGATGCACCTTTTTTTTCATGTGGGGTGTGTATCTAGAGGTGGCTCTTGGCCTATAGGCCACATAGTTGCCTAGTGTGGCAACTGCTGGAAGGGGGCGCTGCTGCAAGGAATCAAATAAAGAAACAAAAAATTAAACAATAGTAATAATGTGCAGCTCCGACGGACGTATTTATTGATTTTACATTTTTAGATTAAAAAAACAACAACAACCACGCCATCTCCTTGTTTTATGGACCCCCCAAAGCGCCGATGCGCCACAACCAGTTGTTCCAAAGTGATTAGATACGGAGTTGTTTCAATGAATTTGCTTTTCTGTTTACTCTCCAGACTATCTGAATTATATTTAGCAGATTTGCCCCCTGGCTTACAGTCTAACTAACCAGTTTTACCAGGCAGGTCCAGTTATCAAGCTGAAGTTCATATATGATTTGTAGCTTCTAAAGGAGCTGCTTCACTTTCCTAGCTAGCTTTAAATTAGCTTCATGGCTTCATAAGCCTAGGGCAACAACAGGGCTATACCTGCTTTACACCACTAGAGACATACATTTTTGCTTATTTTTCTTTGACAAATACGTCATATCAGGTCTGGTTTAATTAACACGCTTGCTTTGATTAAAGGTGTTCAATTAAAGCTCAAGGTGTTCATTTTTCCAGAATTATTTATTTTTTATCTCCATCCATCTTCCCATCAACTACAACCAGCTTCCTCTGTCCCTGCTCAAGAAAAGCCTCCCCACAGGATGCTGCCGCCCCTGCCGTGTATGTGTGTGAGCATGCTGGTGCATATAAGGTTTCTCCATAAGAATGTTCGATAGCTGGTGTGAGCGGGTATCAATCCGTCTCCCAGGAATCGATGCAGACATGAAGGAGATCGGAGCCAAGACGTCCAAAGGACCCCCAGAGCCCCAGGCGGACCGGGGCGGGCCGACTGCATCCCCCAAGAGAGGAGCAGAGGAGAACCCCATGGGAACGTCCAGCGGCTACTATGCAGGGGCCCGGGGGGCAGCAGTAACAAGCCCACGGGCCCCGCCGGCAACCAGCTGCGCCAGGGCGGGCCGGTCCATGGACCAGGACAGCCCAGGGGCGCCCCACCCCCCAGCAGGGACCTGACAAGGGACCTGCCGACGAGGGGCCCCCGGCACTGCAGGGGCCCCAGCCAGCCGCCACGCGCCGAGATCAGGCATCCAACAAAGGCCAGGGCCGGTCCAATCCGCCAATGAACCGACCACGCACGGTGCGCACAGAACAGGTGATCGAACGAGCAGAGACGCTGGTCTAAGTTGTATATTAAAATTGGGACCCAGGACGCCACGGGATAGCGAGGAGGGAAACCCCTCCTCGCACCCCAGTGATGTGCCCATGCCCCAAGACCCTATATGAGTGGTAAAGTGATGGAGCGGGTGGACAGAGGTGTTTGGGGATGGGGAGGGAAGGACTGGGAGACAAAATGTCTTCCCAGGGAGCCAGTTCCCCCACTGACCCCAATAGGCAATGCTGTTCACCGGGATCCACCAGGGGAGGGAGGCCATGGCACGTTCAACCCAAGCCCCACGGCCAAAGCACCGCCAAGGACCCCAAGGCAGTCCCCCCAGCCCCATCCCAGAAGGAGAACTAAACCCACCCTGACATTTGCTCTACTATCAGAACACAAAAGACACTAGACACCCAGGTTGAGTTCGCCCCCCCCCCAGCACACCCCTCCCCCCCGTCCAAGTGCCCTTGTAGGGGGAGAGCATCTGTCGCTAGTTAGCAATAGCCTCCCCGCCAGCAAAGGAGGCCCCCAGCGCCACCTGCGCATCAGAGGCCCCCGCAGCCCAAACCCCGGCGACGTACCCGCCCAGACCAGGAGCAAACCGATGAACCGGGCGGCCGACCCACCAGGCCGACATCCACCATCCCCATTCCCTTGTGGAGCGATCACTGCTGCTCAATGGCCCGGCAGCCAACCAAACCCAGCGCCCCACGAACCTGCCCTGCACGCCACCCACCGGTCCGACCGAACCCGGGCAAACGCCCGACCCCAGCGCCCCGCAGCGCACAAAGACCAAGACCCAGGAGCTAAGTCTAGTGCTAAAAAAGATCAGGCCCAGAAATGCCACCCAGCCACCGCAACCAGCAGCCAGGCACCCCAACCAGCAAACAAGGTGAGACACCATACAGGGACCGTAGATGACAATCGGGCCAGAGAAAAAGAGAGAGGCGGCTGCACATCCCGGTCGCCGGCCGGCCCCGACTCCGGGGCAACAGAGACCCCACGCCGGCCGACCCCCGGCCAGGACCACAGCTAGGGGGTGCGTCACCCCAGAGCCCCGAATCCCCAGGCCCACCCCAGACCCTACCCAGGCGCAGCATGGCCACCAGGCCAGTAACCCATGTTCGTCAGTGCAACCCCCCTTAGGCACCGCATGCAGCCATCAGGAGTTACCACCCAAAGCCACCAAAGCCCAACCCCAGATTGGGGCCACGACGTCCAGCGCCCCGTCTGCCCAGTGATCCCACCCCCAGGGATCCCCCCCAGACGCCTCCAACCCCAAAAACCCCCACATCAGCAACAGTATCCCAAACGACAAAACCAAGTGCCCCCCACCCCTACTAGGTGATGGAGCCGATCAAAGGAGCCCAGAGAGATTGTTCAGATATGGAGCCAGAGGCCGTCTCAAGACCAATATGGTCCAACAAGAGATTTCTATACTGATCAATATTAAGAGCCTTTTTCTTTTTCCAGTTCAGGAGGATAGTTTTCTTAGCGATGCATACGGCAATGTGAACCATTAGAACTGACTTTGTGTCCATGATGACATCAATTACAAAGTTACAAAGTTAATTTTAAATAAAGTATCTATCTATCTATCTATCTATCTATCTATCTATCTATCTATCTATCTATCTATCTATCTATCTATCTATCTATCTATCTATCTATCTATCTATCTATCTATCTATCTATCTATCTATCTATCTGCCTTTGTTTTCACACGTTGCACTCTGTGTTTTGGATCAATAGAGGAAAAGCTGAGATATTTTCAGACCATTTCATGCTTCACTTGAGCCAGATGTTCTATAAATAAAAGCTGCCCTGATATACTGAGGAACATCGCCGTTTTATCCTGATCTCTCTGCACATCTTTGGCGTGTGTTGGCCTTGCGAAGTCTGAGTCTGACTGCGTTAAAAGCAGCTCAACTTGAGTAAACCGTTGCGGTTTTTCGGGGTCACGGCAGCCCACAAGTATGAGAGGAACATTTATAGTGCATCTTTTATCTACCATTTCTCTGCTGAGCTTTGGACTGAGGGCTAAGAGAGTGGGTTTCTGGTGTTTGTGTCTCTCTCTTCTCTGATCCTCGACTCTGGTCTGTAGCTTGGCAGATGGGCTGAGTGGCAGGGGGCTCCTGGACCTTTAACACAGTGGGCAGCTGCGCCGGTGCTGAGCTGGAGCTTGTCGGATGAGAAGGCTCCCCGGGCTGGGGAGCGACGCTTCAGACGGCAAGCTGCGATTTACGTTGGTGGGTGGCTCTGAGGCTGTGCAGGGCGGGGGGGATGGGGGGTCTGTGGAGGTCAGAACGGTGAACCGGGCCAAGACTCGGACTCTCTCAGGCCTAACAGCCAAGCGCCTGCGTGCCAGCCTGCCATTTGCTGTGGCCGTGCTAAATGGGGATAGGACAGGCCTCTGAGGCAGAGAGGATTTAACTGACATGCTGGAGTTTCTCTGTAAATAACCCACTACTCCTATCTATCTCACCTCATTTGGCAACGGTATCTGAGCTTGTGCTCGCGTGTGTGTAGGTGTGCGCCTGTGTGTGTGGGTGTGTGTGTGTGTGCGTTGAACATGCAGGCTTAGTTTTAGTCAGCTCTGTTTGTATCTTTATCACCAGTTAGCCACTCTCTGCTTGTCCTGTTACAACCTAACTGCTAATTCAGCATAACTTAGTTTAACACTCATTACATGGTGTTTATGAGAGTCATGTATTCCAAGTGGCAGTCTATACGGTGTACTGTTACATCAAAAAGTGTATATACAAAAGTATATATATATATATATATATATATATATATATATATATATATATATATATATATATATATATATATATATATATAAATAGTTTTCACTTTTCACCCCCGCTCCGTTCGTCTTGGTCGTTGTGTCCTTGGGCAAGACACTTCGCCCTGCTTGCCTGCTGATTGGCTGCTTTGCAAACACCAACCAATAGTGTGTCGAGAAGCATTTGCTATATGTATTTCAGCTTTCCAAGTTCTTTTTTTTTTACAGATTTTCTTTAAATATGATCTTCAAACAGTTGGATTGGCAAATCCACAAATACCTCAGTTTGCCACAATCCACCTAGGGAGACCTAGCAAAGATATGTGGAAGAAGGTGATCTGGTTAAATGAAACAAAAACAGACATTTCTGTTCCATATTTAAAATGCTACATGAAAGAGAAAAACGTGTAACCACCCTGTGTAAACCACCCTGATTACACCACACCGAAGCATGGGGGTGGCAGCATTGGGACATGGGGGATGCGTTTCTTCAGCAAGGGACGCTGAAAACCCATTAGAGTACATTAGACCATGGCAGAGGTTCAAGACCCTAAACGTACAGCCAGAAGTACAATGGACTGGTTAAGAACGAAACGCATTCATTTTGACAACGACACCCTTTATCCTGATTTCAACTTTACGCACAGAGTTCAGTAAACGGAATCAACCAAAACAGATCCCCATCTAAAAATCTCAGACTTGGACACCGTGTCTAATGCGTCTCGCTATCCGGGAGCTGACAGCATTTCGAAGAGTTACGGACGGAGGCATGGGAGGCATCTGCGGGATCGCTGCAGCTTAACCGCTGATGCAGAAGGAGCGCATGCTGAAGGATTTCCTCCCACTGAAGCGATCCAGGTAAGCCGTTGCTCAGAGGGTCTTGCCAATTCTGATCACTTCAGTTGGAGAAATGTTCCCTGTTTTCAAAACCTTTTGCGGAAGTGGCGCTCGCAATTCCAGTCTCCGGTGCGGCAACAGAGCGCGGATTCAGCCTCCGTTACACACAAGCGAGAGCGCCGTTCAGCTCCATGCGGGGCGTTCAGGCCACAGCAGGTGAAATGTTTATAATTAATACATGTCGCCCATTAATCTGCTTGAGGAACGATGGCACAATGTGGATTCTCCGTTCAGTTTGTTCAGATTGAATATTAATTCAAATTGAAATGAACGAAAATGAAATACTACTGAATATGTCATTGTCTTCCTTTTAAAAATTGACGAATAAAAAAAAAAAAAAGATAATGACCCGATGGGTTGAATACTTTTGCAAAGCTCTGTGAAAGAGAAAAGAACAATTAAACAAAAAACACAGAGCACAGTCACAGATGCTCAATATCACACAAATCTGCATTACTAATTCATTAAATGTTATTTATTATCCAATGTAGCTCTAAATTATGCATGGAACATCATCACTCTTGGTCCAGACAGAGTAATATTAGCCCTTTAGAGCCCCCTGGGTTGGGTTTTTTTTTTCCCCTCCTTTGCATGCAGGCAGAAATGCACGGTGTAGAAGCGTCCCCCGCATGCACTCCTGTGTCACATGCACATATCCACTGAGCCGCATGCATGCTTCCTCTGCAGTGGCACAAAGCCGCCAGCCGCCACAGATGCTGCTGTTCAGGTCTCAATCCACCAACCCCCCACCCCACCCCACCCCCCACGGAGCCTCTGTAACTCACCGCAACCTCAAACACGCACTTTTTCATCTTTTTCTTTTTTTTTTTACTCAACTTCTCCCTCCATCTCACTCTCCTTTGCTAAGCTAATGCTCTCTCATTCGCTCTTCCCTTGAGGGAGAACAGAAAAAACAAAAAAACAGTAGCTGGCTTCTAGGTAATGAAGCCCTTCAGTGTGATCTGCATGAGATTGCCTCTCTAGCTGCCGCGGCCCGATGAATAGCAAAGGACTCTCAATGAGACTAAGGACAAAAAGGTGCCTTCTCCTTTTCCATAGGGTCGTCTTTCGAACAAAGTTGCCTTTTTTTTCGTGCATCTTGTGCTGCAAGGTGAATGGGGGAGAGAAAAAAAGGAAATGGGAGGGATAAAAAAACGAAATTTATGAAGGAGAAGGTAAATGTGAGCGTTTATTCACGAGCGAGCCTAAGCCCCAGCTCTCATGCGCCTCTTTTTTTAATGACTAGGACAACAATGTGAATAACAGGACCTGTCACTAAGCACCCCCACTTCCTCCATGTTACTAGGGAGCAGATGTCATTAAGAGAAATTCATGCACCAGGGTCAGCAGGTGTAAAAATAATAATAATTAAAAAAAAAATCAAAGGTGAAGAATGAAGACATCATATTTGTTTTGTATTCATAAGGATGTCACAAACAAATAGGGAATTTTTATTTTTATTTTGTTTCTGTAAATGCACATACGCTGTCACGACATCCTCTCCAATTAATGATCTTCTGAGATTTCTTTGCTGCTTCGGGATGCGTGGAAGTCTCATCTTTTGGCTGTCATGCTGTCACACGCTGCCGATCGTTGTATCAAGGTCAGTTAATCAATCTGAGAGAGGGAAACAAGGGCAGGGCGTCCCCCACTTTATGCAGGGGGAGAAGAGAAGCTTATTCGCTCCGGCGTGTCATCTGAAGGCGCTGTAATGCTTTCTAAAAGCCACTAATGGGCAGATAGGTTAAAGGTACTTATGGAGTTGATTTAGTGAACGCCGTATGTGTCAGCTGGGTTGATTTAAGCTAGTGAATTTTAAGAAAGGGAGGTTTGAATTCATGCAGAAGAAATATATTTTGTCGTTGATTTTTCCTTATTTTTTTCTTCCAATTAAAAGTACAGTTTGTTTTTTTTTTTACATCAGCAGTTATTAAGGCTATTTGTTCAATTTGTAAATGTTTAATGACCATTTTTTTGTCAACTAAATTAATGGTTTATTGCTAAAGAAAAATAGTTGCAGGCAGGAGTGGTTGCGATCCAAAATGTGCGCTGAAGTCTGCAAGTTTGACATGTACGATGCCTCCAAACATGAGCTATTACATGTCAGTCTGTTAAATTGACAACATTCCGTCCTTAAGATATTAGTCACATAATGAGTTTTCCTCACAGCTTCCTGCATACATAGGTGCGAATGTGACAGAGAGAGACATTATGCATGCTCGACAGTTCCCACATAATCGTTATAGTCGTTCGAATAATAGAGAGCAGCGTCAGTCTGAGAAAGTAATACACTTTTACTGGGTGAAAATATAATTTGTCTTAATAATATGTTCGTACTGTAACAAAACCCAACAGGGAAACTTCGAGCTCCCATCCACACCATTGTATATCTGCCGTTTGATTCGACGAAGAAGCATGATATGCTGCCTTAAGTAAATAATGCTGCAGAAATGGGCAATATGAGTTAAAAATATAATCTTCCATTTTTTTCACACCAAATTAGATTTTCAGTATAAATGCTGGGGGTTTTTCTCCCTTTTTGTTCTTAAAAAAAAATTTAGAAATGGCAGAAAAAAATTTTTGGGATTTTTTTTTTCCTATTTCAATCATCCTTTCTCGGAGTTGACCTGAATTCAAAGTCCAAATAACTACTCACTGTAAAACATGCTCGTAAAAACAAGATGCTAGGCCTTGGGCTGGGCAGGCTGATATCACTTTGAACTATGGAAACCCATAAGGTGCACTACTGAAATTTTGTTTTTTAGATTTTCTTGATTTTTCCAAAATCTCAATCTTCATAAACATAAAAATTTTATCAATGGATATAGTCGATATATTGCCCAGCCCTACTTCAGAATCCAGGAAATGGCAGCCACCTGCTGCACCCTTCTTTTCTTATAAATTGAGTTAGCTGGTAAAGATTTGACTGCTTAGAAGAAGTCATTGAGCATTAATCCCGGGATGGTCAGTTAACTTTTAAACATGAGAAAAAACATTTAGCTGAAAAGGATGTTACAGCAAAAGTAACATTAGAGCATCCCCGCCGCCTACTCGTGGTTCAGTATTCGCCGTTTTTTTTCTGTGGAATGTGACTCAAAGTTATTCGTGGGGAATTTGACAATTTGTGGATTTCTTTCACTGAACATTTCTAACATATTTGAAAGAAAAGGCCGTTTGGCAAACTGAAATACCTAGACGCAATGCTACTTGACAAACTTTGGGCTAGGAATGTCTTTTTTTTTTCTTCTTGGCCCTGATTGGCCGTACACCCAAGAGTGCAGGTAATGTAAACTGTACATAGAGTATTAGCTTGTTTGGTTGTGTGAAGACGTTTTCCAT
Organism: Valencia hispanica; assembly: GCA_963556495.2. Taxonomy (NCBI): domain Eukaryota; kingdom Metazoa; phylum Chordata; class Actinopteri; order Cyprinodontiformes; family Valenciidae; genus Valencia; species Valencia hispanica. Next base: position 11,854,456 of record OY747701.1, read on the forward strand.
GGCGCATAATAATGCATATTATGGTATTTCTGGTGTTTAAACTATTAAAATAGGCAGTTATAATTTTTTTTGAAGGGGTCTCAAGTAGGGATGTAAGAAAATATCTATACACCAATATATCGCTATATCTTACGTCACGATGTTGTATCGATATTCAAAAGGAATGTATCTATTTCTCTTTGTTTTTTTTCTTACATGTAATTTGAATGGAACCGTTAATGATGACAGTCATTTTTTAAGTTAAATTAAAAGTATGACTGGTTCCAGTGGATAAACTAGTAAAACATTTAGTTATTAACTGAAATCATCTTCCTGCTTCAGTACGAAAGTACTTGCCCGCAAAATGTCATCCTTTGTGTGGCTGAACAAGCTTGTGTTGAGCTCACCGAGGTGAGCCTCTGGCATTATCCCAGAAGCTTTTAATCAAACTTTAATGAGAGAGATCTATTTAATGTAATGTTTTTGGGCTTGTTTAGTTTTTTAGCACAAACGTTTTGTTTTTTTAAACATTTGAAAGCCTTCAGTGCTATGATGCAGGGGTCATCAATGCAACAGCCAAACAACAAAATAGAACAAGTGGCAAAACTTTCAGGCTGTTAGCATTTGTATTCATGCAGGTCTGACTTTTCATGCATCAGTATTTGTATTGTGAATTAGAGCAACATATAGCGTACTCAATTTTTTTGGGGGGGGGGAAACAGAAAACAACAATCCTATTTAATAAATAAAGAGTTTGCAAATGTTCAGTACTTGCGTTATTGTAGAGGGTATATATTCATGAATGGAATGAAAGAGGAAATTAAATGTAAATGAAATAGTCTCTTTGTCACGACTGATAGGCGGAGCCGAATCTGAGAAATTTGCTTTTGACTTCTACCTAACCAAAAATGTAAATTATAAACTTCTTAAGTTGTTTAAAGAAATGTTGCAATATACTGTTAATGTCATAAAGTATAGACAAAACAGCTTGACTACAATTGATTCAGTCTAAGTCTAAGTACAAGTGCAAACACAATCTAAATCTGAAGTGAAACAGCAGAATCTACATCCCCAGATGTCACAAAATGTGCAGATTTTAGAAATCTTTGAACAATGGTGATATTTGTTTTTAGCTCTGTTGCCTTGAAGTCAGAAGCTCCTGGGTTGGTATCCCAGCCGAAGGTCTTTCTACATGAAGTTACAATGTTCTCCCCGTGCATAGGTGGGTTCTCTCTGGGTACACCAGCTTCCTTGCACAGTTTAAAACATCACCGTCAGATTGATTGGTCTCTTTAAATAGCCCTTAGATGTGGGTGTATGCATCCATGTTTGTTTGTCTGGTGTGTCTCTGTGTTGCTCTCGTGATGGACTGGCCACCTGTCCAGGGTGTACCCCGTTTCTCGTTGAATGACTGTTGGAGGTAGGCACCAGTCTCCCATACACGGACAAGCGGGAATAGAGAGTGGAGGATTGGATGAAAATTATTGACTGGACCTGAGCTTTTCTGTGCAGAGCTTGTTTTTTTTCTCTCTCAGTGCACGAGTGGGTTTTCTCCGGTTACTCTGGTTTCTTCCCACAATTGACCTTTGGCTCAGTTCCGCTAAGCCCCTCCTTAGCTACTGCTGCTAACTCGGACGAGCCGTCGCAGGTAACTCAATATTTACAATGAGTGCGGTCAGTGCCACAACAATTCCTCAAGAGGCTCTTGAACACTTTTGGGGGCAACAGCAGTTAATGTCTTCAAGGAGCCTTCAGAAGGTGTCAGCATTATGCCAGGGAGGGCCATGTACAAAATGTCACTCTGGAATTATGAGAAAAGAAACTGAAATTAGAGGCACCGGTCTTCAGATCACAAAGCAGGAGGGAGAAGCGTCCTCTGGCGTATATCGTCTTTGACAAAAAGAAACATAATTGAAGATCCACCATTGTTCATGTACAGCAGGGTAATAAGTTAAACTCATTTACCATCGTTTAACTTAACAGTTGCCTGCTAGGTGGCTAGCTTAAGAAAGCTTATTATGCCTAGGCTTTATGTGATTGATAATAACTTATCTGACCTGATTGCTAAGATTATACAAACCTATTGTCTCGCTAAGAATGTCAACAAACATAGACATTCTTGTAAATAGTCGCCACGTTGAGTTGACTTTGTGGTCTGCAACCCAGCTTCATCCAAAGGAGACAGTTGTCCAATGTTTTGTTTCAGTTGGGGAAACAAGATGAAATAAACTTCGTTACTTAACCTCTCAGGATACCGTATGTCACTTTTCTAAGTGCCCCAGGCACATTGTTTAACCATTTTTGTGCCTTAAAACACAAATATTTCCCAAAAGACCACTAAAGCTAATGCTTCTCTACGGAGCGAAACTGCGAGAATGACCACGTTTATTTTCAGGAAACTGGTAGTTGAATGCTATTGGTTCATTTGCTTTGGGGAGGTTGAGCGGGACTGAGTCATGTGTCAATTCCAAAACATGTACATTAAGCAAAGTGGATATTCTAAATCGCCTTCAGGAGTGAATGTGTGTGAATAGTTCGTTGTCTCATATTTCTCCATGTTGGCTCTGTGACGAACTGCTGGATGTAAGCACCAGCACCCACAACATAAACGGGTTTGGAAAGTGAATGGATATTGATCAATGGGTCGTTTTTCATTTTTAAAACAAAGTTTTAATTCCACCCACTCATGGACATAATACATTCAGAAAAAATCCCACCATCTTTAAGTGTATATCTCAGTAAAAGTTTTCCTCCATAGTCGACAGTAACTTTAGCAACCAAACACTTGCCTGCACTTCACTTTGTGTCTAAATTGCTGTTTGATTTATATCCCCTTCTGTGAACTTTGATGTATATTCTGACCATTAAATTGAAATCACTTAGTATGATCTTTATAATGGTCTGAGGGGTGATCCATCATCGCAAAGGACTGGTGAATTTCCAGAAAGCCGGCCACAGGCTGTAAGCAAAAAGGCAAACACAGATGAATATGATATGAAGAGTACAACGGTGATTAGGTCAGGCTTTGAGTTGCCCCAGATGGCAATAATATGGTTAGAAGGATGTCTGTACGAGATAGCTGATTTCTGTGCTTACCTTCAGTGAAAGGCTCATTGAATCATAGAGAAATTACCTCGGAGGATTATAGAGGGCAGCTGGTTGGAGGTTGGTGATTGCAGCATTTATCCTCAAAACGTGACCATTATTAGCCTACTATTTATTGTTTTGGATCTGTTAAAAACAATTACTCAGGAGCAGTGGAAATGCAAATACCAAAAGGATAAGAGTGTTATGCCCACTGGTGGTGTCAAAAAGTGACATTCCTCAGTCATGAGCACACTCTGTTCCAGAAGTTTGGTGTCAAGACCATCAACTGCATTCATTTGGATCACATACATCATGTCCTACTTGAGGAAAAAAACAAACTTCTGGATCATTGTCCCACTTAGACAAGGCATGCACACTAACTGCCCATCTGCCCCCATCAATGGGACATATCATGCAAATTACAATTTTGTAGCAGTTAAACACAGTGTGTAGTGCATTTAGAGTCTCTAGGAGTGCAACAAAGCATAAATTAGTCAATCCAGGTGCTGTGGAGATATTTTTGTATACTATTTTTGTCATATTATTTAAAGGAGTCATAACCTAGTATTATCTTGGATACCCACGCTCTATTATAGTCTTTCAGGCCCTTCTAAAAAAGAAAAGTGAAAAAAATTAACACAGAGCTCCTCTGACCCTTATTTCTGAAGGCAGTATTGTCTCGCAAGATCTGATGCGATACTTTGGCTGTCGTGGACGGGCATTGTAATAATGCAGATGAGAGGCGCGTTAATGGTGGCAGGAAGGAGGGGGGTTGACACCGCAGGTAACGCTTCAGCATATCTAACTCATATCTACTACTCCCGCTAGCATACAATAGCCGCATTAGCAGTTAGCTGCTGTTTGTTACACACAGCAGAGCAATAAAAACACAGCCTTACCGTTCCAATTGCAGGCAGGTCTCTGATTGTTGGAATTGCCCCTTTTTCCAAACTGAGCTTCGATGCCAACTTCGCCTGATATTGTCCCAAATTCGTAAAGGATTCCGGCGTAAAAAAAAAGAAAAAATATTTCCATGTTGATTCAGTCAGCAACTACGTTTCTGGTAGAAATGGTTTTAGCTGATTTAGCTGATTAAAAAAAAGGCTGACACGAATATGTCTTCTTCATGCATCATAGCGTGAAGAAACTTTCTGCATCTTTCACGGTGGAGTTCGTAATTCGAATCGGTGATGCGTCGGTCGCGAACGAACCGGCTCTAAGAGCTAACTCTTTGAAATGAACAATGGGAGCCGGCTTGTCATTGGGAGCCTTTTTTTTTCATCCTCCCCCCTCGCTTGTTTTGGTACATTTGGTACACATCGTTTTGCATTCATTTTGGTAATAAATACACTTTAAGCAACAGAAAATCTGAGGAGCCGAAAGAGCCGGCTCTTTATGGTGAGCCAAGCCAAAAGATCTGGCTCTCCAAAAAGAGCTGGAATTCCCATCACTAGAATTCAGTAATGGCGGCGCTCGACTGAATATGAGGGGGAGAGGAGAGGGGGGAGAGAGGGAGGGCGGGCTCTCTGCAGCATAGGTAGGTCTGCGATGTCCATATATGGCGATGTCCATATGGCGATGTCCATATATGGCAAATTAAAACCACGTATTTGAGTACGCGTGCACGTGGGCTGGTAGACGAACCCAGGGGTAAACAAACGCTTCGCTTTAAAATATTGGCTTCCCGGGCAGTGTATAATCGTTAGGCAATCATAACATGCATTTTTTCTCATGTAAAAGTGAAAAAAAGTGAAACAGGTCATGACTCATTTAACCCGTTCAGTTTCCTCTCTCAGCGATGGACTGGCGACCTGTCCAGGGTGTACCCTGCCTCTCGCCCCTTGACCGCTGGAGATAGGTACCAGAACCCGCCCCGCAACCTTGCATTAGGATGGACGGGTACAGATAATGGATGGATGAGTTTCCTTTCTTCTCTATTACGTTTTTTGAACTATTACGTCACATTACTTGCATTGGAACTGCTCAACAAGGTCATGGACTTCCGGCTAAACATTGAGTGAATCCGCCATTTTGATTTCTCGCTGGCATTTAGTAGTCCAAGTTCAAGAATGAAAGTGGAAAAGTCAAAATGTTCGGTTGTTGGATGTATTAACCCACACGATTCTTTACACCGTCCCCCAGCATCAGAACCTCTGCGAAGTGGCTAATTATGTTTTATTTTTCATGGTGTTGTACCCAAATCTGTGAGGGGGAATTACTTTTTGTTTGCGCAAAGCACTTCAAGGACGAGGGCTAAAAACAACCTCCACCAGCATCGAGAAGGATTTGTAGAAAGACTTCGTCTTATTGAGGGGTCAGTTCCTTCTGATTATGGAAGTGACGGACACAGCAAAGCTGTAACCTTCAAATAATGCTAAAATGACGGCAAACTTTATTTTAGACATTCATTTATTGCCTCTTGGCCATTGCTTAGATAGCATTAGCACCTTCCGCCTATGTTAGCCCTATGTGATGGGTATTTTAGCTCCCCGATAACATATATCTTTTTAATAGTACTATCACATTAACAATTTAGCATTATTTTTTTTTATTTGTTTTTGTCTTGGAGAAAGCATGATCCCTAACACATTCAATGACGTTAGCTAGACCCTAGCAGTAGCACACTTGGTAACAATGTTGGGGGCTTGTTTGGAAGACATATTCATGTCATTATTATGGTAGTGTTTATATAATTACGTGGTATCTGACAAGTGGTTTGTGTTAAAGTGTTGTCAGTAATATTAAAAGGACTACAGCTTATATTACTGTAAAATTGCTGACGTTTCTTTGGTATTTTTGTGTAGTCTACTTGCTGAAAACACACCCATGTCATTAATTAGTATAATCTTTTTCATTATATTGTAAGAAAAGCCTCTTTTTATAGCTTTGCAGTTTGTTGTGATAGCGATGGTGTTTCAGTCGTCTTATATATTGTTTGTGGGCATGGTATAACAAAAGGAAAATTTTATGGTTGGATGGATGGACAACTCTTCCGACATCTTTAAAAAAAAAAGTGAATATAACGTTTCTGCAAAGCTAGATTGTCATATCGCTGTCAAACTACAAAAATGGCTGAATTGAGTCAAGTGGAAGATTTGCGACCGGGAGGGGGGCGGGGTATGCAGCGCCTCATTTGCATTTAAAGAGACCCTACCAAAACGAGTTACTCTGACTCCTCAGAACAGGGGTAGACAAGGGGGGCCTGTAGAGCTACAATAATGATGAATTCAGAACTAAGAATTGCAGTCCCGCTGTATATAGACCACACCTAAATGATATAGATGTAAAAAGGAAGAATTTAAAAGCATGGCATGTCCACTTTCAATTACATGGCTATATCCTTCAGAAAATCAATAAAGCTTCTTGTCATAAATCTTGTGCAAGAAATCCAAATGTTTTTCTCATGTAAGCCCATACGTTACATACAGTGTTTTACAAACATGTGATTTTGTATTCAGCCATCAATCAAAATTAATATAGGCCGTTTAACTGAGAGGGATCCAGTTTGCCGTTTCCGACCTGACAAATGCTTACTCATATCTCCTACGATGCCAGGAAGTGTTCCCATTCTCATTCCTCAGTACACAGCCTGACCTCCGCTATTAATTATTCAACGAGGGTTGTAGATATTTAATGTGGTGTTGTAAGGCTTTTTTCTTGGTGCACTTCTCTGGCTGTGCATCCATCCCTTTTTGCTCCTTTGTACAAACTACAGGAACAAATGGAGGCAAGCATCACTCCCACTTGAAAAGGATGAAAGAAAAAAAAAGGCTAAAAGTAGTGTTCAGTGGCTGCATGTGTTTGGGTGTGTGTGTAAAACTATGTCAAGCTTTAGGCAATTTGCACTGAACAGCAGGGGCCAGATTCACATCCTCTCATCCCTAAATGTCTACATTATTAATTGTCTTAGGTACCAACCATACTATTTAGACCCTGCAGGGTTCAGAACCTAAAATTAAATCTGCATTTGGTTTTCTGCTGAAAGCCAAGAGAACAGTCTTTAAAAATACATTTGCTTTCACAAATTAGGGGAGACCGGGGCTGGTTGTCCCATGGGTTGGTTGTCACATTGCTTATTACAGCCATACTAGATGGCGCTGTGGTTTACTTTTAATATCAAACAATTGAGTTATTAATCTTGTCATTTTGCACTATCCATCTTTTGATTTGAACACCCAACCTGAGGTGAGGATACGTTTTGTATTTTTTATGGAGCAAAGTAATTTTCCATGTTGGTGCTATGTTTGTTTCAAAAGTTTCTAAGTTATTAGCTTTTAGAAACACAATAATTAATCAAAAAGGCAGAGATGAGAGCTTTGATTTCAGCCAAAATGTATTAAGCTAGCTAAAGACATATGTTAGCTCGCTAGGATTTCTTGTCAAGAGGTCACATGGGGCTGGTTGTCTCACTGCTCCAGGGTTTGGTTGTTACATGTGACTCTTTTTACTCATTCCTAAACTAAATCAACATTTTTTTGTAGTTGAAATTTAATTTAATTCAATTCAATTCAGTTTATTTATATAGGGCCAATTCACAACAGATGTCATCTCAAGGCACTTAACAAGAAGTCATTTCAATACATTTATACAAACATTCCAATCAGTTATAAAGTTTCCTATTTAAGGAATCCCAGCAGATTGCGTCAGTCATTGGCGTGAGGTTGGGCCCCGTTGTTTTTGTTTAATAATAACAAAACATTTGCACAGTTTCATAAAATCTTAATGTTTAAACAAAAACCCAACTGAAATTAAAAGGGACAACCAAGCCCATACATGGTGACAACCAACGCCAACATGGGGCAGGTTGTCACAGTCGGTCGGAGCGTCTTTGACTGGTAAAAACCTTTTTATCACAATGAATTATAAAAAAAGAAAGGGGGTTTCAATTCAAGCCAAGGTCCTAGACTTTCGTTTAATCTGCAAATGTCTCTTGAAATATGTTTGATCAATATACACTAGAGTAAAAAGTGACACAACCAGCCCCGCCTCCCCTACTGTGATATACATGATTAAACTGTAGGAGAAGAAAGGGAAGAAATGGCTGGAAAAAAGGATGTTGGTAGTATTGTAACCACATTAGCAGGTAATATGATGATGTGCTCGGGAGTCAGGGTTCCTACGGAGTCTGGAAAGATCTTGAGAAGTATGGAATTTCATTTAAGTATTTTCCTCTCCTGGATGTAAAAAGTAAATGGAGTATGGAAAATACCTTTGAAACACCCGACTATTCACATCCATTCTCTAAAGCACGTGTCTGCAACTCCAGTCCTTGAGAGCCGGTTGTCCTGCAACTTTTAGATGTGTCTCTGCTTCGACACACCTGGAGTAAATAAAACCATACCTATCATGGGGTGACCCATGCCGACAGATGAGTAGCCTGTATGTTTCTGGACAACCAATGGTCGCGTAATTTTGTCTATTTTGTAATATCCGGCTGGTTTACAAAATGTTGCTACTCGGTTTGTGTTCTTTATGGTGAAGGTAAGGATTTTTCATCACCTGTTGGTTAATTGATCTTGATACGAAAGATTAGCAGATATTAAGGGTTTTCATCTTACCTTCATGTGTGTCCTAAGCCAACTCCTTCAAACCAGAGCTGAAGGCTTTCAAAGCTTTCTATGAAGAGGCTGATTGTGGGTAGTTCCACCTCTAATACCTTGACTAGGGGTGTTTTTGTCATAGCATTTTTGAGAGGAAACAAAAACAAGTGCATGCAACCAGACTGTTCCATTATGTCATGATTTTGGTAAATATAATATGGTAATTATATGTCATGAGTCCTTCAACCGTATCGCCAAATCCTACCATACCATACTGTTCTCCATTTATATAGCGCTTTAAAAAGCACAGCAGGGACACAGCTCGGCAACAACGCAATTTAAAACAAAACTTAACAAAATACACCAATATAAAAACAATAAAAAATAGTATGCAATGTCAGCCAACTACTGATTTAAAAGCCAGTGAATAAAAGTGTTTTTTTTTTCAAAACATCCTCAGAAGAAGCCAGTTTAATATGTAGAAGCAGTTTATTCCAAAGCTTCGGAGCCATGGCAGAAAAGGAAGGGTCAACTCTAAGTTTCAACCGGGATTTCGAAACTGTAGGGAGTAGCTGGTCAGCTGACCCGCAGAGATCGAGAGGGGATGTGAGGCAGAAGAGGTTCAGATAGATATACAGGTGCCAAACCATGTACAGATCTTAAAAAGAAGTTTAAAAAACGTTAAAACGGGATTGGAAGCCAGTGCAAGGATGCCAGCACCAGGGTGATATGCTCAGATCGTGTTTTACCTATTAAAAATTGCGCTGCTACATTTTGTACATTGCAAGCGCAATTCGGGGCCCTACCCAACCCCAAATAAAAGTGAATACAATAATCCAATCGTGCGGTTATAAAAGCATGAATAACACTTTTCAAATCGCGACTAGAAAGAAAAGGCTTTGCCTTTGACAAGCAATGGAGAGGAAAAAATGAAAAAGCTTTTACCAGCCGATTTATATGGCTGTCAAACGTAAGAGCACCATCTAATGCCCCACTACGGACTGATCAGCCTGGGTCAGCCTACCCCACCACGGCCTGGTTCTGTTTCCATTGCCATCTAAGGAAGTGGGCGAGGACATGGGCGAGCAAAGCCCTACAAGCCCAGTAAACAGTTCTGATTCAGATTCTGTCCTGATTGTGTGCCGGGTCGCCTCGGGATGCTTCGTACTGAGCCAGAGGTAGTTGGAAAAAGGGCGTCCACTCGGCCCCGCCAATGCCAGCGAAAATGCACTAAATAAGGGCTGAGCTGATCCTATGTGGAAAGGGGAATAATTTTCCCCCTAAGTTGGTGATTGGTCAAGGCAGCAAGACTGAAAAAGAGGGAAACTATTTGGACCAAATAAAATAACTTCTGTTTTAAGGCAATGAAAATGAAAAAAAATAAGAGCCATCAAAGAATGAATATCCGCTAGATAGTCAAATAATCAGGTAATTGGCAAGACCCTGGAGAACATTACTGCTTATTGAGGAGCTAATTCAGCTGTTTGGTTCAGGTGTGTTGGACCAAGGACACCTCTAAAAGTTTCCCAGCCCTCGAGGACTGGAGTTGCAAATCCCTACTCTAAAGGTTCTACCCATCCATCCATCGGCTCATCAATTTCCATCCAACTACAGGTTCCAAATGTGGTACAGTCACAAACTCTGAAAATCTGAGTCTGAGGAAGCGTGTAGGAATCCTGGTGATTCCCCTTACCTGTGGACTTGGCCACTGGTTCGAATCGTGCGGCTGTCTGGTTAGGAGTTTGGAGAGGGGCCTTCACAAACTGGGGTTGGAAAAAATTCATCAAGGTGGCAGAGATTCGAGGCTAGAGAGGCCCATCCAATCACCGGCGGTGAATAGAGCGAGGATAGGGGGGAAAAAAGTGAGTACAGCAAGGCCATTCGGAAAAAAAAGAACCTGATGAGACGAAAGGAATCGAATCTCCACAGAGAGCGCGACCCCTTCGCTTGGTGTCTGTCCCATTAACTCGAGCCCTCGTCTGGCTTAGCCTGGGCTGTCTGATACAATAAGTGTAAAAAGTTTAAGAAAAGACCCTTTTTTAGGTGTTTTTATTGCTTTATTTCACATCATAATTTATGGCCAAAGCTGCTGTCAGTTTCTTTCTTCCTCTTTGATACAAGGGTTTTTGTGTTGTACTTTGTGGAACCTGTTCTATATCCGGCTCCGGCTGCTCGCCGCTGCCTTGCTGTCATGCAGCAGGGTGATTTGTGGCAGCCGTCTTGCGCTCTGGCTGTTTGTGTACTGTGGCATTGGCAGCTGTAGTGCCCTCAGCGCTGCAGTATGGATTTAGTCAGTCTGTGGTTTTACCACAGTCACAGCCTGGTGTCAGCACACGCAGCACAAACAGCCACGCACATCCCAGTCAATCCTACAGGGGGTTTGCTATCCCACACTGGGGGCTGCTGTGAAATTGGGCGAATCTGCTCTCCAGCACGCTGCAAAGATAGCCCCTTTAAAAAAATTCACTCTGCTTCTTGGGGAGTAAACAAACCTGTGGATTTCTGGGGTTTAACTTCACTGTTCCCTCCTAAATTTTCCTGCTTTATTTGACTGTTGGACCCCCTTGATTTTGGAGGGGGGGGGGGGATCTCCTTTTTTTACGCTTCACCCTTTATCACTTGGCAAATGGCAAATAAAAAAATTAATAAAAAAAAAAGCTGGTTTGAAGATGGTCATGGAAACATATTTCTTTTTTCGATTTTATCTTAATCAATACCAACATTATTTTCATTCCTCATCGTACACTACACATTTTCTTGTCTTCACTTTTCATCTCTCAACACGAGAACTGCCAAGGAGTCAATTTGACTCACCGAGCGTTTTCAATTGTATCTACTGTAACTCTCTAATATTAAACCCTCCATAACTCAAACACCATCATTTTTCCCTGAAATGGCTCTTTTTAACATCCCTTCGATTAGTGGATGTCTTGGAGTTAGGACCAAATATACCTAGAAAACACCAAGAAGAGTTGTCATGACCCTTAAGCCTGCAGATTTTAATTGGGTTGAACAATTTCCAAAACCTCCAGAAACCACGTACATGGTGATTAAAAAAAATCACAAATATCACAGTTTTGGTCGTACAGTGCGTCATGTGCGGCCACAATGACGAGACACCACACATGACCAGGTTTCACTCACGAACATTCCCAAGACAGACGGGAAATCTCGCAAAACCTTCAGGATAAAACACGACTTCGGAGTTAAATAAACACGGCGGACGAGGAGGAAGGCAGACTAGACGTGTCCAAGGTGTGTCGCTGCCCGTTACCTCGCTTTCCGATTGGCTACCCGTCACATCCAACCGGCTGCATGCTCGTTTATCCTTGCGACACACCACACACGGCAGGAACATCTGCTAGGATTATTTTTAATCCTTAAAGTGTAACTGAACCCCATGAAATATCATAACCCCGCCCCCTGACATTTGAAAAATTCTACAAAGTGGGCGGTGCCAGGAAGCACGGAGGGGCGTGACCAAGTGTGGAGGATGAGATAAAGGGGAACGTGGGGGTGTGTTCAGGAGGACAGTGACAGCTCACTTAATCTGACACTGAAACATGGAAAGTGACTAAAGCGACGTTGGCAGTTTTGCAACTGATCGATCTGATCAACATTTATCTGTTTTGAACGTTAGCCTATGTTAGCATCACCACTCAGAGACTGGACTCCTCCTGTCTTCCTCTGCCTCAGCAGCACCAGGCTTGGGCAGCGCTGACTCAGCGCCCTGAGCCAGCGGATCTCCTCCGTCGTCACCGGGGGTAGAGGAGTAGAGGGAGGCTTTATGGAGCCCAGCGGCAGCGAGCCGTATCAATTCGAGCCGCTGGCTCGGGGCGCTGAGTCAGCGCTGTCCGAGGCTGGCGCTGCTGCTGAGGCAGAGAGAGACAGAATGAGTCCGGTCTCTGAGTGGTAATGCTAACATAGGCTAACTTTCAAAACAGTATGTTAGCTATGCTAACTAAGTACTAATGTGAAAATAATGGTAACCTGAAAAACACAATCCAACTCCAAACTCGCCATGGGGCCGGTATGTCTGATATTTTTATACCCAAACCCACGAGGCGTGTCTGTGAGACCATGACTGCTGTGACACAGTCGATGCCTGTGACGTAAAGATGTACCGCTCTCCACCAATCACAAATTTTAAATGCAGTAGCCACCGTTCAACCCTAAGAGGGCAGCACTAAGACGTTTTTAGAGCAAAAAGTGTAGAACTAAACAAGTTTACATGAAAATGTAAAAAAATCCCCAGAAACTGAAAGACTGCATTTGCAAAGACCCATTTATACAGTTTAGAAGTAAACAAAATATGTTTTTGGGTTTAGTTACTCTTTAAGATTGTCGGCAAGGGGAGAATCGGGTCCGGGTCGCCTTGAAAATCTTGTTGTGTGAACCAGGCCCTATAAACGAGACAAAATGCCGCCCACACGGCTCTCCTGATCCAGGGATCTTGACTTCTTAAATGAGCAAAATAATGGTTCCAGCTTTTGTTTTTTTGACTGAATAATATATGATTATTAAAAAAATATAAAGGTTGTATTGTATTGACAGGATTAATTATAATAGCCTCTTGAGAGATGAGCACTGTAGGTCACGGCTGTCCAAAGTGTGGCACAGGAGCCATTTGTGGGCCTTGGAAAACTTCTGTGTGGCCCCTGATTGCATTTTGAGCCCATCAGCACAGACAGCTGATGTAAATGGACACATTTAAATTGTTTTGAATGTTAGGAAAACACCAAGTATTCTTATTTTATTGAATCTATTTTTTATTTTATTTTTGTTCCACTGGATGTTTCAAATACATCCAGTGACATTTACTGAAAGGCAGAATTGGATGCAAGCGATCATTTATCTTGTCTCAGTGTTGTTTCCAAATTAAGAGGGACCCATATCTCACTCTGGTTGAGAACAGACAAAAATTGGCAAACTTGTGGGACTTTTTTTCTGTTTTGCATCTACAGTCATATTCCAGAGAATTTGCATTCCAGTTAGACTTGTTTGTTCAATTCAAAGTAACTTCTAAAATATTGACCTTTAAGCAGGCATTTTCATCAGCTGTGAGCGAAAAATTGTCACAATTAACAGAAATAAAGGCCTGAAAATTTCAACCTGTGTGTAATGAATTTATGTAATGGGTTTCACTCAGTGAATTGAGTGACTGAAATAAATCAACTTTTCAATAATATAATGTATTAAATGGAACTGTGCAAAAAAAAAAGTTAAGGTAAGGTAAGATTCTAAAAGTTTAGAAAACTGCAATAAAATAATTTTTGTTTTTAATAAGAAATAAAAAAGGATTTGGTCCTTGATTTCTTTTAAATTGGCAATTTTGGCCCACATGCAAAACGGATTGTACACCACTGCATTAGGCTATGAAGTACCAACAGTGTGTAGGGATAGAACGATGTAGCGGTCGGCCAATATATCGGGCCGATATACTGTACCACTTTAGTAGAGCCGATTTCTTCTGTTAAGTAATTGCCTACTTTTTTTTTTTTACCTACTTGTTTTGTATATTTAATACTTGGTCGGTTTATTGATTTGGCTGATTGACTTTGGTGAAACGTTTGATCTTAATAATCTACAGTGCACAAAATTAAGATCCAAGATTTGGTTAAATTCAATGTTCAAAAACTGATTCGGTTCAGAAACGTTGTGCATCCACTGTTGGTATTAGTTTGACATTTTAGCAGCAAATAAGGTGGAAGAACTACTAGATATCGGCCATTTCATTCGGCCCGAAAAATCGGAAGCACACATCGGCATCAGTAATAGAAAAACCCATGTGTGTGTGTTGATCTCTAAACAGTGTGGGCCTAGACGTATTGCCGTAGCCGGTGAACCGTTAGGCTACGGTTCCATTGATGCAGATTCTGGGATGATGAGGAAGAAAGAAAGAATAAATGTATGTAGACGTTTATAAAAGGTCTGCCTCAGACCATAGAGTACAAAGGATTAGGATTGGGGTAAATTAGGCACATTTTGCTTGGAGAAGGCAAATTAAGCCGGTGATCATTATTATAGTAAGAAAAGATTGAGATAGAGTTGAAAATATCATAGAGAAATATTACAGTGGGTTGCAACAACAGGCAGCTGTTGGCCGGCATCACTTTTCGATACTGTCACATCACTAGCATGAGGCCTGAACTGCAGCGTCCTAAAAAATACACAACCTTGCCAAATTATATAGAACTTGAGTAGACACAACCAGAGTCATGCAAAAATAAAACACACACACACACATGGAAAAAAAGAAGAAAGCCAGGAGGATTTGGAGTTTGTGCTCATGTCAGTCTCCCTGAGAGTTGTGACTGTCAGTGCCCCTAACTAGCGCATTAATGTACGTCTGCCAACATCACGGATGCATACGATGCGAGTCGTCGGGCTGGCGCACCGTTACCGTGTACTTTAGCGCTTCTGTCGTGCAGACACTCTGTGCGGCTGCATGCAGCTCTCTGTCTGTGTGTTCTCTGTGATGGATCGCTTGTCAGACAGCAGCGGAGTGCCGCTCTCACCGGCTGACGGAGACATTAAGCCACCAGTCACAAAGTAGGCTTCAGCATTCCTCTAGGGGAAAAAAAACTCCTTAACCCTTTGCGCTCCAGGACGGCTGTCAGATGACAGAGTGAGTTGCTTAGAAAGTGCTTGGTGAAAAAGAAGAAGAAGAAAAAAAAAAAAAAACTTAGTGCGGTGAGGACGTGGAGGACTTTTGTCATCCATTACTTTCAGACGGGACAATTGTTGAGGCTAGATATTCCATTCTGTTGCTGTCACTCAGACATTGTACCAAGTCGGTTTTAGCTATTTTACAACTTCAGGCTGAAAGAACTGGGAAAAAAGTAACTAAGGAAACAAACTAGTGATGCTGTAGCTTATAGAAGATTTACAGTTTTCTTTGAATTTTTCATATTGAAGTCACAAACCACTATGTATGTCATGTGGATTTTATACGATAAACCAACACAACATAGTCCATAACTCTGAAGTGGAAGGACTATTATGTGGGGATTTCTTTTTCTTTCTATTTTACGAATTAAATTATAAAAATATTCATATTCAACCTCCTTTTTTCTGACATCCCTAAAATTGAATGTAACCAATCGCCTTCAGAAGTCTGTCGCTTTGTTAAATAGTGTGTGAGTTAATCTCAGTATAAATTAAACCAAGCGAAATACTACGAAGCTCTCTGAGAACCTGGTAGAGAACTTCGGTTAATGAACAGCATCGTGAAGAACACGGAACACAGCGGACCGGTCAAGGCGGAGGTTGTTTAGCATAAAGTGGTGTTCCCCAACCCTGGGCCTAAAGCAAAGCTGTCCTGCATGTTTTAGATGTTTCCCCGCTTTTACACACCGGATTCAGTTGATTACAGTTCAGCCAAAGCCCGCTAATCAGCCATCAATTGAAATCAGGTGTGCTGAAGCGGGGAAAATGGCCAAAACGTGCAGGGCAGTGTGCCTTGAGGAGCAGGGTTGGAAAGCGTTGGTGTAAGGGACCAGCGTGGAGAACTCCTAACACTGCTCTTCCCGCTGAACACACCATCCCCTGCACTAAAACATGTCCGCGTTTAATTGGCAGTCCCTCTCTTTATGGAGTTTGCCTTTTCTCCCTGTGCATCCCTGGGTTGTCCCCTGGTAATCCTGCTTCCTACCACAGTGAAGTACGTGCATCGTTGGCTATCTCAGCGTTACCCTGTAATGGACAGGAATCGACAACCAGGCGATCCACTGTATTGCCAGAATTGTTTGCTCGCCCATCCCAGTCATCGAATGTATGTGTTCCGATAATCTCCATGCCAACTGGTGTGCAATACCTAGCACCCGGGCATGCAGGCTGCCTCTACAAACCCTCGTGAAAGAACAGGTCACGCTAATGAGATGGGCGAATTTTCAGCCTTGCACCGTGACAGGAAGTTACCGGTGCAGTCGGTCCAGAGTTTAAAACTTCCTCAACACTAAATCTTCCACAGTGATCTGTTAGTGGTATAAGAAGAATGTGGAAGCGATTTGGAATGGCAGCCAAGTAACTGGCCTTCTGATTAGCTCCAGAATAGAGCATAAAGAGCTTCATGGAATGGGTTTCAATCCAAACCTTAGATCACTAAGTGTATTACGAAGCATTGGATGTTCCCTGGAGTGATGAATCATGCCTCTGTGTCTCAGTTTGGCTGTCGCCAGCGGAACAACACTTGCCTGTTGAGTGCAGAGGCGATTATGGTCTGGGGCTGTTAACCAGATGGGCCCGGCCCTTTATCTCTAGCGAAAGGGAAGGAAAATATTTTTTTGCACTGTTTCATACCACCGACTCTTTTGGGAACAGTTCAGGGATGGCGTATTCCTGTTCCAACATGATTGAGCTCTAGTGCCAAAAAGCAATACCCATAAAGACACGGATGAGGGATTTGGGTCTGGAAAAAACCTGATGGAACCTCAGCCTGATGGAACACGTTTGGGATGAATTAGAGAGAAGAATGTGACCCAGATTTTCTTGTCCGACATTTGTGTCCGACCTCACAAATCCAAACACACACCGGAACCTTGCTCCAACTGCGACAGGCTCGCTTCGCAACTCGACGTGTGCAAACGACAAATAAACGATGTGAGGAAACACGTTGAGAAATCCTGATCACTTGCTTGAAACACTGATTGAAAAAAAAGAAACAGAAAATGGTTGCAAAAAAGTCAATAAAGTAAAAATGTTATTCTGGTCTTCAAACTAACAGCAGGAAGTTGATTTAAAATACTCTTACAGGACCTTTAAAGCTACAGCGCCACAACTGAGTCTAATCTGACCGCAGTGTTGCAAAAGCCTCTTTGAGGATGGCATTCATGCTGGTAGTGTTCTTCCCCCGTGTGGAATCAGCAAGCTTTCTGCCAGTCTGCACAGCGCTGGGACTTTTTTTCTTCTTCTTTTCTTTTTGTCTGGGTTTCACAGGTATATCGCTGAGTTATCGTCTGTTCTTTTTCTCCCTACTGATGTGGCCTGATGGTTGGAAGGAAGATTTCATCCCATCTTACTGCGCGTAGCTCCAACTTGATAGATCAATAGGTAAACTACTCAGCGTGTGCTTCTACCAGAAGTCTCGAACAGAATGTTTAAGAGGGCAGAACCCGATATACACACACACATATATATATATATATATATAGAGCACACTGACTCAGTTCCAAAGCTTGACGCGATGGCTGTCTCCATAGCGTACAAATAAAAGGAAGGTTTGTCCAGTCGATTCAATTCAGAGATACAGGTGAAACTCGAAAAATTAGAATATTGTGCAAAAGTTCATTTATTTCAGTAATTATTACTAATATATGAGATAGACTCAATACCTGCAAAGCGAGATATTTCAAGCCTTTATTTGTTATTATTTTGATGATTATGGCTTACACCTTATGAAAACCCCAAATTCAAAATCTCAGAAAATTAGAATATTACATAAAATCAATAAAACAAGAATTTTAACCTTTGGACCTCTGAAAAGTACAATCATGCATAGGTTCAGGTCAGACGAGTTTGCTGGCCAGTCAAGCACAGTAATCCCACGGTCATTGTACCAGGTTTTGGTACTTTTGGCTGTGTAGGCAGGTGCCAAGTCCTGCTGGAAAATGAAGTCAGCATCTCCATAAAGCTCGTCTGCAGAAGGAAGCATGAAGTTCTCCAAAATCCAGATGTCTACCTTCTATATCCTATCCTGGTAGATGGCTGTGTTGACTCTGGACTTAATAAAGCTCAGAGGACCAACACCAGCAGATGACATGGCTCCCCAAATCAACACAGACTGTGGAAACTTCACACTGGACTTCAAGTATCTTGGATTGTGTGCCTCTCCTTTCTTCCTCCAGACTCTGGAACCTTTGTTTCCAAATGAAATGCAAAATTTACATTTCTTTTTTTTTTCTTTAGCCCAGGTGAGACCCTTCTGACATTGTTAGTTGCACAGGAGCGGCTTGACAAGAGGAATACAACATTTGAATCCCATCCCCAGGATCCCTCTGTGTGTGGTGGCTCTTGATGCACTAACGCCAGCCTCAGTCCACTCCTTGTGAAGGTCCCCAACACTTTTGAACACACCTCTCCAGGCTGCGGCCATCCCTGTTGTTTGTGCACCTTATTCTTCCACGCTTTTCCCTTCCACATAACTTTCTATTAATGTGCTTTGATACAGCACTTTGGGAACATCCAACTTCTTCTGCAATTACCATTTTCCCTCCTTATGGAGGATATCAATGATGGGTTTCTGCACAACTGTCAGGTCATCAGTCTCCCCCATGATTGTGGTTCCTACTGAACCAGACTGAGAGACCATTTAAAGGCGCAGGAACCCTTTTTAGGTGTTTAGGATTCATTACCTGATTAGAGTGTGACACTTAGAGCCTAGAATTTCGAGCCTTTTCACAATATTCAAAATTTTGAATTTGGGGGTTTCATAAGCTGTAAGCCATAATCATCAAAATTATAACAAATAAAGGCTTTAGATATCTTTTTTGCATGTAATGAGTCTATATCATATATTAGTTTCACCTTTAAAGTTTAATTACTGAAATAAATGAACCTTTGCATGATATTCTAATTTTAACAAGTTTCCCCAAAGGGGAAATTAAATAGTCTTGTAACTCATATCATCCAGGTACATTCAAAGAGTCATTGTGGATGCTGATGCTGTGGCTAGGAAGTATCTCACGTAGTGGTCAGTCTCGCAATCAATCTGAAGAAGCCTCTGACTGAGGACACAGTAACATGTCCTGGATGACAACATCTGTTGTTGGCTACCACTGCTAATCCACCTCATTTGCTTTTGCTGCTCCTCTTTAAATCTCAGTCTAGCCGGATAGTTAGAAAGTCGGGCAGAGAGAGACGTTTGAGTCGGGGATATGATTCTTCCCCATAATGATCGATGGAAGAGATAGTTTAAACTTCATCCTTCTCTCTCTGCTCTTTAGTCCTGCTCTGCAAACATGAAACAAACCCCTTTTCTTCAACTCTAAGATTTGGGGTCATCATTTTGGTATTATTTGAACTTTGGGGATGTCCTAAAATAAAAAAGTAAGAACAAAATCTTTCCAGCTACACAACATCCAAAACCAGAAGGAACAATCGTCCAAAAAAACATATTATGAAATTAAGAACAAATCAGAACTAACGTAACAAAAATACTCCAACCACCACCTGCTGCCACTATGAACGGCACAATTCTACAACTCTTTCAGTCATTGCTTACTTAGCATACAATGGAACCAGATCCAGAACTGCAGTAAAAAAAAGTATGTAATAACAATGTCTGGCAACCCTTAGCAGCAAAGCAGCCGCCTTATCTGGTTCATACCACAGTGAGTAAAAATTTGAGCTAACTTTCATATACAGTATGTATTTACTACGAATGTATATTCTCAATTATCTGGTGATACGAAATGTATCACAATACAGGGTGGACGATATGATATATTGAGATACTATGAGTAAGACCATATATATTGTAATTTTCGAAACTGAATTTAACTATAGAAAACTGTCAGCATTCTAAACACTCCAACCTGTTTCATACTTTCACACATCCAGTTTTATTACTAGATCAAGTTGATCCACTGGAACGAAGAAGGTGCAAACAGCCACAGTCATACTCTTAATTTTACTATAAAAATTACTGTCATTAATGGTTACAATCAAATTCTAAAAAAGAAAATAAAAATCGATACATTGCTTTTGAATATCGAAACAATATCGTGACATAAAATATCCCGAAATATCGGTATATCGATATTTTCTCACATCCCTATTATTTACATAATTAAGTTTAGCAGGGATTTGTCCAAATATCCTTCTAGAGCCTTCAAAGGTCGAGGACTGGATTTGATTCTTCTCCCCTGCAACCACTCTGTTATTGATTGTTTGCTTACCTTAGGAATCATTGTCAATGGGGCCCGTTCAACAGTTCAAGCGTGCATTTGACACTTAAGATACTTGGATATTCAGAAGATTTTATGCTAACTTCGTCTTAACTTTACAGCCAAATCATTATACTTTTACCACCATGTTTGGCAGCTGGTATGATAATTATTTCAAAACATCTCTATTTTGGTCACATCAGCTCAAAAGAAATTGTTTTAGATGTCAGATACACTGGCACTCAATCGTGTTCGCACCCCTGTGAAAGTCCCCAATTTTTGTGACATACAGATGAGGCGGTGATTAATTATTTTAAAACTCCCCCCACCCCCCCTTTAATGTGACATTTATCTCATAAAATTGAGCTAGTTATTTTGTTAGTACATTCAGTCTCCTTTGGGAGGAGGCTGCCAGCCTTCTACATTACGGCGCAACCCACTGGTTCATCCCGTGGGTTTCTGGTTTGAACGCCCACTCCATCCGTCTCCGTTGTTGTGTCCTTTGGACCCCTGACCTGCCTTGTCTAATGGTAGTGGTCAGAAGGCCTGGTGGCACCAGTGTTGGGGAACCTCCCTTCTGTCAGCATGCCCCAGGGCAGCTGTGGCTACAATGTAGCATACCAGCATCAGTGTGTGAATGGGTGACTGACTAAATGTAATGTAGAGCGCTTTATAGTCCTCTGACTGAAAAGGTGCTTTACAAATGTAAGTCATTTACTGTTGGGCAAAACATTATTTGACAGCCACCGACTGTGCAAGTTGTCCCACCTAAAAAGATGAGACGTCTGTAATTTTCATCATAGGTACACTTCAACTATGAGAGGCAGAATGTGAAATAAATTCCAGGAAATCGCATTGTATGATTTTTAAAAATAATTTATTTGTATAATGGTGCAGAAAATAAGTATTTGTACAATAACAAAAGTTCATTTCAATCCTTTTTAAAGTAACCTTGGTTAGACAGAGGTCAAACATTTTCCAAATCAGCCAGATTGTGAGGACATCCATTTTCCGCAACCCTTTTTGGATGACCAGATGTTCAAAATCTCTGCTTTGTTCATTCCAAAACTTTCCTTTTCTAAAGGTGCGTTCACACCAGCCCTGTTTAGTCCGCTTTTATCGAACTTTTGTTTATTTGCCCAGAAAGTTGGTTTGGGGAGGTGTGAATGCGCAATCGAACCTTGATGTAAACCAAAAACAGCGAACTCTGGTCTACCTAGAAACCTAGGTCGGTTGAAGTTGAAGTGAACTCTTGCATATGTGAAAGCCAAGTGGGGCGGGGCCACTCCAAAAGCAGAAAGTGAACTATGGCGCAGGCCATTCCTGGTAAATAAAACCAAACCAACCACGGAACAACAACTCTGCCTCATTCTCTGCTCATGCTGAGGCCATTGCTGCAGCATATTTGTCTGGCACATTTGCCAAAGACAACAGAGCCGTCCTAAAACTGCTCAAATCTGATGCCGCTCCATGTTAGTTTACATTTCACGGAACAAGGCAAGGCAAGGCAAGGCAATTTTATTTGTATAGCAGGAACAGGAAGTGTCACTCTGATGAGTGATTCTTGGTGCATCGCCACCACAGGCGTGGAGGTTGCTCAACAACTTTGGTTCGTTTGAGAAAGTGCAGGATGAGAGTGAACCACACCACCTAAAAATAAGCAACGATGTTGGTCCCTAATTGAATATTGTTGATTTCGATATATGTTTTTTGTGGCCTCCTCTTGACGGATACCTTTGTACAGTGAGATCCTTTTGTTTTCCTTTATAATCTCTCTCCAAACCCCGGCTTTAGTAAAAGGATGTGGATGTGCATATGTCAGGAAAAGTCTTCTATGACCGCTGAACCAGATTCACTATGACTGCAGGCACATGTGGACTCAAGAAGACTGAATGATGAAACTGAATCAAAAGGTGCTTCAACAAAGTATTAGTTCATCCATCTATCTTTCCTCTCCTTTTCTGCAACCAGTCTCACATTCTATTGAAAAAGCTGAAAAAAATAGCTTTTTCATTGCCGTAAGGTTCCTTTTTTTTGGAACACAGTATTTTTCTTTACGTTGATCATAGTTGTTTCACATCAGAAATCTGGCACTGGTATTAAGACTCCCTACATGGTATAAAAATAGAACCCTTCTTGATTTAATTGGATAGAACCCCTCCTGTGCTTAGCATGGCTGTTATAGTGAAATATGTGCATGCGCTTCATATGCAACAACGGGCCAGACTGATCCGTAGTGGTTGAATGAATCAATGAATCCATTTACACCAGTGTAGGGGAATAATTTATCTCTTTGAAAAAATGTCTGGTGCTGTACAACAAGAGCAGCCCAGCTATTTATCTAAATGTTATAAAAATAAACAATTTCACTTTTAAACATTACACTGCCATGTCAGGTTTGTGTTAGCCACCCGCATTCAATCACTTTGTCCTCTTGGTCGCCTTTGACTCGACCTATCCCACTGTCGGTAATAGAACCACGACTTTAAGTATCGCTTTTGATTAAAGGAACAACTGTACATTTATCATGCTTCCCCTCCATTTTTTATATTAAATATGTTGCCTTCAAACCACTTGTACCAAACTGTTCCCAACCATACATGCCTGCACATCTTCATTTATTTGCAGCACCAGCTGTATAACACACATCATAATTTACTTGATTCCCATGAAGGTGAACTTTGTGAAGATTTCTGGCACATTGCATCCTGAAAATTCCATATAAAGCCACACAAACAAGTGCATTCAAAAGAGATGCAATAAAGAGCCCCATGGTAACTCCAGAGGAGCTGCAGAGGCTAACAGCTGAGGTCAGGGAATCATCCATTAGTTGTGTTCTCCACAGATCTTGTCTTCAATGGAAGAGTGGTATAGAGAAAGCTATTGTTGAAAGAAGTCCCATTTAAAGTTTGGAAGTCATTGGTTTGGCTCGAAGAAACCCAAACAGTACCTTTTGGCCAACATTTAGGATGCTGTCTGTTGAGAAAAAATAAAGCTGCACTAAAGCTCCATCTGAACACACCACCAACACAGTGAAACACGATGGTGGAGGCATCATGCTGTGGGGAAAGGGAACAGGGAGTGACACATGGCATTCGAGGAAGAAAACCTGTTAAACTTGAGACAAGTATGGAACTTCGACATATAGCATGCAGCAGAGCTTAAATGAAACAGCTTATGGTGCGTTCCATTTGGAGTCGGAAATTGGAAATTCCAACTTCAGAGATGGAAAAATCAACGGAACGGCCCCTCGAAGTCCAGACTTCCTACTCAGAAAGTCACTGTGGTGGAAAAATTTTTATTGTACAAGGCACACTAAGGGTGTGCCGATTCACCATAAATCGATTAATTGCGATGTTAAACATGCAAAATCGGTAGCGATTCAAAAGTGTTACAAAATGTATTATTTTTCATAATAATTAAATGAGAACAACATAAAAGTCTGGCGTGCCACACTGACATTTTTAGGGGACGGATCGGCAAAACAGTATGACTGCAGCTAGTGTTTCAGCCATGCAGCGCAAAATTTACAAAATACATTTTCGGTGCTTCAGGTATTTCATCCCGGTGCTTCAGGTATTCCATTCCGGTCGCAACTAATGTGTGGCGGAGAGCAATGTACTCATAGCTGGCAGATTTGTTTCTGTGTTTGACAGGTGGCAAACATCCGAATTGGTCAAACAGACGCAAAAACTATGAAAATGCTGTGCAAAGTTAGAGTTCTTTATTAAATTGATAGAGGAAAAAAACAAAGCCTAGAGGTCTACAGCCAATAAGCGCCAGGGGAAAATAAATGGTGCTCCTGGATAGGCTGCTTTGTAATTGCCAGCCAACAGTGAGTCAAATAGCATTGCACCTAGGTATTCCATTTTCTGTCCACAATTTTAATAACTTTGAGTCAGGTTTCACAGAGAAATACGCAAATAGGCGGGGGTCCATTGTATGTTAATTTATAATGGCCCAGTCAAAGTACAGAGCTACGTCCTGTTTAGAATCTGTTGTAAAAGTTGATGTTGGGTATTAATTTCCTTCCACGTTCTGGTCAATCCATCCTCCCTTCACCTCTGACCAACTTCCCTGCCCCTGCTTAATAAAGCATCCCCAAACCATGATTCTCCATGTCTCAGTATGGGCGTGATAATGAGCAGTTTTCCACCACATACAGTGGTTTGAAGGTCGACCAACAAGGTTGAACTTTGGTCCCATTTGACCAGAGCACCATCTTTCACATATGTGCCGTGACTGCAAGCAAGATTTTTAATGGCTCTCTGTCATTACTAGGTTTCTTCTTGCCACTCTTATATGAAGGTTGAGTCCCGCTCAGCCTCGCCCCCCGAATACAAACGAACCAACAGCATTCAACTACCAGTTTCCCAGAAATAAACAGACTCGGACATTCTTTGCATCTCACTCCACAGTTAGCACCTGTGACACTTTTTTGGGGTTTTTTGGTCTTAAAAGATTAAACAATGTGCTTGGGGCACTTTCAAAAGTGATGCACGGTATCCCGAGAGGGAAAGCAACGGAGTTCATTTCATCTTATTTCCCAAAACAAAACATGAGGAAATGTCTCTGTTGGCATAAAGCTGTGTGGCAGACCACACAGTCAACTCAGCATGAAAAAATATAAACGAGAATTTTAGACATTCTTAGTAAGACAATGGTCTTGTATAATCTTAGCAATCAGGTCATATAAGTTAATATCAATCACATGAAGCCTAGTAGTAAGAAGTTGTCTTAGGCTAGCCATTCAGCAGGCTATTGTTATGTTAACTAATGGTAAATGAATTTAACACATTACCCTACTTTCCATGAACAATGCTGGTCTTCAGTGATGTTTCTCTTGTCAAAGACGATTGATCCTAAATGACCATTCTGAAGGCTGCTCGAAGATATTACCTGTTGTAGCCTCCTAATGTTGTTAAGAGGCTCTTGATTAATAGTTTCCGCAGTGACAGCTCTCATCGTAAACATACGACTACTTGTCCAAGTTAGCAACAGTAACTAAGGAGGGCGGGGCTTAGCAAGACTGAGCCACAGGTCAATTCCTCACCTAAACTGTCAATCAAGCACAGTTCCTCCAGGGTTACTATGTGCCTCTTGGCTGTTCAGAAAAAGGTTCTATCTTGTGTTGGCCTTTTAAACAGAATCTTTTAAAACAAAATCCTGATAAAATATGTTAAAGTTTGAGATTAAAATGTGAAAGCTTTTCTTTTAAGGCTAACTGGTATCACATAATACCTTTCATTCAGTATTTCCACTGTCAAAGGCTGCTATTGATTTTGTGCTGTACTAATTCTAACCACACGTTTATTTCCACTTGCTGTTTTGAATTGTGCTGAAATGGTTTCCTCTCTTTTTGTGGAGAATGCATAATTCACATTAAACACCCTTGCCCCTGTGGCAAAGTTCCCAAATTAAGCAACATTTTGTTCATTTACCCATGATAAAGTTGTTCATTAGACAATATACTTTGCCTTACTCTTTGTTATTACCTTGCCACTGCGAACGCCTTGGGAGCAATTAAACATGTGAAGGGCCCAATTTTCCGTTCTCGACTTTCAGTCCTGAACCCTATCTGCATGTTGCACACATTGCCTATGAACTAATTAAAGCAAATCAATGACACAACCCTTTAAAAATGGCGGCGCATGTCACGGCCATCAGCGGGGAACAAAAGACCCTCTTAATTATTTTGTTCCTGCCGTTCCTGTAAATGGCTTGTCAAGGCGGCGGACTCAGTAGCTGACTGTTTGAAAAGAGGATGTCATGCACACGGCAGACACACGCAGCGCTCGAAACTCACACACACGCAAACACCGTCCCCGGCTTCTCTCTGACGGCTCCCTCTCTGTCTTATAAAAGACTAGTAATTGTAGTACGACAATGACAATGTAAGTGCTTAAGTGTGACGATCCCCTTACTTATCAACAGTGCAGTGTCCCTTATCCATCGTTGCCTCTGGGGAACCATTTCTTGGATACTGACAACCATATCTTATCTTCAAGATGTAGTTTCTGTTTTTTCTTTTGTTCATTTATTATTATTGTTGCAAGCCCACCGCTGGTTCATGCTGGATTTGCCCCAGTCTAATTTTTTAAAAGTGTGTTAGCGCCTGATATAAACATATATTTCCTTATCTTCTCAGCCTCAGCAGGGTGTTACTTATTCATTCATTTTCATCCATTCCTCAGCTGCATTCTACAGCCCTGTTTTAGCATGACTATGCATTAGTCCTGTTATGAAGACTGATGGTCTTAGAAGCATGATAGCGTTCTTTGGGGGGCTTTTTTCCCCTTGTCTTGCCCACCTTGGAATTGTTTACCCTGCCTTTCTGTTATCTGTAACACATGCTAATATAACAACAGCATATAGAGATTCAGTTTTTGTCACAACCTGAGTTGGAGATAGTGTCTTGCTCAAATATGTCCACATCTTTTCACATCTTTTCACATTTTTTCACGTTGCAAACCAAAGCCTTAATCTGTTTGATTGGGATATTTTTTTTTTTATAATGGAACAAGACAAACTAGCACATGACTGTGAAGTGAACTAAAATGAATATTAAAACCTTTTACAATTTAGTGTTTGGAACATTTATTTTTAGCCCCTGAGTAAATACTTAGATAGCTATGTAGAAAACCAATCCAACAGATCATGCTTTGTAGCTAAATCCTACAGGTGCATTGTTGTGGGGTACCCCAAGGTTCCGTTTTGGGGCCATTGCTGTTTTTAATGTATTTGCTCCCCCTTGGGCACAGTCTGTCAACCTTTAAGCCATCTCTTATCACTGCTATGCAGACGATATTCAGTTGAACCTCTTGTTTCTCTCAAAGGTATCATCTAAACACCACCGTTTGTGCTATGACTGTTGGTTTGCCAAGAGTTTTCTTGAATTAAGCAAAAACAAAAAATGAAATAATTAGCTTTGCACCAGACAAATGCATATCTGGGATAAATGAGACAATTGGACCTCTTGGTTCTTTGGCAAAATCCTCTGTTAGGAACCTTGTCTGAAACCTTATATCTGATTTTCCTTTGGATGCACACGTCAAGTCTCTGGTTGATAAGCTCCATTGTGTCAAGTTATAAACTGAAAAATGTTGTTCAGGTTTTTGTATTATTACTATTGGATTTTTGAATGCACATTTCTCATGTGTTGTCAAAATCTCCCTATAGAACGGCTGTAAGTTGTTCAAAATCCTGCTGCTTAACCTCTTGACAAAGTTTTCAGACTCCAATCTGGTTGCTAGACTTTTCTATTTTAGAGAGTCATTTAAGATTATTTTACTGACTTGGAGAGCTTTCACTAACAGGCACCAGGTTATATCAGAGGGCTTCTGCATCCATATGTTCCGGGGACGTCCCTGAGGTCCTGTGATCATGGTCTGCTGATGGTTCCCCATACTGAGCTGAAGACAAAAGGAGACAGAGCGTTCTGTTCAGTGGCCCCCAGAGTCTGCAAATCGCTTCTTTTGGACTTCTGCTGTCTCTTTTTAAAGCTAGTTAAAAACATATCTTTTTAAAAAGGCTTTTCCTTAATTTCTTGTGTGTTTTTATGCATTATTTGCTCTTTTGACATACAATGTTTGAAAGCTCCTATATAAGTTTTACTTACTTAGTAGAACTACTTTTTTTATGCAAATACAGCCGCAAGTCTTTAAGGGTGTGTTTCTACCAGGTTTACAGATCTAGAAATTGAAATGTTTGCCCATTCTTCTTCTAACTAAAGAAGCTTTCAAGTCTTGCCACAAATTTCCAATTGGATTTAGATCTGGGCTTTGACTGGGTCATTTTAGTCAGGTCGTTTCCCATCCGCTCTTACCAGCTTCCAGATCCTGACCAAAGACAAGCATCCCTACAGAATAATGCTGGCAAAAAAAAGCTTTTGTGGTGTGTTTTTGGATGATTGGCATAGTCGGTGTTTGTCCAAAGATAGTGTTTTTCATGACAGTAGATCAGAAAGTTTTATTTTGCTGCTGCTCTTGTCATGAGGTGCGTTTCAACTCTCAGAATTTCCAGGTAATTTTACTGAATCTCAGGGTATTCCACTTCACTGGGCAGGGACGTTGTGCCAGGCTTGGGGTATGTATTCTAAAAAGGTCTGGTAGAGTTGCTGGGCGTAAGCTGTGGTTACGTCATGCTGATTGGTCGTGTAAGTGGAAAATGATAGCAGACATCACCAAACAACTGGGTTTTGTAAAATCAGAGGAGTTGGTGGTGAAGCAGTGTATAGCAACATAGCAAATAGAAATTCGGCAATCATCCCTGCTTCATCCGTTTTCAATCTGTTGTTATTCTCTGCTGATCTGGATACTTTTTGGTGCTGATCAGTGACGTTACTCAGTAATGAAACAGTCGCGATATGCTGACATCTTTGCAAATTCCTTAAAAGGCCAATTTTGTGCGGCCACAAGACGGCTGAGAGGAGCGGCCAGCTGTTTACCCCTTCAGATTTGCCCTCTCAGAAATCTCCCAGAACTAGCCAAGTGAAAACTTGCCTATAAGCTGTTTGGTGGCTTCTCTGAGTAATGCTTCTGCGGTTTAGCAGTTTAGGCATTATATCACATAAAACACACAAAAAAAGGCGTTTCGTGACTGAAACATGACAAAATAAAATCTGCTGGTATGAATATCCTTGCAAGGCGCCGTACTGTTCAAGCTGCAATAGAAATATCAGGTCGAAATTGTTACATGTGAAGGGGGGGTGGGTTTAGGCTGCGCTGGCAGAAACGATGAAAGTTCCCACTTGCCAGTCGTTTATGAGCACACTCATTTGTTTGAGGGTTTTCCTTAATGCCTGACTGCATTGTTGCTATAAATGCCCATCTGCAAGCCAAGGAATCTAAAACTGGCTTTGAGTGTGATGAGAGAATCAGCCGGCGGGGATCCAAGTGGGTCATCTTTTCCTACGTGAGAACTCGATAGAGGATGGATGGATGGATGGATGGATGGTTACAGCTGTTTTCTTTGCCATTGGCCTTCGCCGCTACAGCACTGTGCCACACTTTGTGTTTGGCGATGCTCTCTTTGCCACATTCAGCTAATTCAAGCGTAACCCCCCCCCAACCAAACCACCCACCCACCCACACACACACACACATACACACTCTGACTCATGCACACGCATTTCAATCACATAGGTGGTACCGTCCAAAAATAGAGCTGGCGGCTCTGCCTGGAGAGATTGGCTGTCAAGTCTTCACGTCTGAGCTATTATCCTCTCAGCCCACAGCCGGAGAGGGAGTTACAGCAGTGTCTATGTGATCGTGATCAATACATAATCACTTTCCTGTCACCGCAGTGGCGCTGTCTGGGGACAGTCCAGCGCCACAGACCAGCCATTTTACCCCCCAAAAATAAAGAGTTCTGCATCGTTCTGACCTAGAAAGGTGGAAAGAGGAGGTGGGTGGTGGCTAAGTGAGGGTTACTGTTGTGCATTTTTGCTCCACTTGAGTTCATTAGATAAATTTCCTGCAAGAAAGAAGGCAAAATTATTTCCTAGCTGACGTGAAATGTGCCGTTGCAGTCAGGCCCAGTGTGTGTGCTTCCCAGAGTTTCAGAAAAAGATGACTGACAACAGCATCTGGCTCTGGGCCAACGTGTTCTGCCATCGTTCTCTTTAACACACATATGGATTTTTTTTATACATCTGCTGAATGTTGAAAATTGTGATTTAATTTCCGACAAAAAAAAACAACGGAATTTTTATTTTAAAGCACATAAAAAGAAAATGAGTATCGAAAAATGATGTCGCAAAATACAGGAGAAAACTGGTTCAGATTCACAATAAAGATAAATGACTGACAAAAACCTTTTAAAAAGAAACAAATTATTTATTTTCCCTTTAGAGAAACAACTATCAGGTTGTCTCAACACCTTTAGACTTTTATTTTTGCCAGTTTCTACAACATTTTTTTATTTTAATGAAGCCCAGTTGACTTACAGCAGTCCTTCCTCCTGAGAAAGCTTTCAGATAGACGATTCATTATCAATTTCAATCAATAATCTCACTCTGAAGAATGGAAAGGCCAAGACCTTAACGTGCGAGTTCAGCACCGTCTGGAATAAAGGGGGAAAAAAAGGATTCAGACGAGAACCATGGCAGATGCGGGCTGTGGTAAACTAAGCAGAAACGTTTTGAACCGCAAGAAAACCACATTACACGGTTCCACCCGGAGTCTGAGGAAAAACAGATGATCGTACTGTCAGCCAGAGGAAGTACGAGATGCCAGATGGTAGGGTGAGAATTTGTAAACAACAACACAGCACGAATCCACCCTGTCTCCTACCGATGGTTATGATTGGTCGAAGTGGTGTAATGGTGTATTTCTTGACAAGTTTTTTGACCCCATGGTTCTGGCTGAGCATCACTTAAATGCCACACCCTGTCTGAGTATTGTTGCTGACTGTGTCCTTTATGTCTTTTATGGCCACCATTTTCAGAGAAAAGTATGACTGGTAGTTTGTAGCCTGTTTTCACCTTCTTCATTCCAGTGGATCAACTAGATCTAGTAGTAAAACTGGACGTGCTAAAGTATGAAACAGGTTGAAGTGTTTTAGAATGCTGGGAGAGTTTTTCTACAGCCAAATTCAGTTTGAAAAAAAATCACAATATATAGTCTTACTCATAGTATCGCAATATAACATATCGCCAGATTTTTACCAATAGACATCCCTAGACATCACAGACAGATAAGACATTAACATGTCATTATATGTTATAACATAACTACATATTATTATATAACATTAACAAGTTATAAGTACTTCAATTGCTTCCAATTCTATCAGATCTCAGTACCTTAGGGAAGTGGTACAGCAAGAGGTGCACCTTTTGGATGTGCAGCCAGCAGATTTGCAGCAACTGCATCAAACTATCATGTCAATATGGACCATATTCACAGAGGGCTTCCCCTACCATCCATGTGTTTATCTTGAGTCGGATTTTTTACTGCAACAGTGTCTTCACAGGTCTGCCTACAAAGTCAATCAGACAGCTGGAGCTGATCCAGAACTCTCCTGTTTGTATCTTTACTAGAAGATGTAGAGCACATCACCCCATTTCTAAAACCCTTACACTGGCTCCCTGTAGCTCAGGGAATAGTTTATAAATCGTTGAATGGCTTAACACCAAAGTATGTTGAAGATCTGTTGTCACTATACCAACCCCCCAGACCACTCAGGTCCACTAATTCCGGTCTACTGCATCGCTAGAATCAGAACCAAACATGGAGAAGCAGCTTTCAGTTTCTAACCTCCACTCATATGGGACAAACTTCCCCATCCCTGCAAAGCTGCTGAAACACTGAGTTCCTTTATGTGCCATGTGTTTCGTGTCTCTAATGTTGTATTTTATGCTTTTACTGTTGTTCTCTCCCCCAATCATGTAAAGCACCTTGAAATGCCTTGTTGTTGAGAGTGTCCCATACAAATAAAGTTTAAATCAAAGCTAAAAACTCATCTGTTCAGAGCTGCCATTGATTCATTGATTGATAATAGCTGGAACGTCATAATAGTAGTAAGCTTTAATATTCTTTATGTCTTTGAATCTTTCTGTTTTTCTGTTTTTATATATTGTTTTATTTATTCTACAAATGACCTTGTTGCTGAAAGTGCGCTATGCAAATACATTTCCCTTGCCTTTCTTTTGTTACTTCCTGCAAGGCCTAGCTGTGCTTCATTGCTAGCATTAGCCGAAGAGGAGCAACGAGTGAATAAATATTCATTTTTAGCTATCACGTTTGGTAGAATCTCCTCTTATGGAAAATATTCAAAAATCAATGAATAAACAAAAAAGAACAGCAGGAATCTAATTAAAGAAAGACGTAAACCAAATGTTTTTTAGTTTTTTTGTAGTTTCTACATACTATGGCTTCATTCTTTTTTTAAATTTCTTTAATTTTATTTTGTTAAGTGGTAGGGTCCACTTTCATCATACTAAAACAAATTTTCCTTTTTCATTAAAAAAATCATCTAAATATTATCCCTTTTGCATTGGTATGTAACAACAACAACAAAAAACCTTCAAAAATTCTGAGCTTTTTTTTTTTTTTTGCACACGACTGTACACCTCTGCCCCCGTGCTTTTTTTTTTATCCCCGTGTTTCTCCCTCTCTCCTCCGACCCCTGCGGTGTAAAGCCAGTCAGACATAAACAGTATTGTTTTATCCAGGTAGGGCTCACAGCGGGGAACTATTAGCCCTACGTCTCATGCCTCAGTGATAGCCTTTCTCTACGACTCAGCGCTTGCATACATATGAATGCCACCTCCTGTCCTTCCACCCTTCACGGCAAGCTGAAGGGAGCGCTGATGCTTGCTGGACAGAAGGCTGCGAGGGTAGAGTTGTTGCGTTCCGGTGCTAGTAAATGAACTGTAATGACACATTGTTTGGAGTGATTTAGGTGGGACGGTACTCGAGCTGGGAGTGCTTCCCTGTGGTGCACTTTGCTGACTTGTGTAAGCAGATTCAGAGCATACAGGATGAAGACATGCATATGATGTTCTCTAGTCGAAAGAGAAAAGAGCTGACAGCCTTCTAAAAAGTTTTAAAAAAGCTCCACTGTTTGCAGACACTTAAGCTGACGCACTGGAATCATAAGGAAACATAGAGATTTTAATTCACTCAAAGAAATCCCTACAACACAATTTTATCCGAGTAAAGATACTGATTTTTTGCCTGTGCGTTGTGTATATATATATATATATATATATATATATATATATATATATATATATATATATATATATAATATATAAAAAACCATTGGAAAACATAATAAAAATCTGAGTTTGGAGATGAAGCTGCAGACAACTGCGCTGCCTAATTAGCAAATTCATTTCCTTTTTCTGCCACCCTGCAGTGTAAAGTAAGTGTTTGCAAACGAGCATCCTGATGGCTCAAAGCTAAGTCTTTATGACTTCCCCCTGTTTGATTATCCCTGCTATACTACTGCAGGAAATAAGCAGGCCACAACAGATGAAGCTGTGCTGCAGGATAAAAATGGGCTACAAAAAGAAGCTGCAGTGTCCTTCCTTGGCCATCGTGCGTCACATCGAGCTGTATCCCTCCCATTTCGGGCCCTCCTCTTGTTCAGGAACGATACCTATTGATTTCCTATCACCGAGCCAGTGTGCAGAGTAAATGGGAAGCGTTGGAGCTATTATTTCTGCCGGTTGATAAAACATAAGGCTATACACCCCCTCCCCCATGTCTTTATTATGAAGGCCCTTTAGCCGCCGGATGCCCTTGAAGCGACGAGCAGCAGCTGTAAATTTGATGTAAATGGTTTATATACAGTAATGACATCCTTTGAAAATGATGTGTGTTTAAATTATGTGGCATTAAATCCTGGGAACCTCAACGGATGATTAATGACGATACACTTAGTGTGGGTAAACAACCATAACGTCAGGCTGTATTTCCATAAATGCCCAACGTGTCACCCAGTTGGGGGGGGGGCATAGTCCAAATCCAACAGAGAGAGACTTATGTAAGTGGAGTTTACAGTCAAGATTAGTCAGTTTACAGTAAATTGTATCTAAATTTCACGTTGTAACACAAAGTGGTGTACACTTGTCAAATGGAAGAAAAATATCTATCTATCTATCTATCTATCTATCTATCTATCTATCTATCTATCTATCTATCTATCTATCTATCTATCTATCTATCTATCTATCTATCTATCTATCTATCTATCTATCTATCTCCTCTATTTATATATATATATATATATATATACTGCTCACAATACGTTAGGAATATCGTGAGAGACTCTGTGGATGTCATGCATATGGGTTTTTTTTCAATTCAGAGATTTTTGGGATAGAGAGGCAATTGTATTTGGGTGATAGACAGACCTCATTTTGTGTTTTCCACGTAATGGTCTCACTGTGTACCCTTTTCAACGTGGCATCAATTTCAACATGCTGTGGGGTTAAAAAGCTGCTATTGTCAGTAAGTCATTCCAACCTAATCTTTCAAACAGCCATGAACACACGACGTCACTTAACGGACGAGCAGCGCCACCTGGCCATAGCACGCCTTCTGGTCGGTAGCAGGCAGTCAGATGTTGCACGTGAACTTGGTGTGTCTCAAAGTGTCATCAGCAGACTTGCATCAAGACACAGAACTACTGGCAGAGTTCGTGACAGACCCCGGAGTGTAGCCCCACGAGTGAAAGACCGCAACAATGACCAGTCACTAAGGACCTATGCACTCAGACATCGTCATGCAACTGCTACACAGCTGCAGGCCCGTTTACGAGATGTAAAGGGTACTAGGGTTTCCAGACAAACCATTTACAACTGGCAAAACTGCATGTAGCACTTGTGGAAGAGTGGAATGCATTGCCTCAGGACAACATCATGAGGCTAGTGAGGAGCATGAGATGTCGCTGTCATTGTGGCAAACGGTGGAAAAACCCGCTACTGACATTGTCAATTCATGTTATTTGGGGCTACCCTTGTTATTGTCCACATTTTTTAGGTAATAAATATTACACTAATGAAAATAGTATTTCTTCACATTCATTATTAGTAATATCAAAGGATACCTTTACTTATTTCATTAAAATTGAGACCAAATAGGAATAGCACTCATGTAAATAACCAGTTGTTTAAAAGTTGCTTACAGGTAGTTAGTTCTGATTTGTTCTTTTTGTGGACTTTTGTTAATAATTTCTTCTGTTGAGTCGATTATTCCCTCTTGTTTTGGATGCTGTGAAGCTGGAAGGATGTTTGCTCTTACTTTTTTTTTTTACAGTCAGACAGTTGTTATGATGCGTAATCGTGGCAACAAGGTGATGTTTTTACAGCTAGAATCACCTAATTAGCATCCCCATGAGCTCAAATGACACTGGAACTACAACCCCAAATCCCAGAGGAGTAGATGCAGGGCGGGACCAAAGAGCAGAGGAAGAAGAAGGAAGTTCAAGCCATCTTTTTAATCGATCATAATGGTCAAAGTTCATATCCCCGACTCCAAGATCTCTCTGCACCGGCTTTCGAACCGTACGGCCAGTCAGAGATTTAAAGAGGAGAAGCAAAAGCAAATGAGGTGGATTAGCAGTGCTTGCCAAACAACAGATGGTGTCATCCAGGACATGTTACTGTGTAATATCGTTGGTGCTGTCTGAATATTGAGCTGTTAGCGTGTCATGGATGTGATGAGACCGTCACACAGCACCTGTGTCTTCAGTCAAAAGCTTCTTAAGAGTTGTATCTAAATATACTTGGATGATATTAGTTACGACAACATAGAGTTTTGAATTATGTAAGTATATTTCCTACATATGCCCGCCCTAACTCGTAAATGGAGTCCACCTGTGTGTGATTTAATCTCAGTATAGATGCAGCTGGTATAATGAAGACCAAGAAACACAACAGCTGGGTCAGACTTAAGAAAACCTAAATCAGGGTTAGGTTATAAGCACCCCAAGAATAGGGTAGCCAGTCAATACACGGTAACTCAGGTGAAGCTGCAGACATTCATCGCTGAGGTGGGAGAATCTGCAGTATTAGTTTTGCCGCCCGCTAGTGGGACGGTGGCAATAAGACAGAAACTGCTAAGAAGTTCTGGT
Source organism: Valencia hispanica (assembly GCA_963556495.2). Classification (NCBI taxonomy): domain Eukaryota; kingdom Metazoa; phylum Chordata; class Actinopteri; order Cyprinodontiformes; family Valenciidae; genus Valencia; species Valencia hispanica. The sequence goes on from OY747701.1 coordinate 11,890,532, forward strand.
TAAAGTTTGCCAACAGCCACGTAGGGAGCGCAGCAAAAATGTGGAAGGTGGAGGTCAAAATAGATCAGCACTGAACTTTAGTGCCTTCATTCAGGAAAACTAACACCACACCTCAACATTGACACATCCTTCCCAGTCAAAAGTCCAGCCCTTAATCCAGTCGAGAATCTGTGTAAAGGCTAGAAACTGATCTTCACAGTAGCTTTGCATCCAATCCGACGGAGCTGGAGCCTATTTGCATGGAAGAATGAGCAAATGTTTCAGTCAGTAGATATGCAAAGCTGGTAGGGGCATTTCCCTAATAACCAGCAGCTGTCACTGGAAAGATGGTATTAGGAAGTAGGGAAGATTCTGGGGGGCTAATACAAATGCATGTCAAAATGTCTTGTTTTTTTTATCTGTAAAAGATTTTGCAGACCATTGTTTTCTGTCATATTACAAACTCTGACCTTAACTGAGGCAAGTGACCCCTGCAGGGCTTTAGATGTTGATTCGGGTCGCTTCGTGACCTCCTGGTTGAATAGTTGACGTGCACTTTGTGTAATTTTTGTTGACCAACTACTCGACTGTGCAACCCTTTCCAGACTGATGGATGTAAATGACTTTTTCTGTTCCTGTTGTTTTTTTTTTGTTTTGTTTTTTTTTAAACGATGTGTTGCTTTATGAGATCTTTCCGCCGTCAGAGAGGTTATATTTAAATTATGTATTCTATCTGCAGGTCCGGTAATAATCACGCAACAACAACAATAAAACATAGTTTAATCACAGATAATTTATGTTTTAACAAGGCAGGGAGTTCCTTTTTCCCCCAGAGGGCCAGGTTGATTTGGATAGTTTTTTTCCCCGCTCCTGATGAATGAAATAATCATTTGAAAACAGCTTTTCTTATTATTTACTCATGTAAAATATATTCAAGATTAAAATTTGCTTGATGATCAAACAGGAAACAAAAAAGAAATCCGTAAGCAAGCAAATTTCCTGTATAGTTTTAACAGGAATGTCGACCCTTTTTCCGGGGGAGATGAAGGCTTCGTTCCAGTCAGGAACCAATGTTTTCATTCACGTTGTGCTTCTCTTCAGGCGTGACATGCAGCCAGTTTCTTTCCTGCGCGGTTTTCGTTTTAAACACCCATTCAGCTTTGCATCCCTTGAAGTTTACATCGTAAGGTGGTTGCGTTGCCGTTTCATTGTGATCGCCACAGCGCTACAGGCTTCAAATAAAAGCCACACGCAATATTCCGTTCTCCGGTCCAGTTTGTATCGCCCGTCGCGTGGCCCACAGCTATATCCATCTCAGCGGTGTCTCTGAAATTTCACTGGCTCATCAGGGGGAAAGACGAGCTAATCTGCACTGATTTGAAATAGGCCAATACACTGGCTTTCCTAATCCTTCTTTCTTTTTTATTTTATTTGTTATCAGGGGCAGTGAAGAACATTTAACCCCTGTGGGAGGGGAAAGAAGGAGGGAGTTATTTCATGCTTCACTGATCCCACTGTTTTTATGAAGACTTCTTTTTTTTTTTTACTGAAACCTTCTTTCAACACTTCAATTTATAATGTAACTAAATATATTAAGCCAGTATGCAATAGTCTAACAGAAGGGCTAAGGTGCTTTTCATAATTAGGAAGGCGTAGATGGCTCTGTAGTAGCAGCAGTTTAACTTTAAAGCAGATTAGGCTCTGTATCTCTGAAAACGGGGCGGCGCAATTTCCTTTTGCTGTCGATTCGTTTGATTCCTTCGACAACTGGCAAACACATGAGGATATGATTTGCTTCCTGAAAATGCAACACAAAGTCCCCAGTTTGGATTAACGCTCACATTTGTGGGATTCAGAAAATATAATCGTAGCGCCTTACTTTCTCTTAAACAGCTGATTGTGTGTTTTTTTTTTACCAACTGAATAAGCACATTTGGAGGACATTTCAGCACATTATGTCAAGTGTCAAAGTGATTGGATTTGTTAAAACGCAAGGTTCTGTGGGTAGGTTAAGATTAGCGTTTTAAACTTTAGACGATAACTATTTTAATGACCTCAGCTTGACTTAAGCGAAATTAGGTTAGACTGTCCCAATAGAACAGTCAGCAGTCTACGGCTGTGGAGCCGTGTGATTCTTTGGGCCCTTCCCACTGGCTCTTAAAAGAAAAGGTAGACCTAAATGGTGGCTTCAGATTTAAATGATCAATGTCGATATCGGCTTTTTTACCAATATCCAGGTATATAGTCTCAGTCCCAATTTCCAATTCCAATATTAACCGATACCTGCCGATAGACGTTTTCCTATAGTAATATTAAATTTAACACATTTTCAGGGCAAATAATTTGCCATTCAAGAGCATTTCAAATACTTCAGACAGGAAGCCTCATAGTCTGGTTCTGCTTGTTGTAAAAGTTCAATTGTTTTTAATAAAACTTGATATGCTATCCTCTAGGGATGTAAGAAAATATCCATACGCCGACATATTGCAATATTTTATGTCACGATATTGTATCGATATTCAAAAGCAATGTATCTATTTTTTTATTTTTATTTAAATAGAACCATTAATGATGACAATCATTCTTGTAGTAAAATTAAAAGTACGACTGGTAGCTGGTGGCTGTTTTCACCTTCTTAGTTGTTAATGAAGTTGTTTAAAAGTTGATTTCACCTCTTTGTCCTTTGCTCGTAGGAAACTCCTTTTCGAGGACAGAACCCAAAAAAGAGCAAAATCTGCTTTTAAGCCTATTTATGTCTAAAATTTATCTCAAATTATGACTCAAATTATTACAAAACGACTTAAGGTTTACATTCAAAAACTTGGAAAACAAGTGACTAAAGGTGCTGTGCTACATTAAGGCTCACTGATTTAAAGATTCTTTGTGAAAACAGCGAGCCTAAAACAACAAAGTAGTGTGAGCCATGTCACCACTGGATGGCTCAGTTGTGCCCCACCTTCCCCTTTCACTATATGAGGTTCCTCCTGTGCGTAGCAACTGTTTCACTGATGAGTTCTCTAGCCAGACTATGACCTGTGAGCAGTAGGTGCTCGTGCCTCAACCTTTCGCAGTAGGCTGTAAACTGTCCAAATGAAGAGATCACGTTGGATGAAGTAGCTTAGTCCCTAATCAGACTGTAGATCATGGGGTAAAGGTAAGGTAAGGGTGGGACTGGAATTTAGCAGTTTTATTTTATTGTAATTACTGTTTTATTTTTAGTTGGCAGTTAAAAAAATAAATCTGAATTATCCTTACGAATTTGTCAGGCTGCAGGGAGTGATAAGATTTATTTAGGTAAAAGAACGGTGGAGAAAGAAGATAAGTTTGCAGTTTGCAAGAGGCAGCTATGGTAATACGGTAACAATACCTTCACTTCATGAGATGATACACTATAATAGTGTTATGGGAGAAGACTAAATCTTAGTCGCCTTGTTGCAAAAACTAAAAAATCCACTTTTGGTTTTTCGCTAATAAACTAAACGCCTCACAAACTGTATTACAGAAATCTTCATCGGTGCAGACAGAGTATCTGCATAGTGTAGCATGAAATTAAGCAAGGTATTCAGATAATTCCTACAACATTTGAGTATAACTTGCATCAATTCCCAGTGGTGGGTTATGTTACATGCAGCTCTGTGCATGTGAGGTGGGTTTTTTTTTCTTCCTCCCTCGTGCCTTGTCCACACGTAGCCGGGTATCACACAACACAAAGATATGTTTCTACAATTTGTGCCTGTCATCCACACAAACGCAGATTTGGGACACTAAAAATGATTCTTTCTAAACACTCCGACCAAAGGGAAAGTTTGTGTTTTCTCCGTTTTAAGCGTTCGATTGTGGACAGAAATAGCCAGAGTTTTAGGTTTCGCAACGTCTCTGTCCAAAAAAGGCTCCTACATCATTTGTGCGACTTGTGTTTTTGCTCAGAAACAGCATTTATGCCCTCAGAAATGTGTTGGCATCATCGATTCTGCAAGCGCTTTTTGATTGCTTGTTTTTACAAGCTCAATCACTGCTGTATGTAGAAGGTAGGAAGCTAGTGTTACTGCTCTTTGGTGTAGGAGGGTGCTTGCTTACTGTTTCCCCCCCTTTGTGAAGGGGGGGTTGCTCCTTTAGGTGTAGACGGAGCATTTGTATTTTAGTTTAGTAAACTTTCATTTTTTTTCTAGAAAGATATTTAATTACTCAACTTACTACATTTTGGGGAGGGAGGATTCTTAGCTAACCTGTTCCTCTTTTTTTCTTCACAGTAAGCCCATGCTGCATTTATCAATAAATTCCATTAGTTCGAGCTACATCCTGCCTACTGGCTTTTCATTAATCCCGGGAACATCTATTATTGTTACATTTCAATCCCAAACCCCCCACCATAGACACCATGTTGTGGACACGTAACAGGGTATATCTGTGCAGTATTTAGAAATCTCAGATTCATGAAGCTAATGATTGAGAATTAAACATGTTGTTTTCCTGTATGAAAGGCAGAGACACGATAATGGGGTTATTAGGGCCCTTAATAATTATAATCATCATTGTTAATATCCATAGACTTTTATTTATCTAACCATCTAAGGAAAGCCTGAAGGTTGTAGACATGGACTTCATGTTATTTTCAGAAGTTCAATTTTAAAAGAATTACATCTATTTTTTTTAGAAACGTAGGTCCTGCTTCTGTTGATAATATATGGACCTGAAGGTTCATTGTTTCTTTTAAATAGAGGAAGGGTAAGTCATTTTCCTTGGAGCCAAGAAGAAAAACTCAGCAGCTGATATGCTGTAATATATATATATATATATATATATATATATATATATATATATATATATAATTTTCTTTTTTTGCCAACACTATAGTGCAGCAAGCAGTAACACAAAAATAAAAGCAGCACATTGATCTGCGCTGATCTAAAACACTGCAAAAGGCACGGCACACAACAAGCGGCTCGAGATTTACGCGGTAAGCTTTGGCAACACAACAGCGTGGGTCATCATAAGACTATGAATTACTGGAACACCTCTGTCTCAGAGGACCACTTGAGGCTCCCTCACTGTGAAATAATTGGGTTGCAACAATGAAACCGCTACTCCAGTTAGAGTGCAAAGGTGGCTTTTGCTCTGTTTTGCTGTTACAATACCGCAGACATGGCGGTGACTATTAATCAATCCTTGACACGTGTAGCTGACGGCACAGCAAAATGGTTGTGTAGGCAAGTGGAACCCCCCCCCCCAAAAAAAAAAAAACCTCCAGCATGAATGTGGAAATGATCATTTTCTGTTTTTTAAGCTGAAGATAGGTGCATTCTGTTTGTCGGTGGTTAAATATAAATGTTTCAATGTTGCACACTTAGGCTGGCTCAATCCTTGTAATCAGAATACATGTAATGCTCAGTGACTTAGAATATCACCAACAAGATAATTGTTTTTAAGCAATTCAATTCAAAAAGCGCAAATCACATATTATATAGATTTAATCAGGGATGAAGAATTTGAGGTGTTGTTGGAAATAGCATGGTATTGTAATGGTAATATTAGCTAGTTATATTCGGTCCGATTACTGGAAAAGTGGAATAACCACAATATCCCAAAGCCTTTAAGTTGATTATTTGATTATTATTGTTTTAAAATGAATTTTAAGCAGTTATTATTATTTTGCACATGCTACTGTGTCAGCTTGGTGATAGCGTGGCGTACAACTTTTTATTTTTTGCAGAAATAAAGTAAAACAACAATGTACACTCTTCCCTTTTATTTTTGACTTCGTCTCATTAGAAATTGATTTGACTTGATTTGAACTGAAAGATTCTCTTCGGGACTTGGACTCGGATTTGGCCTGTAGGACCTAGTGACTTGACGTGGACTTGCACTTGGACTTAAAAACTAAGGACTCAAGTGTGACTTGGACTCGAGAGATGGTGACTTCACCACAACACTTGATTTAATACACATACAGTATATTTCAAGCTTTTATTTCTGTAAATCTGAAAGATTATGACTTAAAATTTCAAAATTCCGTTTCTCAGAAAATTTGAATATTACATAATACCAATAAACTTATTTTGATACAGAAATGTTAGATTTTGGTCCTGTCAGTCACTTACAACCACCACAGGAAGTGTAATACAAAAGGTTATTAAAAAAAGAAAAAGAAAAGCTGGTTGTTCACAGGGTTATGTATTCAAAAACATACAAGAAAAGTTGAGTGGAAGGAAAAAGTGTGTTTGAAAAAGCTGTACAAGCAACAGGGACAATTGTAGCGTCGAGAGGAACCCCATTTGAGAGTTTGGGGCAGCTATATGAGGTGTGAACTTGTGGCTTGACTCAGTGCTTCAAGAGCCACCACACACAGGCTTATCTAGGACATGGGATAGAACGCTCACATTATTTGTGTTGAGCCCCCCCACACGAAGCAGATAGAAAGTCAGAAGCTCATTGATTGGGCATTCTAAGTGAACGCTAATTCTGCATTTCATCTATGTCCCAGAGTCTGGAAGAAGAGCGACGGCACAGAGATTTGTTAGACGTTTCACCACTAAGTGGTGGTTTCACTGAGCTGGATTGGTCAGCAAAAGTGGCCAAACCCTACAGGTAACCTATGAGGTATCGTCGACCACATAGAGAAGCTGTGGGCTTCTTTTAAAGCAACCTGGGCTTCATGAACACCTGAGCAATCCCACCCCCATGTCACGCCACAATGATGCAGTAAATTCATATGAAAGGAGCCCCAACCAAGTATTGAGTTTGTATACTGTACAGCACAAAGACTTATTTTTCAGTTGGCTGAGATTTATTATTTGTTAAGAACCTCTGTTTTCAAAACCTAATTGTAATCTTCAGAGAGGCTAACATATGCCAAGGCATTTTCACCTCTTTTTTTTTTTGTATTCATATGTGAACTCCTTTTAACCAGAGTGCTGGAACCAGAATCCGTACCTGCCACACGTCTGTAAAAGCCCCTCATCAGATTCCACCGCCTGCTGTGAGGGACGTCTCCCTTTTGCTGTCGAAATACCTCCAAACATCTTCCAGAGAAACCGGTTAACGTACCGGCTGCAGCATTCCTGCCAGCGTTTGTTGCCCGCTATCAGACTTGACGGCTTCCTTTCTCTCTCTCTCGTCTCATGCTCACGTCCTCACACCGACTGCTCAGGAGCTAGGTCACCACGAATCAGTGCTGGTAGGGTTTAATTGGGTTAATAATACATTTAAATTCAGACTCTGAGTGCCATTTCTTCGCAGATACTGGATAATGCCGCTCTGAAAGGTGGACTGAATTGGCACTAATCTCTTTCCTGATTTGCCTTGAGCACTTGGTGTAGATGGAATACTGATCAAGGTCCTTGCATGTATTTTCGACAAATATAATAAAGCCGTTCTATTGAAGAACCAGATTTCTGCTTCTGAGAATAGGTGGTGTAAAAGAAATGGATCACTTATGTAGCGTTTTTATTTGTGAAACCCAAACATGCACTAATAACAATTAATCTTAGAAATATATGTAATTTATTTTTAAATGCACGCGGGAACAACTCAAAAGGAGAGGTGCCACAGTCTAATAAATAGATTTTTCATATATTTAACATTTAAAAAATCGGAAATTGATGCAGAAACAGTGAGTAAATAAACACATCTTTATGATCAAATATTTATATTCCAGGATATGCTTTTAAATTATGTAATATTAATTCGAGTGTTTACTTTTTTCACCATTACTATACTGTATGGGTCAAAAAACAAATTTAAGCTGACAGTGTAGGTCTGATTGGTCAGTCCATCTAAAAAAAACTAACAGCTGTATTAGCCCCTCCCGACTGACTGACTTATATACAAAAAAAAATAACATTGTCATGACCTTAAAGAGTCTTTACAAAATGAAACGTGTAATCAATCTTCACATAATATATCAAAAATATATTGAATTGAATATTTGTATCTGTTTAGTTAGCATTAAAAAGCCTAATTATGTAACTGGGGGGTGGAGCTTACATTGCTTAAGTCGATAAGTCGGAAATGGGCTTGGCCCATGTGATCAGTGGGTGAACTTGACAAGCCGTGATGATAGAAGCATGGAGTCATATAATATACACTGATAAATACAACGCATGAGAAACTGCAGAGTGGCAGTTTAGGCATTCCCAAATCTCAAAGGAGACCGGAGAGTGATTCCTGGTTAGTGATGTATCACACTTCTAGGAACCCCAGGCAATGTTGTTTTTCTGGAGAGGAAGCACTACTGATTGTAAAGTCTAGGTCCTAGACTTTGCAGTCGTTTTAGGTGGGATAACTTGCACAATCAGTGTATGCCAAATACTTTTTTTGCCCCACTGTTTGTGTTGGAGAAGTTTGGAAGTCTTAATTTCAATGGATCATGGTAAACTGGATGGTCCGATGACCTCTTAGATGGGTTCTAGGTTGTTCAGATTGCACATTTGCACAACCACTGAGAAGCAGCTTTAGAAGAATCATTTAAAAGCTCGTCTCATTGTTATTCTGAGCTATTATGTTGATTTACACGTTTGGTATTGTATCCTGAAAGGCCTGGCATTGAAAGGGAGCAGACAGTTGAGCAACACAGACATTACTGCTTCCTTTAATTTTGACCATGCTGTTTTTTTCTTCCCCCAATCAGAATTGGAAGATAAACCCAGATGTTTCTTTTCTTTCTTTCTGAAAAACTCAAGCCACAAAGTTTAGTTCTTCGCCTGAAACACAACGTAATAAATAGGGTCCCGACATTTGAACCAATCAACCCCACGTTGGGTCGAATCGTCTAATCCTGATTGGCTCAGCACAACCACATCTCAGTGTACAGCGAGGCAGACCTGATTGCCTGTAAAGCTCCCGTTCCTAACTCTGCTCTCCTGCACCACAGGTACCCCAGTTACCAGGGTGACTGCCACGGATGCCGATGATCCAGTGTACGGGAACAGCGCTAAGCTTGTCTACAGCATCCTGGACGGACAGCCGTATTTTTCTGTGGACCCAAACTCCGGTGAGTTCACGTTTCTGCTTGTTGGCATTTCAAAAATGTGGAGCTTAATCTTGATTGTTTGGGGGGTTTTCTATCCCACCTAGAGTCGGGATAAAAAAGAAAGTACTTAGCTTTCCTCCATTTGGGGTCATCTTTATTCACTGACATGGTGGAATATTTAGTGGGTGATTTTTGTACACTTCAGGATAGATTTAATTAAGCTCAGAACCTATGTCGAAAACCCAACTATTGATAAAGGGGTGTACTTTGTTACCTTGAGCTTAAATTAAATGACACAGGCGGCAGAAACTGTAAGCTATGTCAGTGGGCGGATAATACTTTTATATAAGGTAGCCTTGTCAAATATATCACAAGAATTATGCTGTGAATAATATGCCTGTACCCTAAAGACGAAGCCCACTTTAATCACCGCGCCTGGTGAAAGGAAGGCATAAAGGAGGAGACCTCGACGGAACAAGCCGAGCTCTTTATGCTGTTGTTCCTTGCTTGGTGAGGCCTCGCAGATATCTCTGTGAGACAGAAATGTTGTTTCATTAGACTTAATGGGAGCTTTTAATAGAGTGTGGAGGCCCTTTTGTCGGTCTCTAACCAATGGGGAGCGTAATGTCGTACCAAATGTAATGAATAAAAGCCACGCCCATAATGGGGAGCCAAAAAAAGAAATAGGCTTTCACAGTGAGACCCTGATTACATCTGAGAATTATTTCAATAGTGTTTTTTTTGTGTGTTTTTGGTTTTTTAACACTCTGCATACTGAAATGTTCAGGAAGATGTTCCCCAGAAAATATTAGCTGCTTCCTTTCTGCCATTTCAGCCCACAATTTCATCTGATGTCAAAGTGTTGCTTTTCATGATGTGTTCAGAAAAGAAGGACTAAATTAGCAGCCCCAACTTAATGGATATGATGAATAACCTCCCTAAAATAATACAGCTGTAAACATTATTACCATCTACCATATCAGGCTTTTGATGTCTCATAATTGTAATTTAGTCCATTTTTAGGTATTCTGATGAATTTGTAACCACGCTTTCTGAGATTAACGATGCAAGAGTTTTTCCATTGTAATTACATTGCAGACAAAGTGTTCTAAACAGTCGGTATACTATATACAGTGAGGAACATAAGTATTTGAACACCCTGCGATTTTGCAAGTTCTCCTATGTAGAAATTATGGAGGGGTCTGAAATTCACATTCTAAGGGCATTTCAACTGAGAGACACAGTATTTAAAAAATAAAAATCAGGATATCACATTTTTTGATTTTTAAAGAATTCATTTGTATTTTATTGCTGCACATAAGTATTTGAACACCTGGCAATTCTTGCCCTCAAAGACATTACTCTGCCTTTAAAAAGTCCACCTCTACTCCACTTACTAATCTAAATTAGTAGCACCTATCTGAGCTCGTTAAAGATACCTGTCCAACCCCACAGTCGGTCAGACTCCAACTACTACCATGGGCAAGACCAAAGAGCTATAAAAAGACACCAGAGACAAAACTGTAGACCTCCACAAGGCTGGAAAGGGCTATGGGACAATTCGCAAGCAGCTTGGTGAAAATAGATCAACTGTCGGAGCAATTGTTAGAAATGGAAGAGGCTTAAGATGACCGTCAGTCTCCCTCGGACTGGGGCTCCATGCAAGAGCTCACCTCGTGGGGTATCACTGATGATAAGAGAGGTGAGGAATCAGCTCAGAACTACACGGGAGGAGTTGGTCAATGACATGAAGAGAGCTGGGACCACAGTTTAAAAGGTTACTGTCGGTAGAATAGTATGCCATCATGGTTTAAATTCATGCATTGCACGCAAGGCTCCCCTGCTCAAGTCATCGCATGTCCAGGCCCGTCTGGAGTTTGCCGTTGACCATCTGGATGATCCAGAGGAGTCATGGTAGAAAGTCACGTGGTCAGAGGAGACCAAAATAGAACTTTTTGGTCTAAAATTCACTTGTTTGGAGGAAGAAGAAGGGTGAGTTGCATCCCAAGAACAGCATCCCTACTGTGAAGCATGGGGGTGGAAACATCATGCTTTGGGGGTGCTTTTCTGCAAAGGGGACAGGAGGACTTCACTGTATTAAGGAGAATTTAAAAGGCTTCTAATCATTAGAAAGCCAGTTGCCACATAAAATGCAGAGCAGAGCTCGGCGAATGGAAAATCTCCTGTTGTGATAAATCCATATCTTCAGTATGACTCCTGGTATTGTCTGCTAAATGCAGCTGTCTTTGTAGTTGTAGGCTCTTGTTTGGTCTCTTCACTGTAACACACCTCTTCCCAAATAAACCTTTTAGAGACTTCTGGGTCTTTTTTTTTTTTTTTGCTAGCCTGTGGGTTTGTTTTTAGTGGTGACGTCTCACGTGACTGAGGCAAGCATCCCAACACATGTCAAGAGTGAGTTATGGCAGGATGTAAACGAGAGAATCCGGTCATAAAAAAAATAAAAAAACATAGTTTAGACTCCGATGATAAATAAAACGGAAATATTGTAAGTTATTTATTCTTTCTGTGCAGACCGCGCCCAGTACCAAATGACCCACGGGGGATTGGGGATCTCTGCTATATAGAGTGCAACCAATCTAAACCTTTGCAAAAATAATCATTGCCTTGAACATTTTGAAATATTGTTACCTTACAACTACAAACTTAACTGTATATTGATCGGAATTAATGCGATAAACATAACAGTAGTAGGTAATTGTGAAATGGAATGGTTTATTGTCCTGCCTGAGAGATGAACCTCCACCCTAGTCTTATGTGTTTTCCATTTATATTGAACCCTGTATTTCCTGTTCATTCTTCTTTGTAAAATAGCTCCACCACTAAATGGCTAAAGGGAAAAAGGGTTTTGGTGACTTAGTCAAAGTCCGATTGAGATGCTGTGTCATGTCCTGAGTAGGGGTGCACCGATCCCACTTTTTCAGTCCCGATACCGATGCCTGGGCTTTGTGTATCTGTGTACCCGATACCGATCCGATACTATTGTTGAATTAATAATAAACTGTATACCCTCCACCTTATACCTTACTTGAAGAGACTAAAGGTACCAGACTTTACTAACTAAACATAACTAAGACTTCTTTTTTCCTTTTTGACGCCGCTCCTTTTGTTTTGCTGAGGTGCAGGAATTCAGCGTGCTCCTTAGCATAGTGTTTCTGGATGACCTTGATTAAAGTGGTAGTGTTGTACTTTGCAGTAATATCACCTCACCTCTAAACATTTACATTGCAGATATTGCAAACAGCCGACAAACTAGTTGGAGTGGCAAGCGTGAAATATCTCCACACAGCCGACCCTCTGGCTCGCTCCATGTTCCTTCTTTGCATGCGACACACGTGAAGCTGACGCATGAAATACGTTCTGCTGCGACGGAAACAAAAACAAAAGCCTGGATTGCCCAGTGGATCTGTTCAATTTTCCGATCCCCGATCCAGGTATTTTGTCAGTATCGCGGATGATACCCGATCCTAATATTGGATCGGTGCACCCCTAGTCCTTAATAAATACATTAATTTTAAATATGCATTTTGAATTTATTCTTATAATATTTATCTGATATTCAAATTAGTTTGATCTGAAACATGTGTGACAAACAGGCAAAAATTTAAGAAATCTGCAAGGGGGGGCACACAACGTTTCCTGGCATTTTTACATTCAACTTTTTTCTACAAATGTTCAAAATAGTGACATTTATGCTCTCATGATCAGGTTCTGATGATCATAATATCAGAGCTACCAGTGTTGTGGCTTTATGCTGAGGGGCCGGAAGGGGAGGGTCGGGGGGTGGGGGGGTGGGGGGGGGACCTGTGTAGGTGCTACAGGTTGCAAACCATCAGCAGGTGGAAACACAACAGCTTCCTCGCCTTCTGCCTTAACAATGATACCCCCCCTTATTATATTACAAGCATATGCATTGTTTAAAAAAAAAAATCCATGACCAACCACTTCTTTGATGGGCTGTGTCTCGAACAATATGTTGTTCACCGCTATTCCTACATGGTTGTTTAGCAGGAGCCGTTTTCAGCAGGCCCATGAGGGACGACATTATCAAATGGCTGCTAAAGGGGAGCTGACGGTGTTGGTTTATTGCTTGAAAAGTCGTGCAGCAACAACAGGTCTGCAGGTAACTCAGCCCATCTGTTTTGTGAAACGCTTATAGATTATCGCTGCGTGGGGCTGGCGCTAACTCAGGCTGCCAGGCGCAACAACCCCCCGTGTATCGCTTCCCGCTCCAGCTGCTCGCTCATGCACGCTTCAGAACATAAGCCCTAACGTTGGGGCATACGTGAGTGTTACTTGGGCAGCAGAACCGAACTGGAGGTGCCAAGGTTTAATGAAACTGGGAAAAAAATGTGTCACTATTACAATAAAATAAAAAAATAAAAGCAATTTGATGAAAGTGGAATAAAACCAATGCTTTTCAAAAAGATTTGAGCTTTGTTAATATTATGATAACCAGCAAACAGTGGACACAGCGTTTTGAATCTAAAAAGTGAACATTACTGTGCTCCAACCAAGCATAAACCGATCCCCAGGAAAAGGCCATTGTGCAAAAAAAATAACATAAAATAATTTCACTAATCAGCATTTTTTCTTTTTGGACAAGGCTAAGCCCCGTCCACATGGGAACATGTTTTTTATTTTAAAACAGGATCATTTTCAACCATTGGCGCCCCCCGCCTCCACACGGAAACGGTGTTTTAGTGAACCCTAAACTGTTCTTTTTTTTTTTTTTAGCAGGTTCCAGGGTGAAAGTGTCACCCTTGCGAACTCTCATGTGGACAGTGAAAGTGTTGCGTGAACCGCTAACCTCACGTGGAGGCTTTGTGCGCTTTGTGCACTATGCTCCATCTTTCGGCTCACTCACAGGTCTTGGGAAGCAAAAGTAGCATTTTGGTTCCTTCTTGAGGTTTCCCTGTTGATGAAAAACATTTCTTGAAAAAGTCCTGAGCAGGCGCGAGTGTATTTGAAACTGAAAAACCCGTGAAAGAAAAACATAAAAATAACACCTTTGCGTGTGGACAGAGCCTGAGAATTTTTTGATTTACAAAATATTCCGTTGTGGACTGATCAGTCAGTACAATTTTCAACTAGAGATGACTAATTGCAGACCAAGCTCCTCACAAAAACTGTTGGAGAGCTGCTGTAAAACAAGGTGTTTAAGACTAAAGGATCATGCAGTTCAGATTTTGTTCTGTTTAATGTAGCCATTAGCATAGTTAGCATTTCCGAGTACAAACGTTAGTTTTTTCCTCGATCTGAACCTTAAGTTTGAAGTTTGGTAACATTTACAAATTGAGGATGTTCTAAAATAAGGTTGAAAAGCTCAAAGGGATAAAAAACAGAGCATTTTTCCTCCAATGCGTTCAGCCGTCCCGTTAGCTGCAGAAGTCAGCACCTGGTCCATTTGCGCTCTTTATCAATTTGTGGGTACAAACTGACATCCTATGGCAGACAGATCATTCACATACTCAAATAAGAAGGATTTAAAATAGCCAAAACTGAAAGAAATACAGAATGGCGAAGGAACAAAACACAGAAAGCAGAGCTTCCTTTTAAAAAGCAACTCAAGAAACTTTCTCTGATTAAAATACTTAATTGATAATAAAAATAGTTCTCTTTGATTGTACTTCTTCTTTCAGCTACAACATTTATACTGAAGAGTGTTGTAACACTTAACACTTATGCCCCATACACATGGAAATGTTTTGGGTTTTTTTCTAAACAGGAATGTTTTTAGCCATCTGTGCCCCGCCTTTTAGGACCCGGTAAACGTTTTTTGTTTCTTTAAACTGGTACCAAAGTGAAAATTTAATCGTAACGTATCCAAGTGGACAGCAAAATGCCTCTTTTGTGAAACACTTGCCATATTTGCTCAACCTCTAACCCCAAACATGTCAGTCATAAAAACAACAGTGGTGGAATACATGTTTATCTTGTAAAAAGCTAAAGAAGAAGCTAAACGCTAAGCTTGTGTGCAGGCATTATACGAATGTCCCTTACTCCCTTGTCTAGCTCCACTTACAGGCCCGGGGGAGCAAAAAACACCATACCTGGAAACATCCCGTCTTAGGAAAAAAACAAAAACATTCTCATGTGGAATGGGCCTTAATGGGACATTCACGGATGTGTCAGAACAGCCGGTCACCGTTCAAGACCAGTCAAGCTGAAAATTCACCCGATTCCGTTCGCCAGCCCATTCTGTGACGCCAAGCTAAACAAATGGCATGACATTCAAGTCATCATGCTCAGTATATATGCTCATTAGTAATATGTGGTTGGTCAGCAGGATGTATGAAAACATAAGATTTCAGATGGAAATGAGAAGCAGTGCTCCCTTCAGCTTGACTGCTCATCCTAAATGCTAAATGGGCCGGTACTCATATGGCGCTGTGTTCTGTAACATCACTGAGTGATGAATTCCAAAAGTAACAATTAATAATTACTTCTCCCTTTTCACAAATTCAGACACGTCATGGTTCATAAACTTGACTCAAAACAGACTCCAGATTGGATCTCTAATTGCTTTTTCAGCTGGCTTTTTTTCTTCTTTTTTTTTACCACGTGTCTGTGAGCAATATGATTAAATAATGGTGGAATTACATTAATAAGGAATGAGATGGAAATTGACGGCTCATAATTTTGGAAAACAGAACACAATAAACAACTTTGACGAAACGGGAGCTTCGGAATTTATGTGCATAATTAGAAGGAGCACTCGGCCCGACAAAAGAGAACTCGAGCTCCGGCGTAACAGTAGGTGTCACACTCCCAGAGCATCCGCGGCGGCGGCGGCGTGGAAGCGCGCTGAATGGACATTCTGAGGATTAGCATTCACGTTTTGTTTGAGTCGGGAGCGCTCGCAGATGGCGCATTCAAGTGAGCCAGATGTTTTAATGAATGTTAATAGGGAATAAAAGGTAAGAAGAAAACAACCATTAGAATGCGTTCGACACTCGCAAGCAACACGTTGGAAATGAAACGGGTTCGGTAAATAAATAAACATCATGCCCCAATTCATCACTTGGTTAATGGTCGGTGAAGTGAGAAAAAAAAAAAAAAGAAGAGGAAAAAAAAAGTTGAGGAAAATTTCTATGGAAATGAGTGTTTGTCTATCTTCCCTTCTCGGTGATTAGGAATTAATTTGAATAATTAATGATGATCAACAGAGATGAGAGTGTGGCTGCTTGTAGGAAGTCTGATTATTTTTCTGTGCGTGTGTGTGTGTGTGTGTGTGTGTGTGTGTGTATGTGTGTAAGAAACATTAAGTGTCTTGTTTTTGTTGCTCTTTTTGTACCTACCGATTCATCTGTGTGATGAATCAGAACAGAAGGATGATGTGAGTAAGTGTGCTACATACTGTTCATTTCACTGTGTGGCCCTACGAATGCTGCTTCTGCATTTTGTATCAAATTGATGATAACTGTACCAAACTTTTAGGGCACAGATGTCACAGTGCATGCAGTCGGATTAGCAATCCGTAAGAACTCCACGCCAAAGCAATACAAGAACGGCTGGCGGAGATGGGGTTTTCTATGGTTTATTTGATCAGTTTTGTTACCGCTCTGCAATGCCTGGTGTTGTCTACTGAACCAGGCTATGCGTGGGGTCATGTAAAGTATTAAAGCTTGATTAATTGATTTAAGGAAAATTAAGACCATTAAAAAGCAAAGTCTTAAGTTCGATTAGTGTTGACATGTTTTTAAAAGTAATATGTCTATCAAAAATACACAAACGTTAACTTAAAATAAAATAATTTCCGTTCTTTTATGCCTGCTGTTTGCTCAGCTTTCCGTATCACGCGACACCATGCACTATCGCTACAGACCAGCGGTCGCCAACTTGAGGTATTCCACTAATTTATAGTGAAGTGCAGCAAACTGATACAGTCCTGCCAAAGATGGGGAAGTGAAAATGAGCTGATTTTTGGCTAGAAGTTGAAGATGTGGCTGTATCTTGTGACGGAAAACAACGGGGAGGCCTACTGGGAGTTCTGTGAAAAGATCACTGTTGCCTCAATGGGCATCGACACATTCAAATGGCACACAAATGGAGCTAGCCACAAAACGGCCACCGTGAACAGCCGCACCAATCAATCGCCGTTTTTTTTTTTTTTTGCTCTGAAGCTGCTGCTGTGACAGCGGGAGCAACTGTGGCACCTTTGGCACTAGCAACACCTGCTGTGAGTACAGCACTAGGTGACAAATAGGCTACAAGGTGTTATGTAACTGCCACCCATAAAAACCCATCAGGTGTTTAAAAAGTGCCACGTGCCGTTCACAGGGCCTCACGGTGTTACCCCTGTTTTGCACCAGACATGTGAGTGGCGTGTAACGCGATGGTCGCATTTTACTCGACTGTGGCTCGGTAGATAGAGTAGTTGTCTAGCAATCGGAGGGTTGTGGGTTCAATTCTAGCTTCCTCCTGTCACATCTCGATTTGCCCCTGGGCGAGGCACTTAACCCCAGGTTGCCTACCAAGCTTTGTATTGTTGTATGATTGTTTGCGTGTTTGTGAGTGCGAATGGGTGAATGTGGCTACAGTGTAAAGCGCTTTTAGTGACTAATGACTAAAGACCTTTACCATTTACAAACGAGCTCAGCGAGGCATTCCTTCCCACCGGGAGCATTTCAGACCCGTCTCTGCTGCGAGATCACAAAATCATGAGAGAATTGCCATACCATCACTTAAAGGGTAGTGTACAGTGGAAAACATGTAATTCTATCTTAATAAGTTTTCAAACTCACCGTCCACTCTCAAAACAGCAGATATTTCTTTCCATGCCTTCTCCTTCTTCATGTCGTCCCTGTGAAAATGATCACTGGTATCATATATATCAAGTGATTCTCCACTTCGATGATTAACTTCTCACTGTCCATGACGAAAATCAACAAATTAGACCCACACACCGCCAGACTTCAACCCTGGTATGACAGGTAATGTCGCTTTGTTTATGTTTTTTCATAGTTAAGCAATCAGAAATCTGCACGTGTCTTTTATTTTGAAATTTTTGAGATGTTTCACAATGCTCCCATGTCTGATTTCCTGTCTGGCCCGATCTAAACTGCTGAGCTTGATGGTTTTTAGAAGCGTAGTGCTTAAAAAAAAAACGGACCCACCGCATACATTTAGGAGAGGGCCGCGACGCTACGCTTCTCTGGGACGTGTCCGATTGGTGCCGCTAGGCACCCGGTGGAAACGGACCCATTGTCTATTACAGCGGCTATCAGCTGGTTATGACTCTTAGCAGATGTTATACGCCGCTTACGCGTCCGCTGGAAAGCAGGAGTTAAACTTTCTAAATAAAAATCACGTTTTGCCATTTAAAGATGAAGCTAAGTCCAAATTGATGCAAACGCTCCTTGAGTTTTCGGACTAATCAAACGTTTAGTTTCACGTACAGGTCGGTAAGGAAACGAACCGGGAAGAAGGAAAAGACCTGACAATAATCCTAGAGAAATACATTCAAATGTACTAGCAACAAAACACTGGAAAAAAACTAAGAAACTAAACACAAAAGATTGAACTTATATGGCAACAACTTTCTGACAATAATTAACACAGAAAAAATGAACTGAATATGACACGACCTATAGAACATAAATAAAACAGGAAAATTATCAAAACACAAGCACCTGTGGATCATGACAGATGGAAGGTTAACCCCTGGCCCATTCTCAAGTCTTTTGCAGCCTCTGATAACTTTTCTTCCAGGATTGCCCTTTATTTAGCTCACCTAAATTAAAAAGTCAGCTTCTCTCACCCTGCTGAAGATGTTGCCGCCACCCTATTTCATCGTTACCGAGCATGTTGTTGTTCATCAGGACGTGCAGTATCGTTTTTTCCACCATGCATAGTATGAAACGAAAACCAGAACACTTTCCTCCGCATGTCTGATGCGTCTCCTCCTTGACTTTTGAGAAACTGGAATAGAAACTTCGCTATATCTTTCTATCAACAATAGGTTTCTTCTGTCCGGTCTTCCATAAAGGTGAGATGTGTGTGCATGTATGTCCAAACTAGATGATTTCTAAAGGCAGTTGGTAGCACTGGATTTTATTTTGGTGCATCAGAGTAAATGGACATAAATATACAGTTTATAAGCTTTTCTATGAAGAAATAACTTTGAAATAATTTTACCCTCAAATTTACAATCCTCTCCATTTTCAAACATAAAATCCTAACAAATGATGTCATGGATTCAGGTTGTAAAATTCACACTTTTTTTAGGGACTTTATGTAATTCACCTATTCACATAGGAAAAAAGCACATCAGTGCAGAATGTACCTGAAATTGGACTAAAATGCAGCTCTATGCTCATCTAAGACATCGTATACGACATTTTAGATCCTTATTAATGAAAGACAACAGACCAAGACTTTTATGATGAATCCACTCACTGCAGTGAGTCATTTTTAGCCTTGCTTAGCAGAAAACAACAGCTGGGGCTGTTTTTGAGATATGAAAACATTCTCCTGTGCCTTGACAACATCACATTGGGAAACAGAACAATTATACATAATAACACAATTTTTAATTATCAGATCTACTTGTGCAATAGAGCCATTGTGTTGATAGGAGTAGTTAATAAAAGCATTTGCATAGTTTCTGTTTTTTTTGCCAAATTTCTTCTGTGCTTTGGCTCCAGCAGCTGTGTTCCTATAAATATTAGAAATCTTCCATGAATGTTGGATCCAAATTCACTTTCTCTTTTTGAAATAGTTGGCTCCAATTCCGCGACTGTCACTAGACAACTGAGAACAGCTTATTTCTCATGGGGTGCACAGATCTAGAGTAAACCTGAGCTGACTTTTTGAGTTGATAGACAGGTATTTACAAAACTGCCTATAATGTTTTCAATGATTCGTTTAAAAAGAGACGATGCACATTAATAAACTGTAAATGTGTCAGATTTAGCCAACAGGTAGTTTCTGGTTGGAGAAAATTCCATCATCAGGAAAGAGATTAAAGCCAACAAACACCACATTATATAATTAAAAATACAAATGTTTAGAAAACAAAACAAAAAATGATGTACGATGGTTTTCAGAAAACTACACACACCCCTTAAAATGTCAGGATTTTGACTGTTAAAAAAGTCAAAATCACAATGAATAGGTTCAAATCTTTTTCTTCTAACATTTATCTTTAATAATGCAAAATATTAACAAATGAAACTGTTAGAAGTTAAAGATTCAATAACTAACTTCCAGTCTGTGGTTGGAGTCTGTCAGCATCCCCCCATATGGACTTGTGACAATGTTCTCCAAATCTGTCTGATTGAGACCACATCTTGGCCTCAGTCAAAAAATCTGATTATCGTGCAAAAGTTCATTTATCTCACTAATTCAACTTAAAAGGTAAATCTAATATATGATACAGACTCATTACATACAAAGCAAGATTTCAAGCCTTTATTTGTTTTAATTTTGATGATTATGGCTTACAGCTAACCAAATTCAAAATCTTAGCAAATTAGAATATTGTGAAAAGGTTCAACATTTCAGGCTCGAAGTGTCAAACTCTAATCAGCTAATTAATCCAAAACACCTACAAAGGGTTCCTGAGCCTTTAAATGATCTCTCAGTCTGGTTCAGTAGGAACCCCCAGACGGTCGTGGCAGATGGCCGCTCCTACTGAGCCTGGTTCTGTTGGAGGTTTCTTCCTGTTAAAGGGGAGTTTTTCCTCTCCACCGTCGCTACATGCTTGCTCAGTATGAGGGATTGCTGAAGGATTGCTGTGGTTGGAAAGTCTGCATCAACGGGGCCCAACCTCACGCCAATGACTGACGCAATGTGCTGGGATTCATTAAATAGGAAACCTTCTAACTGATTGGAATGTTTGTATAAATGCATTGAAATGACTTCTTGTTAAGTGCCTTGAGATGACATCTGTTGTGAATTGGCGCTATATAAATAAACTGAATTGAATTGAACCACAATCATGGGGAAGACTGCTGATCTGATAGTTATGCAGAAAACAATAATTGACAGGAGGGAAAGCCTCAAAAGGTAATTGCAAAAAAAGTTGGATGTTCCCAAAGTGCTGTATCAAAGCACATTAATAGAAAGTTATGTGGAAGGGAAAAGTGTGGAAGAAAAAGTCACACAAGCAGAAGGGATGAGTGCAGCCAGGAGAGGATTGTCAGGACAAGAGAAGAGATGTATGGTCATTACATTGATCTAGGTATTCTATGTAAAGTTGTGGAAATCATCTTGTTGGTGAATAACACTCACACTTGGGGGGGGGGTGTCCTGCTCTTGAAAAACCTGTGATAATACTGTCTTAATTGTTCTTCAGCTCTTCCTAACAATTCTGCTAAAAATGTAGAGTCAATTTTCTCTTCGGCTGACTTGCCAGTTATGTTTAGGCACAATGTTGACTAAAGAGACTAGGTACATCAGATATGTGCCTATTTTGTTTTTTTCTGAAGGAGAAAAAAACAAAACAGGCCATGTTAAGTTACCTATAACCTATAAAGAAGCTCAATTTCTGCTTATAAGTGGTGAAAAACTAAACAATAGTCAAACAGAACACTTTACAACTTTAAGAGATATGGCTTTATGTAAGTAAAAAATTAAGAATTGTAAGAGAGACTTTACTTTTTTACTTCACATACTATATTTTGCTTAGAACCTAAAGAGGAACGATCTAGAGTCAGCACACAGGTTCAATTAATTCAGCTAGGAACTACTGATCAGGCCAGAAATCTAGGTGTAGTAATGGACTCAAAGCTGAACCTCCAGGGTCACATAAAGGCAATAACAAGGTCAGCCTTCTATCACCTGAAGAACATCTCTAGGATTAAAGGACTGATGTCGCAACAGGACCTAGAAAAACTCATCCATGCGTTTATCTTTAGTTGGATTGATTACTGCAACAGCGTCCTCACAGGTCTGCCTAAAAAGTCAATCAGACAGCTGCAGCTGATCATATAAATCATGTAAAGGACCTTGAATTACCTTGTTGAAAGTGTGCTATACAAATAAAATTCCCTTGCCTTGCCTAAAAAAAATTCTGTCACAACAGGTTCTGCTAAATTTTAACCACATGAATGATGTCTAACTTAAAGATTTCAGCCTCCACACAAAATAATGGTTTACAGGTCCATGGTGAAAACCTTATCAACTTTGAAAACAAAAAAGATCCTATAATATGGAGGGAAAAATTCCCAGAGAGAGGATGTTTCAACAAATATTTTCTTCTCTTTTGACAAGCTGAGTAAAAGAAAAGTAGACTGGCTTGCCTGAATTTACCTCGCGATTGACTCAGGACTTGAGGATAATGACTTGAGACTTACAAAACTGGTATACTGCCTCTCATCGGCCTCTGGAGACATACCCCCCACCCCCCCACCCCTGTCAAAATGATGGGCACCCTTTAGATTTTTCTGTCACTGTTTAAAAAGAAACGGTCAAATACTGAAAATATTCGATTAACGTAACGCCGGATCCCAACGAAATGTATTAAAGTCTGTAGTTGTATAAAAAATAGAATGTACTAGTTAAACGCCTAAGAGCAAAATAGTTTTGAAAAAAAACATAATCTGCCTGCCTACTGATTGGTTACCAAGGTCCTGAACATTTATGTTGATCCAACAGTCCACCAAGACTGGAAGGTGTTTACCTTGTAGTGCTGCATCTTCCTCCAGTGCAGTCATGATGGAATTCATATCCCTCACCTCTGCATTCATTTAGAGGATCTCTTTTGTGTTTGACCTCCAAAATAAAAGTGCCCTTGAAAAGTGCTACCGTTCAGAGAGAGAAAAAAAACCCAGCAGTCCAGGGGGAAAACATGCAGGCACTGAAACCAGCCTAACCCCTCCCATGTTTCTCATCATAGCCAAGCATATTATCATTGTCTAAGGGAGCTCAAGACCAAGGCAGGGTGTCATGCCAAAGCCTGGCTTTTATGAGGGGTTTTATATTCATTTGATGATCTTGCGGGGCCCTGTTTCCTGAGTGGATTATCCATATATGCCAGCGCTGAGCCCTTTTTATATTCAGCACTGCGGCAGAGTCAATAAGGTCCGTTCTGCATACAATATTCAAGATTATACAAGACAGACAGCATAATTCGCACTCAATCAGAATACAAATGACTGCAGACGACGGAACAACTTATTGGAAAACAAACAGCTGATTCTCAGGGCTGGGAATCAGTCATGACCACCTTCCTATGCTCACACCGACTGCTTTCTTTAGAAAAAGAGAAGAGCTCGTGGATAATTCTTTGTCCCTGCTTAGTGTGACTTTCTCGCCTTTTTGAAGTCGTATACCTGAATAGTAAGCGAAGGTTGCTGTTCGCTTTTAATCTTCACCCTGCCCTTCGTTAAGTACACCCCACGCGAGCGTCATTAATTTGATGAGCAGAGTGTATCAGTCATGTTGTTAATTGCGTTTGTGTGTTATGAACTGTTTCCACCTGCAGCTACCATAAAAATTGCTCTCCATGGGATGGATCGGGAGATGAGAGAGGAGTACCTGGTAGTCATACAGGCTAAAGATATGGGAGGTCATATGGGCGGCCTGTCCGGAACGACCACCGTGACCATCACGCTAACGGACATTAACGACAATCCACCCAAGTTCTCCAAAAGTAAGTCACTTTATGGCCTCAAAAGTCCCAAATCTAATAAATAGATATGTGTGTGTATTTCCTATTGTTAGGCAAAATAAACGTTTGCTAAGAAATGTAATCGAGCGACTCCTTGGAAGGTAATTGTTCTAAGTGCTGTAGTAAATCATAATGGCCCACCTCGATGTAATTTTGGTCATTTCAGTGGGATTTCTGGAAGCCAAAAGTTGCTGATGCATTTTCCTCTGTAGGTTTGTACGAGTTCGGAATCCCCGAAGACCTACCGATTGGGAAGACGGGTGGCAAGGTGAAGGCGACCGATCGAGACATGGGAGAGAACGCAAAGTCGACATACAACATCATAGAGGGAGATGACCTGGGGATGTTCGAGATCGTCACAGACGCACAGACGCAAGATGGGATTCTTAGGCTAAAAAAGGTGAGACCCAAAGGTTTCAATTTGAGCTTTATAAACTGCAGAGAGCCGCACATCTCTCTTCTCTGGTGATATTGGATATGTCATATTGTTTCACAAAATTATCAATCGTCCTGTCCCTTTGCCTGGGTTTAGCAATCAGCAGGAGAACAGCACTTGCCTGGCACCACTGCATCAAGTGTAAAGTTTGGGTGCAGAGGGGTTTGAGCAGTCTTCAACCGCTTAATACATCTGACTGGAGAATTTGGTGTGGAGGAACTTGACCCTAACTTAATAGATCACCTTCGGGATCAATTAGAGATGGGGAACCAGGCATTTTCATCTAACAGCAGTGTCCAACCTCAGAAATAGTTTTCGAAGAAATCCCAATTGAAAATGTAAGCTATTTTTACAGCTAAATGTGGGTGGTTCGGCATATTATGGAGTATTAATAGGATGTCTTCAAGTTCAAATGTCTGCTGAGGCAGATGATACTTTTGGCAATTGTAAATACTGGAATTAAGACTCCTTTTTTCCAAATTAGGTATGAATCACCGTCTTCTTCACTAACATAGAACAGTAGCACTAACGAAAGGAATGGTGATGAGCTGATGATCAACCTACTGCGCATGTTTGCTATAGACATTTCCTTTGTGTTACACGTAAGATGCAGTGCATTGTGGTAGCTAGATTTGATCTTAGCTGTGTAACATCAAACACTGGAGCCTCAGTTCCTTCTCAGCCGTTAAAAAAATGTGAAAACTGCTAAAAGTAGAGGTGCCATGATATTAAAACACCACAACATTTGTTGTGAGTGAAGTGTGCCGTCTGTTTGCAGCATGCATGTTTGTCTTGTTTTATGAAGGTGTATGCTTCAAGCTTGACCTTGTATCTATGTTTGGGACTTTTATTTTGGAGAAGGAAAGGAAGTAGAAGCCTTGTTGTGCAGATTAAGTTAATTTATAAAGGGCTTTATAAAGGGCCTCTGCAACATTTAAACCGTTTCTGTGGTTGCATTTTGTCTATTTGGTCTCTCTAAGCTGTCACAAATGTGGGTCTTAATGGTTATACAGAATAATTTCAACTAAGCTAAGTTTGTGAACTATGCTGAAAGCTAAATTGGCTGTAAAACCAAATCGCGTGATGGGAGATCAACCCTGTTACTTTCCTGTGACAGAACTGACATTTTTCTTCTAGAAGTGAATGTAAAAAGCATTAAAATTACAGGAATTTGAATTTTTAGTTCATTATTAGTTTTAAAACCATGTTTGCGTTGTGTAGTGGGGTGGGTGTTTTGTATCTGCTCTCCTTCAGAGGGTACTAACCAATAAAAATGACACAGGGCCTGGTATAGGTATTACCTTCCATGAATTTGTGAGGTGAAGACTATGTCAAGGGAAGCAATGCCAAACCTATCACAATAAAGTTGATTAATCTGAAATTTCAATACTTGTCAGTACAGATGACAAGAGACGGTGAACGATGCTGGTCTCATGAGAAAACAACAGGATTTTAGCCTTATTTTTAGACTCATCATTTTCCTTAAGTTGTCCAAGGACCTAAAAAGCATTGGAAGTGCCCTTTTTGGGTTTTCACAAATAGAGTAAAGGTTTTACAAACCACAACACATGTAATAGAATCTGTTCAGTGGAATACTATCCAACTCGGGTTTGATCAGTCAGCAAGACAGGATCAAATGCAGTCCAGACTTATTAAAACTCTGAAATTTAGAAGCTAATTGTTTCTAGTTCATCTGTCATTCTATAACCTTTTTTTTTTTTTTTTTTACAAAGTAACCCGGGATGTGGAAAGTCTTTACTTGCCAACACCCTCCTTTCTAAAACAACAAAAGTGTCTCAGGCAAAAATACTACAGTGTCAAACCTAAAGCGCATGGCTTTATATTCATAATATCAATAAAAGTTTTCATACTTACTTCAACAGATGGACAAGTTCAATTCAATTCAATTTCAATTCAAAAACATTTGATTGATTCGAGAGGGAAATTAAGCGTGGTTGTAGCTCATACAATTAATTCTTTAAGGAGTTGTTGTAGATCAGGATGACTGTGGGGATGAAAACTTTCCTGTAGTGGACTGTGTTGCAGCGAAACTGAAGAAGACTTTGACTGAAGACGCTCTGTTGTTGTATGACTGTCTCATGAAGAGGATGCTCAGGGTTGTCCATAATTTTTTTGATTTTATGAAGAATCTTTCTTTGCATCCTTATCTCCAGATGTTCTACAGTTGTCCCCAGAACAGAACCAGCCTTCTTTATCAGGTTGTTGAGCCTTTTTAAGTCGCTGGCTCTGATGCTGCTACCCCAACAGATGACGGCTGAAGAGATTACACTCTCCACAACAGACCTGTTGAAGATTTAACCTTGAAGGCCCTAAACTTCCTAATGAAGTACAGTCTGCTCTGTCCCTTCTTGTAGACGGCTTCACTGTTCAAGTTAGCGCTTCGTGAGGTGGAGTTCACCTTGACGAGAAATATTGTGGCAGTTCAATATTGTGAGCCCTCATGCTACCAGATTGCGTTACACTCCCTGTAATAAAATTACACCAAAGAAGTGGGAGTTTTTCCTTCAGGTCAGAAGTTTCAGAGGTTATTGCCTAGATGAAATTCCTTGCCAGTGGGTACATAAATCACTAGATTCCTTATTATGCACAGGACTAAAGCTTAAATTTGTAAAATCATGTTAGATTATCAGAATATAGTCAGACTTGGACAGATATGATAGTTTCAATTATAGATGTATGCCTGTGTATGGGTTTACATGACAGATGGATATGAGAGCTCAGGTCTTGAGTCAGAGCTGGTTCAGTGTCTGCTAAGAGCAGCTGAACATTACTCAAAATCTGCAACGGCATTGCGTTGTCATATAAAACAACATTACCCCAAGGACATGTCATGCGACCTTGTGGAAGTGTGAACAATGAACCGCGTAGGAGGTGGAAGGTATACGATTTAAGGCAATCTTCCGGGAGAACACTACAATACCACTACAGACAACATCAGTACCGCAAAACAAATGAGACACTAAAATCGTAAGATCGCAAACTGTTGACGAGGCAAATGTCACACATCCCTGTCGTTCCGGGGGTCGTGTAGTGCAGAAACACAGACTTTCTCCAGGCATACAATGCGTAGTCACAACCCCAGCGAAGGCAAATTGGCTCCCAGTTGCAGCTTGCCACCAGCCATGTCGGGGACAAAGCAAGCATTTCACATGTTTTCGCTTTAGTGGTCTGGTGAGATGCAGGTTGTCTGGCAGAAAACGCAGCACATCGCCCTGATTAAAGACAGTGGCCAGTGGTGGTAGCAGCATCATGCTGTAGGCCAGGGGTCTCCAACCCTCCTCCAGATCCACTGTCCTGCAGATTTCAGATGCATCCCTGGTCCATCCCACCTGAATGAAATGAACAACTCGTTACCAGGTCTTTGCCAAGACTTGATGGGATGCTGCAGAGGTGATTCAATCATTTGAATCTTTGTCAAGACTTTTAGATGGATGTTCAGATGCTATCATTCCAGTCGGACTGAGCCGGAGCTATTTTGCAAAGAAGAATAGGGAAGAATTCAAGTGTGTCATTGTAACTGGGAAAATGTGAAAATATTTAAAGAGCACGAATAACTGCCACCAAGCATAGTGGATGATATGTGGGGAAAACAGCAAGGCCTTTATCATAGCTTTTAGTTTTAGCCCTTCCCTCTGTGATATCACATGGACAGGAGAGAAGATTCTCCTGTAACTGTAATTTCCATCTAATGCGACATTTAAAGTATTTAAGATCTTTGTGGCGAGAATAAATCTCATTGAGCTAAGACCAGAAATGGGCAAACGAGGGGCACAAATCATTTTCTGTTTCAGTTATAAGCTATTTATCTGTTAGCCACCAGGCCTGTCGAGAGATGTTGGAGGGATGCTGAGCTTTCACCCCTGCAGCCAGCGGTGAACTTTCAAGTCTCTAAATGGCCTGTGTGTACACGCTGATTTGATGCTAACGCTTGACTGAGGCCAGAGAAGGACATAGCGGGGTTTTTGGGTTAAATACATGGGGGACGTTAGCTCAGTAGCAACAAGAATATGTCTCTGTCACTGCATGATGCACTCCGTCTTAAGAAATCAGAACTTTACCAGTTAAATCCCATAGTTAAGTAAGTACAACTTCATTTACTGTATATAGCACCTTTCAACATATAGATCACAAAGTGTTGTACATTAAAAAAATAAAAGCTTTAAACATATGTACGTCAACCTAAAACTAGAGAGGTGAGCATCCCAGAGTTCTGCTGAGAAGGTTATGTCACCATGCCGCAACCTGCTGGCCTTGGTTACAGTACTTTAGGGAAATGCTTGGGACATAAAGATCTAAATGTTACGAAATGTGTGCGGATATTTGATCATTTCAAGGCCCCATAAGTGAAAACCACTATCTTAAAGCATACCTTGGAGTAGACTGGGGATCAATGAAGTCTGGTAGAAGCATTCTGGATAAAAAACAGTCAAACGGCGCATTTCCACTATTCGAACTTCTGGTTAATTTTACAGGACCTTTACAATAATGCGTGTGTCTCCACTACACCGGGCCGACTCAACAGGGCCATTTCAGGAACCAACCGACTACCATTCTTGGGGTTTGTACTCGGAAATGGCCCGGTAGTTGCTGGGTGAGACTCGTGGTTAAGTGATGCTGATTGGCTGTAACTCAGAGGGAAATTATATCAGCAGACGTTGCCAAACAAACGGCTTTGAAAAATTAGAAGAGTAGCTGGCGAAGCAGTGTGTAACAACATAGCAAACAGAAACGCAGGAATCATCCCTGCTTCTTCCATTGTCAATCTCTTGTTATTCTGTGCTGCTGTGGGCGGGGATCCTTCTCACTGCCAAAATGGTTATGCTGACGGTTTAGCAAATTCCTTAAAAGGAAGATTTTGTATGGAGACACAATGGCTGAGATGACTGGACCAACCGATTTACCTCGCCAGCTTTTCCCTCTCAAAAATGTCCTGGAACTCATCTAGTGGAAATTCACCTATAATTTACCCCAACATTCCTGATGGAAGACTTTACATAAGAGGCTAAGAGACCAAGAGTTTCCATTATCAGAGATGTGTGGTTTTTTTTGAAGCATAACAAGAATTTCAGCTTTGTCTTCAAAATATTTTTTGTCATCAAGCTTCTTACACAATCTGAGTACTTCTGTTCAGTTTTGATACCTTATGAGGCCTAAAGTAGACATATAATTGAATATCATTTGCATAGTAGTGATATGAGACATCTTCAAAGGTGCTCAAAAGGTGCTGAAGTTGGTGCACGAAAACTGGGAATAATAAAGGGCTCCAAAACAGAACCCTGAGGTCCACCAAAATGAAAATGCCTTAAGGAAGACCTTTAATGCAAGACCTCCACTCTTGGGGGGTGCGGACCTCTCCTTCTGACGCAATCTGCTGGGATTCCTTAAATAGGAAACTTTTTAACTGATTGGAATGTTTGTATAATTGTATTGAAATGACTTCTTGTTAAGTGCCTTGAGATGACATCTGTTGTGAATTGGCGCTATATAAATAAACTGAATTGAATTGAATTGAATTCTTTTGAATCACTGGTGTTTAAAGTTGGTTCTCTTAAGCCATTTTATTGTGTGATGGTTTATTGTTCCCCCCTGGCCATGCTGTTGCCTTTTTAGATGATTTTGGTGATTTTTTTTTTGTCTTCAATAATAAAGCTGGACAATGTTTTTCTTGGGGATTTTAATCTTCATGTGGATGATAGCACTTCTTGCTCAGCAGTGGAATTTTTAACGATGTTCGAAACCTAGAATTTTGAACAGCATGTCTCTGGACCAACCCCTGTAAGAGGTCACACTTTAGACTTGTTACTGCTTGGTCTAAATATTGCTAATCTTTGTGTTGAGGATGCCCACATGAGTGATCATAGTTTTGTTTTATTTGATCTGATCTCTACTGTTGAACCTAAGCCTTCTGCTATTAGGTCTCAGTAAATGAGCAAAAAGATAAAGCAAAGCTTTACTTATTTAATTTATTATATCTTGTTATTAACCCGTTTTGAATTTGCTTCTATCTATATTTTAATAGGTATTATGATAGTTGGAATAAAAGGACCCTTTCTTATTAATTATCTATAACAAAATGTTTAATTGTTACCGGTTCACATGCCTAATGATGATGCTGGAGCTGCAGCTACAGCTCCTCTCTTTAGGTCATCTCTCCTACCCTCTATAAAATCATGACATCATAATTAGGCAAGTCAAGGCAGTTTTATTTGTGTAGCACACTTTGAACAACAAGGTAATTCAAGGCGCTTTACATGGTTAGGGGATACAGTAAAAACAGCAATAAAGCATAAAACACACACACAGAGCTTATTTCACGTAAAAAACATTACTCAAAGCAGACATGAATTTGGGATAAAATAAAAACAGCAATAAAGCATGAAACTCACAGAAAACATGAAAACATTACCGAAACGCAGCTCTAAACAGATGGATTTTTAGCCTTGATTTAAAAGAACTCAGTGTTTCAGCAGCTTTGCAGTTGTCTGGAAGTTTGTTCCAGATTAGAGGAGCATAGAAACTGAAAGCTGCTTCTCCATGTTTGGTTCTAATTCTAGGGATGTTGAGTAGACTGGAATTAGAGGGCCTGATTGGTCTAGGGGGTTGGCATAGTAACAGTAGATCTTTAACATACTTTGGTGCTAAGCCATTCAATGATTTATAAACTAGTAAACGTATTTTGAAGTCTATTCTCTGAGCTACAGGGAGCCAGTGTAAGGACTTTAGAACTACTTTCCTGGTTCTAGTG
Source organism: Valencia hispanica (assembly GCA_963556495.2). Lineage (NCBI taxonomy): Eukaryota > Metazoa > Chordata > Actinopteri > Cyprinodontiformes > Valenciidae > Valencia > Valencia hispanica. Next base: position 11,921,316 of record OY747701.1, read on the forward strand.
AGGAACACGAGAAGCAGCGTTCTGGATCAGCTGCAGCTGTCTGATTGACTTTTTAGGCAGACCTGTGAGGACGCTGTTGCAGTAATCAATTCATGAGTTTTTCAGGGTCATGTTGTGACATCAGTCCTTTAGTTCTAGAGATGTTTTTCAGGTGATAGAAGGCTGACCTTGTTATTGCCTTTATGTGACCCTGGAGGTTCAGGTCTGAGTCCATTACTACACCTACATTTCGGCCCTGATCAGTATTTTCTAGCTGTATTAACCGAATAATTAAGTGTGAAAAGTAGGATTATTGCAAACTAATAATACAAAGCACAAACTAAATATTCTTACGCAAACAACTGGGCTAGACCAAGTCATGATGGATCAAGAGTGTTACAAAAGTGTTTACTTGGTTAGCAATCTCTAGCACGAAAAATTCTACTTAAATTACTGTGACCGATTTCCATGTTTGATATGAACAGCTCAACTGCTGCTGGCTCCATCTCTGTCTGCAGCTCATCTTTGCTTCCTTCTACAAAAGTATTCATTCCAATCAACTTTTGATACTGATGGCTTACCATAACTGACTGTGTAACCTGACACCGAGCCAAGTCAGCGGCAGCGCTGATCAGAGTAGAGCCCACCCGGCCTGTTGTGTGTGACTGAGGGAGAGGTGTGCCTGTGGCTGGTGAGTGAAACAACAGACTGAAAACATTCGGGGCTAGACTGAAGGCATTCGGGACTGAAGCCCTGGGGAAAAATCGGCTGACAACACTGAACTCACCCTCTCCCTCCTAACTTTTTTTCCTACCTCTCCTCATCCTCTTTATTTTCCCCCCCTTATTTTCCATCTCCGTGTCCATGAAATCAGAAAGAAAACCACACAACAATAGAAAAAAGGACAATCAAAAGTAGAACTATTAATAAAAAAAAAATAATAATAATAAAGTTTGCCTCTCATTTTTCACTCCAAGACTCTGTTGGATATTCAGAAATTTATTTGATATTCATTCTTTGTGTACCGGTTAATCTACTTTGTCAAATACTTGTTTATCTCGCAGAGTATAAAGGATCTACAGGAGCACAGTGGTTTCAGCAGCAGCGTGTCTGATAACTGTACTTTGCTCCTTTTGCACTTGTGAATCTCTTAATAATCAGCAGTAGCAGTGTGACAGCAGCACCATGCATGCTAATAGCAATATAACCTCTCTGGATTATTCAGCCCAGCCAGTGTTTGTTTAATGAATTAATCATTTTACAAGGTCAAAATAGGACTTCTATTCTGATTCGGTGAACAGGATATTACGCAGCGCCATACAGAACACAGCTTGTATAGATGCTTTATTTGATTTAGCAATTGATAGTGAAAATTATTTTTAATTAAACCTAGCTGGGCTAATTAAAGAAGCTGTTTACCACCGTGTTTTCTTTAAAGTGAATATGGTATTATTAAATTTGCCGGCAACATTGAAAGAACCGCCCTCCCTCTCCTCTCCTTTTTTAAGCTCTCTGCTTGGCCATCGGAAACAAACGTAATGAGTTGTTTCTACATGCTGTCATGTGAGAACATTAGAGCAGGGCTTTCATAACAGGGAAGCAAAGCATGGCGAGCCGCTTTAACTGAATCAATGTGAAGCATTTTTTTTTTATGACAAACGGCTAGCAAATGCGCTCCATTACTGCTCAATGAAATTCTTAAACACTAAGTATATAGTCTTTGAGTACATAGCAGGCGACATCCACTTAGAGGTAGAAACTGCTGTTCTTTAATTTCATCTTTCCTCTACGTGGGGGTCTACTTTAACCTGAAATGAACTGGATCTGGGTTCAATTCAGAAACACTTCTTATGTCCCAAAGGGAAAGGAAATGTTGTCGAAACTCGTATCATCCAAGTATCTTTAAAGAACCGTTGTGGATGGTGACGCTGTGGGCAGGAAGGATCGGAAGAGGTCTCTGACTGAAGCTTTATGACAGTCTGATGACCGTAATGACCTTCTAACAAGTCAACGTCCGGGTAGCAGAGATGATATTTCACAGTAGCAAGACCTGGATGACACCAGCGGTCGTTTGCAAGCACTTCTAATCCACCTGATTTGCTTTTGCCGCTCCTTTTAAATCTCTGTCTGGCCGTATGGTTAGAAAGCTGGGCAGAGAGATGTTGGAATCAAACTCAGTTATTATTTGAGTTTTTTTATGTCATATTATGATTTTAGTTATACTACAACATAAACAACCTGCCTGAACATAGATGGCCTTTGCGACAAATGCCATCAGTTGCATATAGAAAGAGCAGTGTGAAAGAATGTGAGACTTCCCTAATTTTTTTAAGCATGCGCCTGACCTCTATCATGAGGTCATGGTTGTTTATTATTGTAGCGGCAGCATATTAAAGATTTGTGGTGGCAGCGCTGGGGCATGTGTGGAGTAGTGTGGCTTGATAATGGAGAATTTAAAGCAGCAAAGACGAGATGTGAGAAGCACTGTAGAGGTGCCATACTAATGTGATCTTGTGGCGCCATGGTTGCCAAACTTTTTGAGTTAACCAAACTGTAGCTGTGACTGTATGTTTAGGCTCATTGGGCCTGGTGGAAGGTGAAAGCTAGGACCCAGTCTTTACCATCTTTATCAGGTTTTCACAATAACAGGTTTTAGTAGAATGGTTGTTCTAATTGTGATGTGCAGGTTATTTTGATTTATTTGCATGTTAGCCAAATAATTGACTTTTGCTCTCATCTAACCAAAACGCCGCCTTCCACATGTTTGCTGTGGTCCCTTAAAAGCCTGTGGCAAACTGTATATCAGACTTTCTATGGCTCCTTCTATGTGCCTCTGTGATAAAGGCCAGATTTGTGGAGTGCTTTAATGATAGATGTCATTGGACAGCTTTTATGACAACCGTGGGCCATAAGGAGGTACACCAGAGCTTTTCCTCCACATTAAATCACTACTAACCAATCCAGTAAGTCAAATTCTTCATGTTCAAATTTTTGCTGACTTGCATCCCCTTCAAAGGCAATAGATTAGAACGAGCATCACAACCTATTAAGTGTTTTAGAGCCAGTATTATTTGGTCTTGGTTTTAGTTAGCTTCAGATGTCACCTGAACTACAATGCCTATTAAATAAAAGCATTCCTCCCCTTGGATGTTTTTAACCCTTTTAGCATGAGCGTTCTGGATCAGCTGCAGCTGTCTGATTGACTTTTTAGGCAGACCTGTGAAGATGCTGTTGCAGTAATCAATCCGACTAAAGATAAACGCATGGATGAGTTTTTCTAGGTCCTGTTGCAACATCAGTCCTTTAATCCTAAAAATGTTCTTCAGGTGATAGAACGCTGATCTTGTTATTGCCTTTATGTGACCCTGGAGGTTCAGGTCATGATTGATTTGTAGAAGCCATAAAAGGCTAAAACATCCAAGGTGGTGAGTACTTCCCATTGGTGCTGTACTTGTTCATATGTTGGCTGTAGCTTGTGCAGTTCTGTCAGATTCCAACTTTAGTATTTGCTTGTTCTGGCATAACAACCTCTTTTGGAGTGGATAAAAAGCTTCACAGCAAAAAGAGAAGGAGCGGCAATTTTCCCAAATGAACATTTCTCTGAATCCCTCAATAAGGCATAACCTTGTGTTTGTCTCACATAAATTTACTGAAAGGAAATGATTAAATGCTATAAATTATTTTGACAATAAATGCAACAATAAATAATAAAAGGTGTGTGTGTATTGATAACAACGCTATAAAAACCCTTTCCATCAGGTGTCATCCATGACTCCACGTGCAGATATGTATAGTTTCATCCCTGGTTTCCACTTCTAGTCAGTTCTTAGGGATTTGAGGGAAAGAAAAGGAAGGACGGAAGAGGAAGCCAGGCGAAAGAAGAGGGGGATGATGAGGTGTTGTGCAAGGGGAGGTTAATAATGAGAGAGTTCCAAAGAGCTTCTCCGACCGTGGAGGAGTGGGGCTTTGAGAGGCTTCAGGGGCTTTGGTCTCTTTACGATCGCCCCGATGCCAGAGCTGAAGTAGTGCGGAAGCCAAAGCCCCCGGGTCGCTTTCAGCATTCCCTCGACCGCTGCTGCTGCCGAAGCCGCACGGCTGCGCCTCCGGACACACATCCGCCCACCTGCCCACTTTCTGTCGCAAAGCTCTCGGCGAGCGACCCGGCCCCACCTGGGGGACAATCCCTTTTGCTCCAGCTCTCTCTTCCTCTAGCCCATTGCGTTTCTCGTTTCCTTCATTTTCTCCTTTTCCTCGTCTCTCCCCCCAAAGCCAGGCCCCAGTCCCCTCAAGCGGCGAGGCCCGTTTTGATTTCCCTATAAATCCTGGTTATGGAGTGTGGAAGTGACTTGATCCCATTATTCTACTAGTATAAAACTGACCAGAGGTGATTCTGAATGAAATTGTAACAGTCCTCAGATATGCCAAGAGTGTAAAAACCTCCCCTCTCTGTTTTAAATATTAATGACGAGCCATCAGTAAAGAAAATACTGCACATCAGTTGGAAAAAAAGGAATTAAACAGATGTGTCAGACACGCAGTTACTGTGCAAGAAATCATTTTCTCTTTGGTAAATTACACTATTACTTGATGGTCTAAAATTAGCAGATGTCTGTTTGTTTTGTGTGTGGGCTGGTTGACAGCAGTATGAAACTTAATTTGCTGTGGCTGCAAGCAATAGCAGACAGTTTCTTCTTTCAAGTTCTTCAAAATCGCTATTTATTTTCAGGGTTTGCAGCTTTGGAAACTGATGCTACTGTCTGATCAAAGACAAAACTGGCGTCACACAATTCATATCACATAAATATCGTAGTGGACTCTCCAAGCCTTTACAAGCTTTATACCTCAATGAGTAATACCGGCAGCTTGCATTGTCGATGGGCAGCATTTTAAACTGCAATATTACATTTTGCTTTAAAATACAATGTTGTACGGTAAGCTAAAGCTTTTATTGGACTCTTGTCGGCTACTAATACCAGATATTTTTATATTTCTGAGAATAAATGGAGGTTTATGTTGTAAACTACTAAGTAAAAGAAGAATGAATAATAAAACTAACTACCAAAAGTAAAACAGTAAAATTGACAAATAAACAGAGAAATAGAAACAATAACGGATAATTGATTGTGATGGCACAGTTCAGGATGAATATGTATGCTTAAAAACCAAGGCTTGTATTGAAGAGTTTTGGGAGTGAAGCTAAGTTAGTTTAAACCAATTGTGATTAGTTGTAGACTAATTACTACCTTTGTTTTGTTTTCAAACCACTAATTCACAATGCAAAGCAGAAGTGAAGAGGAAAAGAAGCAATTTTGCATAAAACCATTTGCTGAATTAGAAATCAATAACGTTTTGGAGAATCGATTCTATTTTATGGATCAGTCACAGAGTGATTGATCTAATTTAGTATTTTGACATATTTTGCCCAATCATGACTCCTGCTCTTACTGTTTAAAATAAGAGTGCTGTGTGATCAGCACTCCTACTGGCGGGAGGTCTGTGCTTTTGTCCGGTAACCATGGATGTGTTTCCAACTTCCCCAAAACATTGAACAGAACCGAAATACATAGAAATAGGGGGTAAAACAAATTAAAAAGAAAAAAAAAAGAATATATACAATTAAATAAAATGATACAAAATTGATTTTAAATCCGTAATTCTTGAAAAATTCCTAACAACAAACAAAAAAAATATTGGCTTAAGTACATAATTATGAAATGCTGATGTGAAATGGCAACATGTGGGTACAAAATGGGGATTAAATTGGCTCAGAGCTATTTGACATCCAAAGCAATGCCTGACATAAATCAAAATTTCTTTATTCACAATCTTTCCAAAACATCTGTTTGTCACGTTTCCATGCATGGACACACTTAAAAAAAAAAAGATACAATATATTTTATTCTTATTTATTTTTTATCTCAGGATTGGTGCAGGCAGAATATTGATTTCTATTATATTACTTCTAATAAAAAATACAAAAAATGCTGTTCCACTTTCGTCAACCATACTGATATGATGAATATAGTTTTTAATCAGCCTGGTTTTTAATACTTGTTTTCGGTTCTTATAGTGGATAACCACATGTAAGACTAATCCATGACATTTTTAGGGTATTCTTTTACCCAAAAATTGTGATTTTCAAACTGAAAAACAAGTAAAAAGAAAGAAAAAGATATATCCTGTATAAAAGATACAGTGTAAGGGTTTTAAATGTATCTACGTGTGTATATGTTGCAATGTAACACTTTTTGAATAGTGTTTTTTTTTTTATTGATTGTCCTTTTAGATTTCAATCACATTTTGAAATGAAAAAACTATACTTTAAGAAATAAAACATGGCAGGGAAATCCTTTTCATGTATTAAATTCAGAATGAAAAAAATATATTTGAAAAATAAATATTTATAGAGAATTTAATTGTTTGCAAGAATTACCTCCTGTGTCAGTAGTTATAACAATAATGCTGGGAAAGCAATACACATCGTAATGAAGATCTGTAAGCACCTCTTAAGTCTACCCATTGTATTTCCTACATTGCTTCCATATTGTCATCGGCTCTCCAAGCTCATCTATTTTATTTGTCGGTTATTTTATGTTCCTCTTGATAGTTGATCGAAGAAATTGTGAAAGTTTTAGTTTTTCTGTCCAACTTACCAACTTATATGAACCCCCCCTCGACTCATTGGGGATCTAAGGTGCTATCCATGGAAAGCTTTATGTGATAGCCAGACACAAAGTACTCCATCACTTTCAAGCATAACGTAAGGAATACATTGTTTTCTTAATGTTTTACAAGCAAAAGTCTAATACGTGTACTGTGTATATTTCATCAGAACACAACTGAGTCAGTCCTTTGTAGAACCATCTTTCGCAGGAAATACAGCTACAAGTTTTTTGGGTCTTTTCAGGCTATAATGACTTGTTTTAATAAAGGGGTTGACACTGAGGCATGTTCTCTAACAAACCTCTGAAGTCTTCTAAGAACAGTTGGATTTATACTGAGATCAAATCACATAGGTAGACACATTAATAACTTGAGTGCTTCAACAGGCAATGTTTTGCACTGGAATTTATTTAGGTTATCAGAACAAAAATGCATGTCACACTTTTCAGATTTTTATTTCCCCCAAAAAAGTTTAAAGACTCTTCGTTAATTTATTATTTAAAAAGATACCTTAGTAAAGTATATTGAAGTTTGTGACAATAACGTGAAAAACTTGAAAAAGTTAAAGTTGCACACATACTGTAGGTACATTATTCATTTTGTACCACTGCATGGAAATGCCTGCTCTGTTCGATAACTCAATAGTTCATGTCACCATTTTGACCTCGTCTGTCTGCGTCTCCTTCCAGCCTTTAGATTATGAGAGCAAGAAAGCCTACACACTGAAGGTTGAAGCGACCAACATCCGCTCGGAGCCCGGCGGCAGCGGGCCCTTCAAGGATACAGCCACGGTCAAGATAGTGGTGGAAGATGCCGACGAGCCTCCGGTCTTCTCCAAGCCCATGTACTTACTGGAAGTGAATGAGAACGCCCCCATCAACACTGTCATAGGGACGGTGACTGCCAGGGACCCGGACTCCTCAGGGAGCCTCGTCAGGTAAGCCGCAGTTAACGATGGGCTACCGGCAGAGCGTTTAGCCTTTAGCCTTTATCTGCTACTGTCTCACCACCAAGTTGTGAAAGCAAAAGCTCTTTAATATCACTTTAGCAGAAACTGGAGGAAGGTCTTTTCAGGCTATAATGAGTTGTTTTAATAAAGGGGTTGACACTGAGGCATGCAATTAAAACTTGTTCATGTCCCCGACCTTTGGAAAATTGGGAAGTGTCTCAGGCTCCGAGAAGCGACCCTGTGATTGCGATCATGTCTAGAGATGACCGAGAAAGAGAAAACAAAAAAAAAGGTAGATTATGAGTTGAAGAAATCACAACTTTCTTTTCCAATGTGGCAGCAGCCCTGCTGGAACAGAAAACCCTCTCCTCTTGTGTGACTTATACTCGGAAATACCACAAGGGCACCTTGAGGACAGGTTATACAGGCAATTTCTCTCCCTCCACTTTGGCATTTCATTAATTCTCCAGTGACTTGCTGACCACATTCCCGGGACAACACTCAACAGGTTGTGTGTAATTGCCTGGCGAGTAGAGAGCAGGCTGGGTTTCGGAGATTGGTTGATGCTATAGAGCAGGACTGGTCCATTCTACTTTTACTTCTCCCCCTTTTTCACTTTTCTGGCATTCTCATGTAGAGAGATGAAATTGCCACAAGGAGGAATTCAGCCCAGAGGTTGCAGGATGCCTCTCGTGTGTTGTACCATCTTTAAAATGTTTGGCCTTTTTTTGATATTGTGGCATCCCTATGTTTATTAATAGAAATCTCCGTGTTGTGGATGTGTCTAAAGGAGAAAAAAAATTATTCTTTTGAAAGAAAAACAAAAAAAAACGTATATATTGAATTCAATGCTACAATAGCTGTTAGATACTGTTTGTTTTTTGGTTGGATTCCTATTGAAGGAGGAAGTGATTGAATAATGAATGAGTGTGACTGCAGATGGCATCACCCTGCTGCTGAGAAGTTTTTGTGCATTTGCAGCTACAGTATAACTCTGCCCACATATAAACAGCTTAAAGTGGGTCATATGCCGACGTCCTCATAGACAAGGTTGCTTGGATAGAGTTAGGTTTAGCCCTGGGACTTATTAACGTAAACATTTAACTTTTACTTGTTTCCTAATTCAGCAGACAGTTTGTTCTGACGTTTTGCCCGCTTTTGCCACTTTTTAAAAAAACGTGCTATTTTATTGAATGTTACAAAGGCATGTCTAAGGTTTTAAGACTGAGGGACTACTGTGGGGCAGTTGAGGTGGCTCGGGCATCTGTCAGGATGTGTAAAACCTCCCTTTCTGTCTATTGACTGGCCCCGTCTCCGGTATCCGCCATGCTTGTTCGAGCGTTTGCCTCCTCCTATGCAGATTCGTGACACCTTTCTCGTGTGAACGACATCCAAGACGGATTTAATGCGACATGACCATTCAGACTGCAGTCGCTTTCGGAAATATCAGATTTCTGATATCAGTATCAGATTTAGTACCACATATGAAAGTGACCTGGGTCGAATTTGAAAAAATCAGGTTTGTGCTGTTCAGACTTTCATAATAAAATCAGATATGGGTCGCATATGGGCAAAAAAAGTTGTATTTGATGCGCTTTTGCCTGCGGTGTGAACATAGCCTTAGATCCCATTTTTAATTCGATGTAAAGAACAAGGGTTGGGTTAGTTTTTCCACGAACATATCTTCCATTTTGGTTTTCTCTTCGTTTTGTCAATATTCACAGCGTAGAAATGTGTTTTTGCACGCTTGACTATAATTCAAAGGTGTACTTTTAAAAACAAAATCTTTTCACCATGACTGTACCTCCACCCTCGGGTGCATAATTTCAAGAGCATCCATCACAGATGTTGAGTGCTTTCTTTGGGCTTTCGGGGGGGGGGAATGAAACAAAGTATTGTCGTGCGGAGGCCTTAAGAAGATGCATCTGCCTAAAGCTCAAAGACAGTTTGATTGTACTTCCAGTCACGCTTTGTATTAGCCTGTAAGTCTGAGCGCTGTGCTGATAAAATGATTACAGGCTGGGAGATTTTAATCCTACAAAATATACTGGCTGAAAGAGAGCTGTACCCTCAGCGAAGCCTTTTTAGAACATCCCAGGTGTTTCTAAATAATGAACAGCCTGAGGGGGTGGGTGGGGGGCTTGCCAGATAACAAGCCAAATCTCAAACTTTGGCTCTGCCATTATTAGATATTATTCTGTCTGAAACATTGTAAGAAGGTGTAATATACTTGTTGGGTTATGATGTTTTTTGTAATCACAGACTTTTATATATTCAGATCTAATAATTTTCCATAAAAACCTAAAAAATAAAATAAAATAAAAATGAGAAACGATGGTGAATATTTTAGCATCAGCTTTGACACTATGCTCGCCTTTACAATTGAATTACATTGGATTCAGAGTAAACAACAACGGGCCTACATTTTGGTTTATTCTTCTAATTTATGCAAATATGCTTTGTTTGCAAAACTGACAATCCCACACGTTCCTGAAGAAAGATATAGTGCATAAAGATTGATCTACGGAGTATTAAAAAATATATTTATATCCCTTCGAGATGTTTTCGTAAAGATTGATCTGTTCGCGGAGAGCAGCAGGTGGCATAACGGCATTACCGTTGATGCCATCCAGCCGTTGTTCACCAAAGCTCTCGACCCTCCTGATTAGAATCGCTGGCTGTCTTAATCCCCCCCCCCACCCGGCCCTTCCACCCAGACCAGGCCAAGCCAGACTAAATTTAAAGCACTCGCGGGCGAGTGCTCTGGTGGGCTGCCATGTCCTTATTCCACTCAGGAGACAAACAACCCCTCAGCTGTACTTAATGCATCCAACCAATAACCTTTCAGGTGCTCTCATGAAATACTCCCCCAGAGCTGTTTCTCCCCAGAGCCTGTGCTCTTTCGTTTTCTACCTGACTGATAACAGATAAAAAGCAATGTGACATCTGGCAGTCTCTAGGTCTGTCTGAAAGAAACTTCTGGGTTTTAAAGAAAAACTGTGGGCTTAATTTCTACCAAGCTATTGATCATAATGGGGGTTTCATTCATCTATTTTGCCCTGTTTCTGTGCAGCCTTCTAGGGACATAAAAGCTTGTTTCTAGACTATGGTTGAGGACAGCTGACATGCAAGCATATGGTGTTACAAGCACTCAAGTACATGAGCTGGGTTTGAAAAAAAAAAAGAAGGATATTCAATGTTGGTTAGGCCGCTGTGGCTTTTTTTTCCTCCCTCTTGGACTTTTTGTTTTTTTTGTTAGCAATACTTTTTAGTATACTTTCTGATGTTTTATATAGATTAGTTTGGAACGTCCCTCTGGCTTTGGAGCCAACCTGAATAAAATATGTTGCACAAACATAAATGGTCAGCATTCGGCATACGGCTAAATTAGTCCTACATCTGTGATCCTCCCGGAGGAATTACTGGCCTAATAACAAGCAGGAATGTCACGGACATTTGTTCTCTACGGACAAAAAAAGAAAAAAGAAAAAAATAGGCTTGATCTTTTCCCCTCCTCCTCTTCCTCCAAATTATATGGCCACTCGGATGCAAACAATAACACATATTCACACACCAAAAAAGCCTGAAACTCAAAGGCACACACAAACGTTCAAATACGAGAGAGAGTGTGGCACTGCTGTGTTATGTATTTAATAGCATATTTGAATATACTAATGAAGATGGCTTTGTTTTTATTTTTGAAGAGTTGACTACAAAGGAAGACCGCAGATGAATTCCCTTTTTGAAATCCCCTTTCCTGTCCCTAAAGCTGTCCTCTCCTTGTTTCTCAAAAAATGTGTGGTACGCAACTTTAAACACAAGGAAGGTACGTATGTTTGGTGAAGCATCAAGTCCCATCGACTGTCTGAGAAAAGTGTGTCGTTTCTATTTGCCCCCATTTCATATGGTGTGCAACATCGGGATAAAGGGTGTAAGCTTCACAGTGTTCCGCCATGTCAGGACAGGATATGTTACTGATACTGTGACGTAGCGGTGTTCCGATTCACTGTTAAATCGATTAACTGCGACTTGAAATCGATAGCGATTCAAAAAGTGTTCAAAGCCGTTTATTTTTCATAATGATCACAATGACAAACAGATAAAAGGCCAACGTGTCGCCCGGACATTTTTTAGGGGACGGACCGGCCGAAACAATTTGGCAGCTGCAAGTGTTTCAGCCATGCAGTACGGAATTTACAAACTACAGCAAATAGTTTGCACTATAGTTGTGAAAGGAGCGTCTTTATTGTTGTGTACCATGTTAGCAGGAATGTCCTCCCCGAGCTGCAGCGCAGCACAGCTGCTGCTTACAGGAAGTCAGATCAAGTGTAGCTTTACGGACGAACTGCAAAAGAAATTCCCTTCATACGACAAATGTGAGGCGGAGAGCACCTTGATCCGAACTGGAATATTTGTGTATGAGTATGACTTAAGTCATACGCTTAAGATCTTATTGGTCACGCTGACACAAAGAAAAAAACTATAAAAAGGCTGTCCAGCGTGAGAGGTTATCTATTAAATCGACAGTAAAAAAAACAAAGACTGGCGTATACGCTTTGTTTTTCGTGTTTTTGTGAGAATGCTGCTTTTTATTTTTATTATTACCTTAAAAAAAAGACTTAATTTGTCAGAATATAATTTCAGAGGAAGAGATGCAACCAAAATAATCGCTTTTATAATCAAAACACCCGAATCGTAATCGAATCGTGAGCAACCCAGTGTGTAACTGTGACGTTACCATCTTCGGTTTTATCACATCTGGTGACTGATGATGAACGCTGAGTGCCACCCAGTGGTAATATTACAGGCTGCCATATTTAGAATTCCAGTAGGGATTCAAAACCCATGTTCCGACTATAAACTTTTACACTGCTAAACTGGATTGTGATCACGCCAAAGTGAGAGAACGTTTATAGCATGAGAGACATGTTCCAAAGAAGCATAAAGCCACACGCACCTCAGCTGTTAAATATCCCTTAAAGATCCACAGGTTCTTTCTTAACTCTTTATGTCTTAGAATTCCAAAATATTACTTTAAATTAAGATTTGCTCCCATTTGCTACACATATGGCTGTTTAACTTCAGATCGATTACAGTTAAAGCTGTCAAAGTGTAGGCTTAATGTTTTAACTTTTGAAACACTGTATGACTAAAATATCGACAACAATCCATCCATTGGTGCCAAGGCGCTTTTCTGCGGTACATTTCTTACCTGGTGATTTGTTTTCACTGCGGTAAATGCAGTGGAAATGCAAGGGGAGGTAATAATAGCCTGGAAAATCCTCCTACAGTGTAAACTCACCTAATGTCAAACTGTATATGTGGAAAGCAGGGAGAGATATACGGAGGGAAAACAGTGTCAAAAAACATCAGTGTGTGTGTGCGTAACACTTGATTGGTTTCAGCCTGTTTGTGTGTAGATTTAAGCACTTGTGTGTGTAAAACGTGATTTGTAAACCGGATAATACATTTGGTGCGTAACTTCGGGTACTTGCGATTGTGTGTTCAAATGTACACACAAATGTCAAGAAATTACCAGTACAAAATCCATTGACACGCGCACAATTTCGAATTACACCGACTTAAAACTCACTCCGAATTCAAAACAAATGACAGATGAAGTGTTTACGCACGCACAGACGTTTTGAGACCATTTTCTCTCCATAGAGACGTACCCCCAAGAGACTTGCAGGTGTAGCTGAAGTGGATGGTGTTTCTACAAAGTATTGACACATTTATTTCGTGTCATTTTTGCATCGCACTCTGAAAAAACGGGAATCTTTTTCGTCAGTCTTTGGGTCGGAGGCCTGAGTGCTACCAGAGATTCTTCCAGCCCACAGCATCACCGTCCACAACAACTCTTTGAAGATACTTGGATGCTATGAGTTACAATATTTACTTTCCCTTTGGGATGACTGAAGTATTTTTGAATATCACATTATTATTCAACACATCGATTACTTATTTATCCATGAGAATTTGTAAAGCTAGTGTATGTTGGGTTTTGCAAACAAAGTTTGGAACTGACAGACAGCATACTTAATGAGGCTTAAAGACTGCAAACTACAGAGGCTCCAACAGAGAAGACGTCTTCACCATGCTGTTTAACTGACAAGTAGTCTGAGGGGAAAGCTGTGCAATGAAATAAAAAAAAAAAAAAAAAGACTCACCTCAATGGTTGTAGTTCGTTAGTAAGCAAAAAAATACAACTTCTGTAACAGTGATTCTCACTGATTTGGTTTCCTCATGATGGGAGCAAACACAATAAATCTATGCCGAGTCATTCAAGGGCAAACGATTTGGCCCCCATCTGCCTTGCCGTTTACCTCTAACACTCTCGCCGATTGGCTTTTAACGGCTCGAGGGGCAAAGAGAGAAGAGGCAAAGCGCCGACGACGCACGCCAGCAGTCGAGTCTGTAAAAGCCGCATCCCTCGTATGAGCTGATTTTTTTTTTTTTTTTTGCTTTTAATTCTTCGCACGTCACGTTGTCAGTTTGAGTGACAGGTGGCAGAACGTTTCAGGGTCTGTCTCCCTGCTTCCACGTAGAGGCTGTCAGAGCTTGACTAGGATCCGTTCAGTCTGCAGGAGAGCAGTCGCTCCCAGGTGGTTTGCTGCTGTCTGCCTGTTCTGGAAGTGCTCTACGTCTGCGGGGTGGGTGGTGGTGGTGGGGTTGGGTTTGGGGCACAGACAGAGGGATGAGGGTTGGAGAGAGGTCCATAAGGACTCCCCCCCTCCAGCCCTGCCGTCTAGAGGATTTTACACCATTTCATCTCAAAAATGGAAATGTCACACCTCGGTACATCTCCCCAACAATTGGAATCTGGGCCAGTGGTTTATTTATTTCATTCGCTGCCATTCTTGAATAAGAAGCACCCTTCTTCACACAAACAGTTGTTGAGACTTTGTCTGGTGTTCTGTCTCCATTTTCGTCTTTCCTCTTCCGCCCTTTTACCTCCCCCATTTCTTTTTTTCTGTCACCTAAAATACTGCAGAGTTCCTGCCAACAGGTCTAAGCTGATAGGGTTCAGCGGTCCCGGTGTGAGATAGTATGAGACCCAGCTTGAGGAAAAAAAACAAAACATGTGTGTGTGGGTGTGTGTGTATGTGTGTGTGGGACGGCGCTGAGACCCATCTGGGTAGAATAGAAAAAAGGGGTTGAGGATTGTGAAGGAGGACAGGAGAGTGAGACGGCGTGTCCCCGAGGTGCGGAAACAGTTGTGCAAGCACACGGTGTAATTAGCTCACGTGAATCAGTGCGGGCCTCGCAGGCGAGAAAGGCTGTTTGTGACAGCGGCGCACAATGGCGAGCGCGACGCGTGGAGAAACCAAGGATGACCCATAATGACAGATTCTTTTCTAGCCAGGTTTGTGTGGGCTTGTCCCTGGAACTGGCGCTGTGTGCGCTGCGACATGAAAGAGCAATTTCACACCTTCAAGTGTGCTCTGGAAGAATCCTCCTTTTTTTTTTTTTTTGTGCATTCCAATTACATACCCTCCGCTTCAGTGTTTCCTGCAGAGTTTATAAATTCTACCTCCTTCTTTTAGAGTCGTAAACTTTTGGGGGAAAAAACCCCAAAAAATCAGTGGGTCAGAGGGGGGCTTGCTCTACTTTATGGCCCATGCCAGTGCTCCCAACCCTAGTTCTCAACCCACGCTTCCCTGCATGTTTTAGATGTTTCCCTGCACCTGATTTCAAATGATGGCTTTTACTAAAATAGAAGCAGCTTTTAGTTTCTATGCTCCTCTAATCTGAAACAAACTTCCAGATAACTGCAAAGCTGCTGAAACACTGAGTTCTTTTAAATCACAACTAAAAACGTATCTGTTTGGAGCTGCCTTTAAGTAATGCTTTGTTGTATCATGTTTTGTGTGTGCTTCTTGCTTTATTGCTGTTTTTACTTTATATACTCTGTCTGTGTTTTACAGCTGTTTTTATTTTACCCCCTAATCACGTAAAGCACCTTGAATTACCTTGTTGTTTAAAGTGTGCTATACAGATAAAATTGTCTTGCCTTGAACTGCAATGGTCTCTTAATGCAAGGAAGCATCTAAAACATGCAGGACAGAGTACCTTGAGGATGAGGGTTGGGAATCTGGTCTATGCTCAGTAAAAACGAGATTAGTATCGACAGGTTGTCTGCAAAGTCTCGAAAAGGATTAAAAGTCGATCAATTGATTTAAGGAAAATTAGGACCCTTGAAAAGTATTAAAAAGTCTTCTTTTGTAGAGTCTTACATTTGGTTTGTATTGACATGTTTTTATAATAAGTTTATCACAAATAGGCGCAAGTAAACCAATAAAATAAAACAACCTTTCATAGGTTTATGCCGGCTGTTTGCTCAGCTTTCTGTACCAAGGGACTTTACGTACTGTCGCTCCAGACGTGCCGTCGCCAACGTATCCCGCTAACTTATAGTGACGTGAAGCCATTCTTGGCTAGAAGTTGAAGATTTTAAAGCGGTGGCTGAAGCCTGTGGTGGAAAACAAGCAGGAGGCTCACATGTGCGTTCAATCAAACCGCACATGAGTGGAGCTAGCCACAAAACCGCCGCCGTGAACATCCGCACATGATCAGTTTTTGTTCTAAAGGTCCTACCGAGGCATCGGGAGCAACTTTGGCACCTGCACCGCCTGTGAGTACGACACTCCCCCAACGCGACCACCTCCGTCGTCTGCCGCATCCGACCTCTAGGTGGTGCTAGCGCGCACACCGCGTGTTTTAATCATTTGCTTGGGCAAATTTGATTAAACATTGATTTCCTTCTATTTTAATAACAAAATACGACTGTTTAATAGTTTATTAGTACATTGCAATAAACTCTTCATTTTTCTTAGAAGGTCTTAGAAAGATATTAAAGTGTACTTTAAGATCCCTCCACATACCCTCATTCTATATTGTTGACTTTGCACAAAAATTCAAAGAACATAACCTGCCACACAAGACTCGTACGAGCTGCAGGTTATTCCAGCCGCGGCTGCCTTAACTGTTGCATATTGCCGTTTTATAAGCAAGCAGTTGCACCATGTGGTATATTTTGATTTAAAGCAAATCTTTCCAGGTTTTATGCGGGTCATTAAAAAAGCATTAAACGTCATTAACTAGATTTGGCAAATATTAAGGCTCTAAACGGCATTAAAAAGCATTAAATATGATTCTCACAAGCATTAAAATTATTTCTGTAGCTTTCATGAAAAATACATATATAATTATAAACAGTGATTCGCTGTTCAACTGTGTATTCGACCGACATTAGCGCTGACATGCAGAACCGGGTCAGAAATTGCCGTCGTGCAGACAGTCGTGAACCCAGACGTTCGAAAAGAAACGGCGTGCATCGGAGCGGGAGGCGAAGGAAAGTTCGTGTTGAGAATGGGGAAATGCAAATTCAAGCAAAAGTGGATGGAAAACAAGAAATTCAGGAGATGGCTGGAGTCAAGATTTAGAAGGACTTTTCCCTCCCAAAAAAAGAAGCTTGGTACAACGGGTGTCAATGCCGTGAAACCTGACATGCAGTCAGAGGCCGACAGCAGTTTTTTGTGACTGGTTACTTTTCCATAACCATCAGCGGAACGTCTTCTGCTGTTTGTATGCTTGTATAAAGATGATGTGGAACCCTGTTGGAGATGAATTTCTCTAACCTTTCGGTGTCAGACAAATAAAGTTTTCTGTTCTGTTCCAGAATACCGGAACATCGAACGTCGTTTGGACCGAACGCGACGTTTCGCGCGGAGGTGCTCGGTTGTCTGAAACGCTGCCATGCATCACGGCTCATACGCGTCCGGTGAATGTGTTTTGAGGTGTTCCATATTGTTTCTGGATTAAGAAATTGCCAAAGATGTGGAAAGGACAGAAGTAGCTCAGTGATTACAGTGGCAATTCCTAAAATAAATTGCAATTACCTCAAGGTACGTTAAAATACGTCGAGTTTCCAGACTTTTTCATTAATATACATGTATATTCATGAGTTGTCATTGGTGCTTTTGATGGCATTAAAATGTTAAGAAATGGCATTAAAGTGGCATTTCTCCAGAAGCCATGCCTTAACAACTTTAAAACATGGTATTTTTAAGAGAATCCCACACCAAAAATAAACATGTTTCTGCTAAAACCCAAACAAGGACACTGTTAACACGCAGGCCATCGGTTAATCTCAATTCAATCCATTATCACCCCCCCCACACACACACACACACGCACACACACACACACACACACACACACTGTTGTGTTGTGTGTGTGTGTGTGTGTGTGACACTTTGCTGTCCTAACTCATTAATTCAAAGCCTTTGGGAGCCATTGAGTGTTGGGAGATGCCAAACAGGGCTAACAGCGGCACATCTCTTACCCTGACGCACACTCACATGGCGACGCTATGTGAGTGTGCGATGCTAATGGTCGCTTTGTTTCGTGCGTCCGTGTGCGTGGTTGGAAGGGGGAGAGCTTCAGAGACGTTATTTGTGAAGGCTGTGATTATTAACTCAGATGATAATTATTGATTTGTTTAGCGTTTTTTCAAAAGGCGCATTGATCCACAGGTTTGCCCCTGCAGAGCGGGGGTGGGGGGTAGGGGGGCTCCATTGGCCCCCCGACGACCGGAGGACCTCAGAAGACGCTCCAGCGGATGCTGCTTAGCTCCAGCGGTTCGGCTCTGGAGTTTCTGATGTTTGCTCCTCTCCGCAGGTACTTCATCGATCGGCACACGGATCTGGAGAGGCAGTTCAACATCAACGTGGACGACGGGAAGATCACGCTGGCCAAGCCGCTGGACCGGGAGACAGACATGTGGCACAACATCACAGTAACCGCCACGGAAGTCAGTAAGTGGGGGGGGGGGGACTGATGCAGGATTCATTGTAAACCTGATATGTAGCCGTTAAAGGAGGGCTGTGTACTTCCAATCACTTTGGAAATTGGCAGGAGATTTCTTTTTGATGTTATTTTAAGCAGCTCCCAATTAAAGGAATATTTCAAGTTTTTTTTAAGGGATTTTCTGTGAAATTATCATTGGTAATAGTTTTACATGTTGCAGATTCCCATCAGCTTGTTAAAAGTACATAACTCCTCCAAGTGGTGGAGGGCTAACAAGCTAATCAGCCATAAAACGTCAGTTTTACCTGACTCTAGCGATTAGACTGTCAGCTGTGCAACATGATCATATGTTCTTGGAAGTTCTTGGAAGTTCTAGGTCCAAACTAGACAATAGCTGTTTTTAAAAAAATATTTTTTATACCGAATATCCCCACCAACTCGTTTAACAACCATCCCCACCCAACCGCAGAGGTGCATTGTTAACCATGCCAAACCTGTAGGGGGCAGTAGTTCCCCCAAATTTTTATCCAATCAGATTTACGTTCTACTTTCTTACTTCTACATAGAGCAGTAATTGAGCTTGTAGAAACAAGCAAGCTAAAAGCGCTTGGACAATCAATGATGCCAACACATCTCATCGCATGAGGGCATAAATTATGTTTCTGTGTGTAAACACAGGTTGCACATGTGATGTCAGAGCATTTTTGGCGCGAACAGTGACGTTCCAAAACCTACAACCCGGGAAATTTTTGTCCACAAGCAAATGCTTAAAACAGAGTATTTGTTTTAAGTGAAATCTTCACGTGTGTCAGAGCAAGATATTCATCCCTGTATTTCCTCCGTGGTTGACCGTGTGACTTCTCTGACTCTGAAACGTTCCCTGATCTTTTTAGATATTTGTACATTTTGTAGATGGAATCTCTGATAATGCGGCTACTTCAGCTCGTTTTGTTCTGCTGCGATATATTCTGACATAAAACTCCCAGCCCGATGTTCCAGGTCCCGGTTCTGTTTACAATGATGATCACAATTGCTAATTTATTTGAGGGGAGAGCTGGTGGATTTAATTTACAGTGCAGTGAAACATTCACAACGACAGAATCTGGGGGGGAAAACTATTTAAATCCCATTGATGTCACACCCCACCTGCAATACCTCTGCGCTCGCCCCATAGTTTGAGAAACACTGCCATAGTTTCACATGGAGCCCTTTTGTGACTGCCGTAAAAGCAGTGGGTTTGGATTCAATTAACACTTTATAGCACTGTTCAGTTTCAGTTTTGGTTCGGTCCGCTCAAGGACATCCTAAAGGCCCTAATGTGGGATTGTTATAAAAGAATCACATTCAGATGAGGCCTTATAGCAACCAGTGGTAGGTTGTAAGATTCTGCTTCCACTTTTTTCACTCCAACATATGCGGAACATAGTTTGATTTTTCATTTGTAGCTGAATATGTGTGTGATTTTTATGCAAAAGGAGGAAAATGATATCACTACTCTATTTTTTCCATAGTTGCTTTGTGAAGAAAAGCTAAAACAGGGACTTCTATGTTTCAATAGGAAACTTTTCATCAGAACGAACAGAAATCACATGTGGGGTGCCCCAGGGCTCCATCCTGGGGCCCCTCTTATTTAATATCTACATGCTCCCACTAGGCAAGATTATAGCAACCAATAACATTAGCTACCATAACTACGCAGATGACACTCAGCTCTACATTACAATGTCACCAGGTGACTCTGAACCCATTCAAACCCTAAATCAATGCATTGACCAAATAAATGGATGGATGTGCCATAACTTTCTCCAGCTGAATAGAAACAAAACTGAAGTAATTATTTTTGGACCCAAGGAGGAACGATCAAGAGTCAGCACACAGCTTCAATTAATACAGCTAGAAACTACTGATCAGGTTCGAAACCTAGGTGTAATAATGGACTCAGACCTGAACCTCCAGGGTCACATAAAGGCAATAACAAGGTCAGCGTTCTATCACCTGAAGAACATCTCTCGGATTAAAGGACTAATTTTGCAACACAACCTAGAAAAACTCATCCATGCGTTTATCTTTAGTCGGATTGATTACTGCAACAGCATCTTCACAGGTCTTCCTAAAAAGTCAATCAGACAGCTGCAGTTGATCCAGAACGCTGCCGCTCGCGTCCTCACTAGAACCAGGAAAGTAGAGCACATCACCCCAGTTCTAAAGTCCTTACACTGGCTCCCTGTAGCTCAGAGAATAGACTTTAAAATACTTTTACTAGTTTATAAATCATTACATGGCTTAGCACCAAAATATGTTGAAGACCTGTTGTCATGGTACCAACCACCAAGACCACTCACGTCCTCCAACTCTAGCCTACTAAACATCCCTAGACTCAGAACTAAACATGGAGAAGCAGCTTTCAGTTTCTATGCTCCCCTTATCTGGAACAGACTTCCTGACGAGTGTAGAGCTGCTGAAACTCTGAACTGCTTTAAATCGAGACTAAAAACCATCTGTTTAGAATTGCCTTTGAGTAAATGCTTGATGACATATGTATGAAATGTGTTCATGCTCTCTTGCTTTTTTTATTTTTCTCTTGCTTAATTGTGTATCATGTGTAATGTGTGTTTCTTTTATGTGTTTTTTTAAATCACCAAATCATGTAAAGCACCTTGAATTGCCCTGCTGTTGAAAGTGTGCTATACAAATAAAATTGCCTTGCCTTGCCTAAAAGTGTTCTCCATGAATCGCCATGCTCTACAAGTCAACAATTAGACAGTCACCATACATGCAAGATTTAAAAAAACAGGCAAAGCATGTTTTCTTCCTTTTTTTTTTGTTTCTCAGTAGAGTAACTTTTGCGACTCGTCTCAGTGAAAGGAACTGCTGACCTACTGCTGGAAATCCTCACGTTAAACAGTTTAAGCACTCCGAGAGCACGGCACAAACAATTAGCCTGTGACTCCGCAGAGGCATTAAACGCGTTAATTTGCTGAGTTTTGATTGAATTAAACGGCCCGGCGCTCAATTTGTGGAAGTGCAATAACATTAAGACATATCAAATAGACTGTTTTAAAGACATGCTCCAGAGTGGATTGCTCCAAACGCCAGCATCCATTACAGATTAAAGAACATCTGCGAAGCACAAAAGTCACTGACGATGTAGAAAATCTTGCCGCCAGAGCTACAAACAGCTCCAGCCGTATATATGCAGGGCTTTATTTGCATGCAGATTGTTTCAGGGGGGCTGTATGATGTGATAAAGCTTAATGTACCCCTTTAAGCTATTGGGATAGAAATTGACTCAGCTTGTAACTTTTCCGTCTGCTTCTGCTGTATCTCTGCCTGCTTCCCCGTTCTGGTCCCATTTCTCCGCCCGTCCCGTTCGTTCTCTCTTTCTTTAATCAAAGGAAACACTCGTTAATTGTTGGAATAAATCAAAGCCCGAACACCGTCGCAGTGTTTTGGCCACGGAGCGAAGACGAATCCCGCAATCGACGCTGCCTTCTCCGGGGGGTGGGAACTGAATGTGCTCCATTCGATAAGCCCGTTCGCCTTGTCATGCCGTAAAGCCGTACTCTGCAGGCACGTCTTCATGCCCCTTGGCAAAGTAGCTGTGGCTTGAGATAGTGGCATTTCTAAAAGCACCTAATAGGAATTGCCAAAATGAATACAGCGGTTTTGCTATTCTTCACGCTCGGAGAGTAGAAGGCGGTGTCTTCTGTGGCGTGAAAAGGAATGGATGTGTTTCTGTGGCTGTATCCCGGTGCCATTTGCCACCCAAACCGAGGCTCGTTCTGCCGCCTCGCACCAGTTGACGTCTGACTAATCAGATTCTATTCCCTGTCTGCTTGCGGGGAGAGGGGGGGTCGTCAGCACGGGGGGGGGATTGGGTCCCCTCCTCCCTCTACTCTAATCCATCTATCACTGCCTATCTGACTGTCAATTTCCACTCACCTCGCTGTTTACCTCTTTTTCAACTTGCCGCCCAGACAGGCTGAGAGCCTTGAATTTCAACGGGCCCGCTCTGCTCTCTGCTCTGTTTTCATCCGTTTGTTGAAAGACAGAAAATAAAGATAGAACTGACTAATCCCCGGGTTTCCTCCAACTACAGTTATACTAATACTGCCCCCGCTCCACTGTGGCAAAATGTTCAGGTTACAGCAAAAGTAACTGTAAAAGACTGTGTGACCTTAAAAAAAATATGTGCCTAAACCGAATGTGTCGAGGAAATGTGTTATGACTTCATTGCCACAACGCATGGGTGAATAGGAGATTCTCAATCTATGATCCTAAACACAGTTTCTTAGTTAAAAGAAAAAATGCTGCTGTTGCTGAAATTCTGTTCTTTCAAATATTTTAGCTACGCTCTATGAAAAAAAAAATAATCTGGGTATAGGTGGGTTTCCCATGAATAATCTAGATACCTTCCATAAAAAATGTATATGTCAGAGCTAAGCAAAACAAAGAAATACATACACAGTGTATATATATATATATATATATATATATATATATATATATATATATATATATATATATATACACATATATATAGTGAAGCAAAAAAGTATTTAGTCAGCCACCAATTGTGCAAGTTCTCCCACAAAAAGATGAGAGAGGCCTATAATTTTCATCAAAGGTATACTTCAACTATGAGAGACTTAAATGAGAAAAGAAAATCAAGAAAATCACGTGGTTTGATTTTTAAAGAACTTCTTTGCAAATTATGGTGGAAAATAAGTATTTGGTCACCTACAAACAAGCAAGATTTCTGGCTCTCACAGACCTGTAACTTCTTCTGTAAGAGGCTCCTCTGTCCTCCGCTCGTTACCCGTATTAATGGAACCTGTTTGAACTAGTTATCGGTATAAAAGACACCTGTCCACAACCTAAAACAGTCACAATCTAAACTCCACTGTGGCCAAGACCAAACAGCTGTCAAAGGACACCAGAAACAAAATTATAGACCTGCACCTGGCTGGGAAGACTGAATCTGCAATAGGTTAGCAGCTTGGTGTGAAGAAATCAACTGTGGGAGCAATTAGCAGAAAATGGAAGGCACACAAGACCACTGATAATCTCCCTCGATCTGGGGCTCCATGCAAGATCTCAACCTGTGAGGTCAAAATGATCACAAGAATGGTGATCAAAAATCCCAGAACCACACGGGAGGACTTAGTGAATGACCTGCAGAGAGCTGGGACCAAAGTAACAAAGGCCACCATCAGTAACACACTACGCCGCCAGGGACTCAAGTCCTACAGTCCCAGACATGTCTCCCTGCTTAAGCCAGTACATGTCCAGACCCGTCTGAAGTTTGCTAGAGAGCATTTGGATGATCCAGTAGATGATTGGGAGAATATCATATGGTCATATGAAACCAGTTTTTTGGTAAAAACTCTACCTGTCGTGTTTGGAGGAGAAAGAATGCTGAGTTGCATCCAAAGAACACCATACCTACTTTGAAGCATGGGGGTGGAAACATCATGCTTCGGGGCTGTTCTTCTGCAAAGGGAACAGGACGACTGATCCGTGTAAAGGAAAGAATGAATGGGGCCATGTATCGTGAGATTTTGAGTAAAAAACCTCCTTCCATTAGCAAGGGCGTTGAAGATGAAACGTGGCTGGGTCTTTCAGCACGACAATGATCCCAAACACATCGCCCGGGTAACGAAGGAGTGGCTTCGTAAGAAGCATTTCAAGGTCCTCGAGTGGCCTAGCCAGTCTCCAGATCTCAACCCCATAGAAAATCTTTGGAGGGAGTTGAAAGTACGTGTTGCCAAGCGACAGCCCCAAAACATCACAGCTCTAGAAGAGATCTGTCTGGAGGAATGGGTCAAAATAGCAGCAACAGTGTGTGAAAACATCGTGAAGACTTACAGAAAAAATTTGACCTCTGTCATTGCACACAAATGGTATATTACAAAGTATTGAGATGAACTTTTGTTACTGACCAAATAGTTATTTTCCACCATAATTTGCAAATAAATTCTTTAAATATCAGGCCACATCATTTTCTGGATTTTCTTCACTCATTTTGTCTCTCATAGTTGAGGTATACCTATGAGGAAAATTACAGGCCTCTCTCATCTTTTTAAGTGGGAGAACTTGCACAATTGGTGGCTGACTAAATACCTTTTTTGCCCCACTGTGTGTATATATATATATATATATAATATATTTTGTAATTAATTAATCGAAATTAATCGCATATAAATATTTGACATATTTAGAACAGGGAGAAGTAAGTTTTCCATATGGATTGTTAGTATTCCATTGAATAATGACTGAATACATAAGCTTAAGCAACAGACCAGTGCAATTTTGCCATTAAGTGTAGCAATAGCATACTTAGAAATATAGTAGCTTACATTTCAGAAATTCAGGTACCCTTTAGGCAGGTAGACCTTCTGTAAAACACAATACTTTCAAGTACATTCAGAACATTGGAAACCCTGACTATTACTGTAGAAAACATATCTCTGTTGCTTTAGACCCCATAACAGACGTTGTTGATTAACCAACAGCTGGTTTAAAAAAATATAATTAATTTTAGTCCAACTCTCAATAACCTTGGCCAAAACAATAGAGTTCAACATAAAGTGCCAGTTGCACCAACAACATAATACATAGTTCAACATAAAGTGTACCATTTAACAACACTTCCCATCCACGGGGCCAACCAAAGCGGTCTCATCAGCTTCTTTGTCCATGCTCACTGTGGTTTGTTGTTAACTGTCTAATGAATGCTAGTTGGTGCTCCAGTATAACCGGTCCGCCGAAACTCATCCAGTGAGAAACGTTCCGTGGTGCAAAAATAAGTGTGATAAAAATGCGTAAAGATGTTTAACGCGTTATTTTTGTGTAATTAATTAATCTTAATTAACGCCTTAAAGTCCCGGCCCTAATATATATATATATATATATATATATATATATATATATATATATATATATATATATTATAACTAGGGCTGTCATAATTAATGCAGGTCTATAGATTTGGGGATTTGAGTATAAAAAAAGAGAGATGGAACAGCAAACAAACATGTTGTAGTTTGCACACACTGCAGGAAGGACTTTTTGTAGCACCGAAGCACCTTATTCTTCATTGTCAATAACTTCACTTGGATTTGTCATGAATAAAATAATTTGATATCTGCTTTTTGTCCTTTATTTACACATTAACTTTTCCCTTTTTCAGTTGTGCTGATAATTCCTAATTAATTCACAGCTACCCTGTGATTAATTAGATTAACATTTTTAATCCTTTGACATTGTTTTCTTATGATCAGGGTTACTGCAGCTATTGCACAGTTTTGAAACTGTTCTTCTAGTTCATAACCAATTTGATATGTCATGGTAGACAGAGAAAAAAGAAACTGTAATGCCACCGCTTGTATGCGTTGTTAGCTATAGATCTGCCAAACAGATTCATTTCCATACCGGTAGGTGGTCTGCATGTGTACCATTTGATAAAATTCCTCTCTGGTACCTGTACCTGTGTCTGGATGGCATGCAGATATCTCATTAAGTTCTGTGATGCTTGGTGATGTGATAGTCCTCCCTTGGAGTGATCTGTCTTGGGTGACAATAATCTCCTCTATAGACACTCTTATATGCCCAGTGTGACATTTGTGCTCTTCTCATGGTGTGCGCATATCAAACTCTGTCTTGTGCTGGTAATGCTGTCTAATGTTATTGCCTCCGCCAAGGAGGTTATGTTTTCTTCAGGGTTTGTTTGTTTGTTAGTTAGCAACATAACTCAAAAGGTCATATGTAGATTTTGATGACATTTTCAGGAAATGTCTGCAATGGGACCAGGAACGAGTGATTAGAATTTGGGGGTGTTTCAAAAACCACTGTTACCGAAAAAGTGATTTTTGTTAATAACTACTGAACTAATAATATCAGTGTGAATCCAGCTGATTGGTTAAGGAATCTAGAAAAGTTAGAATGAAATCCCAATATTGGTGGTGGTGTTGGGGGGGAACGGGTTGTCTTAGTGGAGGTCTGCGCTCTCCCACTGCGTTTCTATTTATGCGAAGTTCTCTGTTACAGTGAACTGGTGCACCAGCAGCACCCTGATAATACCATGGTATGTAGGGTAGTATAGTAGAATATGCTATTGCGCCATCATTTATGTCTGCTGGTAGCTTTTTTAAACTCAACAGTTTGTTCAAATTCAGAACATTTAAATACCCATTGCTAGTTTGCATGTATATCAAATTACATCTAAATCAGATTGGTTTTTCACGGTGCATAACTTTGTACGTCACGCAATAAAAAAAATTAAAAAAAGAAAACACAGCTGCTCCGAGTTTTTGCCCAGCTTTGAACTGCTGTTTCCAATTTATGTTTAAGGACTGTAATTAAACAGAATCCAGCATATTTTATCCAGCCTTCCAGAGTGGTCGTTCCTTTTATATTTAAGAAACAAAGACGAGAGCAGTCACTGTAAAACAGACAAAATGATTCAGAGTTGACGTCTTAAGCTGTTTTTAACATCTTGAATTAGTGATTAGCCTTGATCGCCGCACTAAATTTATTCCTCAAAGACTTTACACATAATTTCTGAGATTTCCAAAACGCTACCAACTTTTCCAAATCCCCCATTTCTATAACGGGGAGAGGCTGAAAGGAATAACATTATTTATAAAAGCGACATTATTGTAAAATGTTTCGCCTAGCTATAGCATCTAGCTAGCCTATGTGGTAGATGGCTCTTTTTCATACCAAAAAAGAACAATCTAAAATGATAAAGGTACAACGTGACGAGGACAAGCGCCCACTAATATCAAACTGTTGTAGCAGCCTGAATGAAGAGCGAATGTCACGGTGGAAGAAGAGAGTCCTTTTAAACAAAGCTGTTCTTCATCTGGCTTCAATTTTTAACACCTCACTGATGCTAAAAATGGCTACCTTCGAGTCTTCCTGCAGTAACTTCCACATTAAAGAGGGTTGTGGGCTAGCTTAACCTGATGGCGTTTTGATGTGGTATATTAGTTGAAGGGTGAAAAAGATAGCATTCAACAGCGCTGGTCAAGCTGAAATACGTGGGATTCCAGTAAGCTGCAGGCTAACTTACACTTTCCAGTTCAGTGAATTTAAACATTTAACAGGAACCTCTGTTCAAGAACATATTTAAGTCAAAAGTAATAGTTCAGACAAAGGGGGAAAAAAGTACAACACGACAAAATGTCACTGTCTTCTGTGGGGAAGCTTTCTTGGGGTTAAAGGAATAATGAACTCGTTGAAAAGTTGCCAATTGCTCCACTGATGAATAAGTAAATTCACAGAGCCTCTTGAAAGGCACTGTCAGTTATCAGTGATGAATATTTCCTCTCGAAACCTCATCTGATTAAATGGCCTTTTCTTGTTGTTTTTTTTCAGACTTGAGTTACAAATGGCTCCTTAATATGCATGATTTTAGCTCCTCATGTTTTAAACATTATAGTGTACAGGGGATTCTCAAAACCATTTTAAAATCACTTTTGCTCTGTTCTGTTGCCTGCATGCTTTTTGAATTGTTTGTATTTGCTGAAATAGAGATGAACGTCTTGTCATCTGTTCTCCCAGAAGCTGGGGAAAGAAGAAACAAAGAAGGCAAACAAAGCAAATTAAAACCAGGTCACCAAATGTAGCTGATTTCATGCGTAGATTTGTTTGTTTAAAGCCTCTTTTTGCCGATTCCCGCTCATTCATTGCTACTTTCTTTTCCTACTCTTCCTCTTTTCAATCTCTCTCTACCCATCCATCTGTCTATTGAACTATAATAGGAAACCACAGTCAGATATCAAGAGCAATTGTGGCCATCAGAGTAATGGACGTTAACGACAATGCCCCTGAGTTTGCCACCGAATACGAGGCCTTTCTGTGCGAAAATGGAAAACCTGGACAGGTAAGGAAAGAAATGACTCATTCATCAAAGGAACGATCTATCACTTTCTTACTCTCTGTCCTTTTTTTCCTTTTCTCCCTCTCCTCCCCTGTAATGATTGGCCACAATGAATTATAGCCTATTTATTTCGTTGGGAAACCACAGAGGTGGGAGTACAGACCTTTTTCTCTCAAACGGGCCTCCCTCGACACGGCGCGCACGGAGCGAACTGAAAATGAGCGCAGTCGGGATTGATCAGAGGGGATCATAATTCAAGACTGTCTTTCATGTCTTCCTCCAGATGGCACAATGCTTTCTCTAGCCAAAAATCCTGGACAAGTACTTAGTATTCTCCTTCTCATCAATCGCCCTCATTCAGGGGGAACTGTGTACGTACAATAGGGAGCTTTATTCAAAGGGTGAAGGGGGGAAAAAGGAAGCAGAGAAAAAGAGAAACTGTCCTGCAGGTCCTGAATTTAAATTTCCAATCAATCATCAGGACATACAACCTGGGAGGACCCGTGAGGACAGATTAACAGATAGGTCCAGGAGCCTGAAAGTGTGTCGAGCTAGAAAGGAGTTCACTGATAATACTCTTAAGCTTCAGGAATAAATAGTAGGGCTACATACAGGTGGCGAGAGAAGACAATACACGATGTTCGGCACACAGAGTGTGATTTGTGAAGTTTTTTTTTTTATTATTTTGTGGGGAAACCAAAAGCTAATCATTCCCTGCTATAAAAATGTCTGTTATTTGGGGATAAATGTGAGGTGATGAAAGGGAATTTTATGGAACCTGATATCCTTTCACGTCTGTAAAGAATGCGTCTCACGTCTGACCTACTCTCTTGACCTACTCTTTGAATTTATAAATGTTTTTAGGGGCGCTTCCTATTACTTATAATGCAGAAGTTTACATTCATGTCCTTAGTATTTGGTAGCTCCACCTTGATTTGGTTCAAGCATTTTGGATTTCCTTCTACAATCTTCTGGCAATAGTTTGCTGGTGACTTAGCCCATTCCGCCAGATAGAAATGGTATAGCTGATTCAGATTTGTAGGCTGTCTTTGTCACACATCCCCTTTCAAGCTCTGCCCCCACAAACTCTATAGGAACTGATATCAGGTCTTCGCGGTGGTCTCCTCAACACGTTGACTCTGTCGTCCTTACGGCCCTTGTAACTATTTTAGCTCAAAGCTTAGGCTCCTCGCGCGTTTCGAAGACTCTTTCGCATGAAAGATTCAACATCCTGACTGATTTCTTGAGGTTTGCTGCAATATTTCCACATAATGTTCCTTTTTTCATGTTTGCGTGTGTTTTGTGAAGTCAACCAGCACCCTCCCCCCCTCTCTACAGCAAGGCACCCAAGCAATATGACGGTGCCACTTCTATACTTCTCAGCTGTAATGGAGTTCTCTTTCATCAAACCACTGAACGGATGTGCAATAATTGAAGAAACTTTGTCTCTGAGTGCATCTGAAAACAGTTATGAGGTGTCTAATGTTGCTTTTGGAGTAGTGGCTTCTTCCTCTCTGAGTGGTTTTTCAGTTTCTTATAATTGTTTAAACAGATGAACATTAGGCACCTCGAATTTGTACCATGGATGATATCCTGATATGTTAAATTGGTTTATTTTCTTTTTATACACTGTAAGTAAATAACTGGTTTCAGTTGCATATTTCATCAGATGTGTTCCAGCCACTGATGTAAAGACAGAATGAGTAAGCTGTGTTCTCTAAGGCATTGCCCTGTCTGCTTTGTACCCTCTTCAACACAGGTGATTCAGACTGTTAGTGCTGTAGACAAAGATGACCCGACCCAGGGACACTACTTTGACTATCGTCTGGTCCCAGAGATGCTCAACAACCCGAATTTCACCATCAAAAACAACCAAGGTGAGGAACGGAATAATCAGCTGTTTTCGTGGGAGAATGACTGCAGCCTCTCTGGATCTTTTCCACTGTGCCTCCGAGTCCTCTCTCTTATGCCCGCGGCATATTAACCATCCTGGAGATGAAATCTGGTAGATCAGTGTAGCTCACAATTAGCAGATGTGAAATTGTTTGGACACCAGCTTCTTTTTTCATTCCCCAGTGCATTTTGAGGCAAGCTAAATGAGTGGGATCCAAATGGCTTTTCCGCGGCAGTCTTGCAGCTCAATGTAGGGTGACATCCTCGGAGCTGTTTGACGGCAGATGGTGCTACATTTATTTGCTAAATATTCTGATTGCTTTATTTGCAATTTTCTCTCGTCTTAATTCCATTCCTCTCTTTCCGCTTCCTTTTTTCCACTACTGGCTCTGAACAGGCTGCGTTCCAAATGACGTTGTGTAATGTTTCAGCTTGGGGCAAAAAAAAAGAAAAAACCCTCTTCATATGGTACTAACCTTCTGTTTGGTTGCAGAAGCTGCAGGCTATCTTACAGCAACCTCTCTCTCAGATGGAGGAAAGTACATAGAAATCAGGTCATCAAGTGGACTCACTGTCTTCTGACTGAAATAAAAACCTTTTACTTTGAAATAGGTACTTAGCGGGCAGGAACATGGCATCAGGGTAATCATGGGGAAACATAAAAATAGCCCGGGGAAAGCATATCATCCTTCTTCTAGCATATCGAGCAGTGACAACTAAAGTGACACACAAAACAAACCCATTTTTCTTGTCATGTGCGCAAATATCCTGAAACAAAGAGTTGAACTCAGTTTCTCTGCATCAGCTAAATGTGTATAAGAACTGAAGGGTCGCAGGTCGTATTTGAAGTGTAATCATTTCTGATCTTTTATTGTTCCTCGCTAAAGTACTTATGCCAATTGAAGCATTTTTTTTTTCATGTTTCAACTACAAACTGCAATGTATTTTTTAATTAGCATTTTATGTGACAGACCAAATCAAAGTACTTATCATGTCTGGGTTTTACAAATAAAAGTGTGAAATGCATTTGTAGTCACCCCCTTTTTACTCTAATACTCCTAATTAAATTCCATTGCAATCAACTGCGTTCAGAAGCCACCTAAGTTGTTAACAGATTCCATCTGGATGTAGTTTAATCTCCGCTGTTTTGTGCCTCAGAGGTTTGTTAGAGAACTTTAGAGAACAAACAGCCTCATAGAGTCCCAGGAACACAGCAGGACAGGTCAGGGATCAAGGTATGGAGAGGTTTAAAGCTTTCTTAGGTTATGAACCAATATCTCAAGCTTTGGAGATAACAAATAAGCTTTTTTTTAAGACACTGACAGGGAAAGATCATTGCACATCTGGAAACCTAGCGAGATATAGCCGTCCATCTCAATGGACAGACCATATAAGGAGACTATTATTCAGAGAAGCAGCCAAGATGTTCCCAGTTTCTCTTAAATGTCTCATTCACTCGTCTTTTCAATCAATTTGATGTGGTCTCTAGTTTGAATAAATGCCTCGTGAGTCGTTTTTTATGGGGGAAAAAAATACTCAGGCTCTCCTGTTTCAGGAGGCTGCAGTTTGTCGGAAGAGTGGTTGGGGGGGACATGACAGGATTACGAGTCTAACTAACTAGAATGGTTTACAACAAATTGTATGGCCCAGTCAAAGTCCAGACCCAAATCAGCTAAAAGAATCTGGGGCACAACTTGAAAGTTAACATTCACAGACTGCTCACCGTACAATCTGACGAAGCTCGGAATATTTTACAAAGGATTCCGTCCGTCTCTGGATCTCAAAGCCATTAAAGACATTCCCCAAACGACTTGCAGCTGCAATTGCAGTAAAATGCGGTTCAACCACGTTTTGACTCAGAAGTGCTGAATACAAAGCATGCCGCACACATTTTTTTAAATTTCTTTTGTTTGGTTGTTTGTTTGTTTGCAAAGAAAAACCGGAAAGAAATTAGTAATTTTCCTTCTTCCGCTTCACAATCAGGCACTACTTTGTGTCGATCTATAACATAGAATCCCATTACAACTCCCGATCTCAACAATTTCAAGGTGTATGAATATTTTTCAAAGCAGCACAGTACATAAAAACCTGCAAAGAAAACATCCCCACATATGAATTGAACAGACCGGCCCTGGACCAAACAACAAAACAGCCTCATTTTCCCTGACTTTTCTAAAACCACAGTAAATGTGTTGTGTTGCACTTCGGCTCTATGCAACGCATCAACACACCACACTACACCTGCCACTTGTATATAATGTTGTTAATCCCAAACAGAGAAAAGGAGGCCGTTGCACCATATCCCAGTGCACTTCAGTGGCTATTTCTATCTGAACAGGCAGCTGTGGGAGACACTTGAATGAAGAGCATCAGGGCCTCTGTCAGCCTCTGTACGTGGCTTTTGTTTGCGATGATTAATCTAATTGTAGGGTTTAGACAGAGAAGGGGTTAAGGGGTTGCCAGCCATCAGGAAAATGGCTAAGGTTCTGACTAGCTGCATACAAGATGTTGTATACTCTGAAACAGCGTTCCCTAGTGAGGCAACTTAGCAGCACGCCTTTAAAAGAACCAAAGGTGATCGGCTCACCAAAAAGCCAAGAGAGCAAAATATACAAACTGAAAAGACAAAAAAAAGCATATTAGTAAATACTTTGGATTCATTCTTTTATATTCCAATACACAATATTTCTGTATTGAAACTTGCAAGACTAAATGTAAAACCTTCTGCAGTTTAACTAATGGAAGATGTAGCACCTAAATTCATGGTACCTTCAATTGAGCAATGGAAGTAGCAAACTGGGGATTGTTAGGTACTGGGGTCAGTCAGGGTACCTACACTCTTATGACTACTCTAATTTGTTATAATGCATTCAACTTGTGCTGTAAAGTTGAATTAGGCAGGTTGGTCAGGAAAAGTACTACTACTGAAATGGGAACTCAGATTGGTAAAGCTGGAGCTTGCCAGAGCAGAGCAGTTCAGACTGTCTGTCACACATATAAAAAACATAGTCAAAGTTTCAGGTATAAACTTACATGTATTAGCACTTCTGACAAATAAGTTCTCTTTAATGCAGCAGCACACACTGTGTTCAACAACCCATTCAATATGTCAGCACATTCTCTTGGTGTTGGAACACATACATTTGGGAGAAATGCAATGTAATCATCTTGTACTGTTAATGGACTGCCAAACCCAGATAGATAGATAGATAGATAGATAGATAGATAGATAGATAGATAGATAGATAGATAGATAGATAGATAGATAGATAGATAGATAGATAGATAGATAGATAGATAGATAGATAGATAGATAGATAGATAGATAGATAGATAGATAGATGTGTGTGTGTGTGTATGTTTTTCCTGTTGAACTGATTTCAATATAGATTTTTGGTGTGTGTTGTATATGCATCAACAGGTATTAGTTGTATATAGTAGATAGTTGTATACATAACAACTTGTTGGATGGCAGTTTAAAGGGTATCAGCTGCAGTAATCTACAAGGTGATAAGCCCATGTTAAATGAGTATTTATTAGATTTTAATTCCAAATTCAGTTTTTATTGAAAATATTTTTGCCTTTTTATTGCTTTTACCATGAGATCCTTTTTTCACAATTTCTTTTGCTTTTCTGTTTATTTTAATAAATAAAAAACGAATTTATAAATATATAAATTAGATAATTATTTAAAGTTCTAAATTAATTGGGACAAAATAACATCATATTGTGACCTTTAAGCAGAAACACTACGTAGTTGAAGGTGAGAAATGTTCTTTCAGGTAAGGAAGTGTTTTAAAGCCAAAATTAGATTAACAAATAAACCTTTTCTTTCTTTTCATTTCCTTTTAAATTGTAATGTAATTAAGTTGCAGTGTTTTTGCATCCCTGCATGATGTGTAGTGTAGGATATGTTCTTCTTGTCACTTTGGCTGTCACAGTTGAGCTTTTTATAGCTAAAACCCTACATTAAATGAAGCTCAGCTTTTAACTTTGCGACAGCATTTCAATGTACATTGTGTTCACTTGAACCTAATACTCTCGTAGGACGAAAAAAACGTTTTTGTGGCCTTTTATGTGAAAGAAGAGTAAAGCAGCAATCTTGTAAGTGCATTGAGTTCGGTGTGTTTTGAAGGTAACCTATACAGCTGCCTTGTTCTTTGAGCTACCGACTCTGTCTGTGGTTCATCTGACAGACAGAAGATGCTTCATTCTATTTTTGCAAACAGTATTTAACAAAGAAAATGGGAATGACCTGTATACTGAAACGTACCCTAATAGTTTACTAGAATATAGTTTATCCTTAGCCTACTGTGTGTGGAGTGCTGAGTGATTCAAATGAAGTAAGACATGCTGGTGCTCACAAAGCAGAGTGTACCACTTAGTAGCAGCACTTGTAAGAAAATAAATCTGAACATATGTTCACATCAATTACAGATTGTGCAAAGCAAGTGATTCTATCATGAAGCGTTCCATCTTTTGATTAAGTTCTTTCTGTCAATGCAGAGGTTCCAACACAGCCCTTTTCTCTCTCTACATTAAGACCCTGTGATTTCCAGTCCTCCTTCTCCGACACGCCCTCAAGCAATGAGGCAAAGGTTAGACTATCAGACATCTTGTAAGTTTTCAATACGACCACCAGGAGTGGATTCTTGTGGGAATGCAAGTGTTTGATAATGTGAGCTGGGTAAGAAGTGGCAGCTAATGAGCAGACAGCTTCACAGAAGTGTCATCAAAGAGCAGCTGGCACCTTTCTGGGTCGACATGTGCCATCTTCTTAGCCAGCGTCGAACCGCCGCGGTCCCTTCATTTCCACGGCTTTCAAAGAGGAGACAGAGCAAACTCGGGAGTCACCTTCCTTCAGTTCGTCCAAATTTCAGATAATTCCTTCAATTGAGAAGCAAGAACAAAGACAAATGGCTTAAATCATCTGCAGCAATGAAATGTGAGGATCACTTTAAAAGCCTGGTGACGATTGATGTGAAATTAGTTTACCCCTGCTCTGCACTGATTTTCACACAATTTGATAACAGGGTTTGAGTCTGTCGCCGCCATAAATAATAATGGGCTTTTCACACACCCTTCTGAAAATTAATTTCTGAATTCACCCTTTCCCTCTCTCTCTCTCTCTCTCTCTCTCTCTCTCTCTCTGTGTGTGACAGACAACTCAATCAGCGTCCTCGCCAAGCACGATACCTTTCGGCGACAGAAGCAGGAGATGTACTTCCTGCCAATCATCGTGACGGACAATGGGCATCCGCCCATGAGCAGCACCAACACCTTGACCATCCGGGTTTGTGGGTGCAGCAGAGATGGAATTGTCCAGTCCTGCAACGTGGAGGCCTACGTCCTACCCATTGGTCTTAGTATGGGGGCTCTCATCGCCATCTTGGCTTGCATCATACTTTTGTTAGGTGAATTATTTCTGTTTTTTAAATTGCCATTGCCAATTGACGTTAATTGTCCTTCTGGAAGGTGAACCTCCACAGAAATATGGTTGGTCAAATCTTCTTGTTGCGTTGCAATGTCTCCTGTTGCCAGATAATGGTAAAGACTATGGCCCCTTATTTATCAAAGGTTTGCGCTTGTTAAAACGTGCGCAAACCTCACAGCAGTCGCAACATTATGCAACAGGTGATTTAGTAAACAGACGCAGGGAGGACTGCGCCTGTTAAACGCGAAGCAAGATGCGCGCAAGCCCCTTAGCACTTTTGCCTTTGATCAGTTGTCAACATGGGCACAAATATTGGGAGGAGAACATGCAAATAAGTAGACGTTCCACACGCAGTGTGATTTATCAAACATGAAACTGTTTGCAACGGCTGTTTTTGCGCCTTCTTTTATCGCCTCTGAAAGGCAGTTTATTACTGAAAGAAACAAAAAATATAATTTACACACATTCTAACCTAATAGTAATTAACACTCCTCACAGTTATGTCAATTTTTTCACTTTTTTTGCAAAGATGCATCATAACTCACTGTGCGTCTGCACCTGCTGTTTATTTGTTTGGATCCCAATTAGTTTCCACCGGAGTGGTCACTAATCTTCCTGGGGTCCAATTAATAAAATATAATAATCATGTACAATACCACAATGTCAATTGCATATGACATTTTACAAACAAAATTCATACATTTCAGATAACAGACAAAAGCCAGATGTAAATGACTTGTAAATGTCCACCCTTCAATAAAATACCTAACACATTCAGGTAGATCCAAAGCTATAATTAGATTTTAATACTTTTTTTAAAGAATACATGACCTTTAGTTCTATAATATTTTTAGATATTTTATTCCATTCCTGAGATGCTATGTAGACAGCAGATTTTTGTAGGAAGGTTGTGTTAGCAAGTTTTACTATTAATTTAGTATCACAAGCATATCTAGTACAATGGGTGTGTATCTGATCAGAGTAAATTAACTCTTAAAAAATTTAAAAGTCAATGAACTGTAAAATGATTCTGGTTGACCTGTTAGAATTTTTTTTAAATAAATGAGTTGGTTGTACTGCAACTTGACATTTAATAGAAGCCATGATAAAATGTGATGCATTTCAACCACATTAGTAGAATATGGACATCTGAGGACTAAGCGAGCAGCCTTGTTCTGGACAGGCTGCAGCTTTAATAAGTCTGACAGAAAGGCTGCAGCAGCGGACGCAAAGTCCTCATTTGAATACTGCTCTTTGGGCATGTTATCATTTGCGCGCACAATCTTAGTAGATCACCCGCAAATCAGAAACACGCCGTTGGCGCAAAATCTTTGCGGAGCACGCAATTTTGTGCCCTCTATTTGGAATATTGATAAATCAAATCCTTTTGAGGTTAGTGATTGCAATGTGACAAAGATACTTTTTTGTCAGGCTCCGTGTCTATGGTTGTTAAAGCTTGACCAAGATTTCTTTCTTTCTTTTTCTGTTTTCTTATTCCATTCCACCTTTTTTTTCGGACAGTAATAGTAGTACTATTTGTGACCTTGAGGAGACACAAGAACGAGCCCCTGATTATCAAGGACGATGAAGACGTGAGGGAGAACATAATCCGATACGACGACGAAGGAGGCGGCGAGGAGGACACAGAGGCGTTTGACATCGCCACTCTGCAGAACCCGGACGGCATCAACGGCTACCTGCCACGCAAGGACATCAAGCCGGATCTGCAGTTCATGCCACGGGCGGGGCAGCACTCGGGCCCGAACGGCGTGGACGTGGACGAGTTCATCAACGTGCGGCTCCACGAGGCAGATAACGATCCGACCGCTCCGCCTTACGACTCCATCCAGATCTATGGGTACGAGGGCCGGGGATCCATGGCCGGTTCCCTCAGCTCACTGGAGACGGCGTCGTCAGACTCAGACCAGAACTATGACTATCTCAGAGAGTGGGGCCCACGCTTCAGAAGACTTGGGGAGCTCTACTCTGTGGGTGAAAGTGACCGTGAGACCTGACCTTTGGTTTGGTAGAGAAAAAAAAAAGACCTTTCAGATTTTTTTTTGCTTTCAACATATTTGTGTATTAAACGCTAGGGTTTGCTGGCTCATAGAAACGTGTAAAAAAAAACATTAATAATAAGAGTGGCCACCTTTTTGTATTCTTTCTAGAGTGAGGTTTAGCAGTTGTCATCCAGTATGTCAAGCGCAATGTACTTGTTGAGCCAAACAATGTCTTTATTAGAAGATTCTTGTGGAGTGTAACTTAGATTCAGTGTGGAGTGTCTAGCAGTACTTCGGGTGTTTGTCATTTGCTGTTACTGCAGGTAGCAGACAAAACCCTGGCATTTCTGGTAGTACCAAATAAACGGATACTGTTGGTTCCGTGTAGATTGAAGGGTCACCATAACCCAGTGCTCTTTGGACACCAAGGTGGACTTCAGAAGCTGCAGTCGGACTATCTGTGTCTCCCAAAGCCACCTAGCGGAGAGGTGAAGGGGGATGAACGTGAAAAAAGCAATACCTGGTCTACATAACAATGATGAATGTATGTATGGTTTGGAAATAAAAGCAAAAGGACTAACCAGTATTGGCTTTAAGGTGAAATTGTTATAATTTGATATGTTCTCCGGTGGCCACGTTTCTAGACTACCCGAAAGCCCCGAGAGGCTTGCTTTATACAACTCTTTGTATTTACATGCTACAGGTGTGGGTCGCAAGTGTTACTAGCTTATAAAAGACTGACATAAAGACAAAAAAACTGAAATGTAGAAACTTTGAGGCCTTCTTTTTACAGAAGCAACATTAAATACAATTGTAATCTACTGTTTTTTGACAAGAGATGTGTTGATTCTTCATTCTTGTTCTATCGGTTTTTGTATATCTGTTTTGAAGTCTTAATTTTTTTTCTCTCCCCCTGTGCTATTTGAAATGAGGATGTAAGATGATTTCACATTCATTTTTTAATTATTTTTTTTAAAACACTTGATCACTATTTGATAACAGCCAGATCATAACATGAATACTTGCAGGTGATGACTAGGCATGGGGTTTTTAACAAACGTATACCGAGGTTTTGCTTTTCCACAACTCCGCTCCTATGGTTAAAAGTCATTTTAATCTGAAACCAGAGACGTTTTTGGAGTTTTCTCAAACTGTGTGGAGCATTGAGTAATGCGACGTTGCCTCTCTCCCACATTTTGATGCGCACTGCCAGTTAGCTGGCTGAAAGAAGGCTCCTACACCTTTTTCTTCCTTATACAGCAAGAAAAGAAAGTATTGAACACATCAATATTTATACTCTGTACATTTGACTTGACTTTCAGACCACATGTTGGTAACAACTCAATACATCCTTTCACTTGAAAAAGCTGCAACAAGACTAAAACCAAGGAATTCTTAGTGATTAAAAAAATGATTCTGCCTCCTCTAATAGCACATTGATATGAAATGGTTTTAGTCCAAACTTATGGTCTTTCTTTATTTTCCCATTAAAGGGCTCAAGACCTGTGAATCCCTAATACTGCAAACCATTCTAATGGCATCAGTTTGCCATAAATCAGCCACAACTGGGATTTCCCTGCAATATTTATTATATAGGAATCAAAAAAAAAATTACAATCAGAAGAGAAAACTGAAACTAGCGGGTGCAGTTTTTCGATGCTCAGTGCAAGAAAAGCATGTTGAAAGTCATTTGAAGTTTGCCGCAGGACATTTGGAGAAGTCAGTGAAACAATTGTATAACATAAATAAATCGTCTTCATTTAGCATGTGGTATTGGCAGGATCAATTGAAAGAAGGTTTGTACGGAGGAATGGGTCAAAATCCCACCTGATGCAGCTAGCTTTTCCTCACAGGAGACATTGTCAAGCTGTCATTACCAAACGATACCCTTCTATGTCCTCATGTTATTTGCATGTTATTCCCGGTGTACGCATGGGTTCTCTCTAGGTACTCCAGCTTCCTCCTTACAGTCCAAACACATGACTAATTGGTCTCTCTAAATTGTTTATAGGAATGATTTTGTGTGTGCGCGCATAGTTCTTTGTCATGTGTGTCTCTGTTGGCCTCAAATGGACTGGCGACCTGTCCAGGGTTTTCCGCAGCCTCTTGCCCAGTTACTACTGGAGTTGGACACTGAATGGATGAATGTCCAATACTCAATCACTATCCCAAGCCTTTATTTTGTTGCATAATTATGGATTTATCGGTGATGCTTTACTTGCGTTTATAAATAACTTGGTTTCTTACCCACATCTGATGTGAATTTAATGTCAGTTGCCCCATTAGAAGTATATTTACCGAGTTAAAATGTTGATGTGTTCTTATTGTCCCCACTATCATAAAGGACAACTGTGAGGATTTTTTTTCGAGGGGGGGGGGGGGGGTAATTCCATTTGCAAGAACACAAATAACTTGATACAATGAAACCATGTTTTTATTACTCAAAGTTATTGTGTCATTAGAATCTCATCCCAGCCCATGCCTAGTGATGACACAGACTAGGTGTAAGCAGACACCCCGGACCTCTAAAGTTGCTCAAACAAAACACATGAACTTAATAATAGTAATTAGTAATAACAACATGGTACTAAGACATTTCTGACACATGCTGATTGAGACTAAAATACAACTCGGACAGCATTCAAGGGTACAGCAAGTGAGCCTCTCAGCACAACCGTCCAATTAGGACCCAGGAGTGTGACTTTCTTCAAACATCAAACCTCATTTAGCAAACACGGATCACATTAGCCCCAGGAAAATTAAAACCCAGATTGAGACCATGTGCATATTGTGCTTACACTGTATGATACCAAGAAAAAAAAGTCTTGTTCTGTACATAGAGTTACTGCTGACGTCATTAGCTTTCAATGAGGTGGTAGGTTTTGTCTCTGCACGTTAGCTCTTGCACATAATGACAATTTCAATGGCACTACAGCTGCGTGCATACTCAGTTTGTACTGACACACAGTATTCTGGCAGTTCTTAGTAGACGAAACAATATATATGGGATAGTTCTACATGCAGATCATATTTTCTACTGTGCTTTAATGCTTATAAATGTGTATGTTCAATTATTTACTCCCTGTACTGTAATCTAAGATACCCTGTATTGTTTCCTACTTTGTGAAATATATTTTTATAAATATTGCTGAATGTGTTGGATTCTTTATCTTTATTTATTTATTTTTTTTTTCTTTTGTTTCAGTTAGGGGTCACCGACAATGAACCGTCATT
Source organism: Valencia hispanica (assembly GCA_963556495.2). Classification (NCBI taxonomy): domain Eukaryota; kingdom Metazoa; phylum Chordata; class Actinopteri; order Cyprinodontiformes; family Valenciidae; genus Valencia; species Valencia hispanica. Next base: position 11,962,166 of record OY747701.1, read on the forward strand.
ATGGTAAATCTTGATAACTCATGACCTTTTAGCACATACAACATATTCAGAAAACAGTCTGATTACCACTTTCCTATGCCAGCTGCCAGTGCATTGGATATATTTGGCAGAAAGTGAAAATTATGTTCTCAAAGTTGATGTTAGACAGAGAGAAAAAAATGTACAATTTTAGAGAAGCTGAGTTAAGCTAGATGACTAGATGAATTTTGGTTTGCTCCCAGTCTGCAGGGGTCAGTATTTAGCAAAAAGGGCTGGAAGGAAGAGTGGTGCACCAACGACAGCATCATGGGGAGCCAAGGCTCAGTGACATATGTAGGGAGCAAAGGCTGGCTTCTTTGCTTTTAATCCAACAGACGAGCTACTGTGGCTCACATTGCTTAGGAATGTTGATGCTTGTTTCAATAGAAAGAAATCATAATGTACAGTGAATTGCGGTTTGTTGCACATGGGGCTGTATAGCCGCAAACTCGTCAGCTTACCCATGATCCTGACCACTACCAAAAGCATTAACAAAGGGCATGTCAGTATCAGAACTGTACCACAGAGTAATGGAAGGAGGTGGCCTGTTCTGATGAATAACACTTTCTACACCATCTGGTGGGATGGGGGCATGTGCACCATTTACCTGGAAACCATTTGGCACAGGTATACTCTGTGGGAACAAGGCAAGCTGGCAGAAGCAATGTAATACATTAGGACATTTTCTGCTGGGAAAAACCTTGGATCCTGTGATCCATGTAGCACCTACCTAAGCATTGGTGCAGACCATGTACACCCTTTAATTGAGGTAGTTTTCCCTGATGGTTGGGGTATTTTTCTGCAAGAGAACATTTAAAGGTCTCATTCCTTCGTCTTTTCATTATATTTGCTTTGGTCTCTAGTATGAATGAAACCTTGTGGGTCGTTTTATGTGGATAGAAAATGTTCTGCTGTTTCGGGAGGCTGAAGTTTGTCAGAGGAGTGGATGGGGGAAAAGGACAGGATTATGAGTCTTACTCAAGAAAATTAATGATATGCAAACGTCTCGCCTCTTCATTGGCTAACGGCAATGCGAGTCTTACGCTGCCTTTGAACAAATAGCTAACTTAAATTACATCGCTGGTGGTGACAATTTCCAACCTCAGCAATTTCTTCCTCAGCTCCTTTTTCTTGGTTAAAGAACAACTCACCCCCCTACCAGAGTTTGACTCCACCCACATTTCATGTTTGAAAAATGCGCCAAAAGGAGGCCTTGCCTGGCGGACCAGTGAACGCTTCGGGAGAGAGGGCTGGGCATGGTCTGGGCTGTGACTGACATGGTGACAGCTGCTGATGGAGAGCAATAGAGATGCAAGCTCCTCTACCTAAGGCCCGGTTCGCACTGCGTTTATCGGCCATCGCAAAGGACTGCTTTATGCCACACTCCGAGCCCTACCGAGTCCCAGAGGTGTGTCACACAGAACGGCCCAAGATTTCAGTGAGTCAGACTCCACGACGTCTCGCTCCAGCAGGGCACACCAAAAGTCAATGTTACACAAGCATAGAATGTCTCAGAATCAGAATGAGCTTTAATGGCCAAGTATGACACATACAAGGAATTTGACTCCGGCAACTTTTCTCTCCAGTACAGAACTTAAATAAGTGAAATAAAGAAATAAATACAAATAAATAATAAAGGATAATATATACACCAAACTGGGGTTATTTTACAGTGAGTATGTACAGCAGTGCAGAGTTATAGTTTATTGTTATGTGAATGGACTCACACTCTGTGACTACACAGAGTCCATCAGAGCGACAGCCTGGGGGAAAAAACTGTTCTTGTGTCGGGTGGTTTTGGCGTACAACGCTCTGTAACGCCGGCCTGACGGGAGGAGCCTAAACAGATTGTGGCCAGGGTGTGAGGGGTCTGTGGTGATTTTTCTGGCCCGCTTCTTGACCCTGGACTGGTACAGGTCCTGAATGGAGGGAAGATCAGTACCTATGATCCTCTCTGAGGACCTGACTCTTCTCTGCAGTCTGTCCTTGTCTTTTCTGGTGGCGGATCCGAACCAGACAGAGATGGATGAGGTCAGGACAGACTGGACTATTGCTGTGTAGAAGATGGTCAGCAGTTCCTGAGGCAGGTTGAACTTTCTGAGCTGACGCAGAAAGTACAGCCTTTGCTGGGCCTTCTTTCTTATACAGTTAATGTGGGAGGTCCACTTCAGGTCCCGTGTGATGGTGGATCCTAAGAACCTGAAAGACTCCACTGTGGGGACTGGCCTGTTGATGATTATGAGAGGAGATGTTGATGGGGGTCTCTTCCTGAAGTTCACTGTCATCTCCACAGTTTTGAGCGGGTTTAGCTCCAGGTGGTTCTGACTGCACCAGAGGACCAGCTGTTCCACTTCCCCTCTGTATGCAGACTCGTCACCGTCACGGACGAGTCCAATGATGGTGGTGTCATCTGCAAACTTCAGGAGTTTCACAGAAGGGTCCCTTGACGTGCAGTCAGTGGTGTAAAGGGAGAAGAGCAGTGGGGAGAGAACACATCCCTGGGGGGCGCAGATGCTGAGGGACCGGGAGCTGGATGTGAAGTTACCCAGTTTCACCTGCTGCCTCCTGTCAGTCAGGAAACTGGTAATCCACTGACAGGTGGAGGGAGGCACGGTGAGCTGGGAAATGTTTTGATGGAGGAGCTCTGGGACGATGGTGTTGAATGCAGAGCTGAAGTCTACAAACAGGACCCGAGCGTAGGTACCTGCAGAGTCTAGGTGGTGCAGGATGTAGTGGAGAGCCATGTTGACTGCGTCATCCACTGACCTGTTTGCTCTATAGGCGAACTGCAGGGGGTCTAGCAGGTGATCCGTGATGTCCTTCAGGTGGGTCAGCACCAGTCGCTCAAAGGATTTCATGACAACAGATGTCAGGGCGACTGGTCTGTAGTCATTTAATCCTGTGACGGGGGACTTCTTGGGAACCGGAATGATGGTGGAGCGTTTGAGGCAGAAGGGGACCACACACAGCTCCAGGGAGTTGTTGAAGATCTGAGTGAAGATGGGAGCCAGCTGTCCAGCACAGACTTTCAGACCGGACGGAGACACTCCATCAGGACCTGATGCCTTCTTAATCCTCTGTCTCTGAAATAGTTGACGTACATCCTGTTCACAGATCCTCAGCGCAGGCAGGGGGTCAGGTACGGGGGGTAGTTTGGGGTGACGCTAGGCCTTTTGTAATGGAGATGGTGGGGGAGGTGGAAGGTGTGAAAGTCGTTTCGAGCAGACCGCCACTGAATAAGCTGTCGGGGAGCACGTCACACTGCACAGCCACAGGGCTGCGAATCACTCGCACGCTCTCCGTGAACTTCCTTCACCAGAGGAAAGGGAGGGAGGTTCTGTGGAGGAGGTATGGTTGCAGAGCTGGTTTCTTTTATACTCCACAGAGGCAGGGCAGGGCTCCTTTATTCGGCTAATGCAGGCAGTTGGAGAAAACGTTCACGCGCAGTATGCATATGCAACTCAGAGTGACCGATTGTATTTCAAAAAGAACAAGTATTTCTCAGTAAAAGGAGACCTTTAAGAACATTTTCGAGGTGTTTGGCTTTGCCTACAAATTCTTCAGATCTCAATGAGGTTGAGCATCTATTGGATGTGTTAAATTGCAAAATGTTAGGCAGGTTGTCTTACTGGCTCCATGTAAATTGCTTTAAGAAGCCTTATTACAATGTGTTTCAACTATAAAGACAAAAGCCTTTAAAACAGGAGGATCCCCTTCCACCTTCCCAGTATACTGCAAGATTAAAAGCAAAAGACACAACAGAGGCTAGGATTGATTAATGCGACCTGTAAACTCTCTGGTGTGGAAAAGCATCATTAGAGCCTATGATAAAAACAAAGCAGTTGCTTGCAGGTTCTTCACTTTTCTCACTAAGTGCATGTTGCCTCTCCAATCCTGGAATTAGTCAGTTTGTCAGGCTTCAATTTCTAACCAACTTTAAGTTTGAAATAGGCTACTACTATAAGGCTAATCTGCATCTCTAAAACATCATGATTTTTCATTGGGAACCCTGGAGGGTAGAAAACGGCAAGTAAGTTCTGAACATTTCTTTTCCTTGTTGCGGCACCGTCTCATTTGGAAGTTTATTTTATTAAAGTTGTTTACTTGCTCTGAAAGCCTGCTGGATTTATTTTATCTGTTAGATGTTGAGAGGATGGAATTAACTGTGAGTTGGTGGTGGATTCTAGCACTGTTAGTTCACAGCAAGAAGGCCCTGGGTTCAAATCCTAGATATGGGGGCTTTTTTCCCCCTGAATGTATGGGTTTTCTCTGGATTTCTCTGTTTTTTTTCCTACCGTCCAAAACATGCCTGTTAGGTTTACTGGTTGTCATGATACTTGTGTGTCTGAACTTTGAGTATCATTTAGGTTTCTGTTTTGATAGTTTCTTTGTCGTTTATTTGTTTGTCACCACCTGCAACCAATGCCATTCTCCATTTTTCTTCAATGTAATAATAGCCCCCCCGCATCTTTGTTCTTTGCTGGATCCTTCATTATTCTGCTCCCCTCATCCTGGTTTCCCTGTGCCTTCCTGGAGTCTTTGTAAATGTTTTCAGTTCTTCATTAAACTCTTTATTAGTACACATCTCCTTATGTCCTGCTGCATTTGGGTCCTCTACATAACTCCAACATGACACTGGTTATATTAAATTAAAGAAGTTACTCGAAGTACTTGACGGTCACACTGACAAGCAGGCACAGCAAATTTAATGCATATTCCTGGGACTTTTTGTCAACAACAAAGATAGTATTTCAGTATGTGCTTACTGTACTTGTTTCCTGTACTGCAGCAGTAGATTGAAGCTCTCACAGGTCCTAGTGCTCTAATGACGATTGGCCCCACTGAGTCCATAACAGTCCACAGGTTCTTCATTTCTTCATTGAGTCCTTAATATTTCTGTACCTTCTGGTGTTTCGTGATGTTTTAGTTGCTTGGGATGTCTATGTTGATCACTGTCACCTTCTTCCGTCCACTACCCAACTGGTTAGTAATCACGTGTGTGTGTGTTGGTCTGGATCTGAAAGTCCCACAAGATTTTAGTAGTCATTTTCCAACAATATGGACCACCTATGTGGTTGACCCCACCGTAACTGTGAGAGTTCTTGACCTACACAGCCGTTTTGTTATGGCATTAACACTTTTTCTTTCACCATCTTACAACTTGCTATTACACTCTGGATTGGTCTCGGATCGGCTTCTGTTGCTGACCACTTGTACTTAGACTGTCATAGTTAGTGTCATTTGAGCCTTCTCTAATCATTGGAGGGATTTCTCAAGATCAGCCATTCCCTCACTGATTATGTTGCATGCCATGCACTGGCTTATCCTTCAGTGACATGTTTTATTCTTTTTCAGCATCGCTACCTAAGGGCATACAACCAGGATTTTGACTGAGTAGAGTCCATCATTCTGATATATGCCAGGATCTTAGCTGTTTTACCCTTTCTATTTTTCACCCTCTAATTGTTGACTCCCTCCTTTTGCCTTACATTTGTACCCGTTACTTTACCCAGTGACTCAGTGGAAAGAGTAGTTGTCCTGCAATTGCAAAGTTGTAGGTTCGAATCCAGTTAAATCCTGCCATAAGTTGATGTACCCCTGATTTCCTAGCAATCTGTGTATCGTTTAAACATCTATGTGCCTTTGTGAGTGCAACTGGGTGATTATGACATTACTATAAAGCGCCTTGAGCTTTGACTAGACTTTGAGTAGAAAAAGGCCATATGAATTTTGTCTGGTTATCCTTCACACAACATTCTCGGAGTCTTAAAAGTGTCTTCCATTTATTCCATGTGTATATATCTTTAGATCGATCTGGCCTTGACATCAGTGGACAAATATATTGGCTGGACAAAGATACAGGTGGGGCCATCTGATGACTTCTGTTCCTTCTGTGTCTCTGCTCTGTCTTCTCAAATCCCCAGACGGTCGTGGCAGATGGCCGCTCCTACTGAGCCTGGTTCTGTTGGAGGTTTCTTCCTGTTAAAGGGGAGTTACATGCTTGCTCAGTATGAGGGATTGCTGAAGGATTGCTGTGGTTGGAAAGTCTGCCCAACCTCACGCCAATGACTGACGCAATCTGCTGGGATTGCTTAAATAGGAAACTTTTTAACTAATTTGAATGTTTGTATAAATATATTGAAATGACTTCTTGTTAAGTGCCTTGAGATGACATCTGTTGTGAATTGGCGCTATATAAATAAACTGAATTGAAACTGAATTGAATTGATTTGAAAGGCACAAATGTTGGAGGATTGCTCGTCCTGTTCAGCCAACCTATCAGGACTGGTCTTACTCTGCTTGACGTCTTTCTCGCCTCTTTCCAACTGCCATTTGCCTGTAAGATATAAGGGTATTTGCAAGTCATCAGAACATCTGCAATTCTAGTTCAGAAGCTTCGGATTCCTTCACCTGGCCTCCCCTGGAAAGCATTAAGGTGCTTCCCTGCCTTTTCAAACCTTTTTTCAGCAGTATAAATTTTGTCAATCTTGATAAAGATTTGGGTATCGTCAAACTTCAAAACTATTGCAGATTTTTATGAATAAAAGCTTGTGTTTTATTAATCACTGAATATCTTCTGCATTAAAATCCACTAATTGTTTTAATCCACATAGAGATTTTGATCACAGTGCACTCACGCAATTTGAATACAGGTAATATCGATTGCAATAAAAGGAATGTAATAGAGATTAAATCGATTCAATGTTAAAAATGAAGTCTTATCATTTGATTCCACATTGTAGCATGTGCTGTCCTCCTCTCTCCCCAGACTTGCCAAAAGACTAGTCAAGGTGGCATTCTCGATCCTTTTGCCCTCTGGTGCTGGAAGTAAAGTCAAACCCAGAGGCAATTATCTTCATACACCTGATACGTTAGTCAGAAATCAGCCATGAAACACATTTTTACCAACTAATCTCTCTAGCTAAATGATAGCTTAAATTGTTTTTGGAAATGTGCAGCCCTGGCAGGTCAGTTCTCTCATTTGTAGTCAATCTTCATGCACTCCTACTGCTGTGTATGGCTGCGGGTCTGACAGGGGTTGCGAAACTAAACAGTAAATCAAATTACCTACACACTTTTGTCACGTAATGGAAATGTCCCTTGGGTGACAACCTTGTGCTCGTTGTTCCCAGCTGATATGTGCCAGATTTTTTATAGCGGGCCTGTGGCTGCTGCTTGAGCGGTGAAACAACTATAATTACTGTTGCCTCCCAGAGATGGCCTCAATTACAAACAAACTTTGGTGAATGCAAATTAAGACGGCTGTTTTGTGTTCCGGATTTGAGATATGGCTATCACGTGTTTCTCTGTCTCTACGCATGCTCCTTCTCTTCTGTATGTTTCATAGTGCCACTGGATCATTTAAGGGTTAGATTATTAAGGGGTAAGAAATAATAAAAAGCTGTAAAACATCTGCTAACGCCTCTCTTCAAACCTGTTTTAGCTGTTGTAATGCATTCAGACTTCCAGTCCCACAAGTTGTGTTTACTGAAATATGCAGAGCTGTTAAAAAAAGTATTCCAATATCAAATAATGATCAAAAGATTATTTCATTTCTTAAAGGACTAAAAGCTATCTGTTCCAACCAGACTTTATGGATAAAACTAAACAAACCCTATATACAATAACTGGTCCTGCAAATGCTTCTATCATTTGCCATTCAGCTTTTCTTGGCAAAGTTGTTCTTATTCAACCATAACGGAAGGTTTTCAAGCATGAACAGCCTCTTTAAGATCATGTTTGGATAATAGAAGTGCTGTGGATCATTTCTCCTACTGCACAACTTGAGTCTTAAGGGTACCAATTGAGTTGAAGAGCAGATTTGGTGGTTTTATCAAATAAGGTAAGTTGTCCAGGTGCTGAAGAAGCACAGCTGCCTAAAACTATCACACAAACCTCCACCATGTCTGACCCTCTTTTCTAAAATACTGTCAGTTCTAGACTGGATGTACTGTGATCTACGCTTTCCAGAACGGTCCACTTTTGCTTCGTCAGTCCACAGAATATTTTCCTAAAAGTCTTGGGAATCTTCAAGATTTTGTTTTCTTGGTAAATTTGCGACAGGCCTTCGTGTTCTGCAAGGTCAGCAGTGGTTTTCGCCTCAGAGCACTCTCATGGATGACTTTTGTTTTCCTTTTTCTTGAGTCATGAGTCAACTGAGGCAAACGAGAACTGCAGTGCTTTATATGTTTTTATGGATTCTTCTGTGAACTCCTAGATGAGTCTTTGGTGTACTTTTGGAGTAATCTTTGTAGGCAAGCTTCTTCTTTTTATAATGACTCTCATTAAGTCCAAAAGCCTTAGAAATGGCTTTGAAACTCTAACTGATGTCAATGACTATATTTATGTGTGCTCATAAATTGTTTTTTTGAGATCTTTGGCAGTAATCAGACCCTGGGTTTAGCTAGTAAAATGAAACAAAAAAAATGCTTGCACATCTTTGGGTTAAATCTGTGCCAAATATGTAAGAAACACGCTTCATTAGGGCTCTGCTTATTTTAGTGTAAGTGCTTTTTCCTGACAAAACCAGAAGAATGGGTCATAGGGTTGTACACATTGGGTAGCTTGAGTTGGCCTTTATTATAGCCGTAAATGATGGACCAAGAATTTGCAGATGATGCCATTGGAATAAAAGGAAACCATAACATAGACATTCAGTTTTTCTAATTTCTTTGAAGAGTTTTTGCTTTGATTTGTATGTTGAAGGTTTTCGAGTGTCAAGAGATCAACAACAATTACAAATGTACTCCACAAATTTGGCTTTTGCTGAGTGACAAGTAGTGTCATCTAAAGTTTGCCAGACACATCCCCGACAGCAAAAGTCGTTGGCAATGAATCCGGCCCAGAGACCACAAAAGTTCTGGCCTAGATCCACATCCCGACTTCTGGCCAGTGTCCTTTGGCACAATGGGCCAATACCAGTATGGATCCATTTTTGCAAATCAGGACCAAACCTGGTCCGGCCCTGGGCCAGATGTGAATTATGTTGTGATCCGGTCCCACTCTGGCCCACATCCGAAAAAACTGACATGTTCCTGGGTCCTGAAGCCAACATCCTGGTCAGCTCCGTGTGGCAGTCATAAAACGGATGTGACTAAATGATGGATGTGCCGCTCTGGAATCAGATCTGGTAAGGAGTCCGCTGCTCTCAGGGAAAGTAAGGGACATAGAAAACATCCCTTACGGAAAAAAACATGGATTTCCCATGGGGCAGAATCACATGTGGAAAATCTTTAACCCCTGCGGAATTCACATGTGAAAACATCTTGAAAAAGCATGTGAACAAATTAAATATTTTTGAAGGAAAAAAATATCAATGTGAATAACTGTAAACTGTGACTGTACATAAAAATGATTTGTTTATTGCATAAGCAATTAAAAATTTGAATAAAAAAATATTAAAGAAAAAAAGAAAAAAGAGATGTGTGAAAATCATGTCACCACCTGTGTTTTCCACACATTTCCCACTTGAAATAGGAACATTTTCATGGTAATAAAATGTGAAGCCCATGGGATAACACGTAAACCACATGTGAAACATGTTATTTTCCATACAAAACTGACATGTGAAAAATATCTGAACCCCATGTAAAACCATACATGTGAAGTCCAGGTACCACATGGGACAACATGTGTTATCATGTGAAGAACATGTTCAAGCCATAAGACTTTACATGGGGTGGGGGTCTCAGCCTTGCCTCCTCCGGGCGCCCTGTGTGCCTCGGCTGCTGTGGCTGATCTACCGCTGCAGATTGCTCCCTTGATGGCGTTTCCTTACCTGACTCATCTGCATTCGGCCCAACATCCTTTTTATGTTCTTTTTATTGTTGTTTATATGTGTTTGTGTGCATGGGAGTTGAGTTGGCGGGAGGGGGGTATAACTGTGATCATGCTTTCAAATCTGTAGGTGAGGGATAGGAATGTGGTTTATGTGGGGTCATTTTAATCTGTAAAGCACTTTGAGTTGCAGGTCTTGTATGAAAAGCGCTTTATTGTCATGTTTGGTTTCTCAATGAGGGACTCTAATTTCGAGCAGCAAACCCAGACGACAAGATAATTAAAAGGGTTATTTGAACTGGATCGGGAAGCGAGAGAGAACCAGGGAGATCGTGCCGGATCGAGGGGATCCGGGAAATGGGAAGGGGAACAGGTAAGTGATTAGTTAAGGTTATGAAGATTCTATAGTTAGGGGACTTGGATGATGAAAACAGTTCTTACTTGGTTGTCGGCTTCTGGAAGACTTGGAGGAGGTATGTTGGAAACAGGAGATGAGTTTGGCTGGGGAGTGGATGGTTTTTGTTGTTGAAGCGTCTTTGTTCTTACAGGTGGAGACGTCGGAGGGCGGACAGGCAGGCGTAGGAGAGCGGCGGAGTCCAGGTGAGTTCCTTGTGTTTGATTTACAGGTGGGGTGGAACGGAGACTGACCAAGGTTGAATCCAGAGTTCACCGAGAAGAGTCTTTGTCGAAGGAATGTCCGGAGCAGAATCTACGAGGGAGAACAGGAGAGGTAAGTAACTTGAGATAATTTCTTCTAAAAGATTCTTTAAACAAAGCTCAAAGGTAAGGTTTTGCCTGTGTATCACGCTTAGAGCGAGAGCAATCTGGCGCCAGTCTTCAGGATCCACTCCCCTTAAGAATGGTAATGCTGACGAGGTCTGATGGAGAGCACCTGCTGCAGAACCTGCCGGTCACGCCCCCTATAGAACAAAGTAAGAACAAACAACCACACCCGCTCACCCAGCACACAGCTGCAGAGATCAAACATTTATAAATAAAGTTTGATTGATTGATTGATTGATTGATTGATTCCGTAACGGACGGAAGAAGGTGTTTTTGTATGGATGAGATCCAAATGGCAGAACATTTAGTAATGTTCTGCCCTACATTACTAAATTACAACTATAATGCATGAAGAAGGGCTAACTCTGCACATCACCCTGAATACATCATTCTAACCATGGAACCTGATGGAGGCAGCATAATGCTCTGGGAATGTTTTTTCTTCATCGACAGGGAAGTTGATGGAAAGATGAATAGAGTTAAAAACGGGTCAGGACTGCAAGAAAAACTGTGCAGTGCTACAAAAGACTTCAGACTGGCACAAGCTGGATAATGACCAGAGCTTTAATTGAATGATTTAAATCAAAGCATATTCATGTGTTAGAATGGTCTAGTCAAAGTCCAGATCTAAATCAAGTTGAGAATTTGATGTTTAGACAAACCATCCATACAAGCTGACTGAGATTGAGCTATTTTGCAAAGAATAGGACGGGGGGGACCTTAATGTGCAAACCAACAAAACTGGTTTAAAGGGAAAATCCATAAAAAGAACCGTTCATTAGGTGTGTATTCTTATTTGGCCGCCCCAGGTATTTTTAGGCTCATTTTGAATGCCTTCACGTTGCTATAATAGAATTTAGTAATGAGTTTGATGAAGTATATATTTTTTTAATAATGTAATTCACAGTACTGCTCAGAAATGCTTTGTACTCCTTCATTAGCCCAAAGCACCCATACGTTTAAGAAAAAGAAGATGTATGCAGTTTCTCTTTGACAAATGAATTCCTCACCTTTTCCTGCAATAACAACGTCCCAACGGAATTAACAAATAAACCAATTTCTTTATTATATGAATTTATTGTCTCATTACGATTGAACTTATTCAGACAGGATAACCTTAACTTTTTAATTATATTCCATCAAACAGTGTTTACATGTTTAATTTCGTCGACTTTGATCTCCTGGAGTTGCTGCACAAAATGCTCCACAACATCATTACAAAAGAAAATCAAAGCAAACAGCATGCAGGTGCATATACTGAAATAGGTGAATAAAAAAAAATTTCAAACTTAAATCCAGCGAGATTAAAAGCAGGCAGTGTTTAAAGTTTATTTTAGGGAAGGGCAGCGAATTATTGTGGGGGGCCATTAAAAGTTCAGTGCCGGGAAAGAAATCAAACTAATGGTCTAACCAATCTTGTGTGTTCACCATTGGTTGCTGAACCATCAAACCACATAAACACCATGTGGTCTCAGCCGCTGTTCTAATTCCTTCTGTTAGCTGCTTTTTTGTGTTGACACGAAGAGCTGCAGGACCAAAGCTAATTTTGCAAACTTTGACATCCAGCGAAGGACAAGCAAGAACTCTCTTTTCCTCCACTTTGGCTTGACCCAGCCTGTAAATACGGCCACAAAACAACGCTTTTCTTTCTGAAATGTCTTTACTAAGTTTTCTTGCTGAATTTTTCCACAATACCCAACATTCCAGCTGAGTGCTGTAATGTTTTGCGCGACAGACTCTTAGTGTAATGTGTTCTGAACTAAAAAAAATATATACAGTGCCTTACAAAATCATTAAAACCGCTTGAAATCTTTCACATTTTTGTCACATTACTGCCTCACTGTAGCATCAGCTGGAAGCATCATGTGGATCGAGAACGCAGCGTCTCTTCATGATGCTGTTTGTTGACAAATGTTCTATGTCAAACCTGTTAGGCCTTCACAGAATAGCTGGATTCAAATTACGATTAAATTACACACACGTGGACTATTTACCAAGCAGACCACTGAAGGTAACTTTTTGCGCCATTTCTTTGGGGGGTGATTACAAAAGCAACGTTTCAGATTTTACAGGGTCTCTGTGGGGGTCTTGAAAAGTATTAAAAGTTGATTAACTGATTAAAGGAAAATGAAAACCCTTCGAAATTATTAAAAAGTCTTAAATTGATTTTGTAAAATCTCAAATTTGGTTGGTATTGACATGTTTGTAAAATATGTTTTTTTCTCAAAAAAACTGATGCAAGTTAACTAATAAAATAAAGTAATTTTTCGTTCTTTTATGCCACACCTTTTATGCTCGGGTTCCCATACCAGGTGATTTCACGTACTATCCTTACAGACGTGCCGTCGTCCATTTGACATATCCCGCTAATTTAAATGAGCAGATTCAGAGCTAGAAGTTGAGTATTTTCAACAGTGGCTGAAGTCTGGGATCAAAAACAACTGGGAGGCTCACTGTGCGTTTTGTAAAAAAAAAAAATCAGTGTTGCCTCAATGGCCATCAACGCAATCAAATCGCAAATGAATGGCCATAAAACCGCCGCCCTTAGTGCATTACAACAAGTCTTGATTTTGTTTTAGAAGATCCTAAAAAAAGTATTGAAAAAGTATTAAAATTCATTTTGAGATCCCTGCATAGATTTTAAAATCCATGCAGAATTTTCTTAAGCTTTACAGCTTTGCACTACGTTCAGCCGATCCCTTGCCTAAAATCTTAACCAAATACGTTGACGTTTGAAATCTTGAAATCTAAGGGTTAAGAATACTTTTGCAAGGCACTGTATGCTCCAACATCATGGTTCTGGTGGTCATTCCATGAAGAGAGAAAGAGAACATTTCTCATCTCAAGCATGAATCTGAAACAGCAACACAGAATCTGCGCCGTACTTTCCACCAAGGGGATGATAGCTGCTGTTTTGATTCAGTGGTCTCTAACACAGTGGCTCTAATCAGGCACCGTGGAGAGTTTAATTGACCCTCTTTTGCAATTATCATTAATTAGCACCTCTGTTGGTAGATAGTGCAGCCAGCAGACCTGCGCCACAAATGTCTTGCTGTTTTTGCAGTGCACCACTGTCTCAGGTTCAGCCAACAAGCTGCTTGGAACTAAATCTGCTCCTGAACTGAACCGCTCTCCCGCCCCCTTGCAGCTGTTTATGTTATAAAAGCAACTTGGCCCTGCTGCGTACAGAGCCAGTCTCATGAGCAGATGCACGAGGCTGTGTATGGATTATCTTTGTTTGACAATGCTCTGCTGGAGGTTATTAAACCCTGTTACTTTATGACAACAACATGCCATACTGGGGTTACTTTTTTTCCTTCTTCCATGGAATAAACTGTACACAGCGTATGAACCAAAACACATCAGTATTACTATGGGTTTAAAGCAAATCAACAACTTAACCTGTATAATGTATAAAATGTACGATGTACAAAAGTGTTGCTCATTGTATCATAACATAATTCAGGTATTGCTACTGGGTCTCTAAATAATTACATGGCGTTTACTTTTCACAAACCCCTTTTTGCATGTTGGCTTAATTTTGGTTTAAAGACATGCTATAGTTAAATCTACCATAGTGTGGTATATGATCAGTTGGTCCCTTAAGATTTAATTTAGTTTACCTAAAATAAATCAAGCAAAAATTTTAACAATAAGATTCAAACAATGTATTCTGAAATAATAATTAGCAATAATTAGATATTGTGGCACGAGACTCCATGATCTTTCTTTTAAAGTGAACATCTAAACTCAGCAAAAAAAGAAACGTCCTCTGACTTTCAATTGTTTTTAATTTCAGTAAACTTAATGTGTGTAAATATTGGTATGAACACTAAAATAGTCAACACCATAAGACATAAACTAAAAATGTTTTACAGACATGTGACTAACAGAAATAGAATAATGTGTCCTTGATTGAAGGGAGGCTCAAAATCAAAAGTACCAGTCAGTATCTGGTGTGGCCACCAGCTGCTTGAAGTACTGCAGTGCATCTCCTCCTCATGGACTGGACCAGATTTGTCACTTCTTGCTGTGAGATGTTACCCCACTCTTCCACCAAGGCACTTGCAAGTTCCTGGACATTTCTGGGGGGAATGGCCCTAGCCCTCACCCTGCGATCCAACAGGTCCCAGACGTGCTCAATGGGATTGAGATCCGGGCTCTTCGCTGGCCATGGCAGAACACTGACATTGCTGTCATTCAGAAACTCACGCACAGAACGAGCAGTATGGCTGCTGGCATTGTCCTGCTGGAAGATCATGTCCGGATGAGCATGCATAAAGGGTACCACACGAGGGAGGAGGATGTCTTCCCTGTCCCGCGAGGCATTGAGATTGCCTGCAATGACAACAAGCTCAGTCCGATGGTGATGTGATATACCGCCCCAGACCATGACGGAACCCCCACCTCCAAATCGATCCCACTCCAGGGTTCAGGCCTCGGTGTAACGCTCATTCCTTCGACGATAAACACGAATCCATCCATCACCCCTGGTGAGACGAAACCGTGACTCATCAGTGAAGAGCACTTTTTCCCACTCCTGTCTGGTCCAGCGAAGGTGGGTTTGTGCCCATAGGCGGCGTTGTTGCTGGTGATGTCTGGTAAGGACCTGCCTTACAACAGGCCTACAAGCCTTCAGTCCAGCCTCTCTCAGCCTATTGCGGACAGTCTGAGCACTGATGGAGAGATTGTGTGTTCCTGGTGTGACTCGGGCAGATTTTGTGGCCATCCTGTACCTGTCACGCAGGTATAATATTCAGATGTACCGATCCTGTGCAGGTGTTGTTACACGTGGTCTTCCACTGCGAGGATGATCAGCAGTCCTTCCTGTCTCCCTGTAGCGCTGTCTTAGGCGTATCACAGTGGTGACATGGCAATTTATTGCCCTAGCCACATCAGCAGTCCTCATGCCTCCCTGCAGCATGCCTAATGCACGTTCAAGCAGATGAGCAGGGACCCTGGGCATTTTTCTTTGGGTGTTTTTCACAGTCGGTAGATAAGTCTCTTTAGTGTCCTGCGTGTTTAGAACTGTGACCTTAAATGGCTACTTTCTGTAAGCTGTTAAGGTCTTAACGACCATTCCAAAGGTGCATGTTAATTAATAGATTATGGTTAATTGAACATGCATGGGAAACATTGTTTAAACCCTTTACAATGAAGATCTGTAAAGTTGTTTGGATTTTTACAACATTATTGTTGAAATACACAGTCCTGAAAAAGGGACGTTTCTTTTTTTGCTGAGTTTATAAAAGATCTTTAAAACATTGTTAAAAGTCATGCCAATGAGCTACAACAACACTTAGGCTAATTTCCCTCTGGGATCAATGAAGTATTTTTGAATTTGAATTGAATTTGAATTTTGAAATGAAATGCCACTTTCTTATTATTGTTTGTCTGGCAGTATTTTGGGAACACAGTAAAAAACAGTCACAATCATGATGCAAATGATTTATATGTAAGGCAAAAATAGAAGTTTTTTTTTTTTTTTTAACAGCTAACAATGGTTAACTTAACTTTTGAGCAACTCATAATAAGGGGCTTAGGGGGCCAGGCCTGCCCAAGACAGATTACAACGCCCGTATAAAATAAATTGCAAACATGCAATGTATTGACCAAACACAACCAGCAGAGGGGGGTGTAGGCTATTAATCAGGACGTTTGGAGGCAGTAAAGAAGATACTTTGATATGGTTTTATGCCAAAATGGACATTAGAGCTTGGCTTAATAAAAACAAGAGCAAAACTAGCACAAGCAGGGACGATGCTAATACAACACCAGTCTTAGAGAGGCAAGTGCAACCTTGAGTGGCATTCTGGTCCACACTCCATACCGGTCGATGGCGGTAATCTGGTAATTTGTTATTTGCCAGCCCAAATGAACATCACAAGGAAGAAGAAGAAGGGTGTTGCTGTGTTGTTTTTGGGCTAATATAAGCATGCTAACGATAGTTTTGATGAACTCTTTGTAGGAAGTACAAGAAGGAAAGTTTTTTTTGTGCCAAATTATGTTGGATTGTGGACGTAAGACTTACTCTTTTATTGGAGCACATTCTTTGGATTGTTGTGAATGTAAAAAAAGAGAGTCCGAGTTGGCTCTGTTCTTTCAATGATATGTGGCTTCAAACGGTGAGTTGTACCTTATCTTGCTTTCTGACAAAAGCGTTTACTGTGTCTACAGCTAAGATTGTATCCTTGATTGACATACATAATTGCAATCTGAAGAATCTTATCTTTCCAATGATGTCTATGATATGTACACAAAAGTGATGTCACGAAAGGGCCTTTCTGTGTGGAGTTTGCATGTTCTCCCCGTATTCCCTTGTGTGTGTGAGCTACTCCCTCAAAAACATGCACTTGTCCTGGGGCTATGTACTGCCTCCTCCTGGCCGGCCAGGGCGCCTGAAGCGTTGGGGAGGACCTGGCTGGAATAACGTGATCCTTCCACGCGCTACGTCCAGCCGGGGAAACCCCGCCCCGTCAGGTGAAAAGAAGGGCCTGCTCACTCCCCAAGCATGAAGGGGGCTTGGGTTTCAGTGCGGGGCCCTCCCGGGGCTGGCAGAGGGAGAGTGGAACCCCAGGACTAGAACCAAGGTAGGAGCACTGGGTGATAAATAATGGGAAAAAAACGTGGAATAAAAAAAAAAAAAAAAATGATGTCACCAATTAAAAATGTGCAGGGGGTAAATAAAAAGACTGACCCCCAGAATAAGCCACAGCCCCCCTAGCTATACATTCCTCTGGCGCCCGGTCTGGGTGTATGTGCATCTAGACTTAAGTACCTTAGCTTACTTGTTTAGTTTAAGCTTCATGCTAAACCAGTAAAACCAACTCAAATACATTAAAATACAATGCCAAACTATATATTATAAATATCCACAGTAAAGTACTTTTTATGAAGTTTTTTTTTACTGAGTGATGCTACTGATTGCCCTTTAGGTCTACATTTCTATCCAAGTCCATGGTTGACTTTGACTTCTAATTTTAATGAAAAGTGGCTGCATCACACAAACACCTTATATTACCTATGGATGCACTCTATCCAGTATGCTCTTTTTTACCCACAGTAGTTAAAAAAAGAGAAAACTTAGCATTAGAAAGCTCACTTTCTGTTTCTAGCAGCTTGATCGATCTAAGAAATAAAACACAAACCTTAGAGATCAAAGGTCGAGTGTGGGTGTATGTTTGTGGGGCTTTTTGTTGTTTTTTTTTACTCTGACCTTGAACTACAATGTACAACTTGGCCTCTAATTGGTAACATCTCGCAGAATGTGAAATGTGTATTTAACCGAGCGGCCCCCAAAACAGTCAGGTCACAAACCTGGACACTATCTAGCGCAAAAGGACAATAAAACTGTATTTTTTCTTTCATTTCTGCAACGATGCTGTCTGAAACCTCACTTAGAAGGGAGAAAGGTCCAAGAGGGATGAGAAGGTATTCAAGAAGTAATGATGTTTCCTCAGTTCTGATGATCTATGAGACAACTACTTAAGTTCAGGGAGCCCACAAAGAAACCTAATTGATTTCCTACTGATTATAGTCCATTTAGTGGCTGATTTAAAAGTGCTTACGAGCAATCCATTAGTTGCAATCGATGGTCAATATTTAAGGTGAGAAGATTAAGAACAGGGTTTGTTAACACTGTATTTTTCAGTCTATTCTCTAGTAAAACACAATTTTAGTCTTGGACTGTATTCAGGCACAACTGTAAATCAGCTGCAGTCCCTTGCAAAAGTATAAAGTTATGCCACAACCCCAAAATGAGAGTGTATTTTAACTGGGATGTTATTTGATAGGCCTGCACAATGGCCCAATTAAAGTCCAGATCTCAATAAATCTGAGACAAGACTTGAAAGGATTTGTTACAAAATCAAAAACCAAATATTGTTTTCCTTCTAGTTCACAATAACGAACAACTCAATGTGTTGATCTATCACATAAAATCCAAGCTTGTGGTTGAAATGTGAAACGATAATGAGAAGTTCAAGGGGTACGACTACGTCTGCAGGGCACTGTACTTCCCAATCATCCAATAGAGCGATGCACTGCCACAGCCTGAGAAGATATAAGAAAAAAGACTTATTTGGAGACACTAAAATCAGGATAAAGAGACTTCTAACCATACTGTCATTTCAAAGTGTGAAGTACTATGTTTGTAGTGTCTATTTGTGTATGGATCTTTGGCAGAGAAGTATTTAGAACTGCCTTTTGTTTCCAGTTAAACTTACTTATGTGACAGCTGGGTGCAGTTTGCTATGGGCGCTAGCTGCCTGAGTCAGTGAAAGTTTGGACAAATCAAAGGAAAGTCAGTCAAAAAAGCCTCCTTATTGTGGTAGCTCACATGACACCACCAAATTTAAACTAAAGAAGCAAAAGAACAGAAAATAAAGAAATGCGACGTTAAAAACAGCTTGCAGGAATTTAGACGCCCAACAAAAGATCATAATGGTGCTTTGCATGAAAAAAAAAATGTTTTCTACCAATTGTGATACCATTTGTAGAAAAGAGGAGAAAGTCGAATGCTATAGAAATCATTCGTAAAATATATTGTTCAGAAGCTGAAAGATATCCCAGCTTCCACTAGGAGAGCTGCACCCCAAACAGGACGCCCTAAACTTTGTGAATTTATTTACAAGTACGTAAAAATGATAAATTATGTCTTTTTGTATCGTCAAACATATTCTAAATTAGATTGAAATTTCTAATTTGAAAATAGCAAATTAATTTAGGCCTGTCAAAATATAGATACTTCGATATAAACAACACTAAAGGAAAGTTATCTCTTTAAAAACACTCACTTGATACAAATCTATACAAACTGACTGAGAAGTATTTTGGTAAACAGGACAAGCCGAAGGATGATTATTTACGACCTTTTTACTAAGAAGCAGGGACAACAGAGCACACCTGTCACAGGAATCTTAAAAAGCAGACAGTCTGATGTTTCAGATGCAATTTAAAAGGTCTGTCCGCTACTGTATCTGCAACGTTGATGTAATAAACATCCAGCTGTTGTGAAGTAGTGAACCAGCTAATGTTCGCTGTTTAGACATCAATAGCAGGGGCTGCGCAGTGGCACAGTTGGTAGCACAAGATCATGGGTTTGGTCTTTCTGCATGGAGTTTGCATGTTCTCCCTGTGCATGCGTGGGTTCCCTACGGGTACTCCGGCTTAACTCCCACAGCCCAAAGACATGGGTGTTAGGGTAATCGGTCTCTCTAAATTGCCCTCAGGTATGAATGTGTGTGTGCGTGCATGGTTGGTTGTTCTGTGTGTGTTGATGTTGCCCTGCGATGGACTGGCAACCTCTCCAGGGTGTACCCCGCCTCTCGCCCGATGAATGCTGGAGATAGGCACCAGCCAACGCCACAGCCCTGTAAAGGATAGAGGGCACATGTAATGGATGGATGGATGATTTTTCTAAACTGTCCATATAAGTCCCTATTAGGATCTGGTGACCTGTCCAAGATGTACTTTACTTCCCGCCGGATCTCTGGAGATTCGCACCTGTGACCTTCCATGACCCTGCATGGATAAGCAAACATGGACAATGGATAGATCATCCCTACTAGAAAGAATCACATGCCTTCAAAAAAGGTTACCTAAAGCATCTCTACTCAAAAGTATATCAAACAACCACTAAAAGTGGGCTTTTGCACACATTAGTTTTATAAATCACGAAGGAACTGCCAGAAGTTTGCTTAAAACTATGAATCATGCTTAGTCATTGTTGGCTTGTTCAGCTAATGACTAAAAGTTATCCATCAGAGGCTACAGTATTTTCACACTGCAGGCAAATGTGCATCAAGTCTGACTTTTTTTGCCCATATGCGACCTATATCTGATTTTATCATGACAGTCTGAACAGCACAAACCCTAGGTCACTCCCGATGTGGTACAAATCCAATACATATCTGATGTTTTTGGGGATTGATTGAGGGATTGCTGTGATTAGAGTCTGCATCAATGGGGCCCAACTCCTTTTCAATGACTCAATGCAATCTGCTGGGATTCCTTAAAAAGAAAACTTCAGTAAACAGAGCACGTTGTGTGTGACGTCTTGTCTTCTACTGCGCCTGTTGGCGGCTGAGGGCCGCAAACTGTTCACACTGCAGCGTGTTTGCTGTCGCATTTTACTGTGTGAACAACCACACACACAAATAAATCTGATTTAATCCAAAAAATCGAGCATTAAGACTTGCAGTGTGTACCTAGCCATAGTGAGTTTTAGACTGATATGATTGTCAGTTTCCTTTTTACTATGTAAAAAGTTAAATATGTGGAATTGCTCAGAGTATGTCAATGGTCTACTCAGTGTTCTAATGAACCGGTTAATCCACCTCTGTCTCTATGAATCTGAAGCGCTCTAACTTTAATTCCTCCCTCCTTTCCCCCTCAAACAATAACCAGTCCATACAAGATGTGAAGAGAAAGAAGTGACAGCAGTCTGTGTCACGTAAAGGAGACATTCCCCACAGTCTCTCCGTCATGCCGGTGGCCTCAACTACTCCTACAAAACAAAATTGGTTGACCAGAAAGGTTTAAATAATGAAAACCCTTCGTGATGAATCTATCCTAACAAGGCTCCAAGTTCCTTCATTGGAATATGTGTTTTCAATCCATTTAAGATATGGTGCCTTGCATGAGCTTTCCTAACCACTTAACTGTTTCACATCTTCTCACAACTGAACCACAAATTTCAGTGTATTTTAGTAGGATTTTATCGACCATGGAAGGATAGATGTTTTCAAAATGTTTTACAAAATAGAAATTGGAAAAGTTTGTATTCATGCCCCTTTAGTCTCATATCCCTAACTACAAGCCAACAAGTTGCCTTCAGAGTTAATAGAGCACATTTGAGTGTATTTTAACCCAAAAAAGCCTGATTAAAGCTGAGCCAACTCCAACTTGTGGTCGATCAGGCACCATTATTTGACATAACTTCACACGAACACCACCAGGCAAATCAGTTGCTACCACTACGTAGGTATGCATGTGAGTGACCTCACTTTCCCGGACCAGTCAGTCCATAGGTGTGCGTGTTGGGTCGTCTCAGCCCGCTTCGGACTGAGGCAGAGGTAGTCCGAAAGTAGGAGTCAGCTTGGGACCAGACAAACATAGTGAACGCATGCTAAATAGGGGCTGACTTGACCCGGGAGGGGGGGTGAGTTGACCCTAGTGGAAAAGGGGCATAAGATCCTTTAAAGTCTGCGGAACGCTGCTGGATCTTTTTACTAGTCTTTGGTCACCAGCGTTCTGTCCTACGCTTTTGTGTCCTGGGGTGGGAGCATCTTTTAATGCATGTATGTTTTCCCATAAAAGGACCCCACATAAACCACATTTCCATCCCGCCTCCACAGATTTAAGAGCATGATCCCATTTATACCCCCTCCCCCCAACCCAACTCCCACACTTAAGAGCAACAATAAAAAGGACATTGGGCTGACTACAGATGAGCCAGGTAAGGAAACGCCATCAAAGGAGCCATCTGCACCAGCAGCAACACATCAACAGCAGCAGCCGAGGCACCAACACAGGGCGCTCAGAGGAGGCAAGGCCGAGACCCCCACTTCCACCCAAGCTCCACCTGGAGAGCACCCAGGCAGCTACAGCCAACTACCGCTTCCGAGACAGAGGGCTCCCATCGAGGAAACACTGGAAGGAAGATTAAAATAACAGATAAAAATATAAAGATAAAAAGAAGATAACTATGTTAAGATAAAGTAGTAAAACAGTGATAAAGTTTAATCAAGTAAACCATGCAGAGTAATTAAACAGGCTATATTAAAAATAACCAGTTAAAAACTAGGCTAAAAAGGTGAGTCTTAGGCCTACTATTAAAAACATGGACGTTCTCTGCGGCCCTGAGGTCCTCCGGCAGCTCGAATGGGTATGCACTGCTGACTGAGGTGGGGTTGGATCAAGATTTGGAAAACCATGTACCGTTTACCTTCCATTTTAAAATTCTTCCCTACTTTAAGTTGGTATGTCACTTAAAATCCAAAATAAGATCATAGAAGTTTATGCTTGTAACGTGAGAAAATCATTACATTTTTGGTGGGTTACGACTTCAAAAGCGACTGTATATCCTTGGACTTTGTGTATATTTGGATGTTGTTCGGTGTGTAATCCTGTTGGTTTCAGACTAATATCGACCCAACACCATCCCCCCCCAAACTGTTTTATGCATCTGATGTGGGGTATGAATGAGCTGGCAGGCAACTCATCTGGAGCCTCAGGTGAAAGAGAAGATGTCTGCTACTTATCCCCTGCTGAGCGTTGTTATAAACAATCAATACCATTAAATTCCACTCCAAATCAAAGTAATTTTATGGATGTGTGAGAGAGAAAGAAAGAAAGATACATTGAGACGCACGCACACAAACTCTCCCATGTCCACAAATCATCCTTGAATAATGCTGTACATGTGTGATTTATCTTTAATGTTTGGGCTTCGCACGATGTGATTCACAGACACTTAGCTTCAAGGAGCCCGTCATCTCCAGGTTGCGGGCTCTTGTAGAGATGCCGCCTCTCTTGTCACCACCTTTGATCGTGAAATGCATATTTCATGGCCAGTGTAATGTCAATGAGTCCTGGACTAATCCACCTCAGAGCCACTGGGAGCACACCCAATGATAAGGGTGAGTGAACTCAAACAGACTCAGATAAATATTGTATTTTACGAGAAGAGGGGAGAAAGATGCGATGCAGCCAAGGGACACCGAGGGGGAGGGTAAGATAGCGGGAGGGACTGGCAGAAAAAGAGGCATTTGAAGAAGGAGACAAAGAAGCAAGACATGGAGACGGAGCGATAGAAGGGGGAAAAAAAAGAAAGTGGGCTTTGGTTACTGCAGGCCAAATCTCGCCATCAAGAGACACAGAACACTGGTTGAGATGAATTTCTGTCGAGTTTACACATCCCCTGCTGCGTTGACCCTAAAAACATACAATATTCAGGTCACCAGCAGCTTGTTTCAGATACCTTATGGCCTAATCTCAGATCCATGCATCATTAAAGCTATATGATCTCCTCCAACAACCAGGAGTTTAAAGTAAAAAATAAATACATATTTCTTTTCTGCTCAATGTTTTAATCATTAAAAGATATGTTCTCACTAAGAGATCATGCATTTTCCAATATGGCCTTGGAGAACAGATCCAAAAACATCCCCGGTGAGCTGGCAAATGGCTCAAACACACCACGCTAGCAAACGGCAGGGGAGCGCTGGGACCCAAACGGCAGCTAGATTTAAAACTCATTCTCAGGCAGGCAGAAGATGAAGCTTCCTTTAAGATGGTCAAATGTTTACATACATTTGTCATTCCAATTAACACCATGTTAATAGTGATATATCACATACAATTCAATTTCTGCCTCCTATTTTATATGATGGGAAAGTTAAGAGTCTTGTTATACAATTGTAACTGTAGACACAGCAAGCCCCCCGAAAGAAATATAATCTTTAAACTCACCATTCGTAGCGTCATATATAATAATGTAGTGTGTGTAATGTATATTATAATGTAACAAATTAATTAATAAAACCGAACTATCTCGAAGGGTCTGATTACAGTTTTCCATAAAAATAGTTAGTCCATGACAAGTCTGAGGTCCAGAAAAAGGCCAAGCCCACCACGATAAAACTGTACTGTATTCTTCTGCTTCCGCTTCCCATTGTCATCACGTTGGCTAACATGCCGACAAAAACCTACAAATATCCCTGCGCATGCCTAGAAGTGTTAGCTTTTGATGGACACCTTGATCTTGATCCAATAGGTGACGGGTTTCCCCTTCTACTGTGGCAAATTTTCCACCAATAGCTGATGGGTGAAAAGTCAGTTCGTTTCTTTCTTCTTTGTGTAATTCAAACCAATCACGGCGCAGGATTCTGATGATTGACACATCAAATAGCCAACGCAAAGCTGTAAACGCAGATATCTCACGACATTGTAAATGCAGAGTGTAAAATGGCTTTCAGCAACGTGTCAAAACACCCTTGGTTGTCAAAATACAACATAGAGGAACCCCGCTTTGTTTGAGAAGAGGCACTAATGATTCGGACGATTTTCTTTTTTTAATCAGAGGGGTGCAGTGAGGAGTTATGCATTCAGCCTGGAGAGGGCGCCTCTGGCACACCTTTGGCACCTTTTGACTTTTAATTCGAAAAATGTGCAAAAAACAAATGTTTTGGTTTATTGCTGTCAAATTTGGTGTAGATAAAGGTAATAATTCAGGCTTTAGCCCTACAGTGTGTTTTAGGTCACCACTTCATTCTAAAGCCACCCTTACAGAAAAGACACTTGTTTTCACATGGGCAAAATCATATGTGATCACATGTGAAAAGTCTTTGAGCCATGTGAAATTCACATGTGAAAACATGTAAAAAAAAACATGTAAGATGTGTGAAAAACACGTGACCACCTTTGTTTTGCAAACATTTCCCGTGTGAATTTGGAACATTTTCATGGTAACAAACTGTGCGACCAATATACATCCACATGTGAACCCCATGAGATAACATGTGAAACATGTTATTTTCCACATAAAACCTACATGTGAAAAAATGTGTGAAACCCATGTTGAATTACATGTGAAGCCCATGTGAAGCCTATGTGATTACATGTAAAACCCATGTAAAACCATACATGTGAAGCCCATGTGAAGCCTATGTGATTACATGTAAAACCCATGTAAAACCATACATGTGAAGCCCATGTGAAGCCTATGTGATTACATGTAAAACCATACATGTGAAGTCCATGTGTGCTACACATGTGGTTTACCAGGTACCACATGTGAAGAACATATCCAACCCATGTGACTTTTCCATAAGGGCAGTTTTAAAGCATGTATTTTTAGAATATAAATAGGCAGACATAAAATTTAAACTTTTCCAGTGTATTAAACATCATATTACTTGGTAACAATACCACTTAGACATAATTTCAGTGTTCTGGGAGAAATTCCAGAGTGTTTTCTTTCCAAAGAGACCCCAGCCATGTCTCTACTCAAAATGGTTCAAGAACAGCTTTAATTTTAATTTGAGTCTGCGTTTTTTAAAGAATGTAGGGCGGAAATTGCAGCAATGTTAAGGGTAAAGCTTGTTTAACCTTTCCAAAAGGTATGGTCTGATTTCTGCGTCCAATTTGCACATAATTCAATACACGGTACAAAAAAGTTTAAGTTGAATCATTAAAACCCCCAAATTGATATGATATTAACGCCCATAATGAGACATGAGTATTCATGTAGACATACTTTTCTGATTCCATCTCATCCTTAGTTCCTCAACCTCACTTGCTTTTCAATTTCTCCACAGGCTCAAGCTTAGAGCACCCCAGAAGGACACTCTCACAGAAACTCTGAGGCTTTTGTGGATTTTTTTCCTCATGGTGTCTTGTCTGATCCCTCTTCATAAGCTCTTTGCAGGTGATGTGACGCCACAGAAATGATTACCGGGTCCTCCATCCTCCCGGCAGTGTAGGAACGAGGTTATGTGTTAATTTACGGAGAGAGGTTGTATTTCATGTCCAATGATTACCCTTCTTAGGCCTAATTATGTCCCTGGGGACAACTGCACTTCTCTTCTGCTCTTTGAACAAAACCTTTACCATGTCTACCGATTCTTCGTTTTTTTTTTCACTCAACTGCCCTACCCCCACTTTCATTCTGTCTCTTTCTTTGGTAACAGACTCTCTAGATATCTTTTTCCCTCAGCGGGCTTTTCTTAAGTAACCCAAATCATCCTGAACCGTCTAAAGCCATGTGCATAAGAAAGTGAAACCGAGATAAGGCTAGGCAGACAATTGGGTGAAGCATAACAGAATTTTTTTTTTAGCAATAAAGCAGAAGAAAAAGAGACCAAAAGACAGACAGGTAGAGAAAGAGAAATGATTTCCACTTCACTGAAACCCTTCTCCCTTGATTGTGCATCAATCGCTGGCTATCTCTCTGCTGCAGATGGACGTAAAGGGAACCTGATTCCAAGTCAGTCTGAAATCTGAATAAAACATGCTCTCTGCTTTACAGTTCAAGGCCACTATAAAGGCATACAGGCCCCTCTAAACTTGTAGAAGTGGGGCTCCCACTCAACAGATGCCAGTCTGGCATGCTGCTATGAGTAATGGGAGTGCGATGGTGATCAGCGAGAGAGCAAACACGACACCTCTGGGGATATAAACTGTGTTCTACTTTCATAAAAAAACACTTGGATTCAGGTTTGATGAATGAGGTTTGGAGAGTTTCAAAGGAAAGAAAAAAAACTGTTCTACTTTTTTGTTATAATGTAACTCGATTGTGCAAAAGCACTAAGCAATATATTGGTGAGATGATTGTGCTACAGATTCTGCAAATATAGAGAGTAAAATCGACTTAGTGATAGTCAGATGTGCATTTCAAAGTGGAGTATATCGAGTTCAGTTGAGCAATGCTTCGGATATTTTTTTTCTTCTCACTTAGCATCTGTGTCAGGATACGGCAATGTAATACAAAAAATACAGAAAACTACTGTTTGTATTATTGTTACTGGTGACCCATATAGCAGAAGTAGGCATATGCTACAATGTTTTCTTAAAACCTTTGTCAAGTATAGAAAGTAAACCCTTGCACAGGACTTAAAAAAAAAGAAAGGAATAAAACACCATGAATGACCCCTCCCCCTGTCCCTCTCTTTCAATCACGCCCAATCCCATATTCCAATAGCGATATGGACCAACGAAAAAAACAACAACGGTTTATATGTCCCAGTTTTAATGAGAAAAGAAAAATTAATAAAAACACATTCAATATATTCTCTGCTTTGAATCACAATGTTCATGTAAACCGAGACAGTAAAACTATGAGATGTCTAACTTCAGTTATAAGTATAGCAAAACTACTAAATGTGCCAGTATCACAGTAAATTTGAACAAGAGTTTATGAAGAACTGAAAACCCTCAGACACATTAAAAACACAACTGGATCACAGCGTACAAATTCCACCTCTTTACCATTGTTGTTTGTAACAATTTTTCCATATATCTGGTTTTCTTTTCTTTACCTTCATGTTCTCCAGCCTTAATCTTGTTAGGAACCTCAGTTGCACTCTTCATTTTCTAGCAAATTAGAGAGGGACTCACGTTTTTTTTTTTTTTTTTTTCTTAGCCTCCTGCTCCTGCCCAATTCAACCTCAAAACCGCTCGTTCCTGCTGGAATTGGGTTGGGTTTCGCGGGACCCCAATCCCATTGCACGACTCAGCTAAAAGCGAAGCTTTTTAAAACCTAAAAGTTCCATTGATTTTGAAACATTTCAGGAAAGATCTTTGTATATCCGTGGATGTGTGGTCAGGAAAAAAAAGAAAAGAAAACGTTTTACAAGAGATCTTTGTCGTGTTCTGAGGTCATTTTCTAACCCACATTCAGAATCAATCTCAATGATTGAGAAAAATGAGAAGACAGTTTAGTTACAATATTTAAAACAAGAAAATGTTGTTGAGGAAAGAGGCTCAGGGAGGACAGGGGAGTTAAACTGGGCGACGAGTAACGTCACAGAATGTATTCTCTCAACCACAGAAAAATGGGAACTTGTATTTTCCCCCTAGAGCAGTTTGTTGTACTCCAGTTAAACTACTGTATTTGTTCACATAACCTCAGTCTACAGTTGATGTTTGCAAAGACACACTGAAGAAAAGAAAACAGAGAGAAATAAGGCATAGCTCAAGACTTTTTGCACAGGACTGTACTGCTTGTTCTCTGTGGGGTTCTTGAAAAGAAAAGTAGAAACACGATGTGGCGCATTTGTGCAAAAAGTGTGCCCAGATGCTGCCTACATTAACATTTAGGTAATGCAAAAAATGTTATTCAAATATATTAAAGATGTTTGGAATCTGCCAAAAGCAGATTTGTTCAGGATGTTTCTCTGTTATGTGTTTTACTAGCAGAACTTTTGCTCCAATTTTACACCACATCTAGAAATGTTTAAATGTCAAATAGACTGAAAAAAAGTGAAAATGTAACATGGAAGGTTGACATAAAACTGCCAAGTTATTTAGCGTTATATAATATGCAAACATATAACCAATGAAGCATTACGATGCGACTAGCTGCCTAACAGTTTATTGGTTCCCCGATAGTTCCCCAAACAGGCTGAACCCATTCGGGCACAGACACCTTTAGATCCCTGAAGGCGTGATGCGGTATTTGGTACCAAACTCCTTTACCCAGATCCCTCAAGTCCTTTAAGTTGTGAAGAGAAGATTGCTTGGATTGGACTTGTTTCTCCAGAACATCCCACAGATGTTCAGTTGAATTGATATCTGGGCAATTTGGAGGTTAAGACAACACCTCAAACTAGTTCTGCTTCTCTTACCATTTCTGAGCCATTTCTGCTTTGTGGCCAGGTGCATTATCCTGCTGAAAGGGGCCACCGCCATCAGGGAATATCATCTCAATGAGAAAGTGTACATAGTCTGGAAAAATGCCAGTGATAGAGTGTATGAGTTAACGAGAAGGGTTTCCCAACTTAACACTGGCCAAAACATCACGCTGCCTCTGCCAGCTTGTCTTCTTCCAATAGTTCATCCTGGTGCCATTGGTTCCCCCGGTGACGACATAGAAGCATCATCTACGCAATGTAAAATTAGTTATTGATCAGACCAGGCAACTTTCCTCCACCGCTCCATTGTCAAGTTCTTATGCTCACATCAGAGATTGCGTTATATTTTTTCGTTGTCTATCATTTTGACAGACGGTGTCAAAAGAATTTGGTCGTAATCTAGTTTTTGAAAACAATGACATATAAAC
Source organism: Valencia hispanica (assembly GCA_963556495.2). Taxonomy (NCBI): domain Eukaryota; kingdom Metazoa; phylum Chordata; class Actinopteri; order Cyprinodontiformes; family Valenciidae; genus Valencia; species Valencia hispanica. Next base: position 11,991,525 of record OY747701.1, read on the forward strand.
AATTAAACTAAATGATTGCACAACACGAGGTTCTAATGGGGGGGGGGGGGGGCATTTTTGTTAAACCAGAAGGAAATCCCCGCAGAATGTCCTCCTTCTGCACCATAGCTCCAGCTGGTCACAGTCGCGCTCCAAAGCCTCCATAACTCTTCAACATGCTGTAAGCTCCCAGATAGTGAGCTGCATGGAGTACAGTGTCCAGATCTGAGATGATGCTCAGATGCTCTCATGGGAATTGTTTTTTGTTACCTGTACTCTGTGCATAAGGTTGAAAATGTCTGTGCGTCTGGACCAAGTGGTCAAGGGTGGGAATTGTAATCTGTCAGAATGAAGGATGGCCTTCAAAGTTTTCTGTAACCGTTCTAAAAACCCATTCAAAGACAGAAACTGTTCGGTTAAGACAACCCCTGGCTCACATGCTCAGTATTGGCAGGAGTCAGCAAGGGCATCCGACACACTATACTATATCTTCTGAAAGCTTTCAATCAGAGCCAATATTAATTTAGTCAGCAGTTTGAGCTACTATAGCTTAATTGTTGGGTCGGATTACATTAACTTTGAGGACAAAATGTTCACTTTCTGCCTAAGATAAACCACCCACTGACTTCTGTTATACCCCCACTTGTCAACTGTCATAATGTAATGCCTGATGTGTGTATACTGTGATCCCTGTGCTCTGTATGATTTATTTTGCAAAAAAAAAAAAGAATTTTATTCAGTGCAGGACAAAAACACAACTGAAAGGATCAATTTTCAAACTGGATTACAACATTCATCCTTGTGATCTCTGCAAAGGGATGAGAGACACAGAAGAAAACATGAAAACATCTGAGTCCCTCATCAGTTTTAATTGTGTTCTTCTAGGTTTGGATAGAAGGTTTTTTTTTGTTTTTTTTCTGAATGCAGCTCTTGGAGAGAGTAGAAGGTGCAAACTGATTGCTGAGATGAATGTGCCATGAATTGGGGAAACAGGCTGTAGTGTAGAAAGGAAGAAGACGACGACTGATTGGCTGAGTATGCAGAGTGCTCGTGTGTTTGTAGCGTTCTGTGCTTTGTGCACGCTAGCTTTCTGAACCCGCTTCAGCTTGTGTTTGGTACACCTTGCATTTCACAGGTCTTGTGTTATTTAGTGTCAACAACAAAACTAATTTCCAAAAATAAATAAAAAAAGATGCTGTGGGATTCCTTTCATATGCACAATCTCATTACTGCCATGTTAAAGATTAACCAAGGTTGCTCTATAAATCTTTATTTTCTTTTTTCAAAATCATCAAAGAGGCCAAGAACGGATATTTTTGGGATTTGTGCTCACAGGTTATTCTATTCCGCTGTAGTATTTTTGCGTGCATGTATGTTTTTTGCTTTGAGTTTTCACAAATTCAAAAATTAGGGATTATGACAGTAAAACGAACCTGCACCACCACATCCTGATAAATCTGGGCTCTTTCTTTTGCCTGTGAGAAATTGTAAACCCTCCTCTGGTGATGCTTCCAAATAAAGAACTTGTACCTTGCACCTGGTGTGTTGTTTTTTTCATGTCCTTGTGTGAAAACAAATCATCTGTTGCAGAATTTGTGACAGTTTGAAAAACAAAAAGAACCTCTATTGAATTTTCAGATTTGGAACCCTTTCATATTGAGTGTGAGTGTGAGTGTGAGTGTGAGTGTGCGGCGGTGATCAAGGAAAGAGGCCCATTGTATTACCTTTCTATCAGATGACTTGGATGTGGAAACTGAGGAAAATATAGGTTTTTGTATCTGCAAAACATTTACAGCTGGAGTCAGAATTTCCCATGCACTCCCCAAGGCCATCAATGTCATGTTCATTTTAGGCTTTTAATGATTCCTTTAAACTGTGCTTTTTCCTACAATTTCAAGGACTTTTAAAAACAAGAATTGGATGTAGAAGTTTGAGTGTACTGTGTGTTCAGAGTTACACATACAGACAAGAATAAGAATTGTTTGACATGACCTACTGGAATGATCAACCCTTAGTACATTAAAAATGTAGGGAGAGTTGTGGATGGATGGATGGATGGATGGATGGATGGATATAAGACAACTGCTTTAACATCAGCCATTTTTCAATCCATCCATAACATGGGATCTGGTGACCAGGGGGGACAGGTTCATTACAGGGCAACATAGAGAAACATAGAACAAACAATCATACCTTGTTGATGGTGTTTCCAACATGCACAGAATTCAAACAGGTAAATAACAGACACCCACCCACACACACGCACACACACACCCACACACAGCTTCTGTAATCTGCAATGCAGACTTGAACCGGTAGTTTTATTGATTAAACCTACCCCCTGGGCAGATTGTCAGAGTACAAACACCTCAACACCTTGCAGCCCTCTTCCCTCCTGGTCCCGTCTCTCTCCCTATATACCCGCTTTTATCCCCTCTTAATTTACGCACAAACTGTGTGATAGGAAACAGATGTTTTCCTGTTTTGACAATTTTGGTCTGAAAAAACATTTATCAGCTGAATGTTTTTGCCAAGAAAGCTTGACAGGTCATGCTGTCAAAAACACACGTGAATTCTCCCCAGAGCATGAGCCACAACAACCTAAGGACAATTTGAAGAAACCAATTAATCCAAAAGTTTTTGGATTGTGAGAGGAAGATGGAGAGAACTCACATGGAGAACATGTAAACTCTGTGCAGAAAGACCTCATGCCAGGATTTGAACCTAGTACCTTCTTGCTACAAGGCAAGACTGCGCCACTGTGAAGCGCTGATTATCTGTTTAAGCAGTTTGAAATAAGTACAAGTTACTTTCTTTGCTTTGGCAAGGTCTACAAAGTGACCTTGTTTTATAGTCAGACAAGACTAAGATTGAGAAATTTGGCCACTTTGACAAGATGTAGGTTTTCGAGGAGTCAAACCCAAGAACACTCTATCAACTGTCAAGCATGGTAGCGTAGAATAATGGTGGGGATCTGTTCTGCTGCCAGTGGTAGTGGTACATTGCACAAAGGGGATGGAATAACGAAGAAGACAGACTGCCATGAACTCTTCAATTTGACTCTTCAATAATATAAACTTAGGCACCACTGGTTCTTCCAATAGGGAAATACATACAGTGGCTTGCAAAAGTATTCGGCCCCCTTGAACTTTCCCACATTTTGTCACATTACAGCCACAAACATGAATCAATTTTATTGGAATTCCACGTGAAAGACAATACAAAGTGGTGTACACGTGAGAAGTGGAACGAAAATCATACATGATTCCAAACATTTTTTACAAATAAATAACTGAAAAGTGGGGTGTGCGTAATTATTCAGCCCCCTGAGTCAATACTTTGTAGAACCACCTTTTGCTGCAATTCCAGCTGCCAGTCTTTTAGGGTATGTCTCTACCAGCTTTGCACATCTACAGACTGAAATTCTTGCCCATTCTTCTTTGCAAAACAGCTCCACCTCAGTCAGATTAGATGGACAGCGTTTGTGAACAGCAGTTTTCAGATCTTGCCACAGATTCTCGATTGGATTTAGATCTGGACTTTGACTGGGCCATTCTAACACATGGATATGTTTTGTTTTAAACCATTCCATTGTTGCCCTGGCTTTATGTTTAGGGTCGTTGTCCTGCTGGAAGGTGAACCTCCGCCCCAGTCTCAAGTCTTTTGCAGACTCCAAGAGGTTTTCTTCCAAGATTGCCCTGTATTTGGCTCCATCCATCTTCCCATCAACTCTGACCAGCTTCCCTGTCCCTGCTGAAGAGAAGCACCCCCAGAGCATGATGCTGCCACCACCATATTTGACAGTGGGGATAGTGTGTTCAGAGTGATGTGCAGTGTTAGTTTTCCGCCACACATAGCGTTTTGCATTTTGGCCAAAAAGTTCCATTTTGGTCTCATCTGACCAGAGCACCTTCTTCCACATGTTTGCTGTGTCCCCCACATGGCTTGTGGCAAACTGCAAACGGGACTTCTTATGGTTTTCTTTTAACAATGGCTTTCTTCTTGCCACTCTTCCATAAAGGCCAACTTTGTGCAGTGCACGACTAATAGTTGTCCTATGGACAGATTCCCCCACCTGAGCTGTAGATCTCTGCAGCTCATCCAGAGTCACCATGGGCCTCTTGGCTGCATTTCTGATCAGCGCTCTCCTTGTTCGGCCTGTGGGTTTAGGTGGACGGCCTTGTCTTGGTAGGTTTACAGTTGTGCCATACTCCTTCCATTTCTGAATGATCGCTTGAACAGTGCTCCGTGGGATGTTCAAGGCTTGGGAAATCTTTTTGTAGCCTAAGCCTGCTTTAAATTTCTCAATAACTTTATCCCTGACCTGTCTGGTGTGTTCTTTGGACTTCATGGTGTTGTTGCTCCCAACATTCTCTTAGACAACCTGTGAGGCCGTCACAGGGCAGCTGTATTTGTACTGACATTAGATTACACACAGGTGCCTCTATTTAGTCATTAGCACTCATCAGACAATGTCTATGGGCAACTGACTGCACTCAGACCAAAGGGGGCTGAATAATTACGCACACCCCACTTTTCAGTTATTTATTTGTAAAAAATGTTTGGAATCATGTATGATTTTCGTTCCACTTCTCACGTGTACACCACTTTGTATTGGTCTTTCACGTGGAATTCCATTAAAATTGATTCATGTTTGTGGCTGTAATGTGACAAAATGTGGAAAAGATCAAGGGGGCCGAATACTTTTGCAAGCCACTGTATCTCAACTGGTCTGGTAATTGATAAAAGCAGGCAAACTTAAGCTTCTGAACTTGCCTTCGCGAACCTCATTGCTTAAGAGCTGCCAGAGAAAACATTTTAATTTAAATAAGATCTAACAATTCTGCTATGAACAATTGGCAAATATGGAGCTACCTAATGTGTGTGGTCACAGTGCAACAGGGCTAAAGAAAATGTTACCAAATATAAGTGAATATATATATATTTATATATATATCCTGATACATATCCATACCCTGTGTGGGAGTACAGCACACAATTGATACTCCACTATATTCAGTAATCTAATGCATGTGTGTGTTGTATCATTGTTTCTTGGGAAAATTAGATTAAAACTCTTCATTAAAAACCCAAAATTAATACAATATATATGTCTGTGATACACATCTAATTCAGGTTGTATTACCATATCCCTAAAGTGTCAAAACCTTGCATAGCAAGTACAGAAGAGCCAGTAGGTCATCTGACATGAGCCAAGTTTTAAATCTGCGTTCAATGCATTCCCTTCCTCATTTGATGGCGTCAGACCACCAAGGTTTGAGCAAATAATGGTGATGCATTGCTGCATTCGGGTATTATTTTTGCTTAATTATGTGTCCGCTCTAATGTTCCGTCCTTGTGAAGGTGTGTAAGCCACTTAAGGACCTGAACACTTTGATTTTACTTTATCCCCTGTTGATAAGTTAGGGAACAGGGAGCAGCTCTGTGTCTCTGTAATCCAAGCTCCTCTGCTTCATAGCAGTGGGACTGGCAGCGCATGTATTTGTTTTACATTCACAACTGAATTGCTCTAAGAGATTTTCCGTATTATTTACCTAAAGAGGCCATGTGCAGACAGAAAGAACACAGGACTAATGAGTTTCTAAAATTTGTCTGTATGCTCAATGCTTCTGTTGTTGCAGTCCAGACGCAATGCATTTAATTAGAACAAAGCACTGCCCAGAGACAAAAAAAAAAGAACTGATGCCTTGCATAAATCCTAACAATTATGTAACACTTATTTCTGCTAATGACAATGCAGAAATGCAGAAATCACAATGCAGTAGGGTCAAAACGAATGCCTCGCAAAAATAATTTTATTGTCATAAATATACATAGCATGAACTGAGTAATTTCATAATCCATGGGTGTTTGTGTTAGTTTTTGTACTTGGTTTACTTTGGGTTGTGCATTATTGTCACGTCGGGTGTTCCATATTGGGTCTTTTCTTTCTGTTAAGTATCTGCCAGTTGTTCAGATTTTTCTGTATTTGTTTTGGACTCTTAATCTAGTGTAGTCTTTTTATATGCTTAGTAAATCCTTTAGTGTTCTGGTTAAGTTTACTCTGAGTCACCTTCCCTTAATTTCCCTGACTTACATTCCACCCCAGCTTCTCTGCATGTTCTTCTTGTGCATGTGTGGGTTCTCTCCGGGTACTCCAGCTTCCTCCACAGTCCAAAAAACATGACTGTTAGATGAACTGGTCTCTCTAAATTGCCCATAGGTATGAGTGTGTGCATGCATGGTTGTTTGTCCTGTATGTCTCTGTGTTGGCCTGCATTGGACTGGCGACCTGTCCAGGGTGTACCCCGCCTCTCGCCCCATGACGGCTGGAGATAGGCACCAGGCCCCCCCAATCCATCCTATGCAACCCTGCATAGGATGGATGGATGGATGGATGGATGGATGGATATATATATATATTGCAGTTCTTCCCGGATGAGGGGGGAACTGCAATTTTTGTCATTTCCACACTGGCTTCACATTTGGCCGGCAGAGTTTGCTGTAAACAAACTAACACAGTAATCTGTTTTGTTGTTCTCTACATCTCCTGTCGTTCATAGTCGCCAAAAGACCATATTAGATAAACTGGCCTTGCACTATAAGGCATCTATTGCCCAAGACTACTAATGACATTGTCTATGGAGCACCGTTCTGCTAAAACAATCTTGGGCTGATGTTGGGCTGACCAATCACAGATGCGCGGTCGACGGATAGCTAAAAAATTGGGCTCTACTCCATCCGTCGCTGCGTGCCTGTTGGAGAGCCCTTACGTCGACGGATGAAAGCGCTGCGATGGTCTCCGCTCCTTAGCTGACTGAAAAGTATAAACTAGGCTTTACTCTGTTTGCTCTAACCTGAAGATGTCATAGAAGAGGAAGTCTTGTTTTCTTGGCAAAAGGGGTTTCAAGTGAGTATTACTTTAGAGACGGATTTTGTTCAAATCAATTAATTCTCAACGCAGATCTTTCTTTTCTTTGTTAAGTAAATGCACTTAAATTAAAGGCTGAATTTCTCCTTTTGAAATTATGTAAGAGCAATGATATATGCATTTATATTAAGGTTTTATGTCCAAATCATTTCGTGGGAGGGGAGCAACAAATGTGGCTAGCCCAGTACACCTGGAAACAAATAAATAAAATAGTACAGCACCAGGTCTTAAAATTAGGTGAGACATTTTCTTTTTGTCAATCTATTTCAGAAGACACTAAGCCAGAACACAGAATCAGCATGTGAAAAAAAACAAACAACTGGGGCCATTCTTAAATCCTGCATACAAATTAGGAGCATAAGAAGCAGCCAAGTCCCACTAATCAAATGCAGTTCAATTACTGATTATCAGCAATGGTCTGAAGCAGTCGGGTGTGTGTTAACACAGTAAAAAGGTGTAGAGGCAACAGCAATTATGTCGGAGAAGCGATGTTGCTGCATGTCAGTCTGGGAAGGTGTATGAGGCCATTTCCAAGCAATTTATGGTCCATCACTCCACAGTGAGAAAGATTATGTGCAATTGGAAAACATTCAAGACGGTTGCCAGTCCTCTCAGGAGTGAATGTTCCAGCAAGTTCACTCCAAGGTCAAACTGTTAAACTCACTGAGAAAAAGCCACACAAAAAACACAGGAGCTGCATTTTAGATTCCACCAACCTTAGTTGGTGAAATGTAAAAGTTCAAGATTAAGCAGTGAGAAAAAATACTGTACAAGTTGGGCTTGTTTGGAAGGGCTTCTTCTTTCTACAGACAAAAAAACAAAACACATTTAAGGTTTGCAGAGTTGCAACTGAGCTGCAGAACTCTCAAAGTCTGTAGACAGATTGGACCAAATTGAACTACTTTCCCTCTAGTTTGACCTGCTTTGGTAAAAACCATCAACAGCTTTTAAGAAGAATTAAAAACCAATGGTCGAGCAGAGTGTAACAACTACTTTGGGACTACATTTATTTATGCTAATAATGGATCCAGTTAATTAATTTAAGATCCACATTTCGTCCAATTTTTATGTTTGTTAAATAAATAAGAAAGGTCTTTTAATTCTTGCAATTTATTTAATGTAGCTGATGAGCCTCAATTTGTATTGTTTCTTTTTGTTTTTTTACCATGATTGTTACACTTGAACTGACAGCGCAAGTAAGGAGGGCAATAAAAGGAAGCAGCCACAACGTCAATGGTCTAGCCAATTTTTAGACAAAAATGTAGATTTATTGGGGGGCAACATGCGAAATGTAAATTAACACTGCATGTCCATGTCATCTTGAGCAGGTCATCCCCATGGTAAAACATGGTGGAGGCAGAATCGAATATTTCTGTTTTTTTGGAACGGTAACGGAGACATCTGAAGGCCGTCTGTCATTTTGACAGATTGCAATTGACACCCCTGACCCCTTGTGCAAACACGCAGACATTTTCAACTTTACACACAGAGTACAGGTAACTAAATCAATCGAAAAATAAGATTCCCAGGAGAGCATCTGAGCATAATCTTTGATCTGGATGCCGTATTCCATGCATCGCTATCCTGGAGCAGACAGCATATTGAAGAGTTATGGAGGCTTTGGAGAGGGTTTATGAACAGCTGCACCGCAGCTATGCCGGTGATACACAACTATATTTATCCATAAATCCTGATGAACCCAGTCAGTTAGGTAGATTACAGGCATGTCTGGAAGACATAAAAACATGGATGACCCTAAACTTTTTGCTTTTAAATTCTGACAAGACAGAAGTTGCTGTCTTTGGACCAGAAGTTCTTAAACAGAAACTGATTAGTCAATCACTTCATCTGGATGGCATTAAATTGGCCCCCAGTAATAACGTAAAGAACCTCGGCGTAATTTTTGACCAAGACTTGACATTTAAATCCCATATTAAACAGGTTTCTAGGATTTCCTTCTTTCACCTCCGGGATATTGCTAAAATTAGAAACAGTAACTGAACATCCACTGTGCCCTGTTATCAACTTTTTCACTTTCTGTAACACAGAAAGTGACTGACGCAATCTGCTGGGATTCCTTAAATAGGAAACTTTTTAACTGATTGGAATGTTTGTATAAATGTATTGAAATTACTTCTTGTTAAGTGCCTTGAGATGACATCTGTTGTGAATTGGCGCTATATAAATAAACTGAATTGAATTGAATTAAACCCACGATGCAGAAGGAGTGCATGCTGTGGGATTTCCTTCCGACAGATGTAAATAGCTTTCCGGAATTCAGCAAAGCATCTGCAACCAATCCACAATATCTCCCTTTGTACCTGGATAACGTCTGCCTGTAGCACCAAAGGACTCCAAGAGTGATCTCCGTTCTGCCCACACAGCATCTGTCTCCCTCCTCTCCTCTCCTGATCGCCTATTCATGATGTCCCTATATGCTGTCTTATGATTTTCGTTTTAGGTGGTTAATGCGGTTTATGGGGGTATCTCAATACCTCAGTCTTCTACACAGGTCAAATACTACATCGTTGCTGCTTGTGGTGCTAAAGTAGCTCCAAACATGACAGCGTTTGCTCCCGTGGTCTCAGCAAGAAGAAAGGAGCAACATAAGTGCCCCCCCCCAAACTTTATTAATAACGTTGACAATGATACAAAATCAGAATGGAAGCATTTGTGGCTGCAGCGCCTGGTTGCACTTGCTTTGCTAAAACTGGTCATGGTTGCAATTTAATTTAAATGGGTGTTATGATCTGTTTTGGGGGGACTCAATGGACGAGCCCCGCCTCCCAGGCCCATAGGCCCTGTCTCTCCCTGGTTCCTTGTTCTGGTCTTCCTCGTCTCAAATCTGTAAGTTCCTTATGTTCTCCTGCCTATGTCCTGTCTGCACTTTGGTCCATCTCAACCGCAAAAACACCACGGTGTACTTCCATGGGTTCGCTGGACAAGTAGAAAGAAACCTACTTGTATGATATACAGGGGCAAGTCATAGAACAGGGCAGACTGTGGCTCAGTAGGTAGATTGGTTGTCTTGCAATCAGAGGGTCATAGGTTCAGTTCCTGCTTCCTCCTGTCGCAAGTTGATTTGCCCCTGGGCAAGGCACTTAACCCCAAGTTGCCAACCAATCCCTGTCTAAGTGTGTGAATTTGTATATGTTTGTGAGTGCGAATGGGTGAAGGTGGCTCCAGACCGCTTTGAGGGGTCAGTATGACTAGAAAAGCACTATATAGGTTCAGTCCATTTATAATTTATATAAATCTTGTACTGCATATTCCACTTTCCAGCCGCTCCACTTCACAATTATGAGCCAGCTTGTGCTGGTATATCTCCTTTGTAATGTGATGAAACATTCAAGGTGTGTCAACACTTTCGTTATGCAATGTATAGTTTGCATTTTGTGTTAAACATCATACCATCTATCTATACAGAGCAGGGAGGAGACCAAATGAAAAAAAAAAAAACACACCAACCCTGAGTTATCCTAGTTTGATCGATATGTCAGAGCTTTGGCTGTGGCTTCAATGATCGGGCTGTGTGAGTATATTAGTGTGATGCATTATAAATCCAATAGCTCTGTCCGTCACTCTGTATTTGTCCCTATAAGAAAAATACAGAGATCACAGTAATAAAGCTGAGCATTTAGTCTTAATCTTCCACATCACTGTTTGGAAAAAAGAAAAAAACTGCAATTATTAATATTGTGCTTCTGGAACACTGTATGTCTTTATGGCCCCTCTCTCTTCCTGTCCTCCTCTGCTGTCTCTAATTAAATGGGCTGAAACAGCCTTGTGTTTCACTTTTATGTGTTTCAATTTTGTCAGCAAGTTTTCCTATGATGCACCCATCTGAATTTCAAATGATAAATGAAAATTCTGCTCTTAGTGAAGTAATTCCATTAAAGGTCTACATTATGGAAATAAAGACAAAACCAACAGTATATAATTCAATTTTCTGTGTTTGGTTTCTCATAGAGACCACAGTGGATGAGACCATCTATCGAATTTACTAATATTTAAGTGCCTCGTCTTCCCAGAAAACCACATTACTCTGCGCATAAATGAAACACTTATGTTGAACTATTCCTCTAAAGTGTATTTTCTTTTTACTTTACTTAGCCTCTATGAATTAGATATGTGGAATTTATTCCTGTAATAACCACAAAACCCCGTCTACTCCGATCCTATCTGCAACATACTCAAAGATAAAAGCTTATCAGATTCGATGAAGTTAAGCTTTTTTTCAAGAGTTTTAAAGCAACCGCTAACCTTTCCAGCGCTCTGAAGATTGATGAAACCCACCGTGCATGTTTAAATAATGTGTAAGACACGACAAAAGCCCCTGCCGGGGGTTATTTTCCTGCTCCTGGCATGTGTTTGGCTGCAGCAGTGGCAGCCTTAACACGGATATGGATCCCAGCCTGGGGAGATGTCTCAGCCTTGCTGTGGGATCATTATTCCGATGGACAAAGCCTCGGTTATAAATAGGTTCATGGAGTTCTTGGGCGGCAATCTCATTGTTTTCAGGCTGGCCCTATTTGTCTTATTGATCTGAATATGTGTGGCCACGGCGCTGGTGCAGAGGAACTTTTGGGCGCTCTGTTTACCTGATTTAGGAGCACATTTAGTGATATTGATGAGAATATTTTCATAAAAATAAATAATTGGCTACTAAAGCCCAAAATTCCCACATCAAAATGTAAACGTGTCCTCAGCAATACCAGCAGTTGACAGAGTTTAACAGAGGTGGGACGGTGGGTATTGATGAGGGAGAATGATGGCATGGTGCAATTCCTGTGTATTTAGAGCTTGCAGATGTTGCAGTGGGGCTGTGTTTGAAACAGTGGGTACTGAGGGCACATCTAGTAAAGGTTCCAGTTGTCCAACAGAGACAACACCAGGGGAGCTATTGTTTTATTCTACACCAAGCATTTCAGATCCCAGACCAAACAACTACAAAAACTGTACGGTCTTTCAACAACTTTGCTCCATTCTGCATTATTTCCTGTTGACGTGTATTAGCTGAACATTGTGTTCCCCCTGTCAATGGACAGACTGAGAATGACGCAGATGTGGAGATGTCTGAACTTACAGCGTTGCCATAACCTGGAGACCTTGACGAGTGAGTTACAAGTCACAAAATATTACTTTTTTTTTCCTGATAATATCGATGAAGTAGAGTGTGTCCTTTAGATACTGGGTGCCCATCTCAGTCACAGAGTCCGAGACCTGGAACTCATTGCAAAAAGCTCAGAAATACCATTGGAAACATGCCAAACATGAGTCAGCCATTGCAGGAATTGCTTGATAGCTGTAGTGTCAATGATCATTAAGAACAGGTAAAACACTTTCTTTATTTTCATGAAAATACATGAATTAAATTAGAGAAGTTCATATATCTTACCTTGTTCATCAGAAAGGACAGTTATACACATGTTAGTACCAAACATGCAGAGCATTTGAGCAGCTTTGAGTCATAACAACATGTCAGGGACGGAGGGGAAGAACTGTCCAGGACAACATGGAGAGGACTGTTAATCTGCAGTTCTGACAGACTCTTGTCAGGATGTGTCCCATAGTTATCCGCGCTACAAAATGAATGGATCACAATACATGCATTATGCATTGTGTGAGCACTATGTAACCCACTGACACACCATCAATAATATATATATGAACTTCTCTTGTGGCCCAGACCATACCCGTCAACTCTCCCGTTTTGGCTGGGAAACGCCCGTATTTTAACTCTCTTTCCCGCCATCGTCCCATATTAGTATTATCCCATAAATCTCCCGTACTTTAATATCATAAAAAAAATACTCTGCCTTTCTGAACTAAATTGTCACTAGCCTCGCGAGAACTGCCACCTGCAGTAGACTGGGTGGCCGTTCTTGTGTGGCTACCAACAACACTGTGTGTCATCAACAACACTAAAAAGATGGCAGAATTCATAGGGGTACCCTGAATGGAAGGCATGAACTTGTAAAGAAAAAAAAAAGTGAATCTCAGTTCTGCATTACCAAAGAGGAGCATTGCATGCATGCACAGCAGTGCAGAGGAAAGAGGAAAGACGTTGCCAAAGTTGTTAAGAGGTTCCCTGACATCACTCTGCATCATTGTTTATGGAGTCTCATGACTTGTTCTGATGGGGCATAGTGCTTTGTCAGTAACAACCTGTGTCCACATATTTATTATCCCCCACCTGTTACAATCGTTCAACAAGAAAACACTGGAGCACACACAACACACGTGTCTATGTACTGTCATGATGAAACCCTCCTGTCGACAAACAATTTGTTGGGTTTTATTTTGAGATGGAACAAGTGCGTGACCACATCACATTTCATCTCCAATCCAGTACTGATCTGCTATAGTTCTTGACTTCATTCTACTTAAAATTTAACCTGTATCCACAACAAAAGGGATTCCACCCTTACTTCCATGGGACCAAGTGCAAATCCTGCCAACTCTGCCATCCATTTGATTAGATAATGTGGTCACTGATATACAGTCATGTGATGTTTCATGTCATTTCAATACTTTTTGTGGATTCATTCTATTTTTCATTCATAGAGTGTGATATACTGCTATATGGGTGTGTTTGTACATATACTAGACAAATGCGGAACTAGAGTTATCTCTAGTAACTAGCGTTTCGTTCCCACGGGACATACCCATAAGTAACCACAACGCGGTGTGACAAGAAGCAATGACAATAAACTGATTTCTGCAGGCTCTGTTGGACAACTATTTCTGACAGTCGCAACTTAATGAGACAATTAGACTAGTTCATTATTTTCGACTGGACGGCAGATGTCAGCCGACTCAGCAGGACTGAAAAGCGAGCTGCCAGCTGTCTTACAGACTGGTCAGCGAGTTAATGCCTTTTCGTGAGTCGTTGGCACATGTGACACATCGCAGTCTGTGATCATGTGTTTCGGAAAAAGAACAAGCGAGATCTGCTCGCTCTGGACTGTGCTTGTCACTTTTGAATGAAAACTATGCCGTGTACTTATGTGGCACGTTATTGTTAATGTCAGTTTAAAGCAATGGCAACAAACACTTTGAAGGCCTGAATGCATACAAGTCCAGCATTTACAATCTATAAATAACAAAGGATTAACAAGGCATTTGGGAATTTTTGCCCAAACAATGATTTTTCTCAACTTTTCCCCCCCTTAAACAATGTCAACATTTATTTGCACCGCTTTAAAGATATTTGAAAATTTCAAATAAATTCACTTCTTAATTTCTCAACATCCTACAAGGTTGACGCATACAAAAAGACAAATATTGCACTATACCCCATAGTCTATGGTGCTCTGTTACGCTGTCTTCTCTTCAGTTCCTCCACAGGTTATCAATAGTATTTAATTTCAGGGAATTAAACAACTTTCTCCCACTGCCTCCCACAGTCCAAAAATCTGACTGTTAGATTAATTGGTCTCCCTAAATTGCCCTTGGTATGAGCGTGTGTGTATGTGTGTGTCTGTCTGTGTGGGTGGGTGTGAGTGTGCGTGTGTGTGTGTGTGTGCTCAGTGTCCCTGACCTGTCCAGGGTGTACCCCGCCTCTCACCCAATGACCGCTGAAGATAAACACCAATCCCCCCCCACCACCCTGCATTGACAAATGGGTTCGTACAATGGATGGATGGATGGTTGGATAGAATGAAATGACCATTTACGGCTGATTTTGTATCTGATTAACCATTCCTCTGTTGATTACCCCTGCCAAGGAGGTTATGTTTTCTCCAGGGTTTGTTTATTTGTTAGTTAGCAATATAACTCCAAAGGTTTTTAATGGATTTTGATGACATTTTTGGGAAATGTCTTCAATGGGACCAGGAACAAGTGATTAGACTTTGGGGGTGATACCGATCACCGTTTGGGGGTGGGGGCGTTGGAACTGAGGTGCACTGGCGGAGGTCTGCGCTCCCCAACTGTTTTTCTAGTTTAGTTATATATTCTTGATTATTAGTCTACTGAAAGACTCAATGAAGACACATTTTCAGGTCACTGGTAGAATTAATCAGCTTTATAGTCTCAATTCACCTCAAACCACTTCTGGTCTTCCTAATTTAGTATCAGCTAGACAGAAAAATCACAGCTATTTATTTATTTACATAATAGTAATTTTAGTAATTTTCACAATAAAGTTCATTTGTTCTTCCAAGGGAATCAGGGTCTTTGAAAAAGAAACAGCCTCACACACCCTCCACCATACCTAACAGTCGATATTCTGTCTTTGTCCACATTTTGATACTTATAACTCGCAGATAACTAAAGGGTATAAAGATAGAGTTTTGATGCAAAGACTTTGTGACCCCAAATGTCAGGTTTGGCTGCAATTCACTAATGGTGAGTTTTGAAAATAAAGAAATCTTTAAATCTCACTTATCATCCAGCTCAAAGATAGTGGAGGCAGGATAAACAGGGGTTTTAGTTAAACTCAGTGCCACACTGTATTCAAACTACTAAAAACAGGTCATCATCTAGTCAAAAGTTCAATTTAAATAAAAAGTTTAGTTGAATTTCAAATATATTCATCAATATATTTAAAGGGATTGTTAGTGGTATCAACAACTGTGCCAAAACTGATTTTGTTTTTAAAAACAAAAAACATTATATATATTTGCTAACATGGGTGTATTTGCAGTTTTATGATAGGTACACTTTTACAGCGGGAGCTGCATCACCCTATAAAGACAATAAGGAGCAATAATACCATGGCATTAAACTTTATGAGTAATATGTCCCCTTCCAGATGGTCTTTGTTTTCCTTAGACACATAAAAAGATCAACGACATGAAAAGATGCAGACAAAATGTTAATCGTTGCCCTGCTTTGCGGCTCAGGCAACTATTGACAGCTTTACTTCAAATCTTCGGTGAACTGACATGTTCATGTGATTTTTACAGCAAATCGTAATGAGGCAGGATGAGGTCAATCTAACGCTATAGTTGAGAAGGGAGCATCTTTCTAGTTTTCCTCCTGCAGTTCTAGAGTTTTACACAAATGCATCTTTCTGTTTTTGGAGCAAAAGGAAAGAATAAGCTTGGTGGTATTCTATGAAAAATAGACTTCTAAATCTAGCCTTCCGCCAGTGTGTATAAGAGTAGGTTAATTTCTGCAGCTCAGCATGCTCTCATTGAGGGCTGAAATCACAGATGTGCTCCACGGGGCTCCGTATTGTTACACGAGCGTCAGCAACTTTCCCCACCACCTAGCATATGTGAAAACTCAGCCTGGAACGCATCCATGAGGAAGAGAGCAAAGGAAGCTTTGCTGACCCCAGACAAAAATCAAATGGAGGGAGGTGAGGGATGAAGGGAGGGATAGAGAATCTGTGTGTGCGTGTGCGCACATTTTGAGTGGGGTGAAATCTGCAATCTTCAAGGGGATTAAAACATGGCCATAAAAGTTTAATGATTCTCTGCCTATTGACCAAACAATGACTGTCTACTGTTTATTTATCTTCCCCATAGCTCACATTAAAGAGGAAAGATTGTAGGTCCCAAGCAATATACGGCAGTTTAGGCAGAAAACTGAAAATTCAGAGAATGTTTTATTCTTTTGCATTAATCCACTGAATCTATCTTTAACATAAATGCTGGCAAACTACCGGCGGTAAAACTGCCGCATGTTGTGAAAGATCCCCCACTCGCCAAAATGGCTTTGACCCACTGAGTCAGTTCTGTGGGTGTCCTGTGATGTCTGGCAGAAGGGGTTTTGGCAGCAGAACCTTTAGCTCGACTGGACCAGTGCTTGCTATAGTAGTAGTAGTATTTATTTTATAATCAAAGTCATTTTTAGCATTCCGTTTAACAGATACGCACATGCATGCTCTGTATGAGGGGTTGCTGCAAAGCCAAAGACACAATTCAAGCGACTGTCTTACTGTCACTACATGCTAGTCCAGGAGCAGTGAATGCGGCAAGTCGATGACTCCATGCAATCTGCTGGGTTTCCTCTGATAGAAAACTTTTTTAACCAGTAATAAACTGAACCCAACTGATTTTTTTTATAGCTTGGATCAATTGGAATGTTTGTATATTGGATTAAATTAAGTTTTTTGTAGAGTGCCTTGAGATGACTGTTGTGTTGTGATTGGCGCTATATAGACTGAATTAGATAGATAGATAGATAGATAGATAGATAGATAGATAGATAGATAGATAGATAGATAGATAGATAGATAGATAGATAGATAGATAGATAGATAGATAGATAGATAGATAGATAGATAGATAGATAGATAGATAGATAGATAGATAGATAGGGGTGTAATGGTACACAAAAATCATGGTATACATTTGGAGTTTTAAATTACATTTCAAACAACAAATTTACAAATTCTAAAATTAAACTGCATTTCCAAAAACCCCATTTTAAAATTCAAAAACAAAAATTACATAAAAAAAACATTAACAAATTCGAAAATTAAAAAAACTAAATTACATTCGAAAAAGAAATGTATATAAAAAAACAAAATTAGATTTTAAAAAACATGATTTTTTTACTATGGGGATGCTGCAGTATTGTTGGTAGAGGGTTTAATAAAGACTTGCAGTCTGCCTTTAGGGCTTGATTCTAGACTTGTGCATACATTGAAAAGCAGGTACAGTATCAACAGGTGAATGATTAACTCGTATCTCTTTAAGCCAGCTAGGTTTTCCACATATGTAGTGTCACCTGCTCCATACATGTGTGCACGGATGGCACAGGTCCATGTGTTCATCCCCCAAGGGCACGGTCCTTTACACGTCCACCAACCAGCACCTGCCTGCATTGGTTAAGATGATTTGTTGATCCCGACCCTGTACCCGTGATTATCTCCCGATCAAATCCAGAACTGGCCCGTCGATTTAAAACCCGCCACCCAACCTGGTACCTGGACACAGTACAGTGACTACTAGATTGCGTTGGACTTTTTCTTTGTCCATCTTTTTCACTGACGGGGTCAAAAAATCCTATCATAATCTATTTCTATGGGTCGATTTTTAAAAGGCCAATGACACATTGAATATTATTTCATTTTAATTCATTTGAATTAATCTTCAATCCAAACAAGCTGAGCAAAGATTCCACATTGTACAATCACACATCCAGTGGATGGATACATGTATTGTATATTAAGATTTCACCTGCTTTGGCCTGCTTTTACCCAGAGTAACGACTTCCTCCTGGTCCATGGATGTGAATTGCACGAACAAGGGCTTTCTTGATCGGGTCAGGAGTAAATCCGCAGCATGCGCTCCTTCTGCATCAGGGGGTAAGATGCACCATTCTGAGTCCAGTGCAGCTGCTCGGTCTAAAGCATCCATAGCTCTCCAGGGCGCTGTCAGCTGCCGGATAGCGAGATATATTAGGTACGGTGTCCAAATCTGGGATGATGCTCTCATAGGAATCTGCAGGACTGCACCTAGTAATAAAGGGTGTGAACTGTAATCTGTAGGGGGTCCATCTCCCGGGTCCGGGGGCTGGTGGCTCTACTGGGGCATCGGTACCTGGACCTGGGAGCATAAAGTGTGTATGGGGTGTGTGAGTGAGGGTACAGCGTAATTTTTTGGGGTGTCTTGGTGAGTCAGTGAGAATGTATGAGTTTAAGAGGGAGTTAACATATGACTGTGTCTGTATGTCTTTGTCTACCTGTCAGGTTGGATCTTGGTCTGCCCCCTCGCCTGGGGCACCTCAGGCCTTACACTTAATGGGGGGCCTATTTCCCCTCCGTCACTCCCCGCCGGTGACGGGGGCCCCTTCCTGCCGGTGCATCGGTGGTCAATCCGGTTCGGACCTAGTGCGTGCCTGGCCGGGCCTGGGGGGGCTGGTGTGTCGGTCGGCCGATGCGCTGGGCCAATATCTTCCTTTGTTTGGTTGGGGCACCTCTTTTAGAGGTGCCAGGTTTGGGATTGTTGGGTGGTGCCTGCTCGGTGGCTCGGCGGGATGCGGATCCGGCGTCTCTGCTCGTTTGATCACCTGTTCTGTGCGCACCGTGCGTGGCCGGTTCATTGGCGGGTTGGACCGGCCCTGGCCCTCATTGGATTCCTGGTCTCGGCGCCCTGCGTTGCGCGGGATCAGGACCCGGGAGCTGGTACAACTTGGTGTCCAGATGCTGGCTGAGCCCGGCTTGGGGATGCTGTCCGTCCCCTGCGGCTATCGGTGGGGCGCTGGGATGTTGGCGGTGGGGATTGGCCTAGGGTGGAGGCGGCGCGTGGCGGCCTGCCGCGGCCCCTGCAGTGCCAGGGGCCCCTCGTCGGCCGGTCCCTTGTCGGGTCCCTGCTGGGGGGTGGGGTGCCCCTGGGCCCCGGCTCCCCCGGTCCATTGACCGGCCCGCCCTTGCGCGGCCGGTTGCCGGCGGGGCCCCTGTGCTCGTCACTGCTGCCCCCCGGGCCCCTGCATAGTGGCCGCTGGATGTTCCCCTGGGGTTCTCCTTTGCTCCACTCTTGGGGGATGCGGTCGGCCCCGCCCGGGTCCGCCTGGGGCTCTGGGGGTCCTTTGGACGTCTTTGCTCCGATCTCCTTCATGTCTGCATCGATTCCTGGGAGACGGATTGATGCCTGCTCACACCAACTATCGAACACTCTTATGGAGAAACCTTATATGCACCAGCATGCTAACACACACACATAGATGTGGGGTCTCTGGTGTTTAAGGATATATTCTTGGGCTGAGATTATCATTACTAGAGCTTGATTAATCGGTACCATGAGTTTTTCTGTGACATTGTTGTTGTATTTTTATATCTATTTTTGTGTGATGTGGTTGTGTAATTCTTAGTTCACAATGTTTGGTTTGTTTTGTCGATGTTCCTTTTTCGTGTTTTGTTTTCCCCCCTCTCTCTGCCGTCCTGTGGGTATGGAGACAGACTTCAATGTCTTCCTGTGTTTTCTTTGTTCCCCTTCCTCTCTTGTATTTTCAACTCACCCTCTCTCTTGACTTTTTGTTTCCTACCTCTCTTCTTCATCTTCCTTATTTCTTCTCCTTAATTTTCTGTCTCCGTGTCCGTAACATCAGGAAATAAAAACCCCAACAATTCATAATAAAGATTTTTCACACATATATCAAGTGGAGGACTATAGCAAAAGCTGTACTGCTCCGCTTGTGAAAGTAAATCTGTTGGGCTTCTACTTGGTACTCAGACACCAATTCTGAGCTCCACACTGCCAAACAGGACACGTAAAAAAAAGAAAAAAAAAAGAAAAAGAAATGTACATAAAAAAACAAAATTACATTTTAAAAAACATGATTTTTTTACTGTGGGGATGCTGCAGTATTGTTGGTAGAGGGTTTAATAAAGACTTGCAGTCTGCCTTTAGGGCTTGATTCTAGACTTGTGCATACATTGAAAAATCCTATCATAATCTATTTTTATGGGTCAATTTTTAAAAGGCCAATGACACATTGAATATTATTTCATTTTCATTCATTTGAATTAATCTTCAATCCAAACAAGCTGAGCAAAGATTCCACATTGTACAATCACACATCCAGCGGATGGATACATGTATTGTATATTAAGATTTCACCTGCTTTGGCCTGCTTTTACCCAGAGTAACGACTTCCTCCTGGTCCATGGATGTGAATTGCATGAACAAGGGCTTTCTTGATCGGGTCAGGAGTAAATCCGCAGCATGCGCTCCTTCTGCATCAGGGGATAAGATGCACCATTCTGAGTCCAGCGCAGCTGCGCGGTCTAAAGGATCCATAGCTCTCCAGGGCGCTGTCAGCTCCCGGATACCGAGATATATTAGGTACGGTGTCCAAATCTGGGAGGATGCTCTCATAGGAATCTGCGGGACTGCACCTAGTAATAAGGGGTGTGAACTGTAATCTTTCAAAATGACAGACGGCCTTTAGATTTTTCCGTCATGTTTAAAAGATGGAAAATGATGCGACTCCTGATTGAATGTAAATGTTATTACAATGAATGACTGTGGCTGGACTTGCGATGCAGGAAGGGTGAACACAGTTAAAGCCAGGGAGTGTGGACGATATTTTGCTTCTGCACAGCAATCTCCGCATCAAATAAATGTTAGCTGTGCAACATTCAAGAGAAATGAAAGGGAAATAACTCATTGTAAAATAATTTACATTCAATCAGGGATGGCATTACCCTGCTGAAAAAACCCCAATCCTGCATGTGTGCACAAAGGGATATGGCAGATAGTCCTCCCAATCTGAGGCCCTGTTTGGTTGAGGAGGAAAGACAAGTACATTCAACCTAACTCCCCCCCCAAAAAAACCTTCTAGCTCAAGAAGGCAAAACCTCTAAAACACTCATAGATTTAAATGAATGGTTTAGAGGAAAATCAACTTGAATTAAGAATTCATTTATTTTTATTGATAGGGTGGATAAGAATCTTGTAAAAATCGCCACTGGTGTGCAACTAAATATAGGTAACTGGATCGTACCTTTTCAAAACTAAATGTTTGATCCTACTCTATAATTCTTTGTATATTCTATAAGAATAGAACTAATCCTCAGCCCTGTTAAGACTTGACTTAATCATGTAATATTTCTGGATCTTTTTAGATACGAAAATGATAGATAAAAAAAGATCTTACATGCAACAGATAGCTCCTTTGGTGTCTTCATTTTGCATAAATCCACATTAATTGGCCCTGGGGGCTGAAGATAATCCAAGTCAAGGCCAACACTATACTGGACTCCTACCATCTAAAACTAGTTGAATTACAAAACCCCCATGGCAGTTTAACCAAACCCTACTTCATGGACATTTAGACCGTTGTCATGTTTGTATTGGTTGGTCATTTTTACTAAAGCCATTAATTAATTATACAGAAAAGGGAAAATTAAATTTGAATTCACAGCTTTTCTAGTCAACTCCAAAAAACCTCACAAATTACACTAAATGTTTTAAAAGTTGTTTCTTGTTATTCGGTCATATCAATATCATATCAAACTACTCTCTCATGTAAATAATAATTAGCTTCTCTCTAAACAAGTGTCCAATGCAAATGTGGTGATGGTTTGAAAGGTTGATGAAATAGTTTTCAGTTTTCAAGATTAAATTGGTTTGAAGATGGTAGATGTCTGGGTTGGTCTCGTTTCCTGGTGGACTTGTAAAAATTGCCACTGGTTAGCTTTAGCCTCCTGGACAAAATATACTAGATTTATTCTAAATGAAGATTCTAAGAGTATAATTTACTGCAGGAAAGATATGTATCTATAATCCTTTAGGAGAATCACATTTCGGCTGTGGCTCCCTGGGTGCTCTCCAGGTGGAGCTTGGGTGGAGGTGGGGGTCTTGACCTTACCTCCACTGGGCGCCCTGTGTCGGTGCCTCGGCTGCTGCTGTTGATTTGCTGCTGCCGGTGCAGATGGCTCCTCTGATGGCGTTTCTTTGCATGGTTCATCTGCACTCGGCCCAATGTCCTTTTTTTACTGTTGCTTTTAACTGTGTGTGTGCATGGGAGATGGGCTAGGGGGGAGGGGTATAACTGTGATTATGGTTTTAAATCTGTGGGGGAGGGATGGGAATGTAGTTTTATGTGGGGTCATTTTAATCTGTAAAGCACTTTGTGATGCAATTTCTTGAATGAAAAGCGCTTTATAAATAAAGTTTGATTTGATTTGATTTAATGAGTGGTGGAGGTCTGTACTCTCTGAGTGCTTTTTTAGTTTTAATTTAAGACATGCTTTATTTTAAAACTCTGCCTGAAAATCAGGAGTATGGCACCAGCACATCAGTAACATGCCCGGTTAGAAACTAAAACATACTTTAGCCTACCAGAAAAGGCATTGGTCGCTATCTTCATCTTCCTCATTAAACCCACCGAAGTCATCTTCTTTAGAGTCTTTATGTCCTCTGAAGGTTTTTGTCGTGTTTTTATACTGACTCAGTTCTTTGCACAGCCTCCTCCAACGTCTCACCATAGATTAATTAACTTTCTTGCAGTAGATCTATTTCCTTCTTTGACGGCCAGCTCGATTGCCTTTAACTTAAAAGCTGCATTTCTTTGCATTTTCCATGATGAGGGTTAGTGCGTGAAATCTACCCGTAGTGTCTTTTTCGGCGCATAATCTTTCCCCACATGTCTGTCTGCTATAGTGCCCTCTGGAGGCCATTGGCCAGTAAAAAAAATCTATAAATTTGCCACATCTTTGTATAGGAAGCAGTATTGTATTGTTTGCTGCCTGTAGGCTTTTGTGCCTGAGCACGTGTCCAGTCTATGGTCGTTTTAATGTTTTGTTGAAGCCAGGCAGAACAGACTGCTAGCCTACATCCATGATATTATTCTGCTTCTCATCTGTTCTGTCGGGTTGTTTTGTCCTCTGTAGAATACTGATTGAAGTGTACGGGTGTGGTACTTCCTTAGTATCAAACTAGGTGAAAGAAATGTTAAAATAAAACATATATAGTTGTTGAGGCCACCTAAATACTGTAAGGTGAAAATGGGCTGAGGCTTTGCCGACACTTTACAACAGTGGTGTCCAAGCATTTTGTCATGTGTGCCAAAATCATCAATTTAAAAGTACTCCTGGGCTTAAAAAAAGAATTACTTTAAAAATTAAAATCACACAAAACTGTATTGAGTATTTTTATATCCTGCTCAACAATGAGCTGAGCTTACAATATTTTTATTAAACAATGAAAGTAGTCCTAAACTCAGCAAAAAAGGAAACGTCGTCTGACTTAACTGTTTTTACTTTCAGTAAACTTAATGTGTGTAAATATTTGTATGAACACTAAAAGAGTTAACACCATAAGACATAAACTAAAAATGTTTCACAGACATGTGACTAACAGAAATAGAATAATGTGTCCTTGAATGAAGGGAGGCTCAAAATCAAAAGTACCAGTTAGTATCTGGTGTGGTCACCAGCTGCTTGAAGTACTGCAGTGCATCTCCTCCTCATGGACTGGACCAGATTTGTCAGTTCTTGCTGTGAGATGTTACCCCACTCTTCCACCAAGGCACTTGCAAGTTCCTGGACATTTCTGGGGGGAATGGCCCTAGCCCTCACCCTGCGATCCAACAGGTCCCAGACGTGCTCATTGGGATTGAGATCCGGGCTCTTCGCTGGCCATGACAGAACACTGACATTGCTGTCATGCAGAAACTCACGCACAGAATGAGCAGTATGGCTGGTGGCATTGTCCTGCTGGAGGATCATGTCCGGATGAGCATGCATAAAGGGTACCACATGAGGGAGGAGGATGTCCTCCCTCTAGGCATTGAGATTGCCTGCAATGACAACAAGCTCAGTCCGATGGTGATGTGATATACCGCCCCAGACCATGACGGACCCCCCACCTCCAAATCCATCCCGCTCCAGGGTACAGGCCTCGGTGTAACGCTCATTCCTTCGACGATAAACACAAATCCGTCCATCACCCCTGGTGAGACAAAACCGTGACTCATCAGTAAAGAGAACTTTTTGCCACTCCTGTCTGGTCCAGCGAAGGTGGGTTTGTGCCCATAGGCGGCGTTCTTGCTGGTAATGTTTGGTAAGGACCTGCCTTACAACAGGCCTACAAGCCCTCAGTCCAGCCTCTCTCAGCCTATTGCGGACAGTCTGAGCACTGATGGAGGGATTGTGTGTTCCTGTTGTGACTCGGGCAGTTTTTGTGGCCATCCTGTACCTGTCACACAGGTGTGATATTCGGATGTACCGATCCTGTGCAGGTGTTGTTACACGTGGTCTTCCACTGCGAGGATTATCAGCTGTCCTTCCTGTCTCCCTGTAGCGCTGTCTTAGGCGTTTCACAGTGCGGACATGGCAATTAATTGCCCTAGCCACATCAGCAGTCCTCATGCCTCCCTGCAGCATGCCTAATGGACGTTCACGCAGATGAGCAGGGACCCTGGGCATTTGGGTGGTTTTCACAGTTGGTTGACAAGTTTCTGTAGTGTCCTGCGTGTTGAGAACTGTGACCTTAAATGCCTACTTTCTGTAAGCTGTTAAGGTCTTAACAACCATTCCACAGGTGCATGTTCATTAATTGATGATGGTTAATTGAACATGCATGGAAAATATTGTTTAAACCCTTTACAATGGAGATCTGTAAAGTTATTTGGATTTTTACAACATTGTTGTTGAAATACACAGTCCTGAAAAAGGGATGTTTCTTTTTTTGCTGAGTTTATTTTTATGTGTGTGTTTTCTTGATTAAAAATCAAGACAAAAAACTTAGTCTATTCTCAACAACAAAAGTCCAACTGTTTAAAAATGCTTACTGCATTTAGCCAAGCCTAATACATTATTTAAAAGTAGATTTTAGTGCACCAGCATTTGTTTTTGAGTAAAATGACTGAATAGATGGGGTCCTGTTTACTATGAAGTTAAGCAGAATACAAAAAACATGGTTATTGGAAGATGAATACTTTGTTTTGTAACTAACATTTTGCATTTTAAGAAACTTTGTATTTGTCAGTAATCTTTAATTTGCATCAACCAGCCCAATTTTCTATTGTTACTGAATTGCAGTAGGGGGTGGGGAGCACACATAAATCATGACATGGTTGCACATCGACCCTGGACTGCACTTTGGACACTTTTTCCTTATTCATCGTTTGCAAAGATAACTGAACTCTGGGACTACATTCAGGGATTCCTCAGTTTGAAATCATTCCATTTTGTGAGCTGCTTAGATTTGTGGGGGATTTGTAAGTCACAGAACAATCTTGGAATATAATTATTCTCCAGCCATTCCATATGTATGTCTGTGTATTCCAACAAACCTCCAATTATGATCCAACCATTATGTGTACCCTCAAAGAAGAATGTAGAAACTTTCTGTATTAGCTCTTAACTTTTGCTGCACTACCAGCAGCACATTAACTTTGTCCGCATTTGTTAAAAAATTTAAAGAAGTAGACATTTTGGCTGAAAACCTTGCAGATGTAAGGGCAGTCAGACATGTAAACATCAGTAAAATGTTCTTGAAGGAGGGTTTTTTATCATCAGCAGCTGGTTCTAAGATAACTCTGGCTATTACCTGTTTTACAACATTTTCTCTGCTTCCCTGTGGTTATCCTTATGACTGAAAATCTTCAGTAAATCAAATCAGACTAAAATAAAACTAGTGTAGGCTATGCTATTTACATGTCACATTGTTCAGGCTGTGTTGTTTATAAAAATCGTGATTACTGAATTCGTTGATTTTGCAGAAACATCAGTAGACAGGAATGATTACCGTAATTTCTGGACTATGGTCTTAACAACCATTCCACAGGTGCATGTTTATTAATTGATTATGGTTAATTGAACATCCATGCAAAACATTGTTTAAACCCTTTACAATGAAGATCTGTAAAGTTCTTTGGATTTTTACAACATTATTGTTGAAATACACAGTCCTGAAAAAGGGACGTTTCTTTTTTTGCTGAGCTTATTTTTATGTGTGTGTTTTCTTGATAAAAATCAAGACAAAAAACTAAGTCTATTCTAAGTCTATATATGTATATATATAAAATCACTGGTCACTTTATTAGGCCCACCTGTCCAACTGCTCGTTGACGCAAATTTCTAATCAGCCAACCTCATGGCGGCAACTCAATGCATTTAGGTATGTAGACATGGTTGAGACAATCTGCTGCAGTTCAAACTCAGCCAGCGGATCTCCTCCGCCGTTATTGGGGAGGGAGGCTTTATGGAGCCCAGCGGCCCCGAGCCGTATCAATTAGAGCCGCTGGCTCAGGGCGCTGAGTCAGCGCTGTCCAAGGCCGGTGCTGCTGCTGAGGTAGAGAGAGACAGGATGGGTCCAGTCTCTGAGTGGTAATGCTAACATGTGCTAACGTTCAAAACAGTATGTTAGCTATGCTAACTAAGTGCTAATGTGATAATAATGGTAACCTGAAAAACACAATCCAACTCCAAACTCTCCACGGGGCCGGTATGTCTGATAGTTTTATACCCAAACCCACGGGGCGTGTCTGTGAGACCATGACTGCTGTGACACAGTCAATGCCTGTGACGTAAAGATGTACCGCTCTCCACCAATCACAAATTTTAAATGCAGTAGCCACCGTTCAACCCTAAGAGGGCAGCACTAAGACGTTTTTAGACCAAAAAGTGTAGAATTAAACAAGTTTACATCAAAATGTAAAAAAATCCCCAAAAACTTAAAGATTGCATTGGTAAATACCCATTTATACAGTTTAGAAGCAAAAAAAAGTTGTATTGGGGTTTAGTTACTCTTTAAGTGACTTTAAACGTGGCATGGTTGTTGGTGCCAGACGGGCTGGTCTGAGTATTTCAGAAACTGCTGATCTACTGGGATTTTCACGCACAACCATCTCTAGGGTTTACAGAGAATGGTCAGAAAACGGGAAAATATCCAGTGAGCCGCAGTTCTGTGGGCGAAAATGCCTTGTTGATGCCAGAGGTCAGAGGAGAATGGCCAGACTGGTTCAAGCTGATAGAAAGGCAACAGTAACTCAAATAACCACTCGTTACAACCAAGGTATGCAGAAGAGCATCTCCGAACGCACAACACTTTGAACCTTGAGGCAGATGTGCTACAGCAGCAGAAGACCACACCGGGTGCCACTCCTGTCAGCTAAGAACAGGAAACTGAGGCTACAATGCGCACAGGAAAGTGCAAGTGCAAAATTGGACAATAGAAGATTGGAAAAAATGTTGCCCGGTCTGGTGAGTCTTGTTATGGCAAATAAAAGTATCTCAGGGTTTCCATAATAAAGAAGACTTGAGTCCAAGAAGGTGTTTAAGTATTTAATTCAAACATGTCTGGCCAGACCATGGAGGGGACAGAGTTACTCGTGCATCACCCTAACCAACCTTTCTAACGAACCGCTTAAATAGTATTCAGCAATCACTGTTTATCTCTGTAGATGTCTTCTCCAACCTTCACGCCCCACCTCCAGAGTAACTACTTCCTGCGAGTCATAGCAACCCATAAAGCAGCTCATCCGAAGGCCAGACTGTTATCTTACTGTCCCGGCGTCTGTCTCTCTGGTGACCTGACACATATATCTTTCTCATAACATTAAGCTGAAACAATAAGCTTGTCATTTCCTTAGATGCATTCACTAAACAGAGAATATACACTTAATTCCTAATTGCATAACAATTTTCCACCACAGTCTCTATTGCTGCTGCGACATTCAGACGGTAGGGCCAGAATTTGGCGTCAAGAACATCAAAGCATTGATACATCCTGCCTTGTATCAACAGTTCAAGCTGGTGGTGTAATGGTGTGGGGGGCATTTTCATGGCACACTTTGGGCCCCTTAGTACCAATTGAGCATCATTGAAACGCCACAGGCAACCTGAGTATTGTTGCTCACCATGTCCATCCATTTATGACCACAGCGTACACATCTTCTGATGGCTACTTCCAGAAGAATAATGGAGCATGTCATAAAGCTCCAATCATCTCAGACTGGTTTCTTGAACATGAGAATGAGTTCACTGTACTCAAATTGCCTCCACAGTCACCAGATCTCAATCCAATAGAACACCTCTGGGATGTGGTGGAACAGGAGATTTGCATAATGGATGTGCAGACGACAAATCTGCAGCAACTGTGTGATGCTATCATGTCAATATGGACCAAAATCTCTGAGGAATGTTTCCAGTACCTTGTTGAATCTATGCCACGAAGGATTAAGGCAGTTCTGAACGCAAAAGGAATTCCAACCCGGTACTAGCAAGGTGTCCCTATTAAGTGGCCAGTGAGTGTATATATATATATATATATATATATATATATATATATATATATATATATATATATATATATATATATATATACATACATATATATATATATACACATATATATATATATATACATACACATATATATATATATATACATACATATATATATATATATATATATATATATATATATATATATATATATATATATATATATATATATACACAAGGGTCTGGTGATCACTTGTGAAAAACATTTGGCCCATGTGAAATTTACATGTGAAAACATGTTAAAATCATGTGACCAGCTGTGTTTTGCACACCTTTTCCATGTGAGTTAGGAACATTTTCATGGTAATAAAGTGTGAAATCCATGGACATTCACATGTGAAGCCCGTGGGATAACATGTAAACAGCATGTGAAACATGTTATTTTCCACATAAAACCTACATGTGGAACAAATGTGTGAAACCCATGTGGTATTACATGTGAAGCCCATGTGATTACATGTAAAACCCATGTAAAACCTTACATGTGAAGTCCAGCAAAGCTAGCAAAACCAGGAACGATGTTATTACATCACCTTCCTTAGACAGGCAAGTTCAACCTTGAGTGACATTCCATACCAGTCGGTGGCGGTAATGCACCAATCTTTTGTTTGCCAACCACCAGTAAGCATCACAAAGAAAAAGAAGAAGGACGACGTGTAATTTGTTGGCTAATAGCATGCTAACGATAGTAAATATGAAAACTTTAAACGAGAATTCATGCAAGGAAGTAAATATGAAGGTTTTCAGCAGCAGATTGTGTTGGATTGTTGTAGATTCGAAAGACGCAAAAGAGTAGACACCAAAGCCCAAAAGTAATGGTATCACCAGAGGGACAAAAGTTAACTGGACACAATGGTTGACTTGTAAAAGCACTGGGAAACCTTACCTGGACTTGACAGGCTTTGATACAGGTTGATTTTAAAACTAATGCATAAATTAGGTCAGCAACTCAAGTAGGTGAGTCACGTGTATATATATATATATATATATATATATTTTTTTTTTTTTTTCTGGAAAGAATATGACCTGCTTGTCAGCTTTAAGAAAACCAACACCTGACCTCATGCAAACTTAAAATATGTCAGGTGAGGGTAATGCTTCCTTATGTGTTTATGAGGCATACGTTTTGTCCTTTCCACCCAAAGTTTTGGATTCTTTTTGCATGACTTCAACCCCCCGGTGCCCTGGTAGAGGAACCAAGTCCTTGCAAATCGAGACATTAACATATTAACAGTAAGTTGTCTGCACATGGATTACATTATGACAATACAGTGGACCCCCGCCTATTCGAAGTTCAGCATTTGTGGATTCCCCAATTCAGATTATCCTGTGGAAACCAATTCCATATTATTGGTGGAAAATCCTTCTATTCGCAGATCTTTTCTGAAATATTCAAAAGAAAATGCAACTTGGGAAGGTCAAATATCTAAACGCAGTGCTATTTGAGATGCTATTGGCTAGTAAACCTTTGAGCCCCATCCATTCTCCTTGATGCTGATTGGCTGAAACCCCAAGAGCAGAAGTAAGGAATTTGTGTCTGTTGAGGTAGTGCTAAGATTATTCCCCTGTTCGTGTTAATGCACATTAAGATATATTTGTTGTTTGAACTAGAATAGGAAGTTAGAAACTTTTTAAAGGGCATCCCATGTATTCGCAGCTTACTGCATTGATATGAAACATGGACCAGTTGGAGATTTCTGCTGAAACTGTTTTTTCTGATTTTGTTTCTCAATTAAATGGGCAGTCTTTATGAATGTTGTAATGTTACTTACAGAAACGCAGATGTAATTTCCAAAAAAGCAAAGCCACAACAAAAATCATCAAAATGTTAGCATGAGGTTTCTTGCTTTTAGTAAAAAAAACAGCTGAACAGAGCAGCTAGCTATAAAAATGATCATGGCACATCACGGAGTAGTTGAAATGTCCTTTAAAATAACTTTATTTCACATAGCAAATAAAAAAAATCAATACTGATCAGCAAACGGAGACCAAGCTAGGGCTTCATTAGGATGACCTTCTGCTGTGACTTACAGTCCTGTTTGAAGATACCTTAAAAACTGATCAATCTAACAATCCTTGATCAGTCAGTAGATTCAATATGCATCACATGTGATCACGTTAAATAAATTAAATAGATAGAAACTGGAAAAATAAATAGTATGTAAGATCCTCACAAAAAAAAAAAATGTTTCCCAAAGATTTCCAGAGGTTAATTCAGGCACAGCCATTCATCATTCAGTTTTACTCAGTGAATGGAAAGCAGTGTATGTTATAAAGAGCTATATGATTTAAGCAGTTTGTAGATTTGATGCACCATAGTTACAGTTTTCAACCAGAACTGGTGCCAGTCTCAAGTCTAAACTGGTCATAAAGAAGAGTTGGTGTACACCCAGAGAACTAGCTATGAGCCACACCATTATGTGAAACATGTCATCCAGTAAATGTTTCATTGTCTCATCTGTTTTATTCCAAATATTTGAGAAGGATCATAGTACAGGCAGATAATTTACCACACAAATCCCATTATTTATCTCAGGATCTAAACAAACAGATGCCTTGATATCACCAGGTTAATTCGATATTGTTTATAGATTCAGCAGAAAATAGCGGATGTAAACACAGCTTTATGCAGAGCCTTAACTCATGAGGGTTATGAAAATAAAGAGTCTGAAATAAAAACATAGTAAGCTTGTTTTACTTCAATGATTGTCTAACTATTTAGTAATGCTGGAATATTTTTTACAGTGGATCTTAGATCTCAGTAACCCTGTTTGAAAGTGCTTCTTTCCTCTTGTCCAGTTCACACCTGGAGCCAAGGGAGAATCAGTCTTTCAGAGCCAGAGCGTGTGGCATTGCAGAAAGAACTGGTGGTAAACAAACAGAAAAAAACACTTTATGAAATGGAACTGGTTCGGTGAAAGAAAAAAAAAAAGCTTTTCCTATTGATGTTTATATGGGGCTGTGCAACACAAAACACATTTAAAACTGAAAGGTAGGAAAACTAAATTAATATAGACTTTGAAAAGTCATGGTGCTCTCGCTCAAAACTCTCCCTGACTCTCAAAAAAACATCTTGCTTGCTTCCAAACATGGTCTGCTCCCCTTCGAAAATTAATTTCTGTGCTCAGATCTAGTGCAAATGTCTTCTTCTCCCTCTGTAGCGATACATAAGGTATCTTTCTCTGCTCACAGACTGTGTCAGCATCCAGCAGAGGGAGCCATGTCCTCCTTTTTCCACAGGTGCTGAGTGTTGGACTGACACACCTGGAGCTAATCCCCTCATCAGCCTACTGCATTTAAGGAGAGCTGTGCCACCAGACGGGCGTCAGATGATTCCCTTCCAAGGAGTGGTAATTGACCTCTACTCTGGCTTTCCCGTGAGAATTACTTCTTTACTCACCTGTGTTGTCCTCCTGATTCTCTAGTTGTCCTCCTGAGCTGCTTCCTACGACCTGAGCTCCTTGGCAAACCCTCAGCGTCGTCCTCTGGTCTCAGTCCTGGACTCCCCCACCGGCGCCCGTCTTCCTTGGGTTATTGGCCGCTCCTCCTTGATGCTGTCACTGCCCCTGGCGGTCCAGTCCAGACGCTCAGCACTTCTTACACCTATAACAAGAGGATTCACCTGGCATTCATACGGCTCTCTAAAGTCTCAGGATTCTGGATCCCTACCTCCCTCGCCTGTCTGGACGCAAGGTTCCTCCAGTGAGTAACCCCATCCTCCTCAAACATCCTCGCCATATTCTATGAAGGAGATCCTAACAAATTATTCCTACCTTCCAGTGGCGTCTACCGTATCTCCACCCGGTCCATCCATCCCGTGTCACCTACAAGGAATCCTAATAAAAACTTCTTAAACTCTTCCCAGGAGTCTGAGTCTAGTTGTGTAACTTATGAGTCTATCTGAGCCAACCATGACAGATTGTCCTTGTCCTCACAGATTGTCCTCTCTCTGCTGACTCTGCCTGGTAACTATTCGAGCCAATGGAAGTGAATAGAAGTTAGTTTGACATCACCGCATTTTTCGGGTTCCTGTCCGTTATGTTCAAGCCAGCTCCCCTTGAAAAGGAGCAGGAAATTCTCTCTCTCTCTCTGTCTCTGTCTCTGTCTCTATATATATATATATATATTCTTGGGCATATTTGCCTGCAGGATGTTTTTGAGTGTGAGAGCAGAGGTTTGTGCCACATCTGAGGGTGAAAATGAGGAAACTCCCTGTCATACTGGAATTGTATACTTTTAGATTATTGAACGAAACGTTCCCTCGTGCATTACTATGGTCTGCATTTGTCTTTCGTCTGAGAAATTTAGCTGATATGAACTCAGCGAATTTCTGTAGAGGTGATAGAAAGGAACAGAAATGGCTCCAATCAAGTCATTTGAATGTTGGTTACATTTGCTCTGCCCACCACTAAGGAATAAATTCCCTCAACAATGAAATGGGGCTTTCAGGATCACCTTTTTTCCCCACCAGCCTCCCGCATTAAAGTAGAAATATGCCTTAACTTGTCACAACTCCAGATATTACCCTTCAGCTCACATCCTTTGCTGCAATCACGCAGTCATTTTCATTCCGTGTCAATGAGCGGACTCTGGGTAGGAAATTGTCTTGAGCTCTAATGATGGTGCAAAAAAGAAACTGAGCATCAGAGTTTAACAGAGTAAGTTAGAAAAGAAAAGGGGCAAACTGATGAAAGTGTAGGCACTTACACAGGCGTGATTTAATGTGTTATTATGCATCACCTGCATGTGTCTGAGTAAAAACCAGGGTTTACTTGTTATATGTGCTTGTGGACGTGTGTGTGCGTGTGTGTGAAGGAATTGTTGGGAGACTGGCTGACCTTTCCATAGACCTCCCTTACTGAAGCTGTCCTGTAGTGGTATTAACATTACCATTTCAATACACTGTCAAGCCTGGCTGGCAATAAAATATTCAGCTGACCTTTAAGGCAAAAAAAAGAGACTTAGTTAGAGACCGTCATATCATTTAACCTTAAGACTTAACGGTGTAAGTGTGAGCTGTGTCGCTGTGTGGCCCTCATTACTGGCCACACTCTGACAGAGTTGTCTCTTTAACTGAACGCCAGCCTGTGGCAAAGGGACCAACCTACTGTTCCCACCGAGAGCCATTTATTCCACCCCAGCCCCCGAACATTCGGCTGCCAAACCGAAGACTCAACCTTATGTCTTACTCTCATTCATATGAAAGCTTTTTCCAAATAGATGCAAAGTACACCCGGCACATTGACTCATATTACGGAGTCTTTGAGAATGAAGGATGCTCAGGTTAGACAGGTTTGGTTTTTTTAATGTCGACTGAGCTCTTTTTGACCCGAACCCTACACTTTTGGAAGAATAAAAACACTGACGTGCAGGGTATGCACGAGTATTCAAACCTATACAATTTTGTCACATAGCAATCACAAATCTCAAACTACTTTTGTTCGATTTTAAGCATTAGAACAACACTGAGTAGGAGTTAATCTAAAAAGTATGTATTTTATTTGTAATTTTGACCTTTACAACAGATTTCCAACTGAAACCAAGTCTGGACTTTGACTGGGCCATTCCAACACACAAAAAAAGGTTTGCTTTAAACCCTGCAGTAGGTTCAGAATAGTTGATTTCAGCAAGAAGAACAAAGATTTTAGCATAATTCAGTTCAAATTCAAAACCACTGTATGGATCCCAGAGGGAAATTAAGTGCTGTTGTAGTTTATACTATTTAATTCTTCAAGGAGTTGTAAACACTGATGGTTGTGGGTAGGAAGGATCTCCTGCAGCGGTCTGTGTTAAAGCGAAACTGAGGAAGTATCCAACTGAAGACTCTGTTGTTGTATGATAGTCTCATGAAGAGGATGCTCAGGGTTGTCCACAATGTTCTTAAATTCATGAAGAACCCTTCTTTGCATCATCATCTCCAGAGGTTCCACAGTCGTCCCCAGAACAGAACCAGCCTTCTTAATCAGCTTGTTGAGCCTTTTTAAGTCCCTTGCTCTGATACTAACCAGTGATGTCACATTGCCCATTATGATCGATGGAAGAGATGGTTAGAACTTCCTCCTTCTCTCTATCCTCTTTGCTCCTGCTCTGCATCGAGGGCGCCTCCTTTTCAACTCATCAGGGATTTGTGGCTTCAGTTGAGGTATTATTTCTTCTTTTGCAATGTTAATCAGCGGCTCCCAGCTGTAAACCACCTTGTTGCCATGTTTACGCATCTTAACAAAAGATCAAAAAGTACAATTATTAACAGCAAAAACTCTTCCAACTTCACAACATCAAAAACTGGAAAAAACAATGGTCCAAAAAAAAGGCAATTTTCCTTCGAGAAACAGAGGAACCAAAGTCCGAAAAAATAAACTCTGAATGTAGGCAACAGAGCCACTCCAACTTGCTGCCACCCTCAGGTGCGCAATTCTAGAACAAAAAGCTCCATCCATCTTCTACAAGCTGCCTTGTTCCTTATTAGGGAAAAACATCCCATCAACATGATGTTGCCATCATGCTTCACTGAAGAGATGGTATTTTCAGGGTGATGTGCAGAGATAATTTTCCCTCATCCATTTTGATGTTATTTTACTTCAAAATGATGCCTTATTTTGTGTCAGTCTATCACGCAGGATAGACAATACAATGGACTCTGTTGGAATATTACAAAATGTGAAAAAGTTAAAGGGGGATGACTATTTTTGCAGTTCACTGTATTGCGGGAACATTAGTATCAGTATAAATCAGAAATTGATGGATAAAATATCAGTGATAAACAAGTGAATACTGAGCAAAGAGAAACAGAAAGTTAAGTCTTTCAGAAATGCGGGAGCAAACTGTTTATTTATGGCTTCATTATTATAAAAAGGGGAAAATGCCATCCTTTGCCAAATCAAAAGGCATGTGAAAGAAAACAATGACAGATCAAATTACAAATCTGTTGTCGAAGTTCATATTTTTACCACACAAATGCAACGACAAACATGTGATATTTTTTATATATATATATATATTTAAGTTTCCCAAATAAACTGAAAAATAACCCTGAAATCTTGTCTCTACAAACTAGTTCTGTTTAAGTCGAAGACAATATCTGACAAAAAAAAAAAGATGTCGGAGTTGGAACTGTGCCACCTAACTACGGTGAATGCATCTCTTCCTTTGCTGATTGTCCAGCATGAAGGGACAAACTGGGCAACAGTGGAAGGAGAAAGTTTCAAATTTTAAGGCAAAAAGCTGCAACAAAAAAAAAAATCTAATCAAACAATTTCCCAAATATATGTTAACCCTTAAAGCAGGGTCAAATAATAAAAATTATAAGCCCGACCAAAAGTTAATCTTTTTTTCATGACCTTAACAGTAATCAGCAGGTGAAAAAGTTCTTCATCATTTTCTTTTCTTTTTTTAGCCTTGACCAGCAAAAAATAATGTTCCAATGCCTAATCAGTTGTACTTTTTCACAGTAGTTGTTAAAAAACTCTGAGGAATATGTGTTTTTATCACTGAGAGAAGAATTTTGATTAATCACCTCTTGAAGGGCAAGCAACTGCAGTCATGTGAAAAAATTAGGACAGCTCATTAAATATTCTGTCAGAGGGGTTAGCTTTTTATTTCAATTTGGATGTATTTTATGTTTTTATTGGAATTAAACATCAAAACAATCAGAAAAATCAAACAAATTTAAGTTTAAAAACTGATTGCTTTTAAAAAATAGTTTTCATTCATTAAATGTTCAAATGACCCTCTCGTTTTTCTCTTTTTCGCATGTTTGAAGTGTGAAGTTGTAACTCAAGGTTTCTGAAACAAGATAATGACTTATTGGCTTTAGTTTGTAGATTGTAAATACAGAAAATTCTATAACACTAACAAAGTTTGAGGTAACGGTGCATTCACATACAGAAACCACTGTAATTCACATATGAAAATATATATATACTGCAAGAGAACCCATCTTCTAGCAAAGAAAATGGATGCTTGCCCTTTCGGAGTCCTAGCAGATGAATATTGTTGACAGAACAATTAGCATCTTGGAGACAGAATAACCTTTACTCATTAAATCATCTTTGTTCTTCCCGACCTTTATCCCTGCCCAGTTTCTCTGCATTCCTATATTCAGCTGTTGGTTTTAGTGAAAGCGAGTTTTTCTGCGTGGCCGTGTGCATGGACGTAAAGAGGAGCCGTGGAGCCAGGACCCTGAGGAACATGTGAAGTGTTTAATGTGGTGAAACAGGTGCAGTGAGACAGAAAGGGCGGCCCAGCCACAGCTAGTAGGTTAGTCACACTCTGACCCCCACATCACAGAGCTGGCAGCGCTGTGGGCAGAGAATTACAAACTGCTCCCCCCCCCCATCCAGCCTTTCATCTCTGTTAGATCTCACAAATACAATCCTAATGTAGAAAGTTTTAGAGCCATTTGTTAAAGTCACTCCTATATGCACTCATTGTAAGATACGGTAGTGGAGGAATCATGATTTTGGCTTCTTTGGCAGCCACAGGTTCAGGGGACTTTGCAGCCACTGTCTCAACCATCTGGAGTCATATGTGAAGCAACCTGTTCAATGGATAAAGGTTGGCCCAATCTGGGTTATTTGCAGCACAATGATCCAAACCACAGCTTCAAACCTACAGTAGAGGGGTAAAAAAAATGGCCCAGTCAAAGTTCAGACCTCAGCTTGACTATAGTTCTCTGACAGATTATTTTGAGAGCTGAGCGGAAACTCCCAAACCTCAATGAACTGAAGTCATGTTTTGAGACCTTCTGTGTAAAACTCCTCCACGACGGTGTGAGAGACTGATGAATTCACACAAAGGCTTAGAGTTATCACATTTTTTAAAGTCTTTTTTTCTCAAACATTTGTTAAATGTGACAGAAAATTAGACATTTTCGTGACCTCTCCTAGAAAAAGCCTGTCAATATTCATCCCAAAATAAAATTTCTAAGGCACATTTACCCATGAATATTAATCAAATTTAACAGGTCACAGATAGTGTCTTTGGAGGTTTGAGGCTTTTTGTTAGCTCAACCTTAAAATTATGTCACCATTTTTGACATTTCTAAGATTTCACAGAAAAGACTACTGGGACTGCTAACTACAAAAGCAAATCATGCGGTTTTCACCAGCCATTAAGTATTTTAGCTCAGAAACTTGATTTGGTATCAAATCGAAATAAATAAGAACCAAATTTTTTTTTTTGCCTGACACATTAGATTTGGGAAAGTACTGATACACTTTAAACTATTAACATTTTGTCATGTTGCAACAACAAACCTTAATTTGTTTTATTGGGATTTAATGTAATAGACCAAAACAAAGCAGACCAATAGTGAAGTGTAAGAAAAATGATGAGCTTAAAAGAAATGGTATGGTTTGGGGAATGATGGCCTGGTTTGATGAGGTGTGGTACTGTATTATAGATCAATAAATGAAGGAGTGAAGCACTGGTGATCTCAGTCAGCAAACATCCCACATATATTGTTAAGTTCAACCAGGAATTCAGGAAAGTGGAAAGTGAAATATTGACCAATCGCACTGAAGGTGCACTGTCCACCCGACTAGGATGTGGCTGTCACCAAACCAAGCGCTCCTGCTCCTTCTCCTGCTCATTCCTCTTATTTCTCTCATCTGTGCACTCCCAGGGTTCCTTCCAAAGAAAGGTCTTCAGCTCAACACTTCTACTAAAGACACTACTGGTAAATCAAACTATAGACTGTTATGGACAATATTACCTCATGCACATATGATTCATCTGCATCTTTATTACCAGATTGAATGTTTGTTTCATGATTCAGCTATTTGGTTTGGGGTATAATTATGCTTTATTTGCATGGTTTCTTTAGTCTCATAGTTTCACTGTATGTAAGGTAAAGGATTTGGTTAAAAGTATTATTTTATTTATTATAAATTAATGATTCATTAAAATATTGGTTGATTAAAATAATTATGTAGGTAAACTAAGTTAAAACTTGATTTAAGATATATTTTGTTTCAACATTGTTTAAATATGTTAAAATATTTATAAATAATCTTGATTTAATTCATTACATAACTTCAGTACATGTTTAAAATACATGGTGAAATGGTATGGTCAGTGTGATTTTAAAAACAACTATTTAATAATAACAGGTTTAAAAGGGAACTGCTCTCTTTAATGTCTCATTCATGTTTTGTTTGTTTGGTGTAGGTTATCACCCTACTCTGCAACTGTTGAACTGTTCAAAATGAGAAGAAGAACATTAAAAGACAAATATTGCAAATGGAGTTGAGTTGTTCCAGCGTCCCCTTTTGTCTGAAGTAAGGCCTTTTCAAGTTTAGGCAGGAGCTGAAGAGACTTTTACGAAACTTGACATATATAAAGAATAAACACAAACAACTTTCTCTTTAAATGACATCAGAGTTTAACAACTCAATACCCTGACTTTTGAGTGACAAAAATTTGGGGCCAATAAACTCTATCACCAAAAAAGTAACTTGCAACTAAAACTATGAAAAGCAATAAAAATGAAAACAGAATAACTGTCTGTGGGAGTGAAGCTACACTAGCTAAAAGACAACATGGTGGACCAGATGTATGTGCGAGAAGTAACAAACAAAATGGTGGATAAAATTGGCACTACACTAAACAAAAGAGCAACGATTGCTAGTGTGTTCAGGCAAATAGCTTTAAGAACTTAGAGAAAGATGCAGTACATCTCTGTTTTCCTTGCGGTCGTGTGATGTAGTGTGAGAGTTTGGGTTGGTAAGACAATAGGTAGGAAGAAAACAGACAAAACAAGAACAAATTCCATGTGCTATAACCAAGAATAAGTCAAACACAATCATGTAAAGGAGGGGTGTAAAACTCAAAGGAATTTTGGGCCACATCACGACCAGGAATGCCCTTAAAGAGCCGGTTGTGGCAGAAAGTATTAAAACAATTTAAACAAACTTAAAATATTAATAAATATCTGTCTCCGCATTTGAAGAGTACTTCTTAAAATGAAATAATACTGAATATCTTTTCACAATGATGTCATTTAGGACTATTCAAATAAACACTGATTTGATTTGAACACATTTCTCCTGCTTTAGCTTCCCTTCATTGGCTCCCTGTTAAATCCAGAATAGAATTTAAGATCCTTCTTCTTACATACAAAGCCCTTAATAATCAAGCTCCCTCATACATCAGAGATCTAATTGTTCCATATGTTCCTAACAGAGCCCTTCGCTCTCAGACTGCAGGTTTACTTGTAATTCCTAGGATTTCTAAAAGTAGAATGGGAGGCAGATCTTTCAGTTATCAGGCTCCTCTCCTGTGGAACCAGCTCCCAGCTTTAGTCCGTGAGGCAGACACTCTGTTTACTTTTAAGGCCAGGCTTAAAACTTTCCTTTTTGATAAAGCTTATAGTTAGAGTGGCTAAGGTCATCCTGAGCTAGCTCTGTAGTTATGCTGCTATAGGCTTAGACTGCTGGAGGACAGACTTACCAATTTTCTTCACTCTGCTACTTCCTTTTCTCCTACGACTCTCCAGTTGTATTACAGTACATTCTGTTATTTCGACTGTTAACTTTGTTTTCTCTCAGTGTTTTTCTCTCCATAGAAGATATACCTGGTCTGGTATGCTGCTTGGCTGCAATGCCCTGTTGGACGGGGGGCATCGACTGGGATGATCCCCCCAGTAACTGAACATCCACTGTGTCCTGTTATTAACTTTTTACTTTCTGTAACATAGAAAGTTCTCTTATATCAGATCTTCTGTTCCTTCTGTGTTTCTGCTCTGTCTTCTCAAACCCCCAGACGGTCGTGGCAGATGGCCGCTCCTACTGAGCCTGGTTCTGTTGGAGGTTTCTTCCTGTTAAAGGGGAGTTTTTCCTCTCCACCGTCGCTACATGCTTGCTCAGTATGAGGGATTGCTGAAGGATTGCTGTGGTTGGAAAGTCTGCATCAACGGGGCCCAATCTCACGCCAATGACTGACGCAATCTGCTGAGATTCCTTAAATAGGAAACTTTTTAACTGACTGGAATGTTGTATAAATGTATTGAAATGACTTCTTGTTAAGTGCCTTGAGATGACATCTGTCATGAATTGGCGCTATATAAATAAACTCAATTGAAACTGAATTGAATTGTTCATACCGGTTTTGACAGAGGGTCACTGATGAATGCTGAACCGAGTCAGACAAAGCAGAGACGGAACATTGAAGCGAGCAAGCAAGTCATCTAAACGTTTGAAGGTGAAAGACCAGAGTCAGTCACAAAACTGAGGGCGGCTGTAGTTCAGTGGTAGAATTGTCGGCCTTCGACCCAGAAATTGTGGGTTCGATTCCTGCTTCCAGGAATGTCGTTGTGTCCTTTGGTAAGACACTTCACCAGACACTTTATTGGTGTTAGCCAGAGGGCTATGGCGTGATATGGCAGCCTCGCTTCTGCCCCAGGGCAGCTGTGGCTAATCATAGCTTGCTTCCACCAGTGTGTGTGAATGTTCGAGTGACTGAATAATGGAGTTGTAAAGCGTTTTGAGGGTCTCGAAAAGCGCTATAAAAATGCAAGCCATTATTATAAAACGATAAGTTAAAACCCACACTGCTTGCATATCGACTGACAGGTAAAGTAACTAACCTAATTATTAATGAGTTAGCAAGGTAGTTAACTAGCTAACTCTGCCCAACATTTTAGGTAGCTAGATATTCACGGGTGTTGTCAGCTAGCCAGTTTTTTTCTTCATTTTTGCTCCCAGGCCACTAATGCTAAACTCCAAATGGAGCCCTGATCAAGCATATCTGGATCTGACATTTGCTCTTCGAAGGAAATAAGTTGTGAGGAACAAGACTGCCATCATCCAGATATGTTATTGTTGGCCTGCTCTCTTCACTGAAAACCAGGTAGGTCTATAGATTTGTCTGAATTGAAACTGATGATACTGGATTCAGAAAATGTTTGGCCGAAAATTGTCAGTTCTGTGCAGACTGTTGTTGTTTTTAGCCAACAAATAGGGACGAGTTATGGTAGATGCAAAATTTGATAGAACATAAGGTGTGGACAAAAAAGAGGGCCATTTGACTGCAAAACTGGTGGCTGATCACCATGATGTTCTGGGGCGCATAGTCCCAGTCGAGTTTGTGCATTTCAGATCAGATTTCCAGGGGATATTTTAATTTCGAAACACTGAATCAGTTTATCAGATCCTTTGCATACACATTTACCACCAAAAAAGGTTTCTCCTCAGTGAGGCCCACCACATGTCTTTTGGACCCAATTCCTGCTTCATTTTTTAAGTAATTTTATGGATTTTTTTAGAGATTAGATTTTAACCTTGATGAATTGCTCCCTTCAGACGGGGGTCTTTCCTGCCGCCTTTAAAGGGGCGGTGGTGAGGCCCCTGTTGAAGAAGAGCAATTTAGATTTGAAGGATTTTAACAACTTTCTACCAGTATCTAACTCACCGTTTTTAAGCAGCATTTGAGAAAAGCTTGCTTTAATTCAACTTAATGATTTTAGTAATGAACTCAATGTCCTGGAGAAATTTCAGTCTGGGTTTAGGGTGAACCACA
Source organism: Valencia hispanica (assembly GCA_963556495.2). Lineage (NCBI taxonomy): Eukaryota > Metazoa > Chordata > Actinopteri > Cyprinodontiformes > Valenciidae > Valencia > Valencia hispanica. The sequence goes on from OY747701.1 coordinate 12,033,647, forward strand.
GCACTGAGACTGCACTTTTGATGATTTTAAAAGATTTTTGGTTAAATTATGATGCACAGAAGGTGACAGTATTGGTTCTACTGGATCTAAGCACTGCCTTTGATACAGTGGACCACACTATTCTTTTAACTCGTTTAAAACAGATCGGCCTCTCTGGTGCTGTTCACAAATGGTTTACATCCTAGTTCACAGACAGGACTTTTATGGTAAGTTTAGATACCTGCTCCTCTAAGGTCCACAACATTACATGTGGTGTGCCCCAGGGTTCAATTTTAGGCCCAGTGCCTTTTATATGCTCTCTACTGGCAGTGTCATCAGAAGACATGGAGTTAACTTTCACAGTTATGCTGATGATACACAGTTGTACATCTCCGTGTCTCCTGATGACACATGGACAATGGATGGACTTTTTAACTGCATTTTAGACATCAAAACCTGGATGGCAGAAAACATTCTCCAGCTCAACCAGGACAAAACGGAAGTCTTGGCCTTGCCTTCTCTTGGCGCCCTGGGTCAGTGCCTTGGCAGCTGCTGCTGATGTGCTGCTGCCGGTGCAGACGGCTCCTTTGATAGCATTTCCTAACCTGGCTCATCTGTACGCAGCCAATGTTCTTTTTATTGCTGCTCTTAAATGTGTCCGTGCATGGTAGTTGGGTCTGGGGGAGGGGGGTATAGTTATAGTTAAAGGTTAGTTGATTTTCAATTCTATATTCATGTCTACTTGATTGAGGTTGAAAGATCCCATGTATTGTATAAAAATGTACCGATAATGTGAAGCATGCTGTTTGTAGAGGCTTTTCTGATCTTTGAGTAGCCTACGTGTGATTTGAGTTGAATTGGCTAAACTATTTTCTAAGAGTGATAACTTAGCACCCATTACATTACTTTACCAGGATTTGCTAGTTCATTGGTTCCCAAACTATTTCTCCTGGGCCCACCTTTGGTTTATATGAAAATGTTAATGACCCCCCCCCACCCCCACCAGTGTAATTATTACCTTTTTTTTATTAATTTATTGTTTTTTATTAGTTTTACTCTGTAGTATTATCTAACATTTCTTTCAATACATTTTTATGCTTCTCTGTGCACAATTGGTTTAAAACATTAAGAACTCAGATGAAAAAACAAACAATTTTAAAGGCTGTTTTATAAAACTGAGGCCAGTGCGTCACGGTGTATAATGCAGTGCGTGCACTGCAATATTGGCTGAGACGCGCTCTATGAACCCCTGCAGCGCTCCTATTTACCCAGCCATAGTCTTTGCCCCATCGATGCAGATCTCTACAAAGTCCCTGTATGTCTGTTGAGATCTCATAAATGCGCCTGCTGATGGTATTATTGTACAGAGGAATAACCCATAGTTTGCTGGCCTCTGATATGAATCATACATGATGGAACCGTGTCCATATTTCAGGAACCAACAGAGCACCAGTATGGGAGTATGTACTCGGAATGGCCCAATCAAGTCGCTTAGTGGGAGCAGTGGTTAAGTCACGCTGATTGGTTGTAATTCAGAGGAAAATGAGCAGACGTCAACAAACAACCAACTTTGTGAAAATATGAAGAGTTGCTGGCAAAGCAGTTTATAACAACAACAACACAGCGAAACACAGCAACAAGCCCTGATTCTTCCATGTTGATCTCTTATTTCTGCTGCGGTGGGCGCCTTTTTGATCTGATCAGTGGCGCTACGCGCTGCTGAAACAGTTGTGATATGTGGCTGTTTAGCGGATTCCTTAAAGGGCAGTTGAGAGGAACGGGCCGACAGATTATCCCAACAGAAAAAGATCTGGTAAAGTTCCAATAGTTGAAACATGCCTTACGTACAAAACTGTATATGAGCTCATTGAGCATCTGCAGGTGTTAGGTATAACAAAACCAAAGACAAGATATGCTTCGTCATATTTTCTACTTTTTGGCTGGGAAGGAAGTTGGTTTAGAAGCTTATTTGGTGATGTTTTTGTGTCAGCTATATTAGCTTTTAAATTTTATCCATCCCCCCCCCCCCACCTGCAATAATTAGCCCGCCACTTCGGGAACCACTATGCTAGTTGATTTGTAAATGAGACATGTAAATAATTATCTGTAAGAATAATGTCAAACACAGGGTGTGACTTACCAGGTGGGTCCCAGTACATAAATGGTTGTACTTTTTATTATGTGTACATACATAGTGTTCAGGGTGATATATGGACCCTATTCTAAATGTGTGATCTCCTCTCTCATTCCACCAGGCTTCCGATGTGATTGAGGTCGGATGCCTTGTCCTCAGGGGGCTTCCTGTCATTCTCGACGATGACCCATCCGCCTTCTTCTATGCCTGGTTCGTGAGGAACTTTGATTATTAAAAGTGAGTTTCTGTAGCATTCACTCCCCTGGCCAGTGGGGTGGACACTGAACAGCTGTGTACATACAGAGCCTGTTTATAGCACTGTGTTGTCATGTTGATGTGATAATGTTGTGTTCCTTTTTTCAGGACACTGATGGTGAGGACAGTTTGTACAGTGATGTTGCCGTGCGGATCCTCTGCCATTAACAGGAAAACATTTCTCCACACATGCAGTCCCTTCACCACAATGCATCCTCAGTGGGAATCATCTTGGAGGGAAAGATTGTGATGGATGTTGAGAACATGCCCCAAGCCATGTACATTGTCTTTGGACTTACCTATCCACTGCATCTCAACTACTCAAAGTAAATGAAGAACACTTTTGATTTTGTTCTACAGATAATTTTGAACTTGGGTAAGAAAGATAAGAACACCTTAACTTCAGACCCTCCAGACTCAGCTTGCAATGTAAGACCCGGAACCTCCTCTTCCCAAGTTGCCAAATATGAATTTCATTTTTTGGAATAAAATCTAATTCCAAATGGCATTTAAAGAAAACATGATAAGAAAAAAAATCTACATCTACATTAATACATTTGTTAATAACTTCAATTGAAATAAATGTACAGCAGGGATGAGAGACAGAGGGGGTTGGGAGAGAAGGACAGACTATAAAAACGTTTAAAATAACGCATTGATATAGAAAACACGAGGTGGGCGTGTGAAGGTGAGGTAGAGAAAGGAGGAGGGGAGAACGTGACTCTAGATGGAATATTATTCACTATTGTACCGTTTTGTTACTTTTGTTGCTAAAACAAAGATATGTTCAATAAAAAGAATTGTTGCATGTATTTCTTTTATCCCTCTTGATTGAAATGTATATTTTAATTTTTAACAACTATAAAAGTTAAGTTTGGTCAGTTAGAATATACAATGTAGTTTATCTGGGAATGGAGAAATGCTTACTTAACACGTTGAGTTAACTAAATGGCTGGTTAAGTATCTTCAGTTAATGTAACTTAATATATTAAACTTAAGTCTTCAATTCAAATCCATTAGGGGCTCAAGTAAATTGAACATACTCCACAGCACTTATTCAAGTGATGATTCATTGCCTAAATAAATTTAAGGCAACGAGTTACCTTGATTTTTTTTAAAGTAAATTCACCTTATCCGGGTTTACAGTCTACAAGGTAGACCTGTTCTTTACATGATGAGAAATGCACCAGAAAACCACCATCGGGTTTTATGTGACATAAAAGGTGTGACATACTGTGAATGGCGGAATCTGAAGAGAATTTAGCAGTTTTTTCGATCTCAGGCTGTACAGTCATGCATGGTTAAGTCCTAAAATTGCCCTGTTTACTCCGATAGCCACAAATAAAATGCAGTGCCACCAAATTCCTTCAGCGATCAATGAATTAGAGAACATCTATATGTGTGTACTTTAATGTCAGTATAAATATAGTGGTTCTGGGATGTTCGAGGAGGTCTAAAGAACTTTGGGAAACATACACGGCACGGTGGCGCAGTTGGTTGCACTGTTGCCAAGAAGGTCTTGGGTTCGAATTCTGGCCTGGGGTCTTTCTACATGGCCTTGTATGCCTTGGTTCTCTATGGGTACTCCAGCTTCCTCCCACAGTCCAAAACTATGACTTTTAGGGTGCTTGGTCTCTCTAAATTGTCCTTGGTTGTGTGTGTGCATGTTTCTTTGTCCTGTGTGTCTCTATAGGCCCGTTTCCATTATCGGAACTTCTTGGGAATTTTACCGGACCTTGCCAGTCTTGGGGTATGTACTCGGAATGGCCCTGTAGAGTTGCTGGGCGGGACTTGTTGTCTCATGCTGATCGGTTGTAGCTAGGTGGGAAATGATATCAGGAAACGTTGCAGAACCAAAACAATTTGTAAAATTGGAAGAGTTGCTGGCGAAGCAGTGTATAACAACACAGCAAACAGAAACGCGGCGACAATGCCTGCTTCTTTCATTCTCGATCTCATGTTATTCTCTGCTTCTGTGGGCATCTTTTGGTGCTGATCAGTGACATCACTCATTGCTGATACGGTCGCCATATGCTAACATCTTCCTTAGAGGGCCAATTTTGTATGTACTCGTCTAGTGGAAACGGGACTATTGTTGCCCTGCGATAAACCGGCTACCTATCCAGCATCATTAAGACCATGGAACACAACTGACAGGTCAGGGAGAAAACTGGAGACATTTAAAACAGAGTTAGGTGGTACAAAAAAAGAACTTAAGCTTTGTAGGAAAGCCTTGTACAGAGAAGCAGGCAGGAGAACCTGCAGAAATCCACAGCTCAATTAGGAGAATGTATTAATAGGACAACTATTAGTTGTGCCTTGTGGGAACAAGAGAGCCATTAAGGGAAGAAATTCATGAGAAGTCCTGCTGGCAGTTTGCTGGATGACTGTCATGCAGCCAGAGCCACGATGGATTTGTTTTGATCCAATGTGTTAGTGTGACCTAGTCAAAGTCCAGACCTAAATCCAATTGTGAATCTATGACGAGACTTGGAAACCGCTGTTCACAGACCCTCTCCATCCAATGTGATGGCACTTGAGTTATTCTGCGAATAAAAAAAAAGAGACTGTAATGATGACTTTTAGAGTTAACTGCAGTGAAATTAGTTTCTACAAAGCAGTGAGTCAAGGGGACTAAATAAAAATGCCAACCACACTTGTTTTAGTCTATCACATTCTAGTATTTACACTAATAAAATGTGGAAAAGTTCAAGGGGTGGGAATATTTATTCAAAGCTCTAGAGCCATTTACCTTGAAGTCCCTAATGACCAATAATAAAAAAAATTAATCAAGTTTATTAAGAGCGTAACTTGTCTTGAATGTGTCCAGCAAGCCAGTTTTTTCCGTAACCCAGCCAATATCTCTGATGTAATTTATGAAATGAAACTGTTTGAAATGGATTTTCAAAAAGCCCAATGAGCTGCTGTGGAGAATGAGGTGGTTTGTAGCTGAATAAATGCATCAGATCCTCAGAGGTACTGACTGCGGCGTGAAGGCGAGCGCACGAGGGAGATCAGGGAGACAGACAACATTATTTGCTGTTTGATTAGTTTTCTTTCTTAGCTCCTATTCACAGTTATCAATCACCGTGAATTGTGCATTCACAGCACATTGTGGCTTTCCCAGTGGAACCTGGAAGAATAATCACTGTTTATTGCACGGCATTAATCAAGGAGATGCAGACGTATGATTTCCTTTTACTTTTTTATTTAGCTGTCAGAGAAATACCTACCAAGCTGTCTTTCTTGTTGTTTTGTAGAGGACCTAGTTTTTTTTGTTTGTTTTTTTTTTTAGGCTCACATTGGATATAACAAACATGTCTACAAAGAACTTTCCCAAGCTTCAGACACAATTTCATTAGCCCAAAAACTCCTTCAGGTTTGTGACATGGGAGATTCTTAAGGCCGTAATGATTTTATCCTTCAGCTCTTGCAACCACTTCCCTAACTTATCGAGGTTTCCCAGCACCATATGCTGTTTATACAGCATTTAGAGCTGTATTCACATACTGACCTCCACTGTGGACACCAAACTTTTTTTCTCTCTCACCAATGTTTGTTTCATGTTTTAGGTCAGTAAGCTAATCAAAATTATTTCTGTTTGCTACATGCCTGAATAGAGATATGTTGTTCTAACTTGTATTAAACTCAGAAGTTTAAATAGATGCCTACGATGCCTATGCCTTTAACTCATTTGGGAAAGCTTTGTGAGCTTCTGACATTTAATGGAGGTGTCATTTATGTCTGTGTTCTATTATTGCTCAACAGCTCTTGCCATACATGTCCATTCCTTTCGTATTTAGTTTCATTTATCCTTGTGCTCTGTTTCTTGTGCCTTATGATGTTTTTCCTGTGTTTTGTGGTTTCTTAAAGGCCATTTAATGCCCTAAATCCGCGTTTTCGTGTGGATGACAGGCCAAATCGTAGAAAAATATGTTCATTTTGTGAGATACCCCGCTATCTATATAGAAGTGGACATCATCATCTTTAAGTGCTAATTATTCACCTTCCCTCAGCCTGCCAGTTTTCTCCCTTCCACGGCTGTTTTCCTTCACCTGATCATCCACCGCCAGCATTCTCCACTGTCTCAGCTGTTCCCATTTCCACCTCTGTCTCAGTATATAAGCTCATTGGTTCTCTCTGTTCATTACTCATTCTTCCTGTTATTTTCACCATTATCATGTCCGTTGTCTTGCCCGTTTCCTGCCAGCATGTCACATCGTGTTTTACCTTGCAACTGTTCTTGTACTGTAAGTTTCTTTCTGTTGTTATTATTATTATTATTATTATTATTAAATACTCATTCTTCATTTTCTGCCTTCAGTATACCTGCACTTTGGTCCAACCCTTATCGCGTCACGTACTTCGGCTACCGTAAAAAGCCAGACGTTCACGGCTTGGAAGAAGAAGGACGCCCGACATGCAAAACGTGCTTGAGAACAGTGGCTGCCCGAGGAGGCAATGCATCAAATATGATAGCGCCTGTTCAGGAGCACCACCGCCCATCGTTGTATGCTAAATTCCAGGTAAAGTTAATGCTGTCTTGGAATGAACGAGCGTATTAATGTCTGACATTATTGAAGTGAGCTTGTTACCTTAACTACCATATCTTTTCTTTATCTCTATCCTTAGTAACTTTTTTTTAAACTGAGGCTTATATGATAACTAGCATGCTAATGATGATTTATCTTAGCATGCTAGTTAGATATCATATCTGCATCAGTAAAAAAAATGTTCTTTTTAAAAACCGTGAAACCGTGATATTTTTGCCTGTTATGAAGTGTGGACCAGAATGTCACTCCAGGTAGCACTTGCCTCTCTAACACTGGTAATGTATTAGCATCCTACCTGCTTGTGCCAGCTTTGCTCTTGTTTTTATTAAGCCAAGCTCTACTGTCCATTTTGTCATACAACCGTATAAAAATATCTTCTTTACTGCCTCTAGTAGTAAAGAAACTTTATCCCAGTTTACATGTCACTCAGAAAATCTAATTATTGAATGAACTGCGTTCAACTCTGCAACGGTTGGACTTGCGCCCTTTAGTGTTGGCATTCCTCCTATTGGTGACAGTGAAGCAGACGGAGTAAAAGCAGGATATGCACAATGAGCGAAGAAATGGACGACAACAACACTGCAGTACAAAATATTTTGTAAGTACTGTACTGTTTGTACGGGTGTGTCTCATAACTTGGGACGCCGTTTACATGCAGAGAAATGTGGCTTTTTTACCAAATGAGTTAAAGGCATAGCACTTAAAGATTATGATGTATTTTTTACCGGTGTTTTAGCTCGATTAAGAGTAGGCCAGTTCGATTCGACTTCACCCAACTAAGATGTACACATGCAAATTTAAAAGGTCGGAATTCTGTTGTTGTTGTTGTTAATGGAGTGTTACATTTGTTTCAGAAATAGTAAGTTCCCACGCCTGAGAACATAATCGCAATTGTGAAATCAGGTCATGGCAAAATGATGTGTTTTGTAGCAGGAGACTGAATAAAAAAAAAGAGCATGTGAAAACACTGAGGCAACCTATCAAGATATAATCCTGGAAGTTAAAGCTTGAGCAAACACTATAGGCATATCATCACATGAGTTACAAAGTGGCTTAAGGAAAACAAGGTCAGAGTTTTGTAGAAAATGTGTGGGCAGAGCCAGTATGGCGACCTTTGATAATAATTATCTCATTCTGGCTTTAAGCAAAAGATGAATTAGTTTGGTAAACCTCACTGACTCAAGACAAGACTAGTCTGATTCAGACACTGAGAAAGAAAAGTGTGTGCAGTGCGCTTGAACGTGTGGTTTCTGCACACCGTAAAGATTGCATCATCGAGCACATGATCCTTTCCTACCCTTCTAGGATGGCCGCTTTTCAGGTTTTACCAAACATTATCCAGCAACCGCCGAGCAAGCCGTCCGCATGAACACATGAGCGCACGGATTCACACGGACAGTCTGTGTCACACGCTGTCTTATTGTCCTTCCTCGTCAGGGATGCTGTGAGGCAGCTCCCTGCAGGCCAGGCAGGTGTGGGCTGGCTGCTCCTATGTGCTTTTTCAACATGGCAGCAGCCCCACCTAGGTTAATAAGATAAGTCTGCAGCCTTATCTAACGTGACGAGGGGCATTTCTTGGCCCTTCCACAAAGCTGCTTTGAAGCATCTGTCACTGCCCTCCCCTGGATAAATGTCATGTGTGGAATATCTCAGGAGGCAGCTGCACCTTTGCAATGGCAACGGCAGGAAGCCAGTAAACAGCCCAAAGCCTTATACTCTTATGTTTTTGGACAAGGAAAAGAATGTCCTTTCGTCTGCTCCCTTTACAACAATGAGCAAGGTCACATATTGTAAAATATAATGGTGGATTACATTTTTTTATTGGATTTCTTTTTCTTTTAGCAATAAATCTCCTTTATATTTGTCTCTCTTAATTTTATTTGTCAAAAAAATGCTAATTATTTCCACATGATCTTAAAAAAAAAAAAACACAATATGGCAGCTTTTTGTTTGCCAAACACCCAATAGAAGGCATTTGTTCACTGGTCTATTTCTAATAAATGGAGACAGTGACTTTTATTCATGATTCCAATGGCTAGCGAGCGTCTTGTCACATTTACCAAACCTTGCCTCCTCAATGCAATCTTTATCTGCTGTCACAATGCAGTCGAGTAATGGGGAACAAATAAAAGCCTTGGCGTTTGGTTTGTTTTGGGTTTTAATCCAAAGAGAAGCTTCTTTAGCAGCTTTGCAATGTTTAGCTGGCAAAGAGAATTCATGCCCACGTTTTCTTCACATACCTAAATGAAGCCCAACATTCACATCCTCAGCCCTCAGAGATACACGTCCTCACAGAAAGAAGTGTTCTTTCTACTAATGTCATTAATGCGGTTTGTAGGGCGAAGAATGTGGCTGTGACTGAAATGTGTTCATCATGAATGAAGCATTTGATACTTAATGGAAAAAAATGGCCTTCGTTTAGAAGAGAGAGGTCCTTATTCATAATGCTCTCTAATTCTTTGAAAGTTTTCCACATTAATCCATACTTACTGAGAAGTGTTGTGAGTAATTTAAAAGATAAACACTTGAAAAAATTACGCAAGGCCCATTCATGGCCTCATCAATGTTGCGGTTGAAACAAAACACGTGAAAAGACCCTAAAATGTCCCCAACTTAGTTGTGTCGTGTCAGTGAAAAAGTTCAGTTGTCCGTCTGCCCTGACTTTTGTCCGGTTTTCAGTGAAGAAAAGTTGAAACAACGACGTAGATTCTTAAATCTACATTGTGTAAGAACTTCTCCCATCTAGCGGTGAAATTCTATATGACCAACCAACTGAATGTTACGTTCTAGCTCCCCCTCCCACCCCCCCATTCCGAGCGCGTTTTAACTCCTACGGTGGCCGTTTCCTGCCAAGGTTAACATGGCTTCCAGAACTACGACTTCGTCCAGTGTTCCTTCCAGTGATGAGGTTACTTTAGAAAACTACATTGCATTTAGTTATATAGTCAGACGTCTGCCGCGTAGCGAGTAGACAATCTCCCTCTGGCATTCGTCACGGTGCCACTGAGTGTAGCCAAAGCGCGAAAAGCGGAACTAGAATTTCCAGGAATGTCCCTTGTTGGCGAATGTATTTCAAAGATGGAGGCTCAACATGGATTCAGCCATTCGAGCGACTCGCGCGCATGTATTCTGAATAGCAGACTGTACACTTACGAGAATACTTTCATTAGTAGGTGGAAGTAATTACACATGAATGAGCACATATTTTTGAAAGAACAAAGGGGTTTTTGCTAAGAATTAACTCAAACAAAATACAGAATGTAGCTTTAAGCTGTGATCCGGCCCCACTCTGGCCAAGATCCAAAACACTGACATGTTACTGGGTCCTGAAGCTGACATCCTGACCAGCTCTGTGTGGCAGTCATAAAACGAATTTGACTGAGAGATGGATGTACCAGTCTGGAGCCGGATCTGGTAACGAGTCAGCTGCTGTCTGGGCTACCATCTGAATGTTGCAGCTAAAATCATCTCTTATTGAATCAACATCATTTTTCCAGGCTTATTGTCCAATTTTGGTGATTCTGTGTGATCTGTACACTCAGTTTCCTATTCATCTGACAGGAGTGGCACCTGGTGTGGTCTTCTGCCGTTTGTTTCAAGGTTTCAAGATTGACCAGTCATTCCATGCTGTTCTAAACTTTCAATCAACAAGGTATTCTGATCTTCACCAGTGGGCCTCAATGAATATTTTCTCTTCTCTCAGACCATTCCTTGTAAACCTGAGAGACGGTCCTCTGGGCAGATGGCCAGTATAAAATTCAATTATAAAACGGCATACACTTGAAGCCCTATAGTATTGTCTTTAACACTGCTTTTGTTTGTATCAGTTGGTCAAGTGATCAGTATTTGTTTCACACAGGACAAATTTGCTGACATTTCAAGACGTTTTTGGTGTTTTAAGATAGCAGAAGTTCGCTTTGGTCATGGCCCCTCTCAGACTAGCCAATAGCTTCAGCCTTTGGAACCAACTAGATTGCTCTAGATTTATATTAAATAAAACGGACTGAGGAATGCAGGTATGATATCAACTGCTCAAAGCTTTTAACACTTCAAAATCCTGAATTGTCCCTTTAGTGCTGAATGCATCATTTATTATACACTGTAGATAGCAATGATCCCTTTACACTGCAGGTTGTTAAAGTCTTTGTTTTAGATTCTCAGCATAAACGATGTCAAACCTTGCAATATTTACAAAAATTTACAAAAAGTAAAAAAAAAGCACAGTTTCAACACTTTTGCAGGAGAGTGAACATATCCATAATAAACACTGTTATTAATTTGAACAAAACAAGGATAAAACACAATTTTATTGATGTTACATCCATCTTTAATGAATAATTAGCTGTTTTTTGACACACTCTCTCCCAGCGATGGAGCCTTGCGCCAGTGTTTGGATTTAAGTTGCACATATTTACCTTGGATATATGAGGCAATAACGTACAAAACCACAGAGATGTGAATAGATGTGAATAACCAACAGCACAGCTTTAGTGAAACAAATAGAAAACATTCAGATAACTCCAGCCAAGGAGTGAGCGTAGATTGGTGGGGCTCCTCTAACTCAGCCAGTATGGAAAAGCTCATTCTTTCCACTCCAGTAAAGGCCTGGATAATTGGGGTTTTGTATTAAGATTGACACCAGCTGAAAGTTGGTTATTAACAAAGGGTGAAGCATGGCAGATTGTTTATTAGAATCCTGTCACTATTTACAACTCAAAACGGTAGTGCCTTGACATTGAGAGTTCAATTGAAAGTGAGTTTGCAAATTGACATTCTCGCAAAGGGACATTTTCAGAAGCAGAGTTTTTGGGGTGATTTAGAAGTAGGTAAAGTGTGTAAAGAAATGCTTTGTGATGGCCAATTTTTAGCATCAGCTAGCTGTTATTAACCACTTCAAACACTTCGATCTTGTGGATCTATGAAATAAAAAAAAGAAAGGGTTTTGCGGAGAAAATAATAATGATAGTTATCAAAAAACAAATCGTCTGTCTTTCTCATAACAACAATGTATTTAGAATAAACCATTTAAAAAAAACAGAAATTAATATAACCATAAGAAGATATTTAATTCAATTCAACATTAATTCCATTCAAAAATACTTCTACTAATCTCAAAGGGAAATTATATGTGGTTGTAACTTATATCATACAAAGTTTCTTTATGGAGTTAACGACGCTTATAGCTGTGGGAAGGAAGGATCTCCTGTTGCAGCGGTTTTAAAGCGTCCTCTGACTCTCACTTTGTTGTTGGGTGAAAGTCTCATGAAGAAGATTCTTTATTTGATGAAGAATCCTTCATTGCACAATCATTCCCAGAGGTTCCAGAGCGGTCCCTGGAATTCTTTGCTGTTACAACAATTCGACGGGTTTTAGCTTAAATAACCATTTCAGAGGCGACAGCGCTGACTAATCTGTCCCCAGTGGTGACCGTCTTTAGGACAGCTAGAATACCTCAGACCAGTAAAGAAAAAGTTCCAGCTGACTGCAAATCTAATACTCAGAATTTAAACTGTTATTTGGGTTCAGACAGAAAAGCAGAATACCCCAGAAGTAGATCAACATCTGATTGGCTTACTTTTTCCCCCCAATGCAAATTCCCAGACCCAAATCTCAACTATACTTATTATACCACAAAAAAACATTTTACTCTGATAATTTAACTGTATTTTAAATAGGTGGTGACTTACATTATTGTTATTTTATCCATTGGTATTCATTAATTAGTAATATTTATGTTTCCTGAAGGCCTTTTCTGAAAACCTTGAAGGGCCTGACGCCTTGCCCCTAAATCTTGCATTGTATTTACTCCAGGAATGAAACCATGTATTAATAGCCTACCTTCATTTTTTTCTATTTATTAAAAAATGCACATACATGTGTTCTTTTTATTGAACATATTGTTTCAGCTTATTCGTTTTTAAATTTGTGTTGGAGGATGCCTTTAAATTACATGTGGTTTCTATTTTGAAGCAAAAGCACATACGTGTGCACGATATGTAGAAGTGTTCTGTACACACAGTATGAAAAGTCAGAGCAGGATCATGTGTGCAGTGTTAAGGTGTTTTTGTTTCTTCTATTCCTTTATGTCTCAGGGCTGTTTTTTCCCAGCTGTGGAGCTGTCTTCTGTGTGTGGAGTTTGGGAAAGAACGGAGAGAGTGTGTACGCATGTGAGAGACAGCTAGTATCTGGCTTAGCGGCTGAGCGTGGCGGCTTTACCCCTCCCAGTAAGTCAGTGTGCAGCAGTCTGCCACAGGTAAGCCAAGTCTGACTCAATCTCTATCACTTGCACTGGTAGTAACTCCCCTTTCTCGTTTTTAATCTCTGTCTCTCCTTCAGAAAGAGACACACACGCAGACACAGGCACGGGCCATCCTTATCTGAAACATACCAGCCAGCTATAAACACCACAACACTCCTAATGAATCTGCATGGATCTCTCCAAGCACTGTGTCTGCTCCCCCAGTATGAAGTCACTTGGTGTGTTTTCTATTTATGCTGGTAAATCTCGCCGCGGCCCGGCTCCTGCCTGGCAGCTTAACTTTCTAGTTGACTAATGACGACATGAGGCGTCGTGGTTTGGCACGGCGAACATAAAACAAAAAATTGGCTTACCTGTCGTGCAACACGATAAAGACATACAGAGGAATGAAACGTTGTGCATCCCATCTACACGCCATTCAAACCTATCTCAGCTCGGTTTCCTTCATTCTAAAAACATGCACCGCGATTCCCTTGGACGACTGGTGAATAAAAATGGGAGCAGCGTTAAATTATGCACATTAGGGATTTCTATTTTCCCGTTTCCTCACAAGATAACGGGTTGTTGTTCCATCCTTTATTATGGAAGGTGTGTGCCCAAGGGATGATTAGTAGAACAAAGAATGGGAGAAGGCAAACCTGCGTGTAGTTCAAAACAAGCTCTCCATGCCTTTGAAGAGATGTGCTCTTACTCCAGGCAAAAGTGGGGATGGAAGACAAGATGCGCCGGCTGTCAGATGTGTTCTCACACAAACTCGGCATTAATGCATTCACAATGGAGTGGTAACCAAGACCTTTTGACCGTTTTGATCCCCAACTTGCTGCATGGTGACATGCACACGCAATTAAGGAAGTGCTCGAAAAAGGAACAGATAGCGTGCACCCTTGAGGTGAAGGTTATGAGAGCCTTGTTTAGGAAAGATATTTGATCCATTATACATTGTTTGTGTCTACAGCTGGAGCGACGAGAATAATAAATATTGTATTAGCCGTGGGACCTACATCTCCGTCTCCCAGACAGGTTCATAACATTCTCGGCAGGGAAGGGCGGGACCCCCCGTGGCTGTTTTTCAACCCTCCTCTGTTATTTTTCCCTCCTGCTCGCTGAGATCAGTAGCAGAAAATAACTGCGTACAACATGCAACATGTGCACCACACCTCGGCGACTGTTGCATTTTTTATGTAGCCAATGAGGGAGCGGAACTCCGGGATCTGGAGCTTGTTAACAATGGTGATCACTTTGTCACAAATCAAGCGGCAGTTGCATCCGTTCCCTCTTAATCCCACTGAGGTTTCGCCGAGGTACTGTCGGGTTGCCGCATGCTGTCGAAAAGAACCCATAAATAACAGAAACGCATACTAGTTTAGGAGTTCAGGGACAAAATAGCCTAAGTTCCTTCCCCTCCTGTGTCCCTTCTTTTGGGCATATTCCACCCTTAAAATTCAAACCCTCTTGTAGGAGGACTTTTCTCAGTAAATTACCTCAGTTTTGCTTAGACTTTTAAATAGGGTTTTAACTTCTGATAGCTTGTCCAAATTAGGGTGCATTCACACCAGCCCTGTTTATCAAACTTTATTTTGCCCCATAATGTCGATAACTTTTTGTGTCTGTCTCTTTATCTGTGTGTTGTCCTTATAATCATCTGAAAGGTATTTCAGTTTGCAGTAAAAAACAACATTGTCAAATAATTTCTCTGGGCCACATACGGTTGATTTTCAGCATTTCGAGCCAGGTAGTTGAGGCATACCTCCCAGAGTGTGGTTGGATAAATTGCTGTCAATTTGATTAATTTTTTTATTTTAGTTTTTGCAGATAAAAGTTTGTAATTAATTACATTTAATGCATGTATGTGGGTAGGAGTTGGGGTTTGGGGAAGGGGGTCCTCAAAGAAAAAAGGTTGGGAACCAGAGCTACACAATCCCATGACAACCCTGCAACATTTAGACAGTATTGCTCCACACTGGGCCTTGGGGTAGCATCACTTTTTTGGACCCCATAAAGATGCAACTTTATTTCTACCATGGTTTATCGCGTCTAAGGAAGTGGTTTTAGTGCTCAAAAGAACAAGCCTCTATTATTTTGTACTCTACAGTCTACACAAGGACCATTTCCACTATCTGAACTTCCGGGTAATTTTACCAGACCTTTACAGTATGCGCTTGTCTCCGTTTCACTGGGCCGGCCCGAAAGGACCGGCCATTTCAGGAACAAAACAAGTACCTGCCTTAGGGTAGGTATTCGGAAATGGCCCGGTAGAGTTGCCGGGCGGGACTTGCTGTTAAATGATGCTGATTGGTTTTAACTCAGTGGGAAATTATAACCGCAGACGTCGCCAGACAACCTACATTTGTAAAACTGGAAAGGTAGCTAGGTGAAGCAGTTATAATATAGCAAGCAGAAATGCAGCAACCATCCCTGCTTCTTCCGTTGTCGATCTCTTGTTATTCACCGCTGCTATGGGCGCCTTTTTGGCACTGATCAGTGATGTAACTCACTGCTCTTCCTTTAAAGAGCTGATTCTGTGTGGAGACACAACAGCTGAGGGGACAGAGTAAGCGTTTTTTCCCCGTCACCCTCCCTCCTCCCAGAAATGTCCTGGTACTCATTTCGTGAAAAGGGACCTATAGTTACTGTAAATGTGGAAGAGATTATTACTCAGGCACACCAACTGAATGAGACTTAAGACAGAGTTATAACATGACAGGTCGACAATATTTGAACTGCAACCAGACATGCCACAAACCTTTGGTTTTCCAGCATTCACCTCGGGCGCAATAATTTTTTTGTTACACATTTTAATTTCAATTTAATTCAGTTTATTTATATAGCGCCAATTCACAACAGGAAGTGTAACTCATGTATTATATAGGTTCGTTAATAAAAAATTTCTAAGAGACTCAATTCTGGGTTTTCATTAAACACAATCATTCAAATTACAAGAAATAAAGACTTGAAAGATTTCACTGTATTTGTGGTGAATCTACTATGATAGACTGATGACCTGTCAAGGGTTTACCCTGCTTCTCTCCCAATGACCACTTGAGATAGGCCCCAGCTCCTCCGCAACCCTGCAAGGATACGTGGGTAGAGACAATGGATGGATGTAATGACTAAGTAATATATGAGTTTCACCTAGGATTAGTGACAAAAAATATAGAAACTTTTACATGATATTCATATTTTTTGAGCTGTGCCTGTATGTGTTGTTCTCACCACCAAAGCAGGGCTAGCAAATGGAGAGATAGGTGCACACCTCCAAATTGCAACCAGGTGGGTTGCTGGCAAACCACAGAAAGTTTGTGAAAGGATGCTCCAACTGAGCTATGCCTGAGCATAGCTCTGTTGACGATTAGAGAGGATGGTTTGGTGTTTCTGCCACTGATGAGAGTATGATAGGTGCCATTATGGCAGTGGAATGCATTGCAACCTTGCTTTCAGCAGAGTTGCAGTAATGAACATAAAGCACTGCCAGAACAATGTGGACTTGAGAAGGTTGTAGCCATTGTTAGTAGTACTGCGTCATGTATAGATGAATAAAGCCACACAGAAAGCGGCATGGCCAAGCTTATAGAAACTCCACCTCATCTGCCTCCACACACCCCTATGCTCCAATCGATACTTTACTATTTAGCGACCACAATGATGGAAACAAAATCACATCAATATAGATGTTTCCTGCAAACACTCTCTTGCCAAATCACCCCTAATGGAAAGCCAGTAAAGTATATCCATGTTCAAATATTTGGTGTTGCAGCATAGTCTTAATGAGGGGGTTGAACATTAACTAAACAGTGTCGCTTTGCCCTTCATGGACTGGTTGTTACGGTCAAAGAGAAAGTCAGACCAATAGAGAGTTGATAACACTGATCTAAGCTAACACTTTCTAGCAATTAATTCAGGCCAGTAAAAAAGTATTCACTTACATGTGAAGAGAGAATGTTTGCTGTAAAACTAAAGTGGGGAACAAGATTGAGAGGAAATAAATTTAAAGTACAATATCCCGAAAACGAGTACCGACTGTACTGCAGTTCACCCCCTTCGCTAAAGGTTGGGATAAATCTACATGACATAATAGCGCTACAGTACAAATCAGACTTAAGTCGTTTCACGCTGACTCTAAGTAACACTAAGAAATATAATCTCCAAGCCACTGTAGGTAGGTTTTATGAGTTGACATTTAGTTAGTGTTGAGTAAAAGTGATCGCTACACTGGGGGGGGGCTGCCACATTGCACTGCTTTTTCCGTTAAGGCAAATTTGGGGTCTCTAATACTTTACCCAGGCCCTGAAATGTGAGGACTTCACCGTTATGCTGTCACTTAGTCTACTCCTGAATATCATTTCTGATTATAGGCACAAACATAAATAGATCACAGCGGCGTAGTTCACAAACTCAGAGCAGCATGTGAGGGAAAGCATAAGGGACAGCATTTATGCATATGCGCCTGACTTTTATTTATGTTGTTATGGTTCACATGGCGATTTTCTAGCGTTACGTCGATGATTATACATCATTAATGAAAGGGTAAATCATATGCTCGGCTGTCAGCCCGCATCTGTTCTTAGAGGTAAGTTCTTACATATGGTGGAGGATATCATCTGGTAACATTGTGCAGTCCGCTGCCTTTTTATAGATGATTGACTAAGGGGTTGCCAGGGTTCCACACTGTTCTCTCACCTTAAAATGCGTTCTCAAGAAATCTGAGCCACTGCTCAAAATACCTTCAGAATACCTGCTCAGTTGTGGTTAAGTCAGACCTCACAAAGCTTCTATAGATGAAACTCGAAAAATGTCAATTTAATGGAAAAAATCATTTATTTCGGTAATTCAATTTAAAAGGTGAGACTAATATATGAAACAGACTCATTACATGCAAAGCAAGATGTTTAAGGCCTTTATTTGTTATGATTTTGATGATTATGGCTTACAGCTTATGAAAAGTCCCTAATTCAAGATCTTAGAAAATTTGAATATTGTGAAAAGGTTCAATATTTTAGGCTCAAAGTATCACACTCTAATCAGCTAATTAATTGAAAACACCTAAAAAGGGTTCTTGAGCCTTTAAATGGTTTCTCTGTCTGGTTCAGTGGGAATCACAATCATGGGGAAGACTGCTGACCTGACAGTTGTGCAGAAAACCATCATTGACAGCCTCCATAATGAGGGAAAGCCTCAAAAGGTAATTATGAAAGAAGTTGGATGTTCCCAAAGTGCTGCATCAAAGCACATTAATAGAAAGTTATGTGGAAGGGAAAAGTGTGGAAGAATAAGGTGCACATTTGGTCATTTTAGAGCACTTCATGCTTCCTTCCACAGTCAAGCTTTATGGAGATGCTGAATTCATTTTCCAGCAGGACTTGGCACCTGCCTACACAGCCAAAATGACCAAAACCTGGTACAATGACCGTGGGATTACTGCACTTGACTGGCCTGCAAACTCACCTGACCTGAACCCCATAGAGAATCTATGGGGCATTGCCAAGACAAAGCTGAGAGACATGAGACCGAACAATGCAGAAGAGCTGAAGGCCGCTATTGAAGCATCCTGGTCTTCCATAACACCTCAGCAGTGTCACAGGCTGATAGCATCCATGCCACGTCGCATTGAGGCAGCAATTGATGCTAAAGGGGCCCAAACCAAGAACTGAGTACATATGCATGATTGTACTTTTCAGACATTTCTCTATTTAAAATCCTTGTTTTATTGATTTAATGTAATATTCAAATTTTCTGAGATTTTGATATTTGGGGTTTTAATAAACTGTAAGCCATAATCATCAACATTACAACAACCAAAGGCTTGAAATATCTGGCTTTGGGTATACATTATATATTAGTTTCACTTATTAAGTTGAATAATGAAATAAAAAAAACTTTTCACTATATAATTTTTTTTTGAGTTTCACCTTTAAATGGAAAAAATAAGGAAATTTGACTTCGAATAGTGAACCATTGATTTTCTTTTAATAAAATGATTGTTGATCATTATTGGAAATCATGTGCATTTTATTCTTCCACACAGATAAACACCAATCAGGCATAACATTATGATCACCTGCCTAACAAAAGAATGGTCCCCTTCAAGGCTCCTAAACATTTTTCATGACTATAATTTTCAGAGTTCTTTGTGCTTTATGACCATTTTATATGTATATATTGGAAGCTATTTTTTTCTGCTTGTTAATGTGTTGGGAGTGGCACTCTTGTTCTTGTTTTTTTTTTTTTTTTGGGGGGGGGGGTGATGTATAATAAGTAGACAGATTACTGAACACAAGTAGGGGTTTGCTAAAATTTCGGGTGCTGTATTTATATATTCGACAGCAACTTTGCTGGGGTGATGTGTCAGTCAAAAGGCATGCAGCCGCATTATGGACCAACTGAAGTCTGTTGAGGGAGGACTGAGAGACACTCACATAAAAAGCGTTATAATAGCCAATTCTTGATTTAATAAAAGCCTGTAGAGCCTTTTCAAGATCAATAAAATAAAATAAAAGGATGAAGGTGATAAAATTTCGATTTGACAATAACTTGCATCCACTGATGCTCAGCCGTGCATCTTTGTTGCTAATAACCCCAAAATTCCATGCAAATAATCCACATCTAACAGCATGCTGTCAACATGAACAAAAAATATATAGATTGAAATCTAAAAAAACATTTGCTGTTTTTTCAAATTACAAATGCTTTAATGTTTTTTTTTGTTAGGTCATTAACATGTTATGCAATCCAGCATCTAAAAGCATAAATAAACTAGGAGGTCCACATCGTAATTAGGCCAAATCTAGGTCAAACTTCATTCTGTCAGACATTAATTCTGTCATTTAACAGTCCGGGTGTTTTTCTCCCTTCTAAGACACTGGGGGTGTGGCAAAGTCAAACTGATCAATCTTGTCTTTTTTTCTTGACATTTCCTGTGTTTGCTCCACAGTTGTGTTAGAACAAAGCTGCACAGCAGACCCAACAGTGTGAGAGAGTGTTTTCCCTGACACGATTTAACAACTCTCTTGTTAAATCATGAATTCACAGTTATTAACCACACTTTTTAGGAGGCTGAGTTCAGTTTCACTAGCTGCACCCAGACCTGGTTAATCGTCAGGTAAATAGGACTTGTCTGACAACACAAAGTAGGTTTTAAAGATCTCACAAAGCAACACATCATCCTCAAAATTGATGATCGTCTGGAAAGGGTTACCAATCCATTTCCCAGGCTTTGAGACTTCAGTGAACCACAGTGAAAACAATTATAAACAAATAGAGAGGCTGCCTACTGACGACTCATCTAGGATGTCACTGTCACGCTGCCCTATTCCTGCCTGAGTGTCTTCACCTGTCTGTCTCATCATCCACACCTGATCCTACTCACCTCCTGCCTTTAAGACCCCTCACTTCCTTTCACTCCCGGCCGGATCATTCCTCCTTCCTCCTAGTAGTCCTCCTTAGTAGTAGTAATTGTCAATCCCCATGGTGTGTCGTCTTCATGCTGTCTTCCTTCCCTGCCCGATGTCCAGTGTCTCCGTTCACCACCATCATCACGATCTCCTCACTTTAATAAACATCCTGCACCTTCCTTCAGCGAGTGCGTTTGGGTCCATTCTCCACACAGCACGTGACAGAATGATCCGGCCCTAAACATGGACCCAGCACTCGCCCAGGAGATTGCCGCCCTGCGCCAGGACGTCTGGGCTAACCTGGCCAGACTCGCTGCCTCTCCTCACCTCCCTGTGCAGGTCTCCGGAGCCGGGGAGATCCTCGGAGTGCTCCCTCACTGCCAGAGTGTCTTCTCGGCCCGGGAACTCGCCGATCTGCGGCGCGAGGCGGAGAGGATTCGCCAGGAGGCGTTGGACCAGACGATCGGTCCACCCTCTCCGCCTCCACCATCTGGCCGTAGGCGACGGACCCGCCGAACCGGCGTTTCAGCGAGCGAGGAGCAGGGCGGCGCGGCCACACGGACCACCAACGTCGGCTCCATCTCCGCGTGGCACCCACCGCCGGTTCTCTCCCCCGCCGTCTTTGTCCCTCCTCCAGCTGGCTCTTCGGGGGCTCCTCACATCAGGGAGGAGGACCTCTTCGAGTTTTTCTATGGGGACAAGACGGCCTACCTCTGCTCCAGGGGAGCGCCTCGCCGCAGGCAGCGACGCCGCCGAGGTGGGGCCGCATCCGGGGCAGTTCCGGCTCCAGTCCGTGAGCCCGTTCCGGCTCCAGCTCCAGAGCCCGTTCCAGTCCCAGTCCATGAGCCCGTTCCAGTCCCAGTCCATGAGCCCGATCCAGTCCCAGTCCATGAGCCCGTTCCAGTTCCAGTCCATGAGCCCGTTCCAGTTCCAGTCCATGAGCCCGTTCCAGTTCCAGTCCATGAGCCCGGTTCCAGCTCCAGTCCATGAGCCCGTTCCAGCTCCAGAGCCCGCCGTTGTTGTGGCTGCCGTGTTTCTGGCGGTCACAGCGGCGGCTCTCCAGCGATGGACATTTCCCCATGCGTCGCTGGAGCTCCCGGGGAGGGTCAGGGAGGACCCGTCCCCGTCGCTGAAGCTCCCTGGGAGGGTCAGGAAGGACCCGTCCCCGTCACTGGAGCCTCCAGAACGGTCGTCTCAGCAGGCGTCCGAGCCTCCAGAACGGTCGTCTCAGGAGGCGTCCGAGCCTCCACAACCTTCGTCTCAGGAGGCGTCCGAGCCTCCAGAACCTTCGTCTGAGGAGGCGTCCGAGCCTCCAGAACCTTTGTCTGAGGAGGCGTCCGAGCCTCCAGAACCTTCGTCTGAGGAGGCGTCCGAGCCTCCAGACCCTTCGTCTGAGGAGCCGTCCGAGCCACCAGACCCTTCGTCTGAGGAGGCGTCCGAGCCTCCAGACCCTTCGTCTGAGGAGGCGTCCGAGCCTCCAGACCCTTCGTCTCAGGAGGCGTCCGAGCCTCCAGACTCTCCGTCTCAGGAGGCGTCCGAGCCTCCAGACCCTTCGTCTGAGGAGGCGTCCGAGCCTCCAGACTCTCTTTGTCTCGGCCGACCTTTACCGGCCAGGCATCTTTGGCACTACCTGACCCTCAGAAGAGGACCTAAGGGCCGTCCGCCCGACCTCCGTCCAGCCAGAGGACGCCGCCGGGGCCGTCCGCCCGACCTCCGTCCAGCCAGAGGACGCCGCCGGGGCCGTCCGCCCGACCTCCGTCCAGCCAGAGGACGCCGCCGAGGCCGTCCGCCCGACCTCCAGGTCCTCAGGGGCCGCCACCGGGGCCGTCCGCCAGACTGCCAGGGGCGTACCCAAAGAGACTCGGGGCCCTCCTTCCGTGGGCCCCCTCCACCCACCCTGGCAAGGGTGCTTCTTCCCTTTCTTTTTCACTCTTTCCACGGTGTCTGGAATCCACCTTTAAAGGGGGGGGTCCTGTCAAGCTGCCCTATTCCTGCCTGAGTGTCTTCACCTGTCTGTCTCATCATCCACACCTGATCCTACTCACCTCCTGCCTTTAAGACCCCTCACTTCCTTTCACTCCCGGCCGGATCATTCCTCCTTCCTCCTAGTAGTCCTCCTTAGTAGTAGTAATTGTCAATCCCCATGGTGTGTCGTCTTCCTGCTGTCTTCCTTCCCTGCCCGATGTCCAGTGTCTCCGTTCACCACCATCATCACGATCTCCTCACTTTAATAAACATCCTGCACCTTCCTTCAGCGAGTGCGTTTGGGTCCATTCTCCACACAGCACGTGACAGAATGATCCGGCCCTAAACATGGACCCAGCACTCGCCCAGGAGATTGCCGCCCTGCGCCAGGACGTCTGGGCTAACCTGGCCAGACTCGCTGCCTCTCCTCACCTCCCTGTGCAGGTCTCCGGAGCCGGGGAGATCCTCGGAGTGCTCCCTCACTGCCAGAGTGATTCAACGAGACTGGACGAAAATGACCATGGGAAGAGGTCCAAGGTGAAAACAAGCCCAAAGCACAATCTGATATTTGTCACACACATGCACACACAAAAACATCTTGATGATTCCCAGTTATTTGGTGAAAATAGGCATGTTTCCACTATCGGAACTTCAGGGTACCTTAATTTTAGGACTATTGAGCGCACCTGAATATAAGCCACACCTTTTCATGTTGTAAAATTAGTTATTTATACAGAAAGACAGTACACAGAAGACTTTTTGTTTGTTTTAATTTAAGACATGTTTTTGTTTTTTCTAACTCTGCCTATAAATCGGCAGTATGGCACCAACATGGCATCAACACGACAGTAAGACGTCTGGTTAGAAAATAAAACACTGCACCAGCACAACAGTAACATGCCTGGTTAGCAAAATAAAACATACTTTAGCCTACCAGAAAAGTAATTGATCATCATCTTCGTCTTCCTCACTAAAGCCACTGAAGTCGTCTTCTTCAGTGTCTTTATGTCCTCTGAAAGCTTTTGTCGTCTTTTTACACAGACTAAGTTCTTCCCGCTGCCTCTTCCAGAGTCTCACCATTGATTCATCGATGTCAAGCTTACGTGCAGTAGCTCTATTTCCTTCTTTGAGGCCAGCTTGATTGCCTTTAACTTAAAAGCTGCATCATATGCATTTCTTCGTGAGTTTTTAATGATGAGGGTGTGAGCATCAAAATTACCGGTAGTATCTTCTTCAGCACATAATCTTTCCCCACGAGTCCGTCTCACATTTGCGCTTCCTGCTATAGTGGCCCCAGGAGGCCGTTAGTCAGTAAAAAATCTTTAAATGAACGGCATCATTATATATCACGCAGCGTCCAAAGTGTGTGAAAAAGATAGTCGCTTATAGTCTTCAAATGACCGTGATTTTTCCAGACCTTCCTGGTCTCCACTATTGGCTGGCCCTTTTCGGGGCCATTTTAGGAACCAATGGAGTAAGGGTAGGTACTCGGAAATTGCCTGCTAGAGTCGATAGGCGGGACTTGTTATGCTGATGCAGAGGTGGGACCAAGTCATTGCATTGCAAGTCTCAAGTCATTATCCTCAAGTATCGAGTCAAGTCTCAAGTAAATACAGGCAAGTTTGAGTCAAGTCTCAAGTCAAGGCAGGCAAGTTTCAAGTCAAGTCTGAAGTCTTAAACTTCGTATTTCAAGTCATTTCAAGTCATTTTTTTAAAACAATGTTGCAATTATGTGTTGAATGTAAATCCTAAATCATGTTATTTTTAAAATCGTTATCTTAACACCTGATGAAACAAGTGCAACTGAACTTAGAAAATGTATAAAAAGTAGTTCTGAACTCGCACCTCCATGTTGTACAGTTTAATTATACTTAGCTAATAAGGATTAGGTATTAAGGATTAAAGAGATTTTACGAAACAGTGTGGGTGATGTAATATTCTTAAGTAATTTACTTAAGAATGTGGCATTAAAATATATTCCTGTCTTCACTCCAGTCCAGAAGGCCAAGGTTTTCACTAGTATGTATGACAGGTTTTGACTAGTTTGTATGAAAGGTTCTCACCAGTGTGTATAAAAGGTATATCTTCTCACTAGTTTATATGCTAGCTTTTCACTATTCTTTGTGCAAGGTTTTCAGTATAGTATGTGGAAGAGTCTAATTTCATATGTGTATATGTAAGGTAGTTCTGAATAATGTCCCAGGGGGAACCCCATATATCATTGTCGTTGGCTGCAGCGCTGTATAGAGAGACAGAGGGTTAAGATGGCTTTTTTTTTTTTATCCAGAAATTTGATTGGCTGTTCCTCAGCTCTCGCCCACGTGTACACAGAGACGGTCTCCGTTTGTTAAGACGGGATCAGCGCCACTTTTACATCAGTGAAATGATGTAAAGTGCGCAATTTTGAAATAATAGATGTTTTAAAACTTTAATTATTGGGTAAATATCAAGTCTTTTCAAGTAAATAAGTTCAAGTCCGAGTCGAGTCCCCAAGTCATTGGTGTGAAAGTCCAAGTCTTTGAAAAAATTTTCAAGTCAAGTCTCAAGTCACAAAATGAATGACTTGAGTCTGGGTCAAGTCCAAGTCATGTGACTGCTGAGTGGTTGAAACTCAGAAGGAAGTGATATCAGCAGACGTCGCCAAACTTTGTGAAATCGGAAGAGTTGCTGGCGAAGCAGCTTTTGTCAACATAGCAAGCAGAACCATTCTTGCTTCTTCCATTGTCAATCTCTTGTTACTCTCTGCTGCTGTGGCGCCTTTTGGCTCTGATCAGTGATGCTACTCACTGCTGAAACGGTCGCAATATGCTAATGTCTTAGCAAATCCTTTAAACTGCAAACTTTGTATGGAGACACAACGACTAGGGGGACTGGCCAACTGATTCACACCGTCAGATGTTAAATTACTCTGATGTCCCAACAGTGGAAATGCGCCTTTTCTGACTTCAACTCAAGCCCTCTTCGACTTTACAGCAGTAAAATGATCCAAAGCAACCCAGCAAATCCACCTATGATTGATGCTAAAAGACCCCCAACACAATAAAGATTTTTTTAGTGGCCTAGTCAAAGGCTTAACTTAAATCCATCTGACGTGTTGTGAAATGTCGTTAAAAGAGCTGTGGTAATGCTTGAGAACCCTCTAGCATGACTGCATTCAAACAATTCAGTAAAAAACAGCGGTCCAGAATTCCTGTACGGGGATTGAAAAGACTCGTTGCCAGTTATCAAAAGAGCTTGATGGCAGACGTTGCCACCAGGGGTGGCACAAAAAATTACTACGGTTGGAGGCCGATTAAGTTCTGACATAGGGTCAGGGTTTGTTTTATTATTTGTTCTCTTTACAAATGAAATCATTGTTACAAAATAAATTTGTTTCATTGTCTAAAACATTCAAGTGTGACAAAAATGCAACAACAAAAAAGAAGAAATGTAGCACACAGAGCAATGTTCCCAACGGCTCCCCAGGCACAAAGCACAGGGAGAGTGCTGCGCGTGGATCAAGTGGGAAAGTCTTGCTTCATCACAAATTTCACTTCAGTGTGTTTACCAACAGTCCCGTCTGACCTTTACAGGAAACTGTCTCTATTGATCAAATGCTTGCGTTCTGTCGTGCCGTTAAAGCACCGTTTTTGTTCCAGGCTGTTCAGCATGCCAGCTCGTATCTTTCTCCCCGGACAAGGCTCTACCTGAATGTGCTGCAGGACGGTGTGGCGGCGTGAGGCAAAGGTCAAAGTGACTGGCTTAAAAATGTTCAACAGCAGCGGCCAAAAAAAGCCCAAGTATTTTAGATTGGAGGGGAGCATTTCCATTCAGTTGCATTAGGTAACAGAGCAGGCATTTACATAGTAAGATACCAAATGGTTCTGAGAGACTGCAAAGGAAAAAACAAACTTGATAGCCAACTTTATTTTCTCTATATAAATGCCAAAGCATTTTTCTTTAAGACCAATCTAGTGCCCTGACTGCTCCATAAACCCTTTGCACATAATTTCCTAACTTTTTGCTTTTCATCTTTTACTCCAAAATTACATATGAACTATTAAGCGTTCATATGTGATTCTATCAGATAGCCCATCATTGCAAATGTAAGATTTTGCCTCAAACTTGTATTCATTTTAATTTTTGCTTCGAGTGCTTTGAAATATTTTTCCTTTCTGATGAATTTCTGAGAGTGACCACAATGTTTGCAAGAAAGCTAAAAAAGACCGGCTGCAAAGAGGCAAAGTACTCATAGAAAATAGAAGTTGCCTTTGTTGTCCCTCACTGGGGACATTCGGGCATAACAGCAGCAAAGCACCATTCCTGATGTCTAAAATTATACTCTTCTACAAAGAAATTAAATACTACAGTCTTCTGTTCTTAGTGTTTTAGACCTATGAGACATATAACATTTACATCAGTTACTTATTAAATATTTTGACATAAAGCATTAGTTGCCAAAGATATTTCTTATTTTGTGATAGGATTCATTACAATTTCCTTACCATAAACAAACGGCCACAGTAGATACTTGAGTTGCGGTGTTGCATTTAATAAGTATCAGCTGGAAGATCTCTAGGCCTTTATTGTGTTTTGCTTTCAACAATATTCAATTAAATTTGGTCGCCCGACGTCGAGGTTGTCTAGCTTTATTTAGCAAATTAAGCCAAGCCACTCTCTCGAAATGATCCGCCATTGTTTAAAACATCCGGCAACAGAGGAAGCCCCGCCCACAGTTTTTTTTTTTTTTTTTGCTCAGCACATGCAAGGCTTTGCAAGGTTCAGGCTTAAAAATGTATACACTTCAAAGTAGTCGCTTTGTGAGCGTTTTTTTGACAGCGGCAAAGCGTGCGGTGTGAACGTGGGATTAAAACTTTATGAACAAATAGATTGCAGCAGCTAAAGATAAATTGCACACTTTGGGTCAAATAACGTAACACGGGTGTACCGCAAGGCTTTGAGTTTGTGCTCCTTTTCTTTTTGTATTTTATACTAATAAACCAATCAATAACCTGTGCTTTACCACTCCAAAAAATATACAAAAGTGCACACTACAAATTCCACCATGTCATAGTATGTTTTTACTTCTTAGAGTTTTAGTTTCAACTTTATTACGTTTTGTAGCATAAATGGGCTGTTTTTAAACTGTTGCCCTTTTTACATCCAGTGCATGCTTAATAGTTTATATGTCTTTAATAATGTTTCAATAAGACACATTAGTTTTTTTTCCTTTTTTCTCTTTTTCTTGTAATGTGTATATGTTGTAGTCCTTTTGGGAAATACATTTTACTTAACTTCATAGGTGAGTCTATCCTATTGTATCCAAGCGTTTTATTGCTATAGGAATCTTTTTGCACATTGTGAGAGGCATAAGATTAAAAGGTCCTGAAAATATCCATGTAGAAACTCGCCTATTCTTAGCAGGTCTTTTCTTTTGAAAGATGTGCTTACGCACCAGATTTAACAGCAGACTGATTCAGAGTCAGTTCAAAATTAATGACCCAAACGGCACCATTCTAACATAATAATATGCGAGTCTAATTAAACCCATAGTTTAATTTAAGACAGAACCATATGTTTAATCCAGCTGCATTGACTGGGTTAAAAATGAATCATCTGATGTATTAATTAATTTGTTAATAATGTAATGCAATATTGACTTAATTCGAAGTCATAATGTTCTAATGGAGTAGCCATTCAGGTTTCTCTTTTTTACTGATTCACAGGCTTTGATAAAACCGAGCAAAGTAGAAGCCTAAGCTTGCTATCATAATGGGTAGGATTGTATTTTATGTTTTTTCATTTAGTTTTTGATGAGAAAGTTATTGGTTTCTCAAAAAATATAAAGTATTCCAAAGGATTGCATTACTAGTTTCCCACAAACACTTCCATATGTTGTCATTTTAGGGACTGTTTGTTATAAGTATTATTAATTGGAATGAACACAACTGATGGGAAAAGATACATTTGTTATTTATTAATGTATATTATGACTCAAGTCAAACACACTGCTGTTAAGTATTTCATTTTTAAGTCGGAGAACAGGGAAACGTCATTCATGCATGAAAACACAGATTGCTCAAATGACAAATATCAGCACATTTGCTGTTTCATACAGACTGAGAACAGGGATTGCATTGTCATATTAAGCCTGGCTTTGTATTGCCTAAATTTATTTACTGAACTGATTAGGCGATTTTAATGTTTCCATTTTGGGAGAAAAAAAAATTTCACTTGAAAAACAATGTAATGATCCATGTAACAATCCAGAGTGACTCTAGGTTCCCCGACTGCTTAGAGGAGTTTTCTAATTAAATGAACAGTTTCCTGATAGTCTGATCTTTTCTCTGGTTCCACAGTTGTTTGTATCATTGAAAAAAAATTGACTATAAAGATTTTGAAGTGGAGATAAAAAAAAAAGCTATTGCCCACTGAATAAGGAGGCACAGAGTCAAGGTTTTGCTTTTTTATCCCGTCTTCCCGGTTGTGACAGTGGCAGCAGCTGACAATGGCACACAGCTGCTCCACATCAAGCCTCAATCAAGGGAGTTTATCGTTTGCTGTCCTTGTCAGATGGCTGCAGCTTCTTGTCGGTGTCAGGTCGGTCTCTTTTGTCTTCGGTTCTGCGGTTCGGAACGAGGGGGTTTGGGTCGAAGCCCACCTGTTCCTTTCCCCCAATTGAGGCAGAGCGGCGTCTGCCGGTGAACGTCTTTTGTCGGTGGCAGGCTTTCCTTGTCCTTGGCAGGTTGGTGGACTTTCTGTTCGGTTCTGGTGGTGGGATATAGCAGCAGGAGCAGCAACAGCAGCAGCCGGAGTGGACCTGTCCGAGGACAGACCAACAGACCCAGGGACCAGGGGCAACGGTTTCCCTAAATCCATCAGTAAGTGATTTGGAGATTTGATGTGTTGTATGGTTTGGTGCTTCAGGTGACGATGCTTTTCTTGTCTGGTTGTTTTCACAGCAAAATACTTGGGAGCTTACCAGGCTTACATCAAAGGTTTCAACCCGTCACGAAGGAAGTTGAAAAACTCATGCTCACAGCTTTCGAAGGTGAAGGAGTTTCTCTCCTACATGGCAGAGGGAGCCCAGCAAACATACGACTGGCTCTTCCTAGACAATGTTCAACAAATCCATGGGTAATCCTCGCTTGGCTGATATGCAGGTCTGCTGTGAAAATGCTTGAATGTAAGGTTATTTTTATGCATGTTTGCAGATGGGCTTCACACCTGCTCGGGAATGGAAGGAAGCTGTCCACAGTCCACTACTATCTGGGTCAACTCCAAAAGTTCCTTCAGTACATGACTGACACACCGCCGGTCCAGTGCAGGCTCTCCAAGAGACAGATTCTTTCAGTGCGCCGTACCATCCAGAACTGTCTTAAGGAGATCTGTGGAGGCCTTCTCAGCTACCAGATCGAGCTGAAGGCCAAGAAATCAGAGCGGGCAATTTCCCTGCAGACCCTCACCATATGTCGGGAGCGTGCTAGCAGAAAGATCCCTGAGCTTCTGGAGGAAATCGCCAAACACCCCTCGCCCCCCTTTACTTCCCTTTTCTTTAGTTACTTTGCTGCTTATCTCTCGTGCATTTATGGCCACAGAAAGGGGGTCCTTGTAAACATGACTGTGGAAAAGGTCGCCGTGGCCAGGGAGGACTGCAAGTCCCCCGAGCAAGATTACCTGATTAAAGTGCATGAGCACAAGACAAAAGGATCATAAGGAACTGTGCAGATCTTCCTGAAGGCGGAAGAGTTTGACTGGCTGGAACGATGGTTGAAGATCCGGGCCGGTCTTCGTCCCCCAACAAACCAGGTCCTTTGCTCCCTTTGGAAGTCTGTCAGCCAACTCATTGATCAGTACTTACGGGGGGCATGGAGAGACATGGGTCTGCCAGGGAGACCTACTTTCATGGACATCAGGAGGGCAGTGGCAACCCATGTGAAGAACCATAACTCTGTAACACAGCGCGAGCCAATGTCTGAATTCATGTGTCACAGCCCTGGCACAGCTGACCGGTTCTATGTTTTCCACCTGGATGTAGCTCAAGCAAGGGACATCAGACAACACTTTGACCGACTCTTGGTGGAGCATGTGCAGTAAAAAGGCACAGAGAGAATCTATAAATTAAACTGACTTCTTGAAATAAAATGAAAAATTTCTAACAAGATGTGTCTTGTGTAAAGAAAAAATATTCTGTCATTCTCTGCCTTACCAGAGGCACGAGATCGACGGTATGGTTCTATACTGCGTAGCATGGGTTGCCCATTGAACATGGTCTCTCATGGTAGTCGCCAGGAGCCCAGTCGAGAAAAACACCTCCAGCAGGTTGGTGATATTCTTGTTTACACAATGTCTTAACAAAGGAGCGAAAAGATTGATATGGTCATGATTGTGGAGGCTGTTTGTCCAGCAGCCCTGGAGCTATGCTGCCAATGGCAGGCCTCGGTTGTTCGGTCCTGTCAATGGCAGACCTCGGTCGGTCGGTCGGTCCTGTCAATGGCAGACCTCGCTCGGTCGGTCCTGTCAATGGCAGACCTCGCTCGGTCGGTCCTGTCAATGGCAGGCCTCAGTCGGGCTGTCAATGGCAGGCCTCGGTTGGGCTGTCAATGGCAGAACTCTGACACTTCCCGCACAAGAACGTAACACATTTTCACTGCGGTGAATTGTGTGACAATGTCTGCAAACTCCATTGGAACTGTGTGCCACTGACAGCACTTTGGGTTACGCTCTTGTAAAAAGTATATTGTTCATGATTAGTTTTTTGAAAATTCTACTAGCAGCATACTTCCAAGGGGCCTACCAAGTCATAAGTGCTTCTAAAAGCATCCTTGGAGCTTTTCCAGGGCCTTTTTGTGAACACGAAGGCATATTGGATATTGGAATTATGTTTAGTATAATGTTTTTTGACATCAGAGTTGGTTTAGATACTATTCTGACAAATTCCTGATAATGGTTTTCATAAATCTCCTTTTTGCACAAAACCTAGCTACAGATTCCCACGGGGCTTGGTGCTTCTTTCAGTTATATTCAACATATTGTTTGATATGATTCTGATCTTTTGCAGTAATCAAAGCTTCAACTCACCTTTGAAACACCTTTGAAAAAAAAGTCTGTTTATGAGATTTTTTTTTTTTTTTTACAATTCTTCTTGAAGTGCATTTGTGAGGTTGGACACTGATGTTGGATGAGAAGGCCTGCCTCACAGTCTCCACTGTAGATCCTCCCAAATGACTTCTATCTGGCTAAGGTCAGGACACTGTGGAGGCCTGTCAATTCTCTAATCCTTGTCTTTATGGAGCTTGTGGGTGCTTAGGGGATGCTGCCATTGATGAAGGTGGGTCCTTACTTTGGCTGTTGCCAGCATTCAATTCAGTTCAGTTTTATTTATAAAGCGCTGATTCACAACAGATGTCATCTCAAGGCACTTAACAAGAAGTAATTTCAATACATTTATACAAACATTCCAATCAGTTAAAAATGTTTCCTATTTAAGGAATCCCAGCAGATTGCGTCAGTCATTGGCAATCCTTCAGCAATCCCTCATACTGAGCAAGCATGTAGCGACGGTGGAGAGGAAAAACTCCCCTTTAACAGGAAGAAACCTCCAACAGAACCAGGCTCAGTAGGAGAGGTCATCTGCCATGACCGTCTGGGGGTTTGAGCAGAGACACAGTAGGAACAGAAGATCTGATATAAGAGTACTTTCTATGTTACAGAAAGTAAAAAGTTGACAACATGACACGGTGGATGTTCAGTTACTGGGAGCATCATCCCAGTGGATGCCCCCCATCCAACAGGGCATTGCAGATAAGCAGGATACCAGACCAGGTATATCTTCTATGGAGAGAAAACAAAATTAACAGTCGAAATAACAGAATGTACTGTAATACAACTAGAGAGTAGTTCAGGGGATTTGCATTGAGTGGGTGTTTCTGATAGTGCTGCTCAGGGCTGTACAGTGCAACATATATTCAATTCAAAATTCAGATTCAAAAATACTTTATTGATCCCAGAGGGGAATTAAGTGTTGGTATAGTTCATATAATTAATTATTTAAGGAGTTGTTGTAGATCATGATGGCTGTCAGCAGGAAGGATTTCCTGTAGCAGTCTGTATTGCAGCGAAACTGAAGAAGCCTCCGACTGAAGATGCTCTGTTGTTGTATGACAGTCTTATGGAGAGGATGCTCAGGGTTGTCCATGATTGTTTAGATTTTATGAAGAATCCTTCTTTGTATCATCATCTCCAGAGGTTCCACAGTCGTCCCAAGAACAGAACCAGCCTTCTTCATCAGGTTGTTGAGCCTTTTTAAATCCCTGGCTCTGATGCTGCTACCCCAACAGATGATGGCTGAAGAGATTACACACTCCACAACAGACTTGTAGAAGATCTGCAGCATCTTGCTGCAAACCTTGAAGGACCTAAGCTTCCTCAAGAAGTACAGTCTGCTCTGTCCCTTCTTATAGACGGTTTTACTGTTCAGTCTCCAGTCCAGTCTGTTGTCTAGGTGAACTCCGAGGTATTTATACTCCTCAACCACCTCCACTTCTTCTCCCATGATGGAAACAGTTTTTGACTTATCCCTGTTTCTTCTGAAATCTACAATCATCTCCTTTGTTTTGTTCACATTCAAGGTGAGACGATTGTTTCCACACCATGTCACAAAGCGGTCCACCACTCTGTTTTCAGCTTCTTGTCCATCTCTGATACACCCGACAACTGCAGAGTCATCTGAGTTTTTCTGCAGATGACAGGTCTCTGATTTGTACTGGAAGTCTGAGGTGTACAGAGTGAAAAGGAATGGTGAAAGTACGGTCCCCTGTGGTGCTCCTTTGCTGCTGACCACCTGGTTTGACACACAATTGTTCAGTCTCACAAATTGTGGTCTGTTGGTCTGGTAGTCATTGATCCAGGCTATTGTTGAGGGCTCCACTTGTCTTCAGGAGTTTCTGACAAAGCAAATCAGGCTGAATTCTGTTAAATGCACTGGAGAAATCAAAGAACATGATCCTCACAGTGCTGCCTGCTTTGTCCAGATGACAGTGGGTTGGTTGAAGTAGGTGGATGATGGCATCTTCAACTCCAACTCCACAGCGATAAGCAAACTGCAGTGGGTCCTGATACTTTCTTGTTTGCTTACTCAGGAGTGCCAACAGGAGTCTCTCCAGGACCTTCATGATTTGGGATGTCAGAGCAACAGGTCTACAGTCTCTTCACCTGACTTTTGGATAAACTATTTTTCATATGTGGCACTTGTGTGACAGCTTTGCAACCTGCTTGTTTGTTTGTTTGTTTTACTGTAAAGGCCGGTTCACACTGTACGCATTTGGGACGTCTCAAAGGACTGCTCCATGCCACACTGAGCGACCTCCACCGAGCTCTAGGGGTGTGTCACACTGAATGAACCAAGATTTCAGTGGATCAAAACTGCATGACGTCTCATTCTAGCAGGACGTGCCAAAAGCCAACATCACCAGCCGGCTGGGGTCATAGAATTTCTGAAACTGCCTGAAGCCAGTGTTGCCAACTTAGTGACTTTGTCCCGATTTGTAATTACTTTTCAAAAATGCGGCTAGAGACAAATCTAGCGACATTTCTGAACACCCTTAGCTACTTTCTGTGAAAGTTTGTCGCCGGTATTCCTTGCAGATTAGGGACCCGGCCTGCTCTGCATCTAGACTGTCCTTCCAGACGCTCGAATGGATAAAATTTAAAAGCTAAAATAACTGACAGGTTTTTACCGAGGCTCCCACGTTTATGCAAAGATAAAGATAAAACATAGCCAAATAAGCTTTTAAACCAACTTATTTCCCAGCCAAAGAGTAGAAAATATGATGAAGCATTGAAGCATATCTTGCCTTTAGTTTTGTTACAACAAACACCTGCAAATGCTCAACTGAGCTCATAGAAAGTTTTGTACATAGTGGCAAAGTGTAAAAAAAACCGCACACAATTGAGGAGGATTACATATTTCCCTGCCCTATGGACATGTTTTGATTTATGATTCATAACAGAGGCCAGCAAACTATGGGTTATTCCTCTGTCCAATAATACCATCATCAGGCGGATTTATGAAATGTCAACGGACATATAGGGGCTTTTTACATGTCAACGTTGCCATTTTTGTTTGAATACGCGGGTGAAAATGCACTGCGTTTACACGAAAACGATGTAGTACATATGCCCGGCCTTTAGATGGCAGTCTGCCCCGTGTATGCAGTGTTCCAAGGTTTCCCCCTCACAACCCGGAAAAGAAACATTTCATGATAACTAACAATGGCGGTCTTCCTGTAGTTCTCCTCCGCTTAAATAAAGGCATATTGATTATTTGACACATGTACTTTATGCATTTCCGAAGCCTGATGATCTCTAAGATTTGCGTACAGAGACCAAATATCTTCAGAAGCTGCATCAGCAGTAACAGCATACCTGGATCCGCCATTTTTGTTTTTCTGTAGAAAGGCGGAGTGCGCAAGTGCAACATGGACATGGATAGGCGGCTGGCAGTGACGTCATCATTTTCAAAAGTATCCGGCTTGCGTTTACATGACAACAAATCACCCAGCGTTTTCAGAACTCTCCACTCTGGAAGCCATTTTCCAAAAGCTGCGTTTTCGCCCCCTGTTTTCCCGTTGTCGAATAAAGGAGAGGCCGAATCGCAGAGGAAAACCTCCGTTTTGCTGAAAAATTTTGTCGTCTAAACAGCCCCATAGGAACTTTGAAGAGATCTGCACAGATGGGGCAAAAACTAGGAGCCCTGTAGGTGTTTATGAAGCGCGTCTCCCCCAATATTGCAGTGCATGCGCTGCATCATACACCATGACGCACTGGCGTCTAAACAGCCGAGTCCTGAGCTGAATGATGTAATGATCGATGTCTTCGGCACAGTCAGGTACATCGAAACACAACCTGCCAAAGCCCCGATTTCTGCGGTTCTGTGCGAGAAAATGAGCTCTGCCAGACAGCCATTTTGTTTCACAGCGAGTCCAGATAGCAATGTTCAATAAACCAAATTCAGTGATGCAGGGAACAGCAGGCTTACACCAGTTACTGAAAAGTTGATGATTGAAGTGTCATGTCTTTATACATAGGAGGACCCAAATGCAGTGGAGTACAAACAGAATGATTTAATGAAACGAGGAACAAGGAACTTACATAGACTCGGGAGGCTAAAAGGCAGCGACAGGGGAACAGGAACCAGACGGGGAAGTGAGACGATGAACCAGCGAGTTACGACTGTGTGAGAGCTGTATATATACTGAGGGGAGAGTGAGGATGTGAACAGAGAAAGAGCTGAGGACTAATTAAGAGAAGCGGTTGCAGCTAAGAGGGAGTGACCAGGTGGAAATGATCAGTGGCTGGGACAGAAGGTAGAATGGCTAGGGAAACTGGGAGGAAGACCAGGAGCAAAACATAAGGACTAGACAGAGGATTATACTTATTAAATATTAAACTTGGACTAATAAAGGATAAGTGTCAATAGGAACTTAAAATAAATGAAATGAAAATAAATGAGATGAACACAGACATGAGGAACAAAACAAAAGAGCACCTGGGGGAAAAGAGGGTGAGAAAACGTAGTGGAAGGAAAAAACTCAAACTCAAAGCTCAAACACCCAAGGAACCCAACATGAAGACCTCCGTTTTGCAAAATAACCTTCACAATAGTTTTTTTTTTTCTCTCAGGGTTCTTTATGTTTTAAACCAGTTGTGTACAGAGTGGCATAAAAGATGTTGAAAGCAATGTTACATAATACAACACAGTAAAACGAATAATACATAAAATAATAAATTATTTAAAAAAGTAAAAGGGGAGGGGCGGTGGTTTTGACGAATTCAAAGGAAGGGGTGTGCAGACCAATCACTAGCTCGTGCTGTCCGTAGCTTTCGACTTTCAAAAACTGTGCATCTCTCTTTCACACTCTGCGACCTGCCGCAGAGCGTTTGGGTCGACAGATGATAGCGCTGCGTGTCTCCGCGTCACCGCTGACGGAAAAGTATAAGCTAGGGAATATTTTCCACCTCTTTTAGAGGTGTCTTCCTCTGATACTACAGTTGTGGCCAAAAGCTTTGAGAATGACACAAAAATTTGTTTTCATAAAGTTTGCTGCAAAACTACTTTTAGATCTTTGTTTCAGTTGTTTCTGTGATGTACTGAAATATAATTACAAGCACTTTATACGTTTCAAAGGCTTTTATTGACAATTACATGACATTTATGCAAAGAGTCAGTATTTGCAGTGTTGGCCCTTCTTTTTCAGGACCTCTGCAATTCGACTGAACATGCTCTCAATCAACTTCTGGGCCAAATCCTGACTGATAACAACCCGTTCTTTCATCATCACTTCTTGGAGTTTGTCAGAATTAGTGGGTTTTTGTTTGTCCACCCACCTCTTTAGGACTGACCACAAGTTCTCAATGAGATTAAGATCTGGGGAGTTTCCAGGCCATGGACCCAAAATTTCAAGGTTTTGGTCCCCAAACCACTTAGTTATCACTTTTGCCTTATGGCACGGTGCTCCATCGTGCTGAAAAATGCTTTGTTCTTTACCACACTGTTGTTGGATTGTTGGAAGAAGTTGCTGATGGAGGGTGTTTTGGTACCATTCTTTATTCATGGCTGTGTTTTGGGGCAAAATTGTAAGTGAGCCCACTCCCTTGGATGAGAAGCAACCCCACACATGAATGGTCTCAGGATGCTTTACTGTTGGCATGACACAGGACTGATGGTAGCGCTCATCTTTTCTTCTCCGGACAAGCATTTTTCCAGATGCCCCAAACAATCGGAAAGAGGCTTCATGGGAGAATATGACTTTGCCCCAGTCCTCAGCAGTCCATTCACCATACTTTCTGCAGAAGATCAATCTGTCCCTGATGTTTTCTTTGGAGAGAAGTGGCTTCTTTGCTGCCCTTCTTGACACCAGGCCATCTTCCAAAAGTCTTCGCCTCACTGTGCGTGCAGATGCGCTCACACCTGCCTGCTGCCATTCCTGAGTAAGCTCTGCACTGGTGGCACTCCGATCCCGCAGCTGAACCCTCTTTAGGAGACGATCGTGGCGCTTGCTGGACTTTCTGGGACGCCCTGAAGCCTTCTTAACAAGAATTGAACCTCTTTCCTTGAAGTTCTTGATAATCCTATAAATTGTTGATTTAGGTGCAATTTTAGTAGCCACAATATCCTTGCCTATGAAGCCATTTTTATGCAACGCAATGATGGCTGCACGTTTCTTTGCAGGTCACCATGGTTAACAATGGAAGAACAATGATTTCAAGCATCACCCTCCTTTTTAACATGTCAAGTCTGCCATTCTAACCCAATCAGCCTGACATAATGATCTCCAGCTTTGTGCTCGTCAACATTCTCACCTGAGTTAAAAAACTTAAGCAGCAATTTTTCCAATTTCTGTAAGAAACCCAGATCAGAAGACCCGATAATTCAACCAGACATCGTCAAAGATGATAATTTGTTTAATCTCAGAAGTTGGCCAGCAAACGTTCTTAACTAGGATCTGAAGTCTTCTCTCCAGAGAAAGATCCAAGCTCCTCCAGGTTCAGCTCCACAAGGTGAGACCATAGGGTAACA
The DNA here is from genome assembly GCA_963556495.2 of Valencia hispanica. NCBI lineage: Eukaryota > Metazoa > Chordata > Actinopteri > Cyprinodontiformes > Valenciidae > Valencia > Valencia hispanica. The sequence continues at coordinate 12,071,739 of OY747701.1, forward strand.
GTCAGTGAAAACCGGCAACCCACAGTGCAGATCCAGGTCAGCAGAATCAGGGGTAAGGGAAGGCAGAGGTGTCCAATTTGTAGGCAGGCAAAAGTCATTAACAAGAATTCCAGGAGAGAAATCAGGTTAGGCAGGAACAAACGCTGGAAACAGCTCAAGGCTCAAGATAATCTGGCAGGGAGCTTCTTCTTCTTCTTCTTTTTTGGTTTTATTGGCGGGTGGCAACCAACTTTCAGGTGCATTTCCGCCACCTACTGTGTAGGAGTGTGAGTCAGAGTAAGAAGATCCCTGAGTGAGAAAAAAAACAAAACTAAATTCTATCTAGAAGATTACTTTTCTTAATAAATTCTAAAACTAATTTATAGATACTGCATTCCCAATTTAACAATGTTTTTAAATTATACCTTTCATATCCTTTCTCTTTCAACTTTTCCTTTAATATCCTCCTGTTTGTTACATGTTTACTACAATAACACAATACATGTTCCACGGTCTCCTTATCTTTTCCACAATCACATAAGCCTGTTGGATTCTTCCCCATCAAATACAGAGTACTGTTTAACCCAGTATGTCCCATTCTTAATCTTGAAATTATTGTTTGTTCTTTATTATTCACTTCCATAATTTTTATGTTGCCTACCTTTCTTTGAATACTAAACAAATGTCTTCCTTTTTCTCCTCTTATCCACAATTCTTGCCATTCACTCATCATATGCTTCTTAATCACTGCTTTTACTTCTTTGTTACTAACAGGAATCTCTACCCATGTATTTAATTTAGTAGCTTGTTTAGCATAAAAATCTACTATTTCATTTCCCTCCACTCCTTTATGTGCTGGGACCCACATAAATCTTATGTTTATTCCTAGTTTATCCAATCTAAAAAGAATTTCATATATTTCTGTGATAATATCTATCCTACTGACCGATGTTATTGATTTGATTGCCACTAGTGCTGACAGAGAATCTGAACAAATTATTCCTTTTTTAATTCTATTTTGTTCTATCCAGCTTAAACTAAATAAAATTGCTAATAATTCTACTGTAAATACTGATAGATTGTTTGGAGTTCTTATTTTAACATATTTTTCTAAACTTGGAATATAAAAAGAAAAACCTGTTCTTTCATCTTCTGGGTTCTTTGAACCATCTGTATATATTGGAGTATAATTTTTATGAATACTGTTTAATCTGTTAGCTACAATATTATCCCAGTTTCCTTTACCTTTATTTTCTTCCATTTTCCTTTTTATATAAAAGTCTATACTACAACCAGTAAATATCCACTTTGGATATACTGAATATATACATTTCTTTTTAAAATTTATCTCCTTTAATTTATATACTTTTGCTAATTTATTTGCTTTTCCAATCATACTCTCACATTTTTCATTTCTATTTTCCCAAAAAAGAAACATTTCTTTATCAATTAAAAACTCTTTTTCTGTACTTCCCTGTATACTTGCCCAATAATTTAATAATAATTGTTTGAATCTCAAAGTAATTGGCATTTCTCCCATTTCAACTTGCAACGAAGCTATAGGAGTTGACTTCATAGCTCCAGTGCATATTCTTAATGCCTGATTTTGTATTTTTTCAATTTTATTTAATAAAGTTTTACAAGCAGCACTATACACTATACTTCCGTAATCAATCACTGATCTAATCATTGTTATATACATTTGTTTTAATGCTATGACACTTGTACCCCAATCTGTTCCTTTTAAACACCTCATTATATTTATTACTTTTTTACATTTCTCTTCTATTTTACTTATATTTTCCTTCCAGATTAATTTACTATCAAAGATAATTCCTAAATATCTAAAACTCTGCACTTGATCTAACTTTTCTCCATATAATTTAAGATTTATTACTGCATTTCTCTTCTTAGTAAAAACCATACTTTTAGTTTTATCCACTGAAAATTTAAATCCCCAATCAAATGACCATCTTTCTACTTTTAATATTTCTTCTTGTATTTTCTTCTGTATGTGCTGAATATTTCTTCCCCTTTTCCATAAAGCTCCATCATCAGCAAAAAGAGCCCTTCCAAAAATCATACCCTATATTATTAAAAACATAATTTATCATTATAGTGAATAAAACTGGACTAACTATACTGCCTTGGGGAGTTCCGTTTTCAACTAAATAACTTTTAGATTTTTTGTCTCCTATTTTTACTTGAATAGTTCTATTAAATAAAAAAAATTTAATCCATTCATAAATTCTTCCTTTAATTCCTATTCTTTTCAGCTTTATTAATAATCCCTCTTTCCAAACCATATCATAAGCTTTTTCTATATCAAAAAATATTGCAATTAGGCTCTCTTTATTATTCTGTGCTTTTCTTATTTCATTTTCTAAATATACTACTGGATCCATTGTCCCCCTACCTTTCCTAAATCCACTTTGATATTTTGTAATTAAATTATTGCTTTCAAGATAATAATTCATTCTCTCTGTAATCATTCTTTCCAATAATTTTCCTATATTAGAAGTAAGTGCTATTGGCCTATAATTTTCTGGCTTACTTGAGTCTTTTCCTGGTTTCAATATCGGTATAATTAATGATTCTTTCCAATTTTTTGGTATTTGTCCCTCTATCCAAACTTTATTATATAAGCTTAATAATTTCATCTTCATTTTACTTCCTAAATGATTAATCATTTCATACGTGATTTTATCATTTCCAGGTGCAGTTTTTTTACTTTTCCCTAATGACTTTTCCAATTCTTCCTGACTAAACTGTATGTCCATTAATGACATTTTATTCCCTTCCTCCTTTTCTCCATCATATTTTCTTCTAGTTTCTTCTCTTTTCTTCCTTCTATCCTCTGATAGATTTTCATTACTATTTATTTTAACAAAAGTTTTAGCTAATACTTCTGCTTTGTCCTCATTTTTAATAACTAACTCATCTCCTATTTTGAGTACTGGATAATTCCATTCTCTATAAATTCCTTTCATTTTCCTTATCATTCCCCAGACTTCATTTATTGGAATTGTTCTTCCAATTTTATCACAAAAACTTCTCCAACTTTCCCTTTTTGTTCTTTTTATTACTTTCCTTACCTTTGCTTGTAATCTTTTATAATTTATTAAATTGTCATAATTATGAGTCTTTTTTAATACTTTTAAACTTTTATTTCTTTCCTTAATTGCTTTCTCACAATTCTGATTCCACCAATGAACAGTTTTCCTGTTCATACTTTTTGGTATTGTTACCTCTGCTGCTTCTATAATAACTTTTCTAAAAGTTTCTTCTATTTTTTCCACATTATTCTCCAAATTTACTTTCTCTTGATTTTCTTTACATAAATTTTGAAATTTACTCCAATTCGCTTTATTAAAGATCCATCTTCCTTCCCTTTCCCCATTTGATGATTTTTTAAATTCATTTATCTTTATAAAAATAGGATAATGATCACTACCTACTAAATTGTCTTGAACATCCCAATTACTATTTCCTGCCAACTCATTTGATATTAATGTAATATCGATAGCTGATGTTTTCCCTGTATTTATATTTACTCTTGTCCCTCTTCCGTCATTTAAATTCACTAAATTTAGTTCATCCATAAACTCTTCAATTACTTCTCCATTTAAGTCTGTTTTTTCTCCTCCCCATAAATTATGTGCATTAAAGTCCCCACAAATTAACATTTTTTTTTTATTATCTTCTATCATTAATTTCAATTTATCTAATTCTAATTTCTTACATGGATTATAATAGTTTATTATATATAATCTCTTATTATTTATAAATATTTCTATGCTAATAAATTCTTCATCTTTCCCTATTTTAACAACTCTATAATTTATATCATTTTTAATAAATGTAGCACATCCTCCCTCTTTACCTTCTTTCCTATCTCTTCTAATGACGTTATATGGAACTAATTTAAACTCTATTTTATTATTTAACCACGTTTCTTGTACACATATTATATCTGGCTTTTCTATTTGTTCTTCTATATATCTTTTAAACTCTTGACCATTTGCAATCAGACTTCTCCCATTTCATTGTAAGATTTTTACCATTTTTACCCTAGACCTCCTCCATCTTGGCTTGAGTGGGCACTCAGATTTTGTCTTACTTCCTCCCATGACAACTCATTAAAATCCAAATGATTTGCCGCAGCTTTTACTATGATTTGGATTCTCTCTGTTTTTGACTTTGTCTCCATTGTAGCATTGATTACCCCGGCTATAAATGTCACAAGCTTTTTCATATCTATCCATACTTTTCCTTTTATTTCTTTTTCCTTTCCTTTACTTAATTCTTCCGCTGACACACTTGATTTCCTCTCTCTATCTTTCCCCACCATTTTGACTGCTTCTGCATATGTCACTTTATTTTGAACTTTTGTTTGATTAATCTGGATCTCTCTTTTCATCATTTGACAACCTCCATATGCTGCACTATGCTCTCCTCCACAGTTACAACATTTTGGCTTTTCTTTGTTTTCACATTCCTCAAACCCATGATTCTCCCCACATCTCGGGCATCTCCTTTTCCCTTTACAAACATTTGCTGTGTGATTAAATCTTTGGCAATTAAAGCATCTGATAGGTTCTGGAGTAAAGTTTCTCACCGAGTATGATATGTATCCCAAGAACACATGATGTGGTAAGCTTTCCCCTTCAAAGACTATCACCACTGCTTCTTTCTCTTTTTTGACTCCATCCCGAAATTCTGTAAATCTCTTTACATCTTTCACTTTTGCTCCTCTCAAGTTAGCCTTGATTTCATCCACTGGTATCTCCACTGGAATTCCCCAAACCACTCCTTTTGGTCCTTGATCCCTAACTCCCACCTTGCTCACACTTATTACTTTATGTTTTCCTACTTCCTTCATTTTGCGCGCTTTCTCTCTCTGATCTTCATTTTTACACACAATAAGTAGGTTTCCATCTCTTAACACTTTTGCTAACTTAATGTCACCTATTTGATTTTTCAGTATCATTGTTAGCTTGACTGGACTCATTTTATTTATTCCGTTTTCTTCATTGAATCTCAAAATGATTTTAAATTCACTTCCCTCATCTTCTCCGCTCTTATTTACAACAGTTTTCCTTTGCTTCCTTGTCTTTTCCTCTTCTGACCCGTACCCTCTTTTACTCTTCATTGTTTCCTGTTCATAATCCATACTATCTTCACTTGTATAATTCTCAATGTCTCCCCACTCCTTCTCATTCACTACACAGCTGTACCTACCCGCCTTTGGTTGATCTCTTTCTTTTGGCGTTCTTCTTTTTGTTTCTTCCATTTGAATTCCTCTTCTTCTGAACATCCAGGCTTTTTCAAGATCTTTCCTTTTTCCATTCACTATCACTTTGTTCTCTGATAATCCTCCTTTTTTCATTTACTTTTTTCGCAACACCTCGCTCGTTCATGTTTCCCTCAATCTGGCAGGGAGCTTCTGGCTGAAAGGAACTTATATAGGTGGAGACAGGAGTGAGAAGCAGCAGGCAATAATTAAGCACAGGTGAACCTGATGAGTGTAAACAGTGGGAGCAACGGGTAACGAGGAACCAACAGGTCTCAGGCTACAACATTACGATTTCCAATATTTATGTAATTCTAAAAACGTTTGGCCATGACTGTACAAGGCAACCACACCCACGATACTCTTTAGCCAAGAAGCCAGAACAGGAAGTATTGACTCAGGGGAATGGATGCAGACACATGCGCTAATGTTTAGATGTGTATTTGTAAAAAGAAAAGAAAACTTACCAAAACTGGAAACAAGTGTCTCCCCTTCACTTTTCGAATTTTGTGTTGGTCCTTCACAGAAAATCTCCATAAAAAAAGTTCTGAGTTTGAGAAAATATTTACATTAAAGCTGCGGCCCGGAGTATTTGAGGGAGAGAGATTTTTTTGAATCCAACGTACCAAGGCCCCGCCCAAAACACTCCCCCCTCCCCTCGCCTTCCCTCCCTGCAGCCCTACCGCAGCAGTTGTGCACGCGCATCACCTGTGGCGACACAGCGACTCAAAGAAGTAAGTAGTAAGCGCTATTGAGCACCACTTGATTGTATTTTTGCTACCGACATTTCGGAGGTGAGCAACTTCTGCATGACTGATGCTCTCTCACAATATGGCGACTGTAAACGGGAAGACACGGAGCGATCTGTTTGCGCTGCCCCGTGTTCACATGTTTGCGCAATCCGCATGGAAGTTGATTGACAGCCGACAAGGCGGAAACTCAAATTCTATTGGCTAAAAAAATTCTGCGCTCAGTGTGAAGTGCATAGGGGTCTACGGGAGGAAAGTGGGATTTAGAAAAATAACAAATTGTCATGGTCTTTGGTTTTTGTATGGCAAGTTTGAATTTTTCCTTCCACTTGGTTTTCTTCCCCTTTTTACCCCAAGGTGCCCTCTTGTTTTGCTCCTCCTGTTTGTGTCTTAAGTTAGTAGTTTTCCTTATTCAGTGTAATTATATTTTTGTATTCTGGCACTCCCTGGGTTCTGTAGAAGTTTTTCACCTTTGTCTATGTCCACCTTCCCATTTGTGTTTCCTTTATCTCTTTATTTAATTCCTCCTTCTGTTCTCCAGTGTGTCCTTACGTTTCCCTTAGAGTTCTCCTTAGATAGTTTCTTAAGAATCCTTTCTAGTTTCTTTAGAGTCTTCTGTCTCCTAGCCATTCTACCTTCCATCCCAGCTGCTAATCAGTTCCACCTGCTCAATCCCCCTCAGCTGCAACCGCTTTTACTAACTGGTCTCCTGCTCCTTCCGTGTTCACTCTTCACTCTCCTCCTCAGTATATATTCGGTTCTCATTCAGTCACTACTCGCTGGTTCGTCATCATTCTTTCCTGTTTGGTCCGTCGTATTTCCCTGCCTGGTTCTCGTCTTCCTTGTTGCCCGTCTTTCTTCCCCGCCTGGTCCCTGCCTTCCTTGTTGCCCGTCTGGTTCCTGTTTCCCCGTTTGCTGCCTTGTATACCCTCCTGAGTTCTGTAAGTTCATGTTCCTTGTTTTCATTAAATCCTCCTTATTTGTACTTTGCTGCATTTGGGTCCTCTATAACCGCAAAACATGACACAAATGTTGTGGAGCACTAGCATATTATCATAGTATTGAACCCTACTATCATTTTAAAGATTTATAAAACTTTGACACATAAATATATTCTCCGGACTGCAGCTTTGACTAAACATAAAGCTCCTCCTGAGCTTTTGCAAATTTTCCGAGCTGAAGACAGCATGTCTATACACGAACACACACACACACAAACCCTTCTGAAACCTGCAAATATCTGCAAACAGAACAAACAAGACCTTGATTTGTCTCTTTGTTTCAAACAGAGCGCTGTGCAATATTGATCATTCAGGTTTGCCAAAAAGGAGAAGCAGGACACCTTATACATATTTATCACCAAAACAGCTTTTTTTTTTTTTTTTTCAGCAAGCCCTCTCCGCCAGTCTCTCTGTGGGTTTTTTTCCTCCAGCCAAACAGCCGCAGATTGTTATGCATAGAGTGACACGACCTGCAGGCGTTGCTCCGATTCTTATCGGCGTGCTCTCATCTGATGGGGGGACGTGCACGCTGACAAAAGGCCGGTCCTCCTAGATTTCGCTCATATCTGCTTTTTAACAATTCCATCAGTGGCGGATAAGCTGGCTGGCAATAAAGACGAAATGGCAATACATAGAGGGATCTGGGTAGCATCTGTGGACCAAAATGACTGATAACAAAAGTGCTGTTTGAATTTAAAAAAAGGGTAGAAAAAAAAAGATAAGGAAAGGGATAATACAGGCCGGCCTAACATAGGCTTGAGTAACGAAATGTCAGTGCTGTGGCTTCCTCCGATCAAAAAGCAGGAATTTAATTTTGATGTATTCCTTTAAAAGTTTTTGAAATTTGCTGATGTTTTGAAAAGTGTCGGTGACATTTCATTTTATTAATCCACGTTTAAAGCGTCTTAGGACCGTTTCAGGGTTGCATACTGCTCAGATTCAATCTCTGGCAAAACCATATGGAATCACTACTCTTAGGTTATGTTTAGTCTGTTGTTTTACTTTGCAGCAAAAACACATGAATAAATACAAAATAAAAGTAAACAACACCAATATTAAATCACATGTATGACGCAAAGCTGTAGTATTTACCAGATTAACATTCTGTCTTTGAGATCTCTGGTGACCTGGACGCCACCTCCCAACCAATGACTGCTGGAGTTATACACAGCAACCCCCCCTTAACCCCGCAAGGACGAGGGTCGGCATTGAAAATGGATGGATTAGTTTAATTAATGAGACTTTTTTTTTTTTTTTTTACAGATCAATTTGAAGAAAACCTTAAAACTGGAAAAATGAGTTTCCCCTCCTCTCTCAGCAGTTTTGTTACCAAGGCACCATCTCTTGAGTCCGAGTGACACTTGAATCCTTAGTGTTCCAGTTCAAGTCACATAGGGTTAGTCCAAGTTGAGTCCAAGTCAAGTCGACAGGTCCTGCATGCGAAGTCTAAGTCCCAAAAAGAATCTTCCCGTCCAAGTCAAGTCATTATCACCTGAGAGCAGGTGAAAACATAACATAGCAGGGTGTGGATTTTAAGACTAGAATAATGGCAACCATACATGGTTTACTGTATTTTTAAAAAAGAATTGTACTTAATGCCCCCACCCTAACCAATCTACCACAGGAGCATGTGCAAAATAATAAAACATGCTTAAAATATATTTGAAAACAATAAATAATCGACATGTCACCAGTACACTTACAAACACTTTGGGAAGTTTTGTTATATGTGTCCAGTAATCTGAGCTACTAACATAACAAGCAAACAAACATTAGCATTCGCTCAGTGTTGCCAACTTAAAGACTTTGTCCTTCCAGACGCTCAGAAAGGGAATGATCTGCGCATGTACACGCAGCATGATGACACTACATTGACTGACCATTCATGAACCTTTCTCAGTTCATTCCAGCCACTCACAAACGAAATGGTTACTTTGTTTAAAACTGAAATGAATATAAAATGAAATATGCAGGTATATAAGACCGATCTTTCTTTTATAAGCCACACAAAACATCATTCTTCACCTTTATCTTTCAAACTTCTGCTTTCAATGGCATTTAAGGCAGAAGCTTGTTTGTATTATGCTGCATGGCACACCTGTGGTGCATTCAATAAACGAAATGTATAGTGTGTTCAATAACGTAGGACATATAAAACGTATAACAAAAAACACTGAAAATAATACCATAAGTCATAAACTTCTGTTTAATGGTGGTTGGCAAGCAACGTTTGGTGCATACTAAATATGCCCTACTTATTTTTTTACAAAGTACTAAAAAATAAACAAAATCTATATTCTCTATTAATTTTCTCTACTTAACATCACTCAGCATTTTTTTTCAGAACTAGAAATTGTGTTTAAAAGGTCTTGGATGTCCAGTTGCAATTTGATATCTTGTCAATTTTGTACTATTTTTCTTCTTTCAACAGTCAAAATATTATAACATGCTCCACAGTCTTTTCTTGAAGACAAAAGTCACACTTCCCTGTAGCATGTTTCCCCTGTTGAAATAATGTACTGATTAACCCTCTATGACCAATTCCTAATCTAGATATAATTATTTCCTCCTTTCTGTTTCGTTCTGTTTTCCTCATTATACCAACTTTTCTTTGAATGTTATAAAGCAACCTACCAATTATTTCTTCTTCCCATTGTTTCTGCCATCTTTCCTTGACCTTATGAGGCTCCCCTTTTCTGTTCTATGGGTTCTTTTATTTTGGCATGTCTGAGCACACTGGTTTTGCACACTATTTTATTGTGAACTGGTTTTATTTGTATTGGATGTTGGAGTAGAAAATGAATATGACAATATGCAAATTAGCCTTTGTCATCATATGGCGACTTTCTGGTCAACTTCAGCTACTTTCTGTCGGAGACAGGTGGCAACACTGCATTGGCTACATGCTAATTCCAACCATAGCAATTTATCCTCTGGTGTCCAAATGCAAGTCATTGGCGTGCTGCTCGAGTCAAGTCACAAGTCCCTTGAGCGTGAGTCGAGTCAGAGCTTGAGCCTGAGTCCAGGACTCGAGTACTCCATCCCTGGCTCTGAGACTTATACAGGAAACTTTTATGTGCTGCAAATCTACATCTGATGGTTTGGTAAATACTTTTTCAAATAAAAAGAAAGAAAAGACTTTTTGGATAATATTTACTATAATATATAATATATAATATAATATAATACTTAATATTTGTTGATGAATATTTCACAAAGCCAGAATGTTCAGCTGTTAAATTTTAATATAAGTGAAAAAATATTATTAATTACAGAGTTTGATATTCTGTGTTTTGTGAGTCATTGAGAACACAGTGACACTTAAAACTGAGAGGAACCTAAATGATTTCAAATGATTTATTGGTATTAATGCACAACTACATATTAATACGTTACAGTACTGAGGCATCTCCGGAACCATAGGTCATCCACCACAGAGAAAAGGTGATACTAGCTAGTGTAGGACCAAAAAATGTAGAAATGTGATATAATGAAGTCACACATTGGCCTTATGGTAAACACCAGGGGTGTAAATTTACTGTATAAGCATATATAGGTCAGATTTGGTAATTAGCCTGAAGCTGACATTCCCAGGTCTAACCTTTACTACTCAATATAAGCTAGTTAAATAACTGCTGACCTCCCAAGCTTGTGCTGTTTTTTTTCTTTTCATCTGTAGGTTTAATGGTGCTTTAGTTCTATAAGTTATCTTACTGGGATGAGAATCCTTCGACCTTGTAGTGTAAAGCGTTGTCACAATCATTAATGCTGATCACTGTGATATGAACGTGGCAAAGACTACAACGTTAACCCAATAATACATTCACTGCGCACGTTGAAAAACGTTTGAATTCTTCACTGAACTCTAAGTATTTATCGACATTCACTTCATAAAATCAAACTGGGAATACATTGTACCCCAGCATATTTGATGTTCAGTTTTCGTAGATTCACTTATTCGCTGATTGTTCAGTGGAACGTAACTCCAAATTATTCACAGAAGATCTGCCTATTGCCAGGATTTCTTCGTAGAGCATATTTGAAATACTTCCAACAAAATGCAGCGTAGGAAGCTGAAACACCTAGGCACAATCCTGCTTGACTATTCGTGGCTGTTCGCAAAGCAGCCAATCCAGGAACGACATTACGTTTTTCCTTGCCGCTTATTGAGTGTATTCCAAAGAGCAGAGATATGGAAGACAATAGATATTTGCTTCTGCGATGGTGCTAAAAACTTTCCAGTGTGTATTAGACTTGTAGTCAAGACCGCCTAAACCGAGACCAAGACACTACCAAGACCAGAGGGTATCGAGACCAAGACAAGACCAAGACCAAGTCGAGACCAAGACTGATACCAAGTCGAGACCGGAGGAAAAAAAAAGACTAGTGTTGAAGCTACGCAATAACTTGTATGAACAACAGCATACTAGGGTTCAGCCATGGTTCACATTCAATACATATTAGACGGTATTACTTCAACTACAGGCAATACAGAGACAGACCATGTCATGTGTGTGACTGAGCTCACTGTAAATGTTTTTGCGGACTGGGTGAGATCAACTATGTGTAGAAATTGTATGATGGCTGTTACTGCACTAGACTTGTAGTCAAGACCGCCTAAACCGAGACCAAGACACTACCAAGACCAGAGGGTATCGAGACCAAGACAAGACCAAGTCGAGACCAAGACTGATACCAAGTCGAGACCGGAGAAAAAAAAAGACTAGTGTTGAAGCTACGCAATAACTTGTATGAACAACAGCATACTAGGGTTCAGCCACGGTTCACATTCAATACATATTAGACGGTATTACTTCAACTACAGGCAATACAGAGACAGACCATGTCATGTGTGTGACTGAGCTCACTGTAAATGTTTTTGCGGACTTGGTGAGATCAACTATGTGTAGCAATTGTATGATGGCTGTTACTGCACTAGACTTGTAGTCAAGACCGCCTAAACCGAGACCAAGACACTACCAAGACCAGAGGGAATCGAGACCAAGACCAAAGACCGTCAAGGCCGTGACAAGACTGAGACCACGTAAAAGTGGTCTCGAGACATACATCACTAGTGTGTATTAATGCATATTCAGGTATATTTGGTGTTTGAACTATTAAAATAGGTAGTTATAAGCATTTTTAGAGGCAGCTTCAAATATTTATGGATTTATTTAGTCATTGAAGTTTGTGTGTAGTTTGATATTTTTATTGTTTCTATTTTTTCACATATTTAAGGATCAAAGGTCATTGCTTTATGAGTGCCCCCAGGTGGCCAATAATTTTTTAATTAACACAAAATTCCTTGACATTTTTATAACATCCATGGGAGATGGGGCAAGTCTTTGAAGAAAACCTGCCAGAGACGATGTTGGGGCCAAAACATACAGCCAGAGCTTCAAAACAGCAGTTTGGATAAAAGCTTATCTGTGTGTTAGAATGGACAAGTCAAAGTTCAATCCTAAATCCAACTGAGAATCTGTGGCACTGCTTGAAAATGTCCGCATACAGATGGTATCCATCTTACTGAGCTTGAGTTATTAAGCATAAACAAAAAAAAAAGAGCTTTCTAGATGTGCAAAGCTGGTGGAGACATAATCCAAAAGACTTGCAGTTCTATTTGAAGTAAAAGATGGTTTAACAAGGCAAACATACACTGACATTGGCAGTTCTAATATCACAAAAGTTGAAAAATAACATTTTCAAGACATTGTTTATGAAAGTGTTTTGGCTTTGGTAATCGAGTACTGCTTTTGGAAAGCATTTATATTTCTTTACAGATAGAAAACTATTGATTTAAAATCTATGCAGTCATTTGAGCGGGTTTTCACAAAAAAAATGTAGATGAAATCAGCTTTTGATGCCTTTAGGGTAAGCAGAGACTTAATGCCTGATTCCAAAGTTATGTAAATCAAATCTTTTCAGCTCTAAAATTTCTGAGCTTTATGATTTTTGTTTTTTCCAGTCAACCCCTCTGGTAACCCTCGCTTGATTTTATTTTTCTTCCCATTGTTTGATACATTTAAAAGAATCTGTTTATTTACGTTGTCAAATTCCACTGATTTTAAAGTGCAGATATGAAGAAAAAGTTTTAAATGTTCCAACTACAGCTGCAGTCTCTGACCTTGCCTCCACATTTACGGCTGCAAACGGCTGTAGACGTGTGGTGGGTTTTCCGTTTTTTCTGAGCGTCCATTGCCGTCTTTCCTCTGCAGCCCCGCAGTCAGCAGTGTTATATGATAGGTTTTGACTTTTCTAGTGGCAAAACCTATCAGTGCCTAACAAAACACGAGCCGCATCCTGAGTGACAGGCCGCTCCCTTCAGAGCCGAGGAGGGTAATTGGCATTCGGGATCATCTGGATGATAGAGGAGGGTGGCGAATTCCTTGAGACGCTGCTCCTCGGTTTTTATCCTGCGCCACAAAGTTCCCTAAGACCCCCCCCCGCCCCCATTTGCACAGAGAGAGCGAGAGATCGACACAAACCGCGAGAGGAGGAGAGGGAGTGGGAGACTACTTTGCATGCAGTGAGTTGGCACTACAATCCCCAAGGGAGACATTTTCGGTGAGGGGGAAACAGCTCTCTATGCATGAGGAGAAATCTCCTTCAGGTTTCAGTTGTTGCAGTTACCACCCCCCACCCACCACCCCCCCCTTTTTTTTTTTTTTTTACTCCCATCATCTTCGTCATCCCCTTCCTACTCGCTAAAACGCCCACGCCCATGTCTGTAGGGATTTATGACCTGTCACCTCAGCAGCTCAGAAAAGAGGGAAAGGGAGGATGGAGAGTAAGGCGATGATGGTGACAGTATTTGGGGGTGGGTGGCTTTTCACGGCACTCCAACGAGCGATGTCCCGTCGGGGCGTGCAGCAGTGAGAAGAATTACCAAGCAAGGGGTTGGGAGGGCTGGGGAGAAGGGGTGGCTCTGGTTGTTATGATATGGCCTCCCAAGGCAGACCTTTCATTTCCGACTCGAGGAAGCCAACGAGGAACCGACACGGGCCCTCAGCTGCCATCAACACATCATTTGCAGCCCTGTCAAGTAGCATGTGGTATTTAAAGGAAAAAGACAACAGGGGCACCAATCACGTGAAATGCCACGAGGAAAGGTAAGTGAGGTAAGTGAGTTAAGGCAGCAGTGTGACGTGTGCACAATGGGTCTTTTTACATATCCATGTGGACCTTTGATGGAGGGTATTAACCTGTAGAGTTCTGCCAGCTCCAATAAATTACTCGGGTGTGCGCTTGCCCCTGAGGAAGATCATTAGTGTTCTTGATAGGTATAATAGCCTGGCCTGGTGCGTTGCCATTCTGGAGCCATAGAATTCTGACAAGACGGATAGAGAGTACTGGAAAAAAATGCTTCCTGTCATAGTTCAAACTTTTTAAATGACTACTGACTGATAATCGGTCAAAGCTTAACACTGCTAAGACTCCAGTATATGAACCCATTGAACAAAGACATGATTAACATAAATATTTTCAACCACCTTTTAAAAAGTTGAGTGTTTTTTTTATATTTCTTCCACTGAAACTAACCCACATAATCTTCAACACCATATGATGTGGTCATGAGAATTTAGATAAATACTGCACAATGTATTACAACACATCATTTAAATCAAGGTGAAACGCTTAGTGTAGAAAATAAGGATCTGACAAACCTCCCATTGCTTAAGTTGTCCCACTTACAAAGGGATGGGGAGGCCTGTAATTTTCATCACAGGTACACCTCAACTGAGACAGACAGAATCTAAAAAAAATCCATTGTATGATTTTTTTTTTTTAATGATTAGCATTTAAATGCATGAAACAAGTTTTTGGTATAATAGATTATTAGAACCTAATATTTGGTACAGAAACCTTTGTTTACAGTTGCAGAGGTCAAATGTTTCCTGTGACTCTTGACCAGGTTTGCAGATGCTGCAGCAGTGATTTTTGCTCACTTCTCCGTAAAACTGAGATTTTCTTTTGGGTTCAGGTCTGGAGACTGGATGGGCCAATTTATGCCCTATTCAAAGTTTTCAATGACATCCGTATAAATACAGACTGTGGTAGAACCACAGTGCTGGTTCTGTTGGATCTCAGTGCAGCATTTGACATTGTTGATCATGATATATTATTGGAACGACTGGAGAGCTGGGTTGGACTCTGATACAGTACTTGGATGGTTTGGGTCTTACCTAAAGAACAGGGACTTCTTTGTTCAATAGGAAACTTTTCATCAGAACGAACAGAAATCACATGTGGGGTGCCCCTGGGCTCCATCCTGGGGCCCCTCTTCTTTAATATCTACATGCTCCCACCAGCCCAGATTGTAACAACCAATGAGATTAGCTACCTTAAATATGCAATTGATACTCAGCTCTATATTACGATGTCACCAGGTGACTTTGAACCCATCCAAACCCTTAGTAAATTCATCGAGCAAATCAATGAATGGATGTGCCATAACTCTCTCCAGCTGAACAGAAACAAAACAGAAGTAATTACTTTTGGACCTAAACAGGAACAATTAATAGTCAGCACACAGCTTCAGTTAATACAGCTGGAAACTACTGATCAGGCCCGAAATCTAGGTATAGTACTGGACTCAGACCTGAACCTCCAGGGTCACATAAAGGCAATAACAAGGTCAGCCTTCTATCACCTCAAAAACATCTCTAGGATTAAAGGACTGATGTCGCAACAAGACCTAGAAAAACTCATCCATCCATTTATCTTTAGTCAAATTGATTACTGCAACGGCGCTTTCACAGCTCTGCCTAATAATTCAGTCATAAAGCTGCAGCTGATCCAGAACACTGCTGCTCTCATCCTCACTAGAACCAGGAAAGTAGAGCACATCACCCCGGTTCTAAAGTCCTTACACTGGCTCCCTGTAGCTCAGAGAATAGACTTCAACATACTTTTACTAGTTTATAAATCATTGCATGGCCTAGCACCAAAGTATGTTAAGGATCTACTGTCACTATACCAACCCCCCACTTTATCCCCTAATCATGTAAAGCACCTTGAATTTCCTTGTAAAAAATGTGCTATACAATTGAAATTGCTTTGCCTTGTCTTATGACCTTGAAATCCTTCCTACGGAGCCACTCCTTAGTTGCCTTCGCTCTGTGTTTCAGGCCATGTGTAACCAGCATAAAACAAGATCGTACTTTATTATTGTGGTGCGAATGAACGTTTTCTAAATTCTAGGGTGACCTGTTTTACCTCTTCCTTCTGTCTCTGTGGCTGGTTTGCCATGTCAGCTTTATGGTTTATTACTGACAAAAACACCACGCCACTCGACGGTGAGTCGTTTGCTTTATTTGTTTCATTGTTATTAATGAAAATGCGATGCGGCCCATTCAAAACACCTATAGGCTAATGCTAGGCTAAGTTCTGATTAGAGGTTTTATTCATCAAACAGCTTTTTGTTATCATTATGGTCAAATATTAGATAAATAGTGTGTATAGAACACTTTAATTTTTGGTACTGTTCTTTTGAATTGGTTTAAACTCACTTAAATTATTGACCCTGTTGTGCAACATACAAACAATGTTTGTTTATTGACTATTTAGCTTTATTGCCAATTGGATTTGTTTTGATGGGACCCATAGATGTTTCGACTTTATTCTGATTTTGAATTAACTTTATTATATGAAATGAAATGTTATGAGTTGCTAGGTTAGTTCGTTGTATGAACTATAGCATTGTGTATTTGATTGTGTTATTTATAGATTTATTTGTGATTAGTAGAAAGTTGTATGAACTTTATTGTGAATGTTCATTGATGTTTTTTTTACCTTGTTTAGGTCACGTTTTTGTTCCCGTGATCAGCCTTGATCAACATGGGATGGCGAGCTGCCCAAACGCTGCTGCATTGCGGTAGGAAATATTAAACCCAACACGAACTGACATATCAACTGAAACCCATTACCTTTTTTAGAACATTGCCTGTCATGACTAAAATGAAATGGCCTGAACCTCTTACTACTTTTTTTTGATTAAATTGGGTTTGTTTTTGTATTATTATTGTTATTATTATTATTTGTATCTCATTATATTCGTATTTATTTTGTTTTTGTAAGGCTAATGAGTTCAAACAGGTGTAATCAATACAGGTTTATAGGGGCCTTGTTAAAGATGTACTAATAGGTCTGTGAGAACCAGAATTCTTCCTGGTTGGTAGGTGATCAAATTCTTATTTCATAAAATAAAATGCAAATTAGTTATTTAAAAATCACACAATGTGAGTTTTTTAGATTCTGCTTCTCAATGGTCTGCAATGAAAATTACTCTCCATTCTCTGAAAGTGGGGAAACTTGACATATCAGCAATGTATAGAATCCTTATTCTACCTGGTTCTCCCTGCTTTAATTTATGTGATATACTGACTCTGTGCCATCTGGGTTTGGAACAATCTCTCGCAAAAATAAAATGCCCCAATATTGCTCGTGAAAATGCATTCTCGCAACATGCTCACTTACTGTTAAGCATGCAACTTAGGCCAAATAAGGTTAGTAAAAGACCCTGGACATTAAAGTGAAGGCTATAGGCCAAAAATGTTGTCTCTAGGCATGGGACTGTTGTTTTGAAGTATAGAAGGCAGTCTTTCTTTCTTTTAAATCGTTTGCATGACAGCATATTTGTGAGGACAACAGTCACAGACAAGATACAGCATGAATGATTTGTAAACACCATGGAAGTTAAGGCTAACAGATAGCCTTAGCTGGCTAACTCTTAGCTCATTAGCAGCATCCAATCAGGAAGGGAATTTAACAGTTTTTGAATGAGTCCTGACTACAATTGATCAACTTTGGTTCTAAATCTGAATTGTTTAGACCCAACAACCCGGGACTGGATGTTTCTACAGTGAACAGAGATTCTTCCAGTTACTTATTTGAGATTTGAGAACCATTTATTCAGGTAGTGAAAATTTGTTTTTGGTCATGAATGAAATTTTCATACATGGCCAACACACTTATTTTTAGGATATTTTTCATTACATCTGGCATTACATGATATTCGAATGTTGTCTTAAAGGTACAGTGTGTAATATTATCTGACTCTTTAGTGCCACGCAGTTCAGAGTAGGTATTGCAGCTATGGTAGCCCACACACAATAAAAAGGCAATATGTCATCGACAACTTCCGGCTTTCAATCCAGTGATCAGGTCCTTTCTTTTAATCTGTATTGTTCTCTCAATTTTATGTCAATTTGTGTTGAGTAATAAAAAATTTTTTTATGTTATCTATGGTGATGTTAATTATGTTTTGCTGTATTTCAAAGCTAACAGCAACTATCAAATTTGTAATGACTCCAAACTAGTTTAACAAACAAACTATATTGTTTTGTTTATTTTATATATTTAAGACTATTAATTTGATTGTTTGCCATTACGGATATATATAAGGCAGTGGGGTCTGTAGTGTCGCAACCCCCCCCCACCCCCCACCGTAAACAGACTTAGATATCATCCGACGATTTATCATCAGTTGACACAGGCAGAGGACACAGACACAGCGAGGTAGAGATGTCCCATGTGGTAGAAGCAGGGCAAGCTACCCAAGAGGAAGGAGCAGAATTTCCCCAAACCAGCCAGGCTGCCATGGAGAGAAGCCGCGCCATCCCCTAAACAACGTTTACAGGGAGTAGGAGAACCGCTACGACTTCTCGAAGATCTGTATTTTCAAGAGAGGACGCAAAACACCGAGCATTATATCTTGTATTTCCCTAAACAGCTACAGTAATTCAAGATGGCACATGACTATGGAGCATCAACCACAGTTTATGTAAGATTTCAAGCACATAGGAATACTTAGAATAGACGTTGGTGAGAAATTTTAATGAAAAAGGACGTTTGTGAATGGGACATGCAGAATTTGAAAGTAAACAAGTAAAAATATTACACACTGTACCTTTAAAACCTAAAGAGCAGTAAGATACTAACTTAGGAACAACTTGGACACTAATACCATTTAAAGCACTCATACTAGCAACACTATAGCTACTACAACACAGAGCTTGCTCAAAATAATGCATCACCTTTATTATTATTATTTTTTGATGTGGCATATCGCAAAGTAAAAGATTTTTATATAGTGACTTAAGAGATTCTAGTCAGATATTTTTCTTCTCTGATAGCTGTGTCACATTAATGAAAATGTCACTCTTCAGAAGCAGTTCAGATAATGCAAAAGCGATTTATCAGCCACTTCTTTCGCAAGTGCTGGCTTAGCTGTCACTGCGACCATATAAATCAAACAATATTAGCATAGGCACATTTGGAAAAGATAATAATGGCACTTTCAGTTAAATTGTGTCAAATATGAGAAGATCTTAAGGTATGTTTTGATCTGTGGTTAAGATCATTATTTTACTTCGATCACAAATTTCCCAAGTTTTTTAGGCACAGTAAAGCTAGACTGGTGGGGGCAAGAAGAACACGATGCAATCTTTGAAGTGGTGAGCAGGAGGAAAGCAGGAGCTCTGCAGCTTGAGTAGACAGCGAGGGTCTTTCCAGGGTTGTACGGCCAGGAGGGATACAGGCTGAAAGGGGATCATCCACTATGCACCCGCAGAGGAGGGAAAGCATACAGAGGGAGCAGCTGCACGACACAGGGCAGGTGGGGAGGGGTGGGCGGAAATTAGTAGTGTGGTTTCTGCCTCGCGCACCAGCGGCAGGGGTTCACTTTCAATATTAGCAGCCAACTCAACATGGCCAAAAGAAAAGAACTGGTCGTACAAGCATCCTAATAACCAGAGTTGGGTATAGTTACTTTGGAAAGTAGTTAATTAGGTTACAGCGTTACCATCAATTAAAAGTAATCAGTTATGTTACAGCGTTATCCATTCATAAAAGGAACGCGTTAGAGTACTTATGCGTTACCAAGAATTATAAGCCAGTTCGCAGCACGTCGCACATGCTGCAACTTAATTGACAGACACAGCCTCCTTTAAATGCACCGAGAAGTCGTGACGATGAATAACTTCAGTCATCCAACAAGGCTAAATTAACTCTGCAGGATAACAACAGGAAAGACAGTCAGCAATAGGCTGTTCCACATAGCATTTTAATAACATATTTTTTTGATCACAGAACATATGAATCAAAAACACTTATCCAGCCTGGGTAGCCTGATAGAGTGGTGTTTGGATACAAGATGTTTTATATTTGAAGTGGAATTTTTTGTGATCGACAGAATCTTTTCCCCAATGCAGAGTGTGCATTTTACCGTTATATTCTGTTCTTTTTCGTTGACGAAATTAAAATAACGTCTGTACTTCCACGAAGCTGTGCTACTGCTCTCTGCCATCTTGCCAGGAGTTCAGAAACACTCACACACCAAGCACAGATGAATCCCAGCGCTTCGGCTCTGCTGACAGCCGCAGGTGGCATCGTTCCTAGTCCTGCTGTCTGACAATCCCGGCTGCAGTCGGGATTTTCCTTTCCTTATTGAGAGAAATTCTTAAAATAACGCATTACTTAAAAAAAAACTAAAAAAACAAAGTTACTGATTGCTTGATGCACAAAACTAACGCATTAAGTTACACATTTCACAGAAAAAGTGAGTACTCTAGAGTACCTAGAGTACTCTAACTGCTAATAACCTCCCGGAGTCGATCCGCATCATGGTCATTGTCATCATTGTCAACCAGTACAACAGGTCAGTACTGTTAAATACCTTGTACTCACTATAGACAATAAACTGAATTTCAATGAACATGTCACACTGAAACCCTAACCCTAACTCCCCTGAGACGGCGTCATACACAACCAGAGATCACTGTTGTGCCCCACTTATTGCCGCTACTTTACAAAAGTATTACTCAACCAATTCTACTTTATTAATCCCTCTGTTCACTAGCAAAAGTGAGCATTAAAATCTCACACATAGCGTCCAGGATCTTTCCACTCCCAGTCTGACTGGTGCAAATCACACATCCAACATACCCGCCAAAGCAAACAATCGGACCATCTGCTGAAGCGGTTCTTCACTGTACTCCCATCTGGCTCTAAAAAAACACTCTAGATGGAAAAAAAGCCAATTTCTAGAGAAGTTTTGTACCCTCTGTTATCGCATTAAACAGACTCCTGTCCTTTCTGAACACCCAGTTTTGTCTAAGTGTACATCACCTACTGAAGAAGCCCCACAGTGTGAGGATATTACTATCAGGCTAGAGAGATAGTACATTTTCATATCCGAAAACCTCACCTTTACCCCTTCTGACATACAGTACTGTGCAAACGTTTTAGGCAGGTGTGAAAAAATGCTGTAAAGAAAGAATGCTTTTAAAAAATTGAATTGTTAATCATTTATTTTCATCAATCATTAAAAAGCAGTGAATGAACAAAAGAGAAATCTAAATCAAATCAACATTTTGTGTGACCACACTTTGCCTTCAAAACAGCATCAATTCTTCTAGGTACATTTGTACACAGTTTTTGAAGGAAATCGGCTGGTAGGTTGCTCCAAACATCAAAGTGTTGGACCTGAACCCCATCGTTGGACCTGAACCCCATCGAGAATCTATGGGGTATTATCAAGAGGAAAATGAGGGGCACCAGACCCAAAAACAAAGAAGAAGCGACAGCAAACATCAAGGAAATCTGGGCTGCCATAACTCTCAGGCAATGCCACAGACTGATTGCCTCAATGCCACGCCTCATCGAGGGAGTGATTAAGGCAAAGGGATTCCCTACCTACCAAGTATTGAGGTTTGACAAATTGTTTTGAAAGTAGTGATGTGATCCTAATTTCTTTCTTTTGTTCTGCAAAAACTGAGAAGGAAATGGTGATTTCTTCACAATATTCAATTTTTTTAATTCCTGTTTTTGTGTGTTTTGTGAGCTGGACACCCAAATTATGTACAAATAAACAACTAAATATTTGAAATTGTTCAAGTTATGGGCCCTGACTCTATAATATACAGAAGTTTAGCGTTTTGAGTGGAATTATGGAAATAAATAAACTTTTCCATGATATTCTAATTTTTTTGGAAAGGGTCTGTATAAGAATTGATACTGGTTTGAAGGCAAAAGGTAGTAACACCAAATATCGATTTGATTTAGATTTTTCTTTTGTTTGCTCACTTTGCATTTTGTAAATTGATAAAAATAAACAATCATTATTTATATTTCTGAAAGCATTCTTTATTTACATCATTTTTTCAAAGCTGCTTAAAACTTTTGCACTGTACTGTACTTGATCATTGTGGCAAAAATGCTAAATTGTTTTGTTTTGTCTGACCAGTAAAGTTGTCACTAGTAGGGATTTGGCTTGAGCTGGTAACACTGTTTGTTGCCTTGCAGCTGGGAGGTCCAGGGTTCTCTCTTTGCACACATGGGTCCTCTATGGATACTTTTCCTTCCAGTCTAAAAATATGACTGTTAGGGTAGTATGTCTCTAAATTGCCTACATGTTTTTCACGACTGTTTGTGCTGTGATGAAATATCAAGGGTGTACCAACCCCCCAAACCCCTCAATAACTACTGGTGATAGGCATCATATTTGGATCATGCTTTAATAACCTAACCCTGATTAGAACTTCCACACATCCTTTTCTCTAAGGTGTCTGCTGTGTTCATTGGTCTTTATTTGGCTCTTTAATCATTAATATCCTCTAACAAATTATGGATTTTTACTGAGAGTAATGTACACATATGTGGACCTTAAAAAGTAATTATTAGTTATATTATATATATTAGGACATTAGAGGAAACACGACTTTACTTTTACAATTTTTATTGATAAAAATATTAAAAGCATGAATCCTTTTCCTTCCAATTAGCATTTATATCTCCCTTTTTATCTACCAAATGACGTACAATTCCTTTGAAATACACTGAAGTTTGTAGCTGTAACGTTACAAAATGTCAGAAGGTTTAGTATGTATATAATTTTTTTTGCAAATCATGGTGTTTTAAACTATTCCTAGTGTCTTTTTCACACTTTTATGCATGTAAAGCTCGTAAGGATTGTGATCTGTGGGTCTGAACACTTATTCAGTCTGTCAAATCTTAACACAAATGAGAGGATAAATAGATGAATAGAAAAACATGTCTGAAACCTTTAAGTAAAAACAAACCCACATGTAAATGACTTAAACTGTGTTGCTGGTTTATTTTGTGCACGTCTATTGACATTACCGACATAATACTACAGTGGTGGGTTTATTCAGGATAAGGTCAGGCTGTCCTAGTTTGCTTCTTGACTTTCAAACCCAGATAGACCTCTCCAGATTTGACAGCTGCAAGTGCATTTAAGAGCTCTTTTAGTTAGACGCTCAGTGGTTGTAAAGGGCATCATATTAGAGTAGTTTAAAACTGGAATGAGATCACGCTGAATTTTTGCAAACAGGAGGAACAATTTGTCTCTTAGCATTCTTGTTCTAAAATAATGTATTTGATAGAGAGTAACCATGAAGATAGTTGCTGATGACTGTTTGGTTAAAAAGCTGTCCGTTTCAAAATCCGCGACTTATCGAGGAGATGGAGAAACTTGTTTGATCCTGTTGCACCAACAGTGCTGTCCAGAAGCTCCATCATGTCACAGTTATTGATATATATGACAATGACTCCCACCCCCTGCAGGACACCATCCTGCACTGAGCAGCTCCTTCAGTGATAGACTCCTTCACCCTAAATGTGTGAAGGAGAGATATCGCAGGTCCTTCCTTCTTGCTGCAGTCAGCACTTAACACCAGCACTGCTCCCACACACACACGCCAAGGACTCAGTTTAATATTGTTCACATATTGTTTATTTACTGTATTTATTATTCACATTATTATTGTTATAATTATTCATTCTTTTTTAACTATCCACTGTGCTGCTGCAACACTGAGAATTCCCCCATTGTGGGACAATAAAGGTCTATCTTATCTTATCTATGCTTAAACATGTACATTTATTCCTCCTAATACTTGAATTAAGCTCTCTAACCAAGTTACAGAGAAACTACACACTTGATTTGGCAATCATCAAGGTTCTGGCAGTATTCTGGGCAAATATTTGATTACTTATTTTCAGAAATGGTAGCAATCTTTTAAATTAGTTAGTTTTTTGACACACAGCCAACATTTCCAGCATAATCCCCCCAAAAAATGTATCTATAGGATTAAGTTTTGGCCCATTCAAAGAATTTAACATTGGCTTACTTTATTCATTCCATTACCAGTTTTGATTTGTGTCTGGGATCATTTTCTTGTTGGAAAATTCAAGTGTGTCCAAGTGACAACCACCTGAGTGTCACCCTGACATAAAAGGAAAGTAGTTAGGATGTTTTTAGGGACAAAACCCACTGAGGGTCATGTATTGTATAGCATTAACAGAAATAGGCTAGAACTCCAGTGTCACTGTAAAATAAACAGGGACTGAGATCATACCACCAAAGATAAAGATTTATCTACGCTATAGGGTTGTCACAATACTGAAACTTCAAACTCAATACTGATACTAATAAAAATACTCAATATTCTATATTATTTTTGATACCGCAGCAACATTTTATGAAGGCACAGGGTTCTTTGTGGTTAAGAGGAAAAAAAAAATTTGTCATGTGACAAAACATTAATTACTTTGATTAGTTCTAAACCAATGAGTTGCTTTATTTAAAGTGCCCCTGGCATGATATTCCCCGCGACGTTTGGGCCCTTTTTAGTCACACTCTAAGTACCTTAATACTGTATCAAAGGATTGTTTGCCATAACTCAGCCATGGTGTAGAATTGCACCCCCTACTAGGTGGCCCTTCTGTTAGCATTAGCACAGAACGACCGAGTTTTGACAAATTACAGGCCTAATAAAATATATGATCATCCATCCACACATCCATCCGTCTTCATTACGTCTATAGCTTCACCACGACAGTAATGGCTCAGTTATCGGCTACTATAACTATGTAATGGCGTTTCAATTTGATCCGGAATCTGATCCGGACAGTGAAGCACCTGAGGAGGAACCAGAAAGGTAGAGGACGTCTTCCACAGGTGATCCAGACACACGTGCTGTGCATGGAGGGGAGGGGCTGTGTGTGTGTTTGTGTGAGAGAGACATGAGTGACAGTGACGAAGAGAGAGCAGGGAACGAATATGCTGCGTGTTTTAAATAGCGTAAAAAAAACAAAACGAAACGCAATATGTGACGGTCTGTGTTTTTTTTTTTTTTTTTTTTCTGGGTCGGTGTTGAATTTTTTTTTTGGGGTCGGTGTTGAATCTTGTCATGTTTGGGAAACACTGGTATATAACAGCTGAAGGACATTATTGCGGAAATATAGGCTACTTACTTGTATAGGAATATTTGCTGGTTCACGGAGAGTTGGTATTGATCCTGGGAAAACTTTAAGACGATTTTCAAATCCACTGCTGTATTGTCCCAAGTTAATAAATCATTCGTCAGAGAAATGTTTGCCACAAACGACCACTTCGGGAGTCAGTCGGGTACATTCCCTGTATAAATAAAGTCCATCCACAAGCTTTTCAGTGGCTCGGAAGTGGGGAGGACAGTGTCGACGCGGTCTGGACTCCATGTTGTCGGTTTTTTGTTTGCCTTTTACTGTAGCTCTCGTTGTTTAGATTGTAATACACGCCGCGGGGGGAGGAACTTGGAGAGTGTAGCTGGAACTCAGTGACGACATATGCCGAAACGTGTGGTCATATGCCGAACTGCAAAACAGCCCGTTTCTGAGAGCTAATTTCACTATGTAGGCAGACATACCCAGGGACAAAGGAAACACTTGTCAGTAATTTTAACCCTTAGGGGACATAGGCAGGCTGCGGAAAATAAAAATATGACCAAAAAATGGAAATTTCATGCCAGGGGCACAGTTTTTTCATTTAAATGATAAATCTTCTTCACTCTCAAGGGTTACTTGTGGAGTTCCACAGGGTTCTGTGCTTCTTTTCACCATATATATGCTCCCAATTGGTAGAATCATTAGACGGCATGGGATACATTTCCACAGCTATGCCGATGTTACACAACTATATTTATCCATAAATCCTGATGAACCCAGTCAGTTAGGTAGATTACAGGCATGTCTGGAAGACATAAAAACATGGATGACCCTAAACTTTTTGCTTTTAAATTCTGAAAAGACAGAAGTTGCTGTCTTTGGAGTTCTAAAAAAAAGAAACTGATTAGTCAATCACTTCATCTGGATGGCATTAAATTGGCCCCCAGTAATAACGTAAAGAACCTCGGCGTTATTTTTGACCAAGACTTGACATTTAAATCCCATATTAAACCGGTTTCTAGGATTTCCTTCTTTCACCTCCGGAATATTGCTAAAATTAGAAACATCCTGTCCAGGAGTGATGTTGAGAAACTAGTCCATGCATTTGTTACCTCAAGGCTGGACTACTGTAATTCTTTACTATCAGGTAGTCCACAAAATGCCATTAAAAGCCTTCAGTTGATCCAAAATGTGGCAGCAAGAGTTCTGATGAATATTAAAAAGAGAGATCACATTTCTCCTGTTTTAGCTTCCCTTCATTGGCTCCCTGTTAAATCCAGAATAGAATTTAAGATCCTTCTTCTTACATACAAAGCCCTTAATAATCAAGCTCCATCATACATCAGAGATCTAATTGTTTCATATGTTCCTAACAGAGCACTTCGCTCTCAGACTGCAGGTTTACTTGTAGTTCCTAGGATTTCTAAAAGTAGAATGGGAGGCAGATCTTGTAGTTATCAGGCTCCTCTCCTGTGGAACCAGCTCCCAGCTTTAGTCCGTGAGGCAGACACTCTGTTTACTTTTAAGGCCAGGCTTAAAACTTTCCTTTTTGATAAAGCTTATAGTTAGAGTGGCTCAGGTCATCTTGAGCTATCTCTGTAGTTATGCTGCTATAGGCTTAGACTGCTGGAGGACAGACTGACCAATTTTCTTCACTCTGCTACTTCCTTTTCTCCTACGACTCTCCAGTTGTATTACAGTACATTCTGTTATTTCGACTGTTAACTTTGTTTTCTCTCAGTGTTTTTCTCTCCATAGAAGATATACCTGGTCTGGTATCCTGCTTGGCTGCAATGCCCTGTTGGACGGGGGCCATCGACTGGGATGGTGCTTCCAGTAACTGAACATCCACTGTGTCCTGTTATCAAGTTTTTCCTCACCACCGTCGCTACATGCTTGCTCAGTATGAGGGATTGCTGAAGGATTGCTGTGGTTTGAAAGTCTGCACCAACGGGGTCCAACCTCATGCCAATGACTGACGCAATCTGCTGGGATTCCTTAAATAGGAAACTTTTTAACTGATTGGAATGTTTGTATAAATGTACTGAAATGACTTCTTGTTAAGTGCCTTGAGATGACATCTGTTGTGAATCGGAGCTATATAAATAAACTGAATTGAATTGAAATTGAAAATGAGCAGGGGAGAATTCGTCCCTCATTTGTAAAAAAACTAAATATATATATATATATATATATATATATATATATATATATATATATATATATATATATATATATATATATATATATATATATATATATATATATAATTTAAAGATGCCACTTCCCTGTTTGGCAAAACGGTAAACAAGATAACACTTAGCATAAATGTTACTGTTCTTTATGGAAGCATTTGCCTTTGATTAACCTGTGCCATTGTTTTTGATTGAATTGAATTGAAAGTACTTTATTGTCCCATCAGGCAGGATTATTTGTCTTTGGTCTCACCAAAAGAACATGCATGATACACAGACTGAGAACACAAGTGTGGTCAATCAGTTATAGGAACACACAGTAGGAAATCTCAAGGAAATCACATTCAATCAACTGCATGATTCAGCATACTGTTGTTTCACTTTACAGTAGTTTATTGACTTCAGAAACAGCATTGGGCGATAAACACTTATCTTTTTTTTTGCCATGGTTATATACGTGTTTATTATAATTGCTAATCTTTAGTGTGTCACTGTGAGCTTCCATTTGCCTTCCAGTTTACGGTTGATACAAATAAATGTTACGATCCTTCTATAGTAAAGTAAACTGTGTTTCAAAACAAACATGGATCTGGCGCATGCAAACATATTTTAAAACAAGTATCTGGTCCATGACATTGAGCTGCCCATGTACGTGAAGCTAATATTTAAGCAGATAGCGTTATAGCTCGTGTCGACTGGGACTTCTGCAAATTGTCTGATTTTTCGTGGCCTACCATTTCATAGCTGAGGTGCTTTAATTCACAATCTCTTCCACTTTGTTTTACCACCACCAACATTAAATGGACATTTAACCAAGTATTGTTGGGGTACCTGTTTAAATTTTCTGTCTGTATGTATGATTTATGGTTTTGTTCAAGTAAATTCTGTTTGGAATGATAATCAAAAATGTATGCTGTATTATCAGTCGACCCTAAAAAAAAAAAAACACACACACAAAAATAAACTGTTCAGACATATCTTTAAATCCCAAAATTAAACTTGCATTCATAACCACGATGAGTGTATGTACATTTCTGACTGGGATTGTATGTGTCAGTCTCCATGACAAATGTTAGCACCGATAAGATTACACGCTAATTAAGAGTAAACTACCAATAGTTGACTTTGCTACCCATGTCTCATTGGCTTTTCCTGCAACACTAAGAGGTAATCGATGTTCCCAAAGGTAACTGAATATGTTCCACTTTTTCTGTTTTCACTAAACCATCCCTGACAAAAAGCCATGCAATAAATAAAAAATAAAAATGGGGTAAACAGATTAATATCTACATGAGTGCAGGTCTGACTTGCAGCTACCCAATCTACTACGACTCTGAAACACACAACCAGACTTCTCTCCCCTTCCATAGCGTCCTGTTGCAGAGCAGATTCTGGATGACCCGCCCAAAGGGGGGCCGGTTTGAACATACTGACTACCAAGCATATGCAACAGCTGGGACCAACCGGTGCTGAAGAAGATTGTTACTCAGCCGATGGGGGGTTTTGACTTTCCGTTTCCTCTCAGAGATAACGCGTGTATCTTTGTGGCATGCATCGATGGTGGGCACCCAGCAGTGAACGGGAAATTGATCCCCCCCCCCCGCACATTTTGCAAAACAATACTCTATATGCTTGAAAATAAAGCGAGAAATCCTTTCATGTCAGAGAAGGCTTATCAGCAACAAGGCATCCCGCTGACTGAAGGAACTGTCCGAGTTTCATCTGTAAAACTATCTCAAACACTCAGGTCTCCCCTTCTGCCTCTCAAAAAGTGTTTTTTTTAGTAACTCATCTTTTCTGAATAGTGACTGTCTAGTGTGGTTTAGTATTTGAAAAACACATTTGAGTCCCCCTGATAACAGCTTCCTTGCTTTCCTGAAGTGGCTCGCTGCCCTCATTTAAAAAACAAACAAAAAACAACAACTCTGCACTATGAACATAAATGCGAGAATTACCTAATTTCATGTGTATTTCAGTGTTTAAATTATAGCTGCAAAGCTTTTAATTTAAAGGAACAAATCGCTTTTGCTCTGAACAAAGCAGATTTTTGTAGGTTGGATGTCCCCCGCCTCCTCTCGCAGTCTCTCTGACTTATTGTTGAAACATCCGCTCACTATGGTAAGCTATTTTTATTCTTATGCTTTCATCCAATTTCCTCCACAGACACAAAAGATATCTTTACAAAGCAAACTAAAGAAGACTGACAAGACCTGGATATCTTGAAAAGTGTTTCAGAGTGTGTCATTTAAAAACATCATCTGAATATCGAGAAGGCGGACTATATTTTATATGTCACCCAGGAAAAAAAAAAAAAAACACATCCTACGTTTTATTAAGTAACAAGCACTGTTTTTAAATGACAAAAAAAAAAAAAAACCTTCACGACCTGAGATGATTCAACAACTAAAGTGTGCCACTTTTTTGCTCACTGAAAATGTTGAGTGCCAGAAATTTCCCGGCCAGGGTGACCGTGCGAGGTGAGCACGGTTCCGGTGTAGACACTGTGCCCTTCTGGGACTGACCTCAGCAGTTGAGGTGACACAGAGGCGGAGCAGAGAAAGAATAGTACAGGTGTGACCTCTGACCTGCAGGGAGGTTATAACTGGAACACTGAGCTCAGTTGTGACACTTTATCTTAATTTAAAGCCAGCCTGTCTCAGCTTCCATGGCCCCGGTCGCTGACTTTTCCATGAAGGTGGCCGAGCTTTTTTGCTACTTTTCAGGAACTTCGTCAAGGTAATGATGGAAACGAGGTTAGACGGCTTCGCCTCAAGACTATTAATGCCTCCGGACAGCAAACCTTAGTGGAGCCTGAGTAAATATGAACTATTTAATAACAGAGCTGTTCCAGAGAGAACCTTCCTATGTTTTTGGGATTTTATTTGAAGTCTATTTGAAGTTTATTTAAACCCTAAGGTTATTTATACACCTGAAAGATTTAGATTTTAACAATTTCATTTCAGCCAATAATTTTCTTTCCAGTAGGAAATCACAAAAGATGATGAAAAAATCAGCGTTGAATGTTTGTTTTTGTACTGATACTTTGATAACTTATCTTTAGTATTAACCCCTTGAGGTTGGAAGCCCTCCTTCACATCATTCTGATCTTTAGCTCCCCTCAACAGATTCCATATTAGAAAAATGCAGTATGAATAATTATGGGCTTAACTTGTTCTGTCTTTGCAATGATATTTGTTAGTTGTAAGCATCAATGATCATGTCATTTTTCTCCATTCCAAGTCAGGTCCCAAGTCCCCTATGATGAGACGATTTTTCATGTGGTATACAGTACCTAAAGCTGTTTGTCCTTAGGCTTAATTTACCACTTGAAAATTTAACAGTTACCAACATTTGTCAATCGTTTAATCATTTAACATTTATTTCAAACAGCAGAGCTGCTTTAAGTCATATAGAAATGTTTGTGAAGCGAATATCTGTGTGTTCCATGATACAGTATGTTTCATCTTTCTATCGACTTTAATACCTTTTTTAGTTCATCTCATGCTGTGCCATGTAAGCATCTGGGTGAAGAGCTTTAAGATTGTTATCTACATTGTTCTAAATCTGCATTTATAACCATTGCTGTCAAGTCTAAATCACTAAACACATTCAAAGGTACGCTCTAATTTACACCATAATGAGCTTAGACACGATGTAGTGAAAACGAGAGAGAATGTTCTGTCTGAATGGACAGAACAGGAATGGATGACATGTCGCCATGTGATTGGCTATTTGTGTCAACAATCAATGGAATGGGTTTACCTAATAAAGTTGTCTGGAGAGTGCATTTAGAGTTGATCGGTTTAAACCAGCCACATAGTCACCACCTTATTTTCTTTAAACAGAGGGGAGCATAGCGCAAGGAACAGCACGGTTAATCACTCATTTGGTGGTTCTGAGTTTTGAAAATGAATTATTAGCAAGTACCTACTTTATCATTAGATAATATTGAATAGGAGCTAAATATGCCTTATAGTGTCATTGTAATCCTAAGGCTTTTGTGCATCTGCCGTTTTGCCCTGCTTGGGCAGCTGTAGCTGATGACAAAGAGTGATCGTCCCTAATCAGAAAATGGTTGGTTTAATCCCTCGCTTTAGTGCAACCCCATGTTGAAGGGTTCTTGGGATAGCCATAGAGCCCCTTATTAGTCCTAATTCACTCATTGGTTTGAGAGTCACTTGTGAGTATGAACAAATACATCTGCTGGATGAATTCAGACCAAATCACATCTCCCGTTTGGCTGCCGGCTGACTTCCAGACAGTTCCCAGCCTTGTGGTGGAAGCGTTTCTTTTTTGTAGTTTTTACTTTTCTAATTCAGATGCATACTCTCATCAGAAGAAAGCGCCTATTTTATAAAACCTCCAAAAGGTTTTAGGTCATTTTCACACCGGATAGTCCGGTAAACTCGGTTCGATTGGGGATCAAAGTGCAACATTGACCCCTTATACCACTTGGATCGGCTGGGTTCGGCCCGGGTCCGCTCAGCCCCTATTTAGTGCATTTCCACTGGCTTTGTCGGGGCCGAGTCGACCCCTTTTTTTCAGACTAGCTCTGGCTCAGTCCGATGTGTGCCAAGGCGACCCGACACAACCCACCTATGGACTGATTGGTCCAGTAAAGTGATGTCACTCTCCCACCTACCTATGTAGAGGTCAGTTTCCTGCTTTTGGAGCGTCCCCCAGCCCGCCTGGCATTCTCATATGCAATCGAACCGCACCAGAGTTCACTTTAACAAAGTTGAGACCTAGGTTTTTAGGCGGACCAGAGTTTGCTTTTCTGTTCCGCATCAGAAATAAGTTGCGCATTCACACCTCCCAGAACGAACCGGACTTTCTGGGCAAACAAACTAGAGCTTGATTTAAGTGGACTAAAATGGGCTGGCATGATTTCACCCTTAGGCTACGTTAACACTACAGGTCTTAATGCTCAATTCTGATTTTTGGATTAAATAAGATTTTTTTGTGTTGTTGTTGTTGTTGTTTACGCTATAACTAAAATGCCACAGCAAACACACTCCAGGGTGGTTAATTCTATGTCACAATTCTCCATTCTACACATGATGCTGCCACCATCATATTTTACTGTTGCTATGGCGTTCTTTTGATTTGGTGTTATATATATCATCCTTGTTGCTGTTGTTGACTCTTAGCAGACACCCTGACAAGTTTCTGTCTCATTTCTGATCAGTTTTGGAGAAAAGTCTACTTTTAATGTCACTGTTGTGCCATATTTTCTCCAGTTATTGGAAACTGCTTTTACTATGCCGTCTTGTATTATATACAGGTGAATCTCAGTGATTTAGAATTTGCGTTCCGATTAGGCTCGTTTGTCAGACTAAAAGAAAACTTTGAAAGTTACAACCTTTAAGGATGTATGAAGCATCCTTTTTATTGTGCCCAAATTTCTGTATTAGAAATTATAGTTTTTTTATTGGTCTGATGTGATGTTCTAATCTTCAGTTTCATGTTTTCATTAGCTGTAAGTGGAAAATCATCATAATTAAAAGAAGTTAGACTTGACAACATTTGTCTGTGTGGAGTTCATCTATGTTGTGTGTTTCCCTTACTTAACTGAGTTACAGAAACAAATGACTGTATAACACCTGATTCATACCGACTAGGGAATGGATGCGGTCCGGTTACCGTACAGCTTCCAGACAGACTGCCGTTCACTCCGACTGCGGTTCGTGTGCTGAACGTCTCCGGAAAGCAATGAATGTTTAGAAAAAGTTTGCAAAATATTGACAGTAATGATTAGAAATTTGACATTATACCTTTACAGATATACTTGTAAAAATAACGCTAACTATTAAACACTGATGTCTCTGCCATTAATAATAAAAAAGCAGGGAAAAAAGCAGACAAATTTTATTTTGAAATATACGAGATGCACCTTGCTAGTCCACGTCTCACTTTCTGTCTCGCTCATGTAATTTCTTTAACTTTATGAAAATCCGCAAGCGGGATCTAGATTTAATAGACTCAATGTGGAAACTCTCCGGAGTTCCGGATCTGCACCGCACAGCTGCCGGAGAGAATGCTCTGACTGGACTCTATGTTTTTTGGTCTTTGCGGAAGCCGTCCGGAGTCCTTTTGTGCACTCTGTGTGAATCAGTCGTAATGCTGCTGTAAGAAATAATGTGTTTATGACCTTAGACATTAGAATAGAATGTTTCTTTGCATACAGGGTTATGCCTTGTC
This sequence comes from Valencia hispanica, assembly GCA_963556495.2. Classification (NCBI taxonomy): domain Eukaryota; kingdom Metazoa; phylum Chordata; class Actinopteri; order Cyprinodontiformes; family Valenciidae; genus Valencia; species Valencia hispanica. Next base: position 12,105,382 of record OY747701.1, read on the forward strand.
CACACATAGCCGGGTATCTCACAAAACTCACAAAATGATTTGTGCCTGTCATCCACAAAAAAACGCAGATTTGCCCCACCAAAAACAATTCTTTCTAAAAACTCAGACAAAAGTGAACATTTGCATTTTCTCTGTTTTATGCGTTTGCTTGTGGACAGAAATATCTGGGGTTCTAGGTTTCGCAATGCCATTGTCACATGTGCGACCTGCATTTCCACTTAGAAACAACATTTATGCCCTCAGAGTTGTGTTGGCATTATCTATTGTCCAAGCGCTTTTTGCTTGCTTGTTTTTACAAGCTCAGTTACTGCTGACATTAGAAAGCAGAAAGTAGAAAGTTACTCTGAGTGGATAGGATTTGGGGGAACTACTGCCCTCCTACAGGTGAGGCAGGTCTATGAATGTGCTTAACAACACACTTATGCGGTTTGGCGTGGACTGAGATTTTTTTTCAAACGAGGTGGTGAGAATATTCGTAAAAAAACCAAAAAACCCTGCTACGTGTGTACATGGCCTTAGACTTGTCATGATCTAGATAATCTTAGGATTTAGTCTTTGGAGCTTTAGAGTTAGTGCCCGGGAAAGGTTCCTATTATAAACACAGTTTTACTCTTTTTGTATGCATGGTTACTCCCACCAGAGATAGGCAGAGATGATAATAAGTTTCCTACCTGTGAAGGACAGAGGCAGACGCATGAAAAGCTATGAAACACCACAGAGAAGTCGTTCCTTTGCTCCCTTATGGCAAAAAGCTGCAGAGGAGACGCATTATATTTATCCTACATATTTTTATCCTCTGTTCCACTGTTTTTGATTTTTTTTCGTATCATGGATTTCGATTCCTTATTAAATCAACTCAAAGGCATATTTGCTTCCTTAGTCAGTTTTGACTATTCACCTGATATTGAAACAACAAAAAGAACTGGGTATAGGAATTCTGGGTGATTCCGGCTTAGTCCTAGTGGAGAGCTGGACAGATTCCTAATACTGTTTTGACTAATACATTTGTACAATGTGATCCTTTAGACCGTTTGTGATCTATGTGCAACTATGGCTTTGGGTAAATGGTAAATTGCCAAGACAATCCCATTAGTTCAGTTGAACTTTATTTATGGTTAATCAGATTCTTTGTAACTGGCGGCAGGTGTGACCTCATTTAGACCGAATGATGGACCTTAATTAAAAAGCTGCTAGTTATTATTTAAGTCCATCCAAGTTACTGCAGCTTTTTATTTTTCACTTGGATTGTGCAGCACACTTTTTTTTTTCCTTCTCCAGAAGAGTAAATTCATGGGCGAGAGCAGAGAAACTGTTGTGATTTAACTTCCACCAAGCTTTGGGCGACGTCTTTTCCTGTTCTCGTTTTATTTTAATCAGTCTGGGATTTATTTTTTTCCCTCTTCTACTTGAATGTTGGCAGAAAACAACAGAGTTAAATGCTTTGCTCCTCATCTCTTTTCACATATTTATTCAGATCAAAAGTAGAATATACCTAGGAGCATCAACTGATTAATATGTCATCAGCTTGTATCTTCATACCGTAATCTCTTGATGATTTGCATGCGGCATACGTAGCACAGGGGACAGCACAACATAACAAAATAAGGAACCTTCACTTGAGTGTGTTGGACTCCAAACTCCAGGGGAGTTGAAGTTTGTCTTTAAAAGTTTCCAGCCGCCAAACATAAAAAATATAAAAAAGAAGATTTGTGAGTAAAAAAAAGGAAAGTGAATGTGGGGTGGGATTAATTTATTGCTTTTGTGGATTCAAAATACTTAATAGTTGCAGCAACTTTGTCACAAAAGCATGTCGACCTCTTTATCTTTGCTGCTATAACAACATGAATTTAGGAAACATAAGTTCCACAGATCAAAACAAGAACCTATAGGATCCACACAGAGGCAGTAAGGTCTACTGCTGTTCCCTGCTATGTCAAAAAAGATGTCTCATTTGGATGATTTCCCTACTTGTCAAGGAAAAAAAATCACATCATTCCTGCTTTATTTGCTGTCATCTTGTTCATATTTGAAAATACAGAGCAAATAGCATGCAAAATCTATTTTTCCCCCCCTGTTCTATAGAGGCATCTCCTTCTCCAGCAACATGATTACTGTTTGTCTCATTAATTTGACAAGATTATCAGGTGTCTTTCTCTCTTATCTACTGTATGTGTATGAGCAGTTCAAATCACAGTCAAAGGAAGTTTCTAATGTGAATAAATAAAATTGTGAATGAACTTTAGCAAGCAAATGAACCACAGAACACATGACCAATGTTAGGTTCATATACACAACTTGATAAACCCCCCCCCAAGAAATAAACAACCGCTAAACTGATGAGTAGTTTTCATCCTGAACAAAACCCCAGTACCCACCTTGACCGCGACACGCTTCCAAAACGCGTCAAGCTCCAACAGTTAACAAAGGGCTAAACAGGAAAGCACCCACGGTGTAAAGCATCTGGTTAATTTCAAAATAAAAGACAAGTGCAGATTTGCCTCAGCTTAACTATGTAAACATTACGTAGTTACCAGTGACCAAAGGGCCCGTTTGCTCCCTGCATCTTTTGAGGACATCATCATTTTTTTTTCAGCATGGAGTCTTTCAGTCTTTTACAGCCATTGTTGAATCACAAATTTTGTTTTGAAGTTGGAGTAACTGTACATACAAGAATCCGCATCAGGTTTCAAAAGGGGTGATATCTACTAAAAAAGGTTGTTTAAAGTTTACAAAAATTACACATGGACTTACAGAAAATAGTTTATTTAATTTCATTATTTTACAAAAATGTTGTATATTTTGTTTACGGAAGTACCCGTTTGTAGATCTGTATCAGGTATTTAAACAATGTGGTCATTGATGTGTAATTTTAATGTTCCGGAGATGAACTATATAAGGACATTAAAAAGCTTTAACAATGTTACATTCTAGCTTTCCAGTTCTCTTTGGTCAAGTGTCTGTGAGGTGGGGACGGGTGCTTGGAACTTGCAGTCTCTGCCTTCATCTCTGCGGACCGCGCCGCAGCCGTTCCTCGTCTGAAACGCTCCCGGTGGGGATTGACGCGCCGTGGAGGTCACCACAAAGCCGCGCCGCGCCGCTTCCATAACGCGCCACTGACGCACCCGGTGTACGTAGGGGGTAATACATGTAGCCTATTAAGCCACTTCGGCAGATTGAATATGAATTGAAATGAATATGTCCTTATTACCCTTTTAAAATTTGACAGGTAAAAAGAAATGATTTTGATCCCATCAGTCAAGATGACTGACAATAGGAAATTCTAGCGCGACCTTTGCTCTCCAGCTACCCTGGCTAACTCTCACTGTCCCAAAAAAATTATGCATCGCTAAGTGACCGATGAAGTCAGGCAGTAGCTCCTCCATCACCCAGCGATGATAATGCAGGAATATATAATTTATGCATGGATTTTCTTTAATCTATTTTAGGTGAAAATCATTCATCCAGATTCGTAAATATACATACGCTGACCTGAACCTTTTGATTATTTGGTGCAAATGATTATAAAATGGCTTTTGCCTTGAAAAGGAAGGAATGGTATATTGATGTCTCAGTAGTGATCTTGACTGAGAAGTAGGCTGTATTTTGCCAGCTACAGATACTCCATCTTTGTCCAGAATTTTTGTGTTTGACTGTCACCTCCTGGCGGGGGGCTGAGATATTACTGCAAATAACCTCTTTTATAGATGCAAGTGGCCATCTAGTTTTGTGTTTGACCGCAACTTTCTGCTAGACAAAGCCTTTAAAGGAGCTTCAGCTGCCGCTTACTAAACGCACTGTTTTCTTAGGTTGTATTATTGAGTCCAGCCTTATCTATTTAGCTGTTTGTCCTAGATGAAGCCACCAAAGGAGCTTCAGCTGCTTTAACTGTTTTTTTTAAAACAGGCAGTACTCCTGGACCAGTTTCTTACTGTTAACAGGGAGTTGTTTCCTTCTGCTGTTGCCACATGTTCGATCTGGAACAAGTATTGCTTCAAACATCTTGATGCAATCAACTGCCTTCCGTCGCATGCTTACAGACAAAGAGTGATCATCAGTGATTCAGTGGAATCAGCAGGGCTTTCATAGATAGAAAACATATTTTACCAGTAGGCGTTATAAAACAAAATTTGTCTTATAACTAGAATTTGAATTAAATCTACAGTCATATTTCGCAAAATAATTATTTCAGTTATTTTAGCAACTAATATCACAAAGTGAAACACATTGTTTAGATTAATAACACAAAGACAGATGTTTTCAACCCTTTATTTCTGGTAATTGTGATGATTTTCTGCATAGAGGTAATGAAAACACAGCATTAAAGATTCGAATATGCATCAGACTAAGAAATAACGTTTTATTGCAGAAATTTAATAAAATTAATAAAAGTTGTGTTTTATACTTTCCTCGTTTTCAAAATGTACTTCTTCTAACCAAGCCTCATTGAAACAAATATTTAACGTATGTTTTATCATTTTTGAATAAGACTGTATACGGATGAATTTGAATCTGTCTACATGGTTGGATTGATTTGATGAAACATTGCTGTGTATAACTTGGATCTGTTTATCTTTTAAAGTTCATTTGAGATGACATTTGTTGTAAATCAGCACTATATAAACAAACGGAATTTTACTCAATAAAAAGGATTTTGAAATTGCTTGAACTTCAATGGGGAATGTGGTGGCAGTGTTGGGTAAGGTGGTAGATAACAGTTTGTCTCTCCCTGTGCCTCTCTGGCCTGGAGGCTGCTGCTCCTGTGCTTTACTGCCCACCTGTCTAAGTGAAACTCTGGTGGTGGGGGCTGTTGTCTGTCTGCCTGGGGCTGCTGGGAGCCGATGCTGCCTTCCCCTGCTCTTGGGGTTGAGTGCTCCAAGGTTGTTACTCTTCTCACTATTTTAACATCTTGGCAATTTTGGGTGAACATGAACACACACCTCCTCCATGCACACACAAGTTCGTATTTCTTTCCATGTTAGCACTTTGTATTGACTTCCATCCACTTTAGTAAATGCATTTGTGCCCAACCCTAAACCACCACTAACCCAAACCATTATCATCATATTCCTAAAACTAACCTTAACCAGAACTTAATTCACACAATACCTGTTAACCTAACCCCTAACCATAATAAAGGGCCTCCACTACATTAGGACCGGGTTTTGGTCCCCATAAGGGCCATTGGTCTTTAAATGGTTAGCGAATATGCAAGAGAGGGTCCTAAAAAGGATAGCTAGACAAGCACACATGTTCACTCTCATGCGCGTATGCAGATGATCTCAAATAGGTCCAAATCAGCGTCTGTTTGGTTTGACTGAAATGCGGGTGACATGAGAAAAAAAAACAAGAAAACAAATTTTTGTTGGACAGCCATTATTGAACCCAACAATATTCAGTATTAAGTCCAGATAACTTACTTAATATGTTAGAGGAATTGTACATTTACACAGGTTAAAAAAATTATTTTACAGCCATGGCTAAACCAAATATTTTGTTCCATCTTCATTAGTTGCTGTACAGTGAACTCTAAAGTATTACAACCTTGCTTAGGTTTTTTTCCGGAGGAGCACCAAAAGGGACTGCTCTGTCATCATTCCTTTTTTGTCCTCTCTACACTTCAGATTTACAGTACAAGTCAGATTGCTGCCATCTGCAGAAACACCCAGAAGACTCTGAGGTTGTCGAGTTTATCAGAGATGGACAAGAGACTGGGTAAAGCCTGCTGGGGAGAGTATTTCGGCATTGTGTGGGAACAATCCTCTTGTCTTGTCTTGAATTTGAAAGAGACAAAGGGGATTGTCGTGTATTTTAGGAGATGTAGGAATATGTTAGACATCATTTTCATCATGAGAGAAGAAGTGGAGGTGGCTGTAAAAAGTGCTGTAAATACCTCTGTGTTTAACAGTCTGGACTGAACACATACAATAGTGAAGCTGTCTACCAGAAGTGACCTGATAGACTGCACTGTACTTTCAAAGAAGCTTAGATCCTTCAGTGTTTGCAGAAAGCTCTTGCTCTAAGGCTGGTATGGAAAGTAGAGTCTTATCGACTCAAAAAATCTGAACTGGTTCATAAAGCTAAAGTCTCTTTCTGCTTTGGAGCCTCTACAGCTTATTGTGAAAAGAAGGACGCATCATTAAATGAAGAAGATAATGGAAAACCCAAAGAATCCACCTAAAAACATAGTAACTCAGCAACAGTGTTTTCTGTCAGAGGCTTCTGATGAAGTGCTTCAGGAGACCCTTCAACAGCTATAAGGATTCATGATGTTTCTTTGAAACAGCTTTTGTAATAGAAAACCCCTACATCTAATTTCCCTTTGGGCTAATAGCATACTGTTGAAATGAATTGAAGGAATTAAAAGAACCACCAAGGTTTAAGTCGGCCAAAAACTGGAAACTGCTGGAAAACCACCGTCATCATTTACAGTTTCCCCTCACCATGCTCACAAACAGTAGGCTGCTGCTCAAAATTCAGCATCGTCGAGGTGGAGCAAAATCTGCAGCTGCAGACGTGGGCAAGCCCGAAGCCTTTTTCTGAAATGCTTGAAATCAGACTTTTGATCTTTTTGGCTGCAATGACACAAAGAATGCTTGCAATACATTATACCTCGTTTCCACTGAGCGTAATGATACAGGTCGGTGCTGTTCAGTATGCTGTGTTATACTAGTATGTCCTGTGCTTGTCGCAAGCAGTGACGTTTTTTCGGTCCCCAATCAATGGACTGTTGTGTGACGCCAGTAGCTCCACCCTAACGGTACCGTACCATTGTCCTATGGGATCTCCAACTAGGAATGGCGCGGTACAGGTCAGTTGTATGGGCCGCTTTAACAATGGAAACAAAATGGTGTACCAAACTGCACTGACCTGTACTGCTCAGTGGCATTGCTGGCTATTATCCACTAGCACCTACTTGGCACAGCTTGCCTCGGCTCTACACGGTTTTGAAGGTTTTCCACTAGTAAGAGTTGCGTGGTAACGGTAACTTCCAGAACATTTCAGAAGACAGGCGGTCACTGATTGACTAGGGAGTGGCGTTGGTTGCATCACATGAGCAACTCTCATGCTCTCCTGTACTTCTTTGCCCGCAGTGTTTTTCGGCCCTCTTCTTTTTTTTGTGAGACTAAAAGTCACAGACCAAGCACACTGTTCAGCATAGCCTCCATGTCCCCACTGTTGCGTTGTGTTTGTGTTTCGTTCAAATCAAGTTGTGCTACTTTTTGACTTTTGGGGTCTGGGGCCGCCAACTGTATCGCAACCCCACCCACTTGAGCTTTTACTCAACTGTAATGGAAGATTTACTAATAGGAAGGTTATATAAGTAGAAATAAGCCTGATTTCTTCCTAATTCTGATTTCAGGGAGTTTCTACCCCCAAGGGATGTACATTTATACTTTACTTCATCTTCAGTCTTATGATGTGTTGTTTTAAATTCATTATAAATTTGCAGCAATTCTATTCTTTACACCTTGCAAAAGACCAAATATACCATTTAGGTAGCCCTAAATGCATGAAAAAGATCATGACAAAGGCATACATATTAACTAACCATATTTTTCCCTCTCCTTTATCGCATTTCAAAAGCTTTCCATATGATTTTTGTGTCCTCACGTGGATGAACACTCCATTGGGGAAAAAAAACAAAAACAACTAAACACGGTGTAAGTCAGACACTGATATTGTACTTCCAATGAAGAACACTCCTGTTGTTTATGTGTGCATACAATTTTACTGTCCAGCTGATCCTCAAGATACAGTGGAACATCTGCATGAGTTCCTGCTTCTTCTTCTGTTCGGACCAATTGGTAAAAACTGAGATCCACCCACCCACTCCCGCCTGACTTGACCACAGGGCCAGACAGCTGCCTGGGCCTGTTGCGCTGTAAACAGCCCACCGTTAGCCCAGGCCAAATGGGTCTAATTCTACGTGACACATTTAGCGCATGATTTAGCTTGCAGACCTACAGCTGTGTCCTCGACAGTCAAGACAAGATCGTTGGGGCGTCTCATGAGCATAATTAACCCCTTCATTATGGAAATAAGCTAAAACGTTCTAAATAATTGTGGCATGCTGGATTGGCAGGCAGGATTAAAGCAAATGGGATGGTGTGCTTGGCTGACTTTGAGCTGCCCATTTTGCCAGAGCTGGAGATGATGTCGTTTAGTACTCTGGGAGCTTGACACGAGCAGCAAAAATTAGATATTATTGTACACAGAGAAACAAAAAGTTATTCTACCATTGCAGAGTAGCAGGAACACCGTACCATTCTTGTTTTGTTGCACTCCTAATCGAGGCAGTTCAAGAAATATTTACGAGTATAAAAAAAAAACAACATAAAATTTATGACTCAATGACTTTTTCTCCATATATTTACAGGTACAAAAATGAGAATATCATGGAAAGGTTTTGATCACCAAAGTTTAGCCATCCCCAGCTGCCTCGGCCACCACTGTATCTGTAACCCTTTACCTGCATAAGCATCCATTGGAACCAAAGTGAGGTCAATCCCTGATATCTCTGAGACATTTCAGCAATTATGTATGGCAAACTGTAGAAAAGCCTGACCCTAAAGCTGGGGTCCGTCATCAAGGAGAGGAGGAGCTATAGCTCCCGCCCTGCTCTCCCCTCCCCATCAGGAAGGAGCTGGGAGCCAGGGAAAGCAGAGTCAATAGAGTAAAGGCATCACTGCATTGAACCAGCACTGACCTACTTTTAACAATGGAGTTATCCGAGTTAAGGATGTTTTTTTTTTTTTTTACCCAAAACCCTTGGGCTTCTTCTTCTTCGTTGGGGTGCTAAGCTGACTGAGGCGCGTTACCCCGTAGGGCACGCTGGGGACTGGCATGCATTCTTGTTGATTGACACCTCCCTTTTGTGGATATGCAAATCTATTGGTCAACACTCTAGGCTCGCATAAATGGTTCGTTTTCCTGTAGAGGCCAGGGAAGGGACTTAGCGGAAATATACATTCTGAAAGATGACCAACTTTATATCATAGAACAGGTTCAGAAAGTCAAATGTAAGCAAGTTACTTTTAAAAAATTTTAAACTATGTAATCCAGCTTTCAAGGGTTAATTAGACAGAAATGATGTCACAATCAGTGCATTCACATGCACATTTAAATCAAGCAATGGTAATATTCAAGCTAATACCTTAACCACAATGGGAGCCTTTATCCGAGTATACATGTTTAGTAAATAAATCTAATTATTAAATGAACTGCGTTCAACCCTTTCATCCACCCTTTCGCATTAGCATTCCTCCAGTTGGCCAAGAGTGTCGCACAAATTGTAAACAAATTTTGGCGGCAGTGAAGCAAGCGGAGTAAAAGCAGAATATGCAGAATGAGCTGCAGCACAGCAAATTTTGTACGTAATTTGTTTGATTGTGTTACACGTGTTGTTGTCATACGTGTGTTTTTATTCATGCTTTCCGCGGCCTCGTCACTTCCGGAAGGGGGAGTCCATAGCTCGATTTAGCTGGGATGTTGTTAACATTCAGAGGGATTCGTTTTTTAACCGTATTATCTGTGTGCCTTAGCTTGATTAAGTTCGGTTCGACTTTAGCCGGATTAAGGTGTATAGATGCATAACCCAGTTATGCAACGCAATAACTGGGTTTTCTCTTACTGCATGTACTGAGCTTGCTGAAAACTAGATTAGGTGACAATTATTGAGATGTACCCTGACCGTTTTAGCTGACTTTAGGGATTAAAACAACTCAAACCAAAAATTTCATATCAGTGGAATACAGGGCTGCTGTATGTTGGCAGACGGTCTACAGTTTCACAAGAGACCCTTACTAAGTTCAGTGTTGTTTTATGGGGCCAAAACAACGTCCATGTTATCATGTTAAGTTACGTTGGTTGAGCTTGCTGGCTGTATCACTGCGTGCTTGGTCTCATCATCTCAGTTTAATTTGTAATTAAATTTTAATTCCCCCAATCTGACACCACTTCTTCAAGTCTTATGAAAAACAATGCATTCTGTTTCAATATTTTTCTTTTTTTTCTACCACCAAATGAAATTAGAATGGAAATAGGGTCTAATAAACATTTCCAGAATTAATACTCAATACAATTATTACATAACAATTCGACATTTTTTATGACTTCTTTTGTCCAATGATTCCTGAAGATCCCATTGCAGTGGTTTAAGTGTATGAGTATGAAATGGTTTGTGTTAGAATATATTTTTAATTGACAGGCAGATAATAATTAATTGTTCCAAGCAGAGTGACATTTCTGTAACTGGGAAAGTATCTCCTCAGCATTTTGGTGTGCTTTGTATGATGTGCTCACATTTAACACAATGTGTGGGTTTGGGCTTTAGATCTGAATAAGACAGATGGGCCTTTTTAACGTATTTACCTTTATTGCCAAAGAAAGAAGCCAATCTGTTTCACACCTTTGCCAACAACACCCGCATCCTTTTTACTTACGTCCCTCCATTCGGCTTGTCTCGTTTGTTTTTGTTTTGTTTTTCTGTGCCTTTTGCCTCCATTTGTTACAGTCAGTGATGAAAACAGAATACACCTGACCCCCCCCCCTTTTTTTTCCCAGAAGCCAGAAAATGAACTCAACCAGGGCTGTATTGCAGGCATCAAGTGAAAGGAGAAAGCGTGAACTCTCGGTGCAAGGCTTTTACTGCAGGGATTATTCTGTTCTGCTTGACAGTGAAAGCGAGTCACGGAGCAGACAGCTGGGGTCTCGGTGGAGAGAGCAGAGAACAGAGATGATCCACCTGTACAGGTCCTCTCAGAGGGCAGGCGAACGCAGAGCTGTGTGCTTTTCAAATGACACCAGCGCCTCGGTGATGAATGCCGTCACAGAAATCCCTTCTGTTCCGTCTCACGGCGGAGATATGCATCTCAAAGGTGGAGAGTTTAAAACATAATGAAGATTGAGATGAAAATGAAAGGAGAAGCTAATTGTATTTGTAAATGCTACTTGATAAAGGCGGAGAATAGTTTATTTGAATAAAAAGTCATTTAGTCTAAGTCCCTCTCACCTTGTTTGCTCATTGGCAGGTGTCCATAGAACTGAATCCGCCCTTTCTTTCACCTAACCAATCCCACACCTCCAACCCAGCAGCAAAATCAATGACCAAATGCTTCTTTTTTTTTGCTTGTCAAAGTGAGATTTAATTAAAGCAAGGCCTTTATTGGTGAAGAGGAACTCACTAGGTTCATAACCATGGAGACCACCTGGACCAGATACTATTGCAGTGTTTGTCATATACAATATACAATAGGCTGATTCTTTCATCAGAAAAACACTGAGGAATGAAAGAGAAGGTTGGCCCAATTTGTGTCTTATACTTTCTAACCAAGGTTTTAGTCTGTTTACTGCAAACATGTTTTATTCATTTAACCGGAGGTGAAGAAAATCAGCCGTCAGACCAAGGCCAGATTCCTCTGTCATCTTTTTATTAGTTGTTTGTCCAACCAGTTTGAAAGTAGTTTTGGAAAAGTAGATTTTTAAAATTCTTTTTTACATTTTTTTAATGTTTTACCATACAAACATCAGTATACTTTATGAAAACGTTATGGGATTGACCAAAAAAAAGTTGGATAATTGTAAAATGGAAAGAAAAACAAAACGTGTTTTTCTGAAGAAATATCTAGCAGGGTGAGTACCCTGCACTCTGACACCTTGAGTCATTACAAAACACCAACTAATCTCCCTGTTACAGCGAATCCACCGAGACCAATCATTTTTCTTTAGGTCCATGAAGTCCTGTTGTAAAATGTTCACTAACGTTGCATTATACTTTAATGGTGTGTACATTTTCTGTTCAACAGTTGTCAAGCGCTTTCCATTTTTGAAAGATGTCAGTCAACACCTCAATTGGATGGATGTTGGTGACTGTAACATGACCAGTTGTGAAAAAGAGTATGACTGTTTGAATTAATTTTGAAATGCAAGTACAGCTGAAAAAATATGAACGTCGTTAAAAAGTACAATTTTTTTTATCACTCATTTCAGAAAGTCAAACTCTTATATAGATTCATTACACAGAGTGAAATATTTCAAGCCTTTATTTATTGCTAGGTTTATGGTTTTTGTCCTTAAGATAATAAAAACCCAACATTCAGCATCTCTGAAGATGTCAATATTGTGCATGTCTGTAGCTGTGGCGTGAGCGTGCGTGCATCTATGTGTGCATTAATGTGAGACAATGAAACTCCTCTCAGTTCAATCCCAGAGTCTGTTGCCTGTGATGTACAGGTCCTTCTCAAAAAATTAGCATATTGTGATAAAGTTCATTCTTTTCCATAATGTAATGATAAAAATTAAACTTTCATATATTTTAGATTCATTGCACACCAACTGAAATATTTCAGGTATTTTATTGTTTTAAAACTGATGGTTTTGGCATACAGCTCATGAAAACCCAAAATTCCTATCTCAAAAAATTAGCATATCATGAAAAGGTTCTCTAAACGAGCTATTAACCTAATCATCTGACTCAACTAATTAACTCTAAACACCTGCAAAAGATTCCTGAGGCTTTTAAAAACTCCCAGCCTGGTTCATTACTCAAATCCGCAATCATGGGTAAGACTGCCGACCTGACTGCTGCCCAGAAGGCCATCATTGACACCCTCAAGCAAGAGGGTAAGACACAGAAAGACATTTCTGAACAAATAGGCTGTTCCCAGAGTGCTGTATCAAGGCACCTCAGTGGGAAGTCTGTGGGAAGGAAAAAGTGTGGCAGAAAACGCTGCACAACGAGAAGAGGTGACCGGACCCTGAGGAAGATTGTGGAGAAGGACCGATTCCAGACCTTGGGGGACCTGCGGAAGCAGTGGACTGAGTCTGGAGTAGAAACATCCAGAGGCACCGTGCATAGGCGTGTGCAGGAAATGGGCTACAGGTGCCGCATTCCCCAGGTCAAGCCACTTTTGAACCAGAAACAGCGGCAGAAGCGCCTGACCTGGGCTACAGAGAAGCAGCACTGGACTGTTGCTCAGTGGTCCAAAGTACTTGGATGTCATTCGGAAATCAAGGTGCCAGAGTCTGGAGGAAGACTGGGGAGAAGGAAATGCCAAAATGCCTGAAGTCCAGTGTCAAGTACCCACAGTCAGTGATGGTCTGGGGTGCCATGTCAGCTTCTGGTGTTGGTCCACTGTGTTTTATCAAGGGCAGGGTCAATGCAGCTAGCTATCAGGAGATTTTGAGCACCTCATGCTTCCATCTGCTGAAAAGCTTTATGGAGATGAAGATTTCATTTTTCAGCACGACCTGGCACCTGCTCACAGTGCCAAAACCACTGGTAAATGGTTTAATGACCATGGTATTACTGTGCTCAATTGGCCTGCAAACTCTCCTGACCTGAACCCCATAAAGAATCTGTGGGATATTGTGAAGAGGAAGTTGAGAGACGCAAGACCCAACACTCTGGATGAGCTTAAGGCCGCTATCGAAGCATCCTGCGCCTCCATAACACCTCAGCAGTGCCATAGGCTGATTGCCTCCATGCCACGCCGCATTGAAGCAGTCATTTCTGCAAAAGGATTCCTGACCAAGTATTGAGTGCATAAATGAACATAATTATTTGAAGGTTGACTTTTTTTATATTAAACACTTTTCTTTTATTGGTCGGATGAAATATGCTAATTTTAATGAGCTGTATGCCAAAATCATCAGTTTTAAAACTATAAAAGACCTGAAATATTTCAGTTGGTGTGCAATGAATCTAAAATATATGACAGTTTAATTTTTATCATTACATTATGGAAAAGAATGAACTTTATCACAATATGCTAATTTTTTTAGAAGGACCTGTAATACACGACCTTGGGGCTGAGTCAGCGAGCTCACAGGCTCATGTGGGGGATGGGAGAGTGGGGTGGGATGGAGTGTCCTTTTGCACACACAACCAAGGGAGTTTTTGTTTGGTCTACCAAGACCAGGGAGTCGAATTCCAGTAGATAAGAAGTTGTTTTAGAGACAGGCGAAGATCATTTTTCCTCTTGCCTTAGAGTCTGTCAGTGGTCTGAGTTCAGTCCAAATGGCCAAATCGAGGGTCAGATTACCTTCCAGCCGGCTGAGAACTTCTCCAAGTTATTACCCAAGCAGCGAAACGAGTCCAATTTTGCTCGCACATCACAAATAGTCTGAGTGTTGACAGCACAGCAACCTTCCTGTAGCCCAGGCAGCCTGACAATTGCTGCCTTTATGCTTGAAGTTTACGATACCTCAGAAAATCCACCTGCGATAATCAGCAGATATCCGATTATCATGAATCCAATTATAAAATTTTTCCAACGTCCTCGATGGTCAAAAGTGAGAGACACAAGATCCTCCACGATGTTCCATCGGAACAACACGGCTCTCCCTTTTAGCTGTTCTCCGGGATAAAAATTGATTAATTGTATTAAGAGACCAGCTGACCAGAACCAGATCCATAACCATAGTTGTTCTTTCCGGAGGAGATTGCAAAGAGAGGCTCCAAAAATAGTTGACAAGACAAAAGAATGCAGAAGTAGACAACAGTAGGGAGGGAAAGAGAAGGCACCGTAGAGGGCTCTGTAGCTTCGTGCTTCCGCTTGTGTGAGAACGGCTTTATTGGTTGTTGGTTGTTTTACGTCACTACGACAACACTAGGACTTGCGATAATATCAAACATGTTTGATTCAAAAGACTAGAGAAAGACTGGCATAAGTCGGGGCGCCAACTGCAGATTATCACCTTACATTTAACAATCAAGATGACAGGAGCGCGCCGAGACTTCAGCAAGATTTTTAAAGACTACCAGTCTTTAGTCTGAGACTGTGAAAATCCTTTGGTGTACATCCGGCATTAAGATCAATACAAAAAAAGTAAGTTAAAATAAAATTTTGTTTTTCTGAAATGCATGTTCATTTCTATGTACTCAATACTTGGTTGGGCCTTCTTTTGCATGTTTTACTGCAGGGCTATTCAACTTCAATTGCAGGTGGGCCAAGTATAAAAATTACAGAAGGCTCCTGGGCCAAAGCCAATCATTTTATTTAAAAAGCAATTTTAAGAAACATTTCTAACATAAGTTCAAAGAACAAATCCTTCCATTTGAACCACTTTGCTGTCACATTAATGGCAACATTGCACAAATACCCAACAGTTTTTAAGGTGGGCGACGTAAATAAATAACTGTAGGTCCATTCGCCCTGAAATTGGCTATTTTGACAGTCTATTTTGGGTCTTTATAGTTTGGAAAGAGTCTTTATTAAGCTTATCATCAGCTGTTCTTATCCAAGGTTTTCCGCTGTGTTCTTCAGTCAGAAAAGCAGTTTTACCGCTATTGCACACAGGTGAAACCACTTGTTCAGCCAATCAGCATTTATGTACACGCGGAGTTACCCACTCCCTTCAGCTTTGCCATAGTTACCTATATATATTTTATAAATCAGCGGACTACTACTACTGGCTTATGAAGTTCAGTCTCAAACCAATTCTGATATAGGTTCGATACTTACACATTGTATTCATACAAGTCAAATCGAGTTTATGGCAGCTTTTAGCGGGCCACAAAAAAATTCAAAAGGGCTGTATCCGGCCCGGGAGCCGCTAGTTGAATAGGCCTGATTTACTGCATCAATGCGGCGTGGCATTGAGGACATCAGCCTGTGGTGCTCCCAGGTTGCTTTAATAGTGGCCTTCAGGTCAGTGGCATTGTTGGATCTGGTGTCACTCATCTTCCTCTTGACAATAATCTGTAGATTCTCTGTTGGGTTCAGGTCAGGTCAGTTTGCTGGCCAATCAAGTAACAGTAACACCATGGTCATTGAAGCAGCTTTTGGTACCTTTGACAGTGTGGACAGTTGCTTTGTCCTGGTGGAAACTGAAATCAGCATCTCCATAAAGCTTGTCAGCAGAAGGAAGCATGAAGTGCTCTAAAATTACCCGGTAAATGGCTGCCTTGACTGTGGACTTCAGAAAACCCAGTGAACCAACACCCCAAATCCGCACTGACTGTGGAAACATCCCACAGGACTTCAAGCATCGTGGATTCTGCGCCTCTCCACTCTTCCTCCAGACTCTGAGAGCTTTGTTTCCAAATGAAATATAAACTTTACTTTCACCTGAAAAGAGGACATTGGACTACTGAGCAACCAGTCCAGTTATTTTTCTCCATAACCCAGGTAAGACATTTCTGACATTGTCTCTGGTTCAGATGTGGTTTGTAACAAGGAATGCGACTCCTGTACCCCATATGTTCGATTTGTCTGTGGGTAGTGTCACTGACTCCAGCCTCTGTCCACACCTTTGGGAAGCTCCCCCAATCCTCTCAAGGCTGTGGTTATTCCTTTATCTGGTGCAACCTGTTCCTAACACACTTTTTTCCTTCCTCTAACTTTTTCCACGATATTCTAGTTTTCGAAGACACCGAATTTTGGGTTTTCAATGTCCGTAAACCATAATTATGAAAATTATAAGTAACGGCTTGACGTATGTGTAATTAATCTATATAATTTACGAGTTTCACTTCCTGAAATGAGTGACAAGAATATCTTTTTTTTTCTATTCCAATTTTCCAGTGTTTTGTCCCTGATACCACACGCTGAAATACCCAGGTAAACATTCTACAACTATACTGAAAAACAAGAAAGATGTCACAAGTCAAGTTGGCCATGAATACTTATCCAGATATCCGTCTTTTATTCCAATCATTTATTTAATAATACATATGGGTTTGCCGTTTGTGAAGTTACACAGTAAACGTTAAAAGCAATAATTTGGGTTAGTTAGCTTGTTTTAAGACAAATGAATGGGGGTTAATTTTTCAAAATCATATTTGCGTTCATGTTATTTATTCATTTATAAATGTCACAGTTTCAAACAAAATATTTAGTTAGCAAGCTAAATATTTTGTTTACAAATTTAATATTTAGCTCCAAACTAAACATTTAGCTTGTCACCTATATATTCAACTTCGAACAAAATACGTAGCAAGCTTTAGCTAGGAAGCTAAACTGGCTAGCAAAATATTTAGCATTTTAGCCAAATATTTAGCTCCGAGTTAAATATTTACTTCAAAGCTATATATTTAGCTAACCAGCTTAGCTTGATAACTAAATATTTAGCTTCAAACTGAATATTTAGCTTGATAACTAAATATTTAGTTTGAAACTGTGACATTTATAAATGAATAAATAACATGGATGCAAATATGATTTTTAAAGATTAACCCCCATTTTTTCTCTTATGAAAGGCTAAATAATCCAAATTATGGCTTAGTTTTTGACAAATTTTACAAACGGCACCTCATAAATACAATCAGTATTTAGAATAGGTATACATTAAAAGAGCAAACTGGGCTACAGTTTGTCCCAACAGGGTTGTACAATACTGTGGTGCATACTTCTTCATCATTGCTCACATCTGAGCAGTCGGGTCTGAATCAAACGCGTAGGAGGGGACTCAGGTGGAAGCAAACTGGTCACACTTTCAAAATAAATGCCATTAGGTAATGAAGTTAAAGAGATGGTTTGCAGCACAGAACAAAATCGCATGAGAGAATCGATTTAATTCTGTTTTACATGCGGTTCCCATTTGTTCTGTTGTAATGAAAGTGTTATATTACACCTTGTAATTAAAACTGGAACAGAAAAACACATGACATGTATGTTATCTGTTGATAGTATTGGTTTCACTAAGCTAGTGTTGCTGCTCTCCCGTGACACATAATGAAACGTTAATCACATGTGCGCATGTTGGTGAATACAAGTGTGTGTGCCTGCATCTGTGCAGAGCGACCACGTTGCAAGCACTCGTCGTTGACTGGGTGTGCTGCTGGGGCTGAAATGTTTTCGGGCAGATAATGAATATGCATAAACACACTTTTTGTGCATGTCATCATTGGGACTTTGCCACCGACTCAGGCTAAATAAATCCTGCAAGTGACCCCAGGAAAATCAGCAGCTAAGGTCAAGTCACATCACATTTATTTTTAGAGGGCTATGTATAACTCAGCTGTCTGCAAAACAACAACATCTGCAGCTGATTTGACTGGCGGATGACAAAAAGGAAAGCTGTGTGTCGTTAGGATTCCTGGTTAAGTTAACAACATGTTGGACCTAATGGAAAGTATTCTGAAGTTTTCCACTAGCAGTCTTCCTCTAGTGCTGCAAGTAAGTATAAGGAAGACAGTAAATAACTAAGGTACACACACATTGCCTACCAAAGCAGTTTACTTTTACATCTTAAAGTCACAACCTTCAATTGTATGTAACAGATCAACAAAAAGTAGAGTGTAATTGTGAAGAGGAAGGACAATGATGTGCAGTCCTATAGAATGTTTTGCGGTGTACATTTGTATTCAGCCCCTCCCAGCCAATATGTTATGTCCCCGCCCCTTGCTGTAGTCGCAGCTGCAAACCTATTGGGTGAGGAGCAGTTTGCAAGTCTTGCCATAGTTTTTCAAATGGATTTGGATCTGGACTTTCACTGGGCCATTTGAACACTTGAATACATATTGTTTATGGCCTGACCCTGTATTCAATATTTCTTAATCAAATTATATACAACCAATTCCTAATTAGATGACTTCTAAAGGTGGCTGCTAGCTCAGGGTCATTGAGAGAAATGCAGCCTGGTGACGACTGTACCTGTTCATTAAAAGTTCAGTCTTTAGTGGTTGCTAAGCACTTACAATAGAGAAGATGAAACAAATATTTCAAAACCTCAGAATGTTTTCACAGTTTAATGCATGCTGCAGTTTGAAATGTCATCGACATTAACCGACAATTAAGGTTATTGAGAAAATACAACTTGCACAGGGGCAGAAAAGCTTGCCCAATCAATAACAGAAAGGTAATCAAACTGATACTTAAATTAATTTATTACATTACACAGATGTTAGTTTGACTATCTGTTGTCGTAAACAGCAAAATAATTAAAACTTTAAATCAAATCGCTGGTTTACTTTTTTTTTTTTTATGTGTAGAATTAAACATGAATGATGTGCTTTGTCAGGTTCTCTGACTGTCTGTCTTTCTTTTGTTTTGTTTTTTTAATTGTGACATTTAGGTATGACAAACAATGAGATCATCAGCATATGTTCCGGTTTAAATATCCTGGGTTGCTCCATTTCGTATTTGGAGGTGTCTTTAAAAACCATCTTTATTAAAAGAAAGCCTTGTCTTTTATTTAAGTTTTAAAGTTAAAGTGAATCGGTTTAACTTTAACCAATGTGATATTTTCAAAAAGGCAGGTAATTTTTCCCCACTTGTTAGGGTGAACGTATGCTGAACAAAGAACATTTTGTGACAGTAAACAAATCAGCTAGAACCTGGATGTTTTTCGCAGGTTCTTGGTGAGGTCTTCTGGGTAAACCTAAGAGCGCAGTGTGTTCCCCATCACGGGTAATAGAGTGTTGGAATTTCCTGATGGTTTTGAAAATTGATGAAAACGTTCACTGCACGGTTGCTTTGTTTTAATACCATCCATAGTGGCAGTGTGTCTAAATCCTTGCTGCAAGCCTGGGGGAGCACAGCATGCTGAGAGCATATTCATGGCATTGGGCCAATGTACAGGTAACATTTTAAGCAGGGTAGCATACATGATACCCGTGGCCCTAGCTTTGTACTAGAATGATGTGATCTTCTGGACCAACTTCTGGCACCAACAAAATTTTCTAACATAGAGGACATCTTACTAATTAATCGTTTCTTCATTGATAGCTGTAGCAGCTGACTGTAAGCTGAATTCTTAAAATGTATATACAGTAGCAGGATATTCTACTGCCATACAGTACGATCAAAATCAGCTGATGCTTTAATCCCATCAGTAAAGAGTTATATATCTATGGTAGCCTGTCTGGCTGTATGGAGATACCTGGTTTGTAATCGCTCATTCTTAGCAAGCATGTGAAGACAATGGAAAGGAATAACCACTTTTTGACCTTAAGGAACTTCCAACCAAACCTGGTTCAGTTTAGACAACTGAGGTTATACATTATTTTTAGTTGAATTTATTGCTGCCACAGTCTCGTCAAAGGTCTGCCTAAAAAGTCAGACCGACAGCGGGAGCTGATCCAGAACACTGTTGCTGGGGTTCTCACTAAAAGCAGGTAGTGGAGCACCTCATCCCAGTTCTAAAGTCCTTACACTGGCTCCCTGTAAGAAATCTTTATGAAAATTACTGTGGTTTTTTTTCTTTTCATTTTCTTCATTTTCTGTCAAGCACCTATCAAAAAAAGCCCCAGAATAGAGCCCCAGAAAAATCTTTCTATTGAAAAAAAGAGATCTGTTTTTGTTGTAATAACCTTCTTGACTACTCAGGTTTCCTGGTTCAAGTCTAGTCTGCATCCCCATAGTCAGAACTAAACATGGAGAAGCAGCATTCAGAATTTATTCTACTCTAATTCTGTTTCAGTTTATATAGCGTCCATTTACCTCAGAACAACGCTAGCATCTTTGTTGGGCGAGAGGTAAACAACAAAGAACAATGTCGGAGTAAACATGTAACGATCCAGGATGCACTTGGAATATCTAGCTTCAGGCAGCGTCATAGTACCATTGGAGTAAACCAGCCAATCAGCACACAGCTCATTTAATATTCATGTCCTCAAGTGGAAGAGGAAATCTAGTTTTTCCATTGTAGGACTTTATTATGGGTTTGTATTTGCCCATTTATCAGCACTCCTGAGCCATTTACAGCCCCAACAAAAATTGTTGATCCTATATAGAGGCTCAAAGAACAGTTTCCAATTGACAAACATTTTTGTTCTAGAACCCCTTTAACAGCAAGTCTGAGTAAGTGTAGTGTGCATTTCAATTCCATTCAGTTTATTTATATAGCGGTGATTTGCAAAAGATGTCATCTCAAAGCACTTTACAAGAAAAGTGATTTCAATTCAATCATACATACATTCCAATTGTTTAAAGGTTTTGTGGCCACAGTGGCCTTTATTTACAGTGGACAGGTTACAGAAAGGGGAGAGAAGTGGGGGTGTAGAGACACTTGGCAAATGTCCTCGGGCTGGTATCGAACTTGGGACGGCTGCATTGAGGGCTAAGGCCTCTGAACATGGGTCGCCTGTCCTAAACCACTGCGCCACGCAACGCCCCATACATTCCAATCGGTTTAAAAGTTTTCTATGTAAGGAATCCCAGCAGATTGCATCGAATCATTGGCTTTTAGTTGTGCTCAGTTCATGCAGACTCCAACCACAGCAGTCCCTCATACTGAGCAAGCATGTAGCGACAGAGGAGAGGAAAAACTCCCCTTTAAGAACCCTCAAGCAGAACCTGGCTCAGTACGAGCGGCCATCTGCCACGACTGTCTGGGGGTTCGAGAAGACAGAGCAGAAACACAGAAAGAATACAAAGATCTGATGTAAGAGTACTTTCTCTATCAAAGAAAGTAAAAAGTTGATAACAGGACACGGGGGGATGTTCAGTTACTGGCATGTCTCCCGTCCAACAGGGCATTGCAGCTAAGCAGGATACCAGACCAGATGTACCGTCTATGGAGAGAAAAACATTGAGAAAAAAACAAAGTTAAAAGTCAAAATAACAGCAAATAATACAACTGAAGAGTAGTAGAAGAGAAAAGTAACAGAGTGAAGAAAAGTGGTCTGTGGCCAATAGCAGCATAACTACAGAGCTAGCTCGGGATGACCTGAGCAACTGGTGAAATCTGAAACAAACTTCCAGAAAACTGGAAAACTGCTGAAACACCGAGTTCCTTTAAATCAAGGCTAAAAATCTATTTGTTTAGAGCTGCCTTTGATTCATAAAAAGGGGAACAGAAATTAAGTTTAGTCTAGATTGAAGCTTTTTATTCTCTTTATTTTGTCACTTTCATGCGATGTTTCTTTTTCCTTATTTATTGTGTTATGTCCTTATCATGCAAAGCAGAGGTCCCCAAATCCTGGTCCGCACAGAAAAATAAATAACTTACAGTATTTCCGTTTTATTTAATATCTGTTTTATTTTGAAAGATGACCAACATGTCAAGACACATGCCTCGGTCACGTGATACATCACCACTAAAATGAAACCCATAAGCTAGCAAAACAAATCAAAAACAATGGTCTCTGAAAAGTTGAGAAAGGTTAGTGAAGAGACAGAACAGTCTACAACTTCCACGAAAAAGATAACTACATTTAACAGACAATACCAGAAGTGATACTTAAAATATGGATTAATCGCGACAGGCGATATCCATGCACTAAGCCTTTGCTCTGCTTAATATGTGGCAACCGGCTTTCTAATAAGGCAATGAAACCTTTAAAACTGCCCCAGATGGGACCATCTTATTCCAGAGAAACAGGCACTGATACAGTGTTGTGCAGAGTTGTATTTTCATGTACTTTATATTTGTTTTAGTGGTAAATCTTATTTTCAAGGCATGTTTTTTTACTTTCTGATTTTATATGTTCTGTGATTGTTGTAATGTTTTTACTGTAAAACATTTTGTGATTATTTCTAGAAAGGTGCTATATAAATAAAGCTTCACTTACTTACTTACTTAAATTTTACCATAGGCACCAGAGTTAGAGGGGCAGAGGGGATGTTACTCACATTGTTGGTGCATGTTATGGAAACCCTAATAAAGTTAAGAGCACACACTGGATTTATAAATATTATTATATTAAAAAATAACCCAATTTTTTATGTGCGTTGTTCTTTTTTATTTTGTTGCTATTATCCACCGCTCCATCTGAATTTTGTCTGATATTAAACTGGTCCATGGCGGAAAAAAAGGTTGAGGACCACCAATGTAAAGCACTTTGAACTGCCTTGTTGCTGAAATGCGCTATACAAATAAACATAACATTTAACAGCATTGTCTGAAGTTTCTTCTAGACATTTGAAAATCATATTCTGTGTTATTTTAAAGATTTGGATTAAAGATTTTACTTTGAGTCTTTTTGACATTAAAGCCTCTTGTTTACTGTTATATTGCATAACTCCATCCTAATTTGATTTTAGAGAAGGGTGGTGGCAGGGTCATGGTGAGATAAAAGGGATCAGTGTTGAAAAGTGCTACTCGGGGGATCACGTGATGCACGTTACTGAGTAGTCGTATATTTTTTGCCTCCTTGTCGGGTCTAGACAATACTATTATTTGTATTAATATTCTGCCGTGTAAATCAGTGGAACCTCTGTAGGAAGATACATTATGTCTCTGGAGAACTTTTTTACATCAGCTGCATCGGGCAAAAAGAAGAAAAATCGGAAAATCAATGCTAACGTTAGCATGCCTTTAGCTAGGCAAGCTAGCTAGGTTGGCCATGATGATGCCGAGACGGAAGGCATGGAGCAAGGAGACTCAGTGAGTCACATCGAAGAAGCAAACAATCTGAAAGAGGACACTATTGTTGAACGAGTCACAAAGAATATTGAAGAAATGTTGGATAAAAAAGTAGCTGCCATCCTTAAACCCGTAGCTGAGCTCTCGGAAAAGTGGGACAACATGGCACAGAGAATGGTCACTGCTGAACAACGCATTTCTGATCTGGAGGATGCTTCGGCCGGAGGCGCCTCCAGGCTGGATACCGCGGAGAAAAGCCTTAAAAGGGCACTGGAAAGACTTGACAACCTCGAGAATCAAAGCAGACGCCAGAATGTCAAGATTATAGGTTTGCAAGAGGGTACCGAGGGAAGAGATCCGGTGCCGTTTTTCGAGGAGTGGGATTCTTGACGCTGCAAGGAACAAAGGAGAGATTCAGGTGGAAGGGCGAAGAGTATCCTTTTACCAGGACTTCTCTGTGGAAGTTGTCAGGAAGAGGCAGGAATCTGCGAACGCCCGGAAACGGCTGCGAGAAGCCAGCATCAGGTATGCATTTGTGTACCCTGCAGTGATCAAGATCTTTAAACGGAACGGGGCTACTGTAGTTCTTTCTGACATGAAAGAAATAAACGACTTTATTGAGACAATTCCAAAGTGACTTTGTCATAGTTCCAAGGTGTTTGTGTTTTGTTAGTTATTTTCCTTATTTAGTTCTATTGTCATGTTTAGTTATTCTTTGTCTTTACTAGTTATTTCTGCACTTTCTTGTTTCCGTATTTCTCCTTGTTCTTAGATGTTTTTCACCCTTTGCTCCTTTGTCCTCCTTCTTATTAGTATTCCTGTTTAGATAGTGTCCTTATTTATTTCTTCCTTCTGTTCTCCACTGTTTCCTTAAGATTCCTCCCTAGACCTATTATCCTTGCTTTATAGTTTCTTTGGAGTCTTCTGTCTCCCAGCCATTTTACCTCCTGTCCCAATTGATTACTTCCACCTGCTTTCTCCCTCTCACCTGCATCTGCTCTCACTAATTGGTCATTGGTCTTCTCAGTCACTTCCTCATTTCCTCCCCAGTATATATTCACCTCTCCTTCAGTCACTACTCGCTGGTTCGTTGTCATTCCTCCCTTCCTGGTTCCTGCGTTCCCTGTTCTGTCTTCCCGCGTTCCCTGTGATTTTGTACGTTTTGTAATTTATTATTTCATTAAATTTGAGTTCATTTAAATTCTGCATTTGGGTCGTCTTTGAAACCACAACCTGACAGACTTTACATGGCTCCCTCCAAGGAGATGAACAAGAGGATATGACCGACAACGGAATGAACAGTGGTGTACAGTGAGGAAAGCAGTACTAAAGACACTCCTAACAATGACACCTAGGTATTATTGTTCTCAATCACATGTGAGTTTGTTTGTCATCTTTCTTGCTTGTGTTTTTTTTCCTCACTTTCATATGCTGATTATAGATTAATTATATATATATATATATATATATATATATATATATATATATATATATATCTAATATTATTACTATATTTACCATATAGTTAATGGTAAATAGCTTCAACAAATTATTAGAATGTAAGAGTTTATTCACAGCATTCACGGCAGGTTAACAATTCCTCCCCTTTGTCATTTTACCTCTGGTCCCCACCTGCTTTACCCCTAGATTTAGGGTATGACAAGTTTATTATCATCTTATTTTAGTCATTTAATGAGTCGTTTATTCTTTGGGTTCTTTGGGTGACACAGGTTTAAGTAACTGTATACAGGCAGTCCTAAGATGAGTATCAACGTTTGCACATGGAATGTAAAAGGGTCTAACAAACCGGTTAAAAGGAAAGCCATTCTGAACAGTTTAAAAAAGGACAAGACCCAAATAGCGTTTCTACAAGAAACACACCTCACTGATGAGGAACATAAAAAATATTTAAGGGAACGGGTAGGACAGGTTTATTTCTCTTCATATTCAACAAACAAAAGGGGGGTAATAATGTTAATACATAAGAAGCTCCCATTAATGATCTCAGATATGTTTAAGGATAAAGATGGTAGAATAATTTTAATCAAGGGTACCCTCTATGGAGAGACAATTCTACTTGGTAGAATTTATGGCCCAAATATAGCTGATGAGGATATCTTTTCGGTGCTCCTGAATCAAATTGCTGATATGGACTGTCCCAATATACTTATTGGAGGTGACTTTTTAATTGCTCTTTAGATCCTTTTATGGACAGGTATCCGCCCCAAAATAACCAGTCTAAAAATGCTAGGCTAGTCAAAAATATCTTAGAGGAAATAGATATGATAGACGTATAGAGACAAATTAATCCTTTGCAGAAAAGTTTCACATTTCACTCTCTACCCCACTCAACAATGACACGTATTGATTACATATTTATGTCAAGCCATTTGATTTATTTAGTTGCAAAATCTGAGATTGAAACCATCACACTCTCTGATCATGCTCCCATTAGTCTAGTGATGCAACCACCTAAACCTCTGGATCGATCAGTCTCCTGGAGGCTGAACAGACTGCTGCTTTTAAATGAAGATTTTGTTAAAGTACTAGAGGATCAGACAGACTTTTATTTAAAATTGAACGACAACGATGACATGGACCCTAGAATTGTATGGGATGCCTACAAGGCATATTTACTTGGGATAATAATATCATACTTTAGCCGTAAAGAGCGGTTAGCAGAGCAAAGTAAAATTGAAAATAAAGTAAAGGAACTGGAAGAGAAGTACATTGATTCCAAGGCAGATTATGTTCTAAGGGAACTGAAATCAACTAGAGTTGAACTAGAGTCTACACGACCTGATAACAAAGAAAGCGGAAAATTATATTTTATTTGCACAACAGAATTTTTTTGAATTCGGCAATAAATCAAACTCTTGGCAAGAATTGCAAACAACACCTTAAGCTCCTGCTTTATACCAGTAATACAGGATGGAAACGGCTGTCGTTGTACGGATAATAGAAATATAAATGAATGCTTTGAACAATTTTATGAAAAATTGTACCGCTCTGAAATTAATAATGAGGTGCTACGAAACGAATTTTTGAACAGCTTGAACATCCCTCAGTTATCACCAGAGCAAGCAAATTCATTAGAAGGACCTGTATCAATACCAGAAATTGAAAAGGCCATATCATCACTCCAGTCAGGTAAAAGTCCTGGTGCTGATGGATACCCGTTCAAATTTTTTAAGATGTTAAAAAGCAAAATCAGTGCATTACTACAAAGAGTTTTCAATATGTATTTTGAACAGTCTAAACTACCAGATACCATGTACATAGCAAATATAATTGTCGTCCAAAAAAAAGACAAGGACCCAGAACAGTGCTCTTCATACCGATCAATTAGCTTACTCGGTGTGGATATGAAGATCCTATCCAAGATATTGGCCACAAGACTGGAAAAGGTAGTGGCTGACATTGCTTCATAAAGGAGAGGTGGTCCTCAAACAATACAAGACGTCTCATTAATATTATTCAGCATCTTAATGATACTCAAACACCAGGTACTATTGTTTCAATGGACGCCGAAAAGGCCTTTGACCGGGTCAAACTGGAGTATTTGTTCGAAGTGCTTAAAAGATTTGGATTTAGAGGAAAATTTATAAGGTGGATTCAACTTCTTTATAAAAAACCTATGGCATCTGTATTGACAAATAGCCTCCTCTCTGCACCTTTTAAACTGGAAAGGGGTACAGCGCAGGGAAGTCCTCATTTTCCCCTGCTGTTCTTCTTCACTATAGACCCGCTCGCAATAGCAATTAGGCAAATCGCAGATATCAAAGGCGTATCGATAGGCACCAAAATGTATCTTATTGTACGCTGATGACATCCTTTTAACCTTAACAGATCCTGTAAAATCTATTCCGGCTCTAACTGACTGCATTAACAGATTTGGGCAGATATCTGGATACAAGGTGAATTACGGAAAGTAAGAGATGATGCCGTTAACTGTCTGTGACCAGGGAGAACCAGCGTTTGTTAAACCATTTCGTTGGGCTCCTACAGGATTAAAATACCTTGGATTACGTATAACACCCAAATCTTGTCAACTATATTCTGAAAGCATAATTCTTGTTATTAACCATATTAAAGTCAAATTAGCTAGCTGGAAGGATCTCCCTATATCCTTCTTGGGAAGGGTCAACCTTATTAAAATGATAATTCTCCCTAAATTAATTTATCCAGTGTCCAAGATATTAATTTTTCTTAACCCCAAGGATTTAGCTGAGATTAATAAAGCCATATCAAACTTTATTTGGGCAGGCAGGAAACCTAAAATAAAATGGACATCTTACAACTTCCAAAAAATTTGGGTGGCTGGGCCTTACCTAAGGTTGAGAATTATGTATTGTCTATACATGCAAGAACCATCTCTTTGTGGGCTACGCAGAAGTATGAATTGCCATGGCTTGAGATTGAGGACCATCTTTGTAGACCTTATCGCCCAACAAACCTGCTAAATAAACAACATCGGGAGCTGCCACTTACTGTCAAAAACAACTTTCTGATTACCAATACCATTAGGGCATGGGGCATTCTGGGGAAAATGTTTGGACGAGACAGGAATTTTACTTCTTTGAAAACACTGGTAGACAACCTGGACTTGAAAACAGGGGGTGCTGGCCCCAATCTAAAGTCATGGCAAGTAACTGGGATGGAGAGGAGACATGATTTATGGGACAATGGGAAGTTCAAGTCATTTGAGGATTTAAGAAAACAATATAACATAATCGCCAGAGACTTTTATAAATATCTGCAGCTAAGGCATTATGTTAAAACAAACATGGAATCACTAGAGTTTCCAGGGGATTGCTACATACTTGGAAAAAACTATTTTGAGCTGCCACAAACATGGTCGATTTATGTCCAGATTCTACTCTGTACTGCAAGCTTTAAAGGAAGATAGATTGGTGAACCTCCGTTTAACATGGAACACAATGCTTAAAACTACAATAGATTTGGAATCGTGGGATGATATTTTGTTGCTGCCTTCTAGGATATCAGTCTGAAATCGATATAAAGAAATGCAGAATAATATTCTACACAATGTAAATATACCTCCCTACATATAAATTAAGTATTCCCCGGGAATTTCTCCAAATTGCCCCAAATGTAAATCAGCCACAGGGACCAGATTTCATTGTTTATGGGAGTGTAAAATCATTAAAGCTTTCTGGCAGGTAGTATGCAGGGATATTAGCTCTATTATAGGACCGACTCTAGTCCCCAGCCCAATTCTGTGCCTCCTTGGGCTTATACCCGGGGTCCTTAACACCCACAAAGAGATCATACAATTCCTCTTGATGCTGGCTAAAAAGTCCATTATGGTTAAGTGGGTTGGTGGTGACGCCCCCTCTTCTCAGATATGGAAAAATTTGATCTCTGAGGTTCTAGTTCTAGAAAGATTGAGATACTACCTCAATGGGAAATCCCAGGCTTTTCACAAATGGGAGGAACTTCTGGATGGACTTAAAATTACAAGACCAGCATCGCGAACTGTGTGAATGTACAACTTCATGTATATTAACACTGTACTTATTTTTGGAAAATACTATACTGTGTCTACATGCTTATCTATTATCTGTTTCTTTCCTTTTTTTCAATTGCTGGCTCTGTTTGTTAAAATAATAAAATGTTCAATAAACATAATAAAAAAAAATAAAAGTGCTACTCATGTGTAAAGTATGGCGACGGTCAGGGAGATCATCCAGCGGTATATGACAATTAGCATAGAGATTTATTATTTATGGAGAACATACCGGTGGCTTACTTACCTTCACTTGCCCTCTAAATCAAGTAGTCCAAGTCTAATGTGTTGTTCTCAGGAAATGTTTGATCTAAACATCCAAACATCATGCTTGGAGCCCTGAAATGTTAAAATGCTACTCTGGTGTTTTCATATTTGCAACCAAACCCCAACTTTTTGAAAATGATGATGTCACCGCTCCACCTTTAATCAAATCCTCAACTCCAAATACATGGCATAGTGCATTCCTGATGTCATTTTCTGTCTTTGGTGTATCTCTGTGGCACCGTTGCAACACCACATCCAGGTCTGGCTAGGTTACTATAGGTTTTTCATATAGATGAAGAAATTATGGGTTGTTCGCTTGGAACTAATTAGAAATGACAAATATAAATATTGTTTTGAAAATAGCCCTTATCCTCTGTGAAAGTTCCCATAAAAATTAGCTCTTTTATGGATACTCTGAAAAATGTCTTTATCCTTTTCCTCAAACAAACTGTAGAATTCTTTTACAATGTTTGGTAAAACCCCATTCATCTACATGACTTAGTTTAAACATACATCCACCCTGATTAAATGGCTTTTTTTTAAACTTCTGGTGCTATTCTTCCTTGAAGGTCACATTTTTAGAGATGTGATGCCCATGGAACAATGCGCCAGTACTCTAGAGTCTGCTGAATCCTCCTGAAGGTCTTGTGCAGTCAGATGAGCGCTTTCATTTGCCTTTTTTTTATAGCACTTCTTTTTCTTAGTCTTCCTTGGCCTCCACAGTTACTGTAATTGCTGTTCCGTAATTACACTGAGAAAAGAGCTGCTTTCTAATGACCTTGCTCTCCTCTGTGGGCATGCGTTATTTAAAGTTTTATATTACTGTATTGTATTATGTTCTTTTTTAATTTGACACTTGAGAGCATTTCCGTAAGAAATTACTAAATAGAGTGTTGCTGTGTTGCTGTTAGGATAATGTTTCATTGTCAGTTATTGGGAAACTTCTACTTGGGGACAAATCACTATGGATGGAATTAGACCAATAACCTAAAAAAAAACTTCAGAATTAAATTATTAATATACTGCAATTTAAGTATTTATAAAACCTCAAAAAAAGAACATTGGCTCTTAAAACGCTTAAAACGCTTAAAACGCTTAAAACGCTGTGGTTAAAATGTAAGCTTTATGTGATGTATAAAATGAGACTACAATTTTACATTTCAAAACCTTTTCCTCATGTTATGAGGGCTGGGCGATATGGCCTCAAATCTATATTGCGATATAATCTGAGGCATGTGGAAACAAAAATACAAAACCTTTCAAGTATTTTTAAGGTGTGTTACAAATCTTTGTCCAAACATTGCACCACAAAAATTCTCATTCCATAAATAAACATGAAGATGTTTTAAATAAAATACAAGGTAAATGTTGTGAAAACACACAATTTAAATTGTTTGGACCGAAGTGCAACTGTAAAAACAAAAATAAAATGTCTTCCTGCTTTCCTGACTACTTATTTATTAATTTAAAGCTGAACATATTTGAATTAAGAATGCTTTAACAGGTTTCATTTCCGTTAAATAGAAAACAACAAATTTTAAACTTACAATATCTAGTGTAAATACGACCACAGAAGATCAGTACTGATCCTGATTGCTTACCTGGTATAAAGTAAGCGCAGCTTGATTATATCGGCGCAATCATGGTAGGCCGGTTTAGTCAAAACCTCTACCATCGGGTAAATTTATATCAGTTCTACTTTATACCATTTATATTGCCCACTACTAAAATATCGCTTAAAATCTAACTGAAAAAGCCATTAACCTGCTAATAAAAGGGGCAATAACTTGGTTGCAAAAGAGGGTGGACGTTTAGAAATAATAATTTCTTGACGAATCTTTTTTCATTTGTTTGTTCATTCAATTAAGATCAAATTTGTAAAAAGTTTCAGTCAGGAGAAGGGTGCAAAAAAGTCCACAAAAACAAATAAAAGGCTGGCTGTAGCTTCTGTAAGATATTATGGGAAACTGTATTGTATGTTTAATAGCAGAACGCATACTCATGTTACATTCCATAGGAGAGTAAAAGAATGTTTGCATAGAGGGGGAGATCGGGGGAGCAGAGGTTAGAGGAAGAATCAGGAACAAACCCGATTGCAGGTGGAGCCATAAGGGGCTACAAAGCAGCAAGATGGGAGGAAGTGTCGGCTTTTTCTGGTACTTGCCCAGGGGAGAAATAACAAGCCAACGGCTGTTCCTATCTGGGCTTGATCTTTTGTTAAATTCACAAACAAAGTATTTGCCTCTCTAGTTTTTGAATACTTCCACCAGACCAGATAAAAGAATTGGGTAGTCAGAGTTAAATCAGGAAGCCCATGTCTTCTGGTGTTTTTGTCAAGTAAATAATTTCTAGACATATTATACCAAACACATTTGCTTGTGTTTTAGCTGAATTGTACTGGCTAAATATCACTTCATTGTCTAAACAGAAAAAAGTTTTACAACAGTTTTGTATTGTTTTATTTTTTTTACCTGACAAGCACCCGTAAACTTTTGAGCCCGTTATTATGTAAAATTCTCACAAGAGAAAGTCCATAACTTCAGTTTAAGGCCAATTTAATTTAGAACAGTAATTTAATCCAGTCTTGCTAAATTAATTTCAGTGCAATTTAATCGCGACCAGTACAACACAATTAAGTATAGCACAGATGATACATAACTGTCTGTGCCTTTGTGTCAGAGAAGGAAGAAACAAACAAGATAATTTAAAAATGAAATACCTCTCTCTCTCTCATACACACACACACACACTTTTACTTCCCACAGGGATACCAACAAGCAGATGAAGGATCCCGGATCAAACATCATGCAGCAGAAAGATGATCTTCATGTGCAAACACAAGGAAAGACCTGGAAAAATGTCAAAGAGAGATTTACACCTTCCTCTGGAACAGGGCACTGCACAGTGACTCAGTGGAAACAGGATTTACTCATCACATGTACTAAATGTGGTTTGGAATGAATTGAAGTCTAAGTTAAATTACATTTATGAAGAATAACGTCAGAGACCCCAGTCATGGGCAGTGATAAACCTTCTATCCCAGCGTTAGGAGGCCGGAATACCTCCCATTTGTTATGACGAGTTACCTAATTTCCAAGCTGATTTGTTATATGTTACATTTTCATGAGAATGTAACCGTTGCTGATCTCGAAATGATCTGTGCTTGTCCAAATATGTTAAAAAACACACAGACTCCCATTGGGTTTATAATTTTTTTCATGACAGTGTACCAGTAACATTATTTACGTATTTATTGTTACCTATTTAAATACAGTGTCTGGTACCCTTTAACCATTTCACTGTTTGTCAGTTGACATTCACCAGTTACAGTTGTTGTGCAGCAATTGGTGGGCTTGGCTATGAATAACTATTCATAACCATTAAGGACAATTATTAATAAAGTTAGTGATTTGTAACAAGAACCACCTGATTATTAGCAATGAATAGCTCTCATGTCTCTGTCAGTTATTGTCTATGAATTCCTGTCAGGTAAGTTGTGGTATTATAGAACCATAGATGGAGGAGAAAACTCACACACTAGTGTTCTGAAACAGCAAGCATTAGACACATAGACCGGTATAGAATAAAGACTAACAACATCTTACCAAAACAAGACTACATTAACAAATTACCTCTACTTACATAAAATACTGTCAATCAATCAACTCTAGCTAGGACAGTAAAATTCAAATAAACAACTAAGTAAAAAGAAAATGATTAGTAAGAAAACTAGTCAAACAAAAAAAAAGTCATCATTGATTACATTTTGGACAATTGACCTTGACCAATTGACCAATTGACAAATTGCTTGGAGTTGGAGATTACCAAGATGGCACAAAACATGTATGGACTAACAAGATGGTGGATGGACAGAAGGCGTGGTGATGTCACCTCCAGTAGTAGCAGCTGAGTAAGCAACAAAGTTAGTGACTGCAGCGCTAGCTAGCAGGACCTGTAGTTCCATTAAGCACCACTAATACAAATATTCGGCCACTTAAACACGTAGCCAAGTTTTTTTTTTTAAACCAAATATACTGGATGAGTTTAATTAAAAAAAATAAAATCTACTCCTACCTGCATAAGTGTGTTGTTAAGTACATTCATAGGCATGACAAACCTGTAAGGGGCGGTTGTTCCCCAAATCCTGTCCACTCAGAATAACTTTCTAACTTCTATATAGAGCAGTAATTGAGCTTGTAAAAACAAGACAGCAATAAGCGCTTGGACAATTGATAATGCCAACACAGCACTGAGGGCATCCATGCTGTTTCTGAGTGGAAACACAGGTAGCATATGTGATGTTGGAGCATTTTTGTTGCTGGGAGAGACGACCTAAACCCCTGGTTATCTATGTCCATTAGCAAACGCTTAAAGCGTAAAATTTGCAAATCTTTCCTTTGGTCGGACGTTTCTTGAAAGAATAGTCTTTGATGTCATAGGTCTGCGTTTTTTGTGTGAATCGTAGAAAAGTATCTGTGGTTTGTGAATTACCCACCTACGTTGACAAGGCCTTAATGTGTGTACAAGACAGAGCAAGCTGTGTAGTCAACAAACCGAGCGAATGGTTTTTCTGCTCTTAACAGTAGAAGAGCTTTAGAGTTAGAAGCCAGGACAAAAAAACTAAAAACTACCATCTGGGCAATGTCTAACCAAAAACCAAACCAAAACCAGCGGCTCGTCATCCAGTATGATCAGTCCACCTGTCTTAATTATGATCTTTTTGACCTTTTCGCTGTGCTTAGGCAATTTCTCATAGTTTTTTTTTATGTATCCTTTGGTGTCGGCTGGCTCAGTGTTCTTTTCAGAACGCAGCTCAGTCTTTTCCTCCAAGTGAAATGGCCAATCTGCACACATTACATGTGGCCGCTGCGCTGCCTTTGCTGTTCAGCTTAAAATACGTCCAAACTGCTGACGTTTTCGCTCTAGTGAGGCGACACGTTTGCCCTGCATTAGCACTTCTAGCTATCAGCTCACTATTTTGTTGTCTCAATTCCCCGCCTACCGTAAATTGTGTGACGTTATGGTGTTGTTGTCGTCCATGCTACAGTGAATATTGATGTAGTGGAACTTGTTGAATTTAAAATAAACCACTGTCAATCCATTTCACAATCTGTGTCTCAGGATGAATTTAAAACGCCCTGCTTGTTTTATGAGGTTCTATCATTTCCACCCGATTCCGATCATTTAAAAAGCACGTGATCAGATCGGGACCTCCCTAGTTTTATCTTAATTTATTTATTATCACTGCCCAGAAACAACCTCTTGCTGTGACTGTTCTGATGAATAGTAGAGTGCTTTGGGTTCAGCATGTCCGATTGTCCAGTGAGCTGTGTTGGCTGCCTTGTGTCTACACTTGGCGAACGTGTTGCTCAGGGCCATTACGCTCCGTCAGCGCATGAAGCTGCAGTTTTAATGCCGTCTTCTTCAGGCATCGAAGGTAAAACGCTTTGTTGACACAATCACAGACTCATTCTCTCCTTGTCGAGTCTAAGATGAGATTCTTTCTCCATAAACTCGGACATCCGGGTTCAGATGGCTAGACTTTTACTGTCGACCGGGTACAGTCACCTGATACCCAAACAGTTGACAGTACTTTACTTTTGGTACTTCTTTGAAAGTGCAGAAAATAAAAGAACGCTGCTATGTGTTGGCTCCAACCCAATGTTTTCTTACTGGTAACCTATGTGGCCGACCAACACAAAGTCGCCTATAACTGTATGTGTTAGGAAATTCTCTTTTAGATTCTAAACAGAAAACTCCAAAAAATTGGTGTACGATTTGATTTCATTGATCTGATATCCTGAAACAACATTTAGATGTTTGGTGATGTCATCTAATTTGAAAATAGGGTCAAACTGTGTTTAATTTAAGTTCAGTACAAATCAAGCTGTTCTTTGAAGGCCTCGGAGGTTTGTTAGAGATAATTGGTGAACAAACAGCCGAGGAACACAGCCGAGAGATCACAATAAATGTCTGGTGAAGTTTATAGGCGGGGTATATTACTTTTAAAGAAAAGTTCCAAGCCTGAATATCTCACAGAGCGTTGTTCCCCCTACAGGCCGAGCAAAGAGAGCATTATTGTAAAAAGCAGCTGAAGAGATCGACAGCTCTGGTAGAAGAACCTGTGTAAAGGACAAGCATTATTCATATTTTCACCGTAGAAAAATTTTATTAAATTTTGCCTAAAAAAACATTAAGCTGTTCCTTTAAATACCTCGCAGCATGTTATGAACTGTAAAAGTCCCACATAAACTGCTTACGTACCGATTTATGTAAATACCAAAGAAGGTTACTAATGAAGACAAAATGAGCTGAACAAATTAGCATAAATAAGCAAGGAACAAACAGAGTATAGCATTTGAAATATGATAACTGGAGTTTCAGATAATAACTCTTTCAGATTAAAAGAATTATTCGCTTGATTGTTATGTACAGAAACATCAATAATCCTCCAGATATCTTGCTTCCAAGTCTCGTCTCTTTCACCACTGAGAAGCTGTAGAAAATCCAATCACGCTTCCTTCATAAGCAAAGTAAACAAAAGACACAAAGAACTGAAGTACCCCCCCCCCCGCTTGCATCCTGTTGACAGCAGAGGTGGGGGTGTAAATACAGAAGGGCACCCGCAACCTGCTCCTGCCTCTAATAAATACCATTGTTTGTCTCGTTTTAATACAATTAAGAGATGTTTTGATCTTACTTTCATCTGCCGTCAGTAATGAGGTGCGAACTTCTGATACTCCTCTCTATTTCTGAACTCAAGAGACCACCTATCTTGACGGGGGAGAGAGAGAGAGGAAAAAAAAGAGACACATCACACCATGCAGGGAAAGATGGGGAAGGGAGGGCGGGGTGGAGGAGTGACGGCAAGAGAGAAAATACACACATAACAAAGAGACGAGAGGCCACCTCAACGGGGGATAAAAACTCGGTTCTATATTGAACAAGACAGCTCCGCCGTCTCTCCTCCTGTACTGCTCTGATGTACACTGTGTTTTTATTAATGCACAAAAAACACGCCGCGCTTTCTATGTCAGAGTAGCATATTAAATATGCACTGAAGGAAGTCATGTGAACATGGAGGTGGTGATGTTTGTGGTTAGTTTTATTGTCAGGCATAATGCTGCAGCAAAAGCCTTCTCTAGAACAGAAACACCAGGATTTTTGTGTTTGCACTGTTGCGGGAAGGATGAGTTTCCAGTCCTTTCCAGGTGCCTGGCGCCAGCCTATGGGAGCACGGTGGCGTTGCATTGAAATTTAAATATGTTATTCCTGCATGGAGCATGGCGTAAAATGATATGCATATTCTAAAAAAAAAAAATGTCATAATGTGGTGTAAAAAGAGGCAACATGACTCGCCACGCTTGGTATTGATACAGTTTTCATGAGTTGTGGCAGTACCAGGACCTAGCCATATATGTTATTAAAACCGGACACTATGTTGAGGGGAGGCTCAAACCTGGCATACTTATCTACTTAAAGAGAAGGTACATGAAAAAAATAAATAAATAAAAATGTGGCATTGATTAAAAAAAGAGAAGAATTTGCATCAGATTTCAGAAGCTCTATGTTGAAATCTTTAAAAAAAAAGAAAAAAAGGCTTCATCATGTTTTCTGACTGAGGGGCATTATTGCTTCTATTGTGATAATTTGGCAGAGGAACATGAAAGATTATTGAAATGAAGATTTGGATACTATCCAAACGTTCCTGCCTTGTAATCCCATAGGTCTATGGTTAGTCGTTGGAAGCAGGAAATTTTGACGTCTTTCAAATTCCTCCCTCATGTCCCTCACCCTGCAGCCTGATTGCGTCCTCTTTCTTTTCTTATTCTTTTGACGCCACACTCCAGAACTAGTTCTGGTTTAACTCTTTTATGGGTTGTTTTTCTTTTTTCAAAAAAGAAAATAATCAAACAGTAAAAAAAAGCATGTATAAAAAATTACTTGTTCATATCCTTGGAATAAAAAAACCCCAACCAAAAACAATGATGTCATACATTAAAAGTCAAATTCAGATAATGCAAAATCTATGTTTTGACCATTGTAAGGATTTTGAAATGAAATGCACCTTTCAAAAGTATAAAGTTGGTTTAATTACTACCACTGACATCAGTTTATTTTGTTGTAATATTATGTTAGAGATCAACACAAAGCAGCCCTGACCCAACATAAATCCTAACCTCTAACCCCAATCTCGTAGGATTGTGAGTTGGAGGAAAAACAACACTGTGTTGAATTAAAGATAATTCTGGTGTTAACATGCATTAATTTGCATTTATTCTGATATCTCCAGTGCATGCAGTTTTCTTCAGAAGTTACTGACTTGGTACATATAGTCCTCCTGGGTGGGATTTAGTCTCAGTATAAATCCAGCTGCTCTGTAAAGGCCTCACAGGTTTGCTGGAGAACATTATTAGAACAGACAGCCTCATGAAGACCAAGGACACTGCAGACAGGTCAGGGAGAAAGTTGTTAAACGATTCAAAGCTTAGTTTGGTTTTAAAATAATATCTGAAGCTGTTGGAAATTTCACAGGTCATGTTAGGAGAGATATCAAGCAATGATTCTCTTTAAAAGGGAAGCTGGTCAAAATTGATGGGAAGAATTAAATTGAATGGTTGAAATTTTTTCATTTTCATGTGATAGAATGACTCAGTCAAAATCCAAACATCAATCTCATTAAGAATCTGAGGTGAGATTTGAAAATTGTGCTCCATCCAATTCAATTGAGGTTGAGTCATTTTTCAGAGAAGAATTGGGCTACAGGCTGCACAGTGGCACAGTTGGTAGCACTGTTGCCTTGCAGCAGGAAGGTCCCTGGTTTGAATCCCGGCCCAGGGTCTTTCTGCATGGAGTTTGCATGTATACCTGTGCAGGGGACTCCGGCAGGGACTCCGGCTTCCTCCCACAGTCCTGAAACATGAATTGGTCTCTCTAAATTCCCTTTAGGTATGAGTGTGTGGGTGCATGCGTGTTTGTCCTGTATGTGTCTGTGTTGCCCTGTGATGGACTGGTGAGCTGCTCTAGTGTACCCTCGCCTCTTGCCCCCTGACTGCACCAGCCCCCCCCCGCAACCCTCCATAGGATGGACGGGTACAGATAATGGATGGATGGATGGAATTGGGCTTGCATTTTCCGCCTCTAGATGTGGAAAGCCATCCCAAAAAGCTTGCAGCTGTAATTGTAGTAAAAAGTAGCTAGAACTGGTAAGGTGGAACATGATTTTTTATTTAGGGGCATCAGAATAAAAAGAGACTGTATACAAATATATGACCATATCATTTTTCTGCCATTTCACATTAATTCTCCATTTCATGTTGGTCTATCAGAAAGTACAAATAACATAGAGCCAACGTAGCTTGTCGTTAAGATTTGACAAAATTAGAAAATGTACAGGGGTTTAAATTAGTGTTGTCAAGAGATTAAAAAAACTTTGAGATTAATTAATTATGATCTGTAACTAATTAATCAAATTAATCTTTTATTTCACCTAATAATTGTTGAGAAAAGCCCTCATCTTGAGGTATTTTAAATTCATTACATTATTGTGGCAGAACAAATATATAACTTAAAAAAAAGTGGCTTCATGAAGTCCTTTACTGCTTTTAACAGACTTGAACAGATGCAGTCCCAGCCATTTACATTTCTCTGTTTTTGAGACTGTTCCCGGTGCTGACTGCAACTTCGGCTTCAAGCATGCGTGATCCGTTAGCTTTCTGGACTCAATGGGGTAAATTTCTGCTCTGAGTGAGTGCAGCTGGACCTGGAGGGGTGGGCGGAGCTGCTGCGCATGGACTTGCTGACTGCTGTGAGCGCTCTGAGACGGAGAGCAGTCCTCGGCACCACCGCTGCTCCGTGAGAGTAACAAGGATACGTGCTTCACCCACAAGTGTGATTAACCCTCAACTTAGGCAAAAGAAGGCCAAAGAAGAAAAACTGATTTTATTTAAAGGCAATTGGCATGTAGAGATGGTCAAATTAAAGATTAAAAATTAGATTAACTCGATTAAAAAACAGTGCGTTAAACATGGCTGTAATTAATTAACACGATAATTTCACACCCCTAGTTTAAAGGAGCTGTATGTAAGAAATGTATTTCAATTAATCATAAAATGGCCCTGATATGTCACTAGACATTAAGAAATCATGTTCATTTCAAATACTAATATCACTGACAACAGTAGTACGGCCAGGATATTGTCATTTAAAAAGTGAAGTTGCAGCCCTCAACGGATGTTGATGTTGTGATCTTGTGTTTTGGCCTGAAGCTCCACCCTCCGCCTATCTACAGCACCAATCATAAAGTCAGTAGTGTTTCGGCATTGGGGTTGCCAGCTCTGCTCTAGTTTCTACAGCTGCAGCTACAAAAGTTTTTGGGATAAAAAATGTCTAACGTCACTACACCTAAAAGACCTCGTTATCATTAAGAAATACGTCGTGACAAAGTCCAAAATAAAACAAGGTTTTTTATAGGAGATGCCTTTGCAAGATGGAGAAGGCTGAAAACAGAATAATTTGAAGACAGACGCCAACGTTGCTAATTTTCTCCTGGACAGATAAGTTTCATCTATGTTTGGCTAACTTGTACTACATGTAAATGGACATTTCAAATATTCATGAGAGTCGAACAAAGTTATGCATGTTTGTGCAAAGTAATGTTACGTTAGCGCATGTGGAGGAGGAGGGTCATGGAATTGAAAAGGTAAGGTATTGTTTGGGAAATAAAAACGGCAAGTCATCATTGCTAACATTAGCAATGCATTATCAGAGCCCGTTTCTCTTTCATTATAATTAACAGAAAAAAAACTTACTGTGTAGGACTCCTCACTTGCCATTGGAAGCTCCTTGTAGCAGCCTATGTTCCTACAGCCTATCTGGCAACCTCAAGTCAGGGGGGAGGGGGAGGGGATACATCGCTCTACAGTAATTTGAAAGTGATTGGAGTACCAGTTTTGGCCACAATCTTACATACGGCACCTTTAAATACCTTTGCAGCTGTATGTAAACTTTTAGTTACGATTAGTTACCATAACTATGCAGATGGTACTCGGCTCTACATTACAATATTACAATGTCACAAGGTGACTTTGAACCCATCCTAACCCTATGTGAATGCATTAAGCAGATCAATGGATGGATGTGCCATAATTTTCTCCAGCTGAATAGAAAGGAAACTTAGCACCATAACCATGTGGATGTGTGGATGAATGAATGAATGTAGTGGAAAGCGCTTTGGAGTCCTTTAACTTGAAAAAGCACTATAAAAAATGCAGGCCATTTACCATTAATGCTTATGCTTAGGGAATTTCATTCAGCCTTCTAGCGGTGAAGTTATTGTTTTATGAACAATGTGGTTAAGGGGAATAACATCATGCAACAGTTAGGGTCAAATTTAGAGGATGAAAACAACAAGTTGTGAATACAGCAATGATTTTTAAAATGGAATTATTGATCTGGTAGATTTTCATTCATATTAAACCAAGGTTTTAATTAGATTTACGTCTGGATTTTGCTGCAACTAACCCAGTATGTAGTTGTGGTAAAAATCTGAGAGATTCTGATGTGTTATTCATGCAAAAATTAAATAATAAATTACAAGTAGACTTAAAAGGCAACATACTAATTCTTTGTTAGGCTTCTCTTTGTTCTCAAAAACACAATGCAGAAAACCTCGTTTGAGGCCGTGCTCCCTGTTGATATGCTAGCATCAAATCTTTGCAGTAGATTTCTTAGCTATGGATTCACGCTGGGAACCTTCAGTTCTAACACACCACAGGGGTGTTCTGCTGGATTTAGATCTGGTGTCTGGGGAAGCCAGGGACGTGGAATCTAAAAAGCAGTTTTGTTCCGACTGTAGCATTGTGACAGGGCGCATCATCCAGCTGAAATCAGACATTTGAACAAGGTGAAATGGGAGCACTGTGGCGATGCACATGATCAGCAACGGTAATGAGACAGGTGGTGACATTCAAACTATACCTGCTTGATATTTAAAGGGCCAAAGGGTGCCAAGAAGAGACAGCCTCCCACAAAAATTACAAAAGCACCAGCAGCCTGAAGTGTTCACAGGAAGCAGGTTGGATCTGTGGATACTGCTGCTGGATTCTAATGTGTGGTGGAATTGCTACCTCAAGCTCTTGGCATGTTTTGAATTTTAAGCTTTGAATAAAATTGGCTGCAAGGACTGCAGGACAACTTCAGTCAAAAAAAAAATAAAAAAATGGAAGAAGCAGCAAAAGGGATATAATGCAGTTTGTAGCTGAATTTTGCCACGTTTACAATATGTATTACATCATATCAAGCACATCGTGCAAATCCAGTTAAATGAAGGCATGCATGAAGAAGATGTAATAATCATTTTGATTTGATGTTATATTCAGCCAATTAAAATCCAGCTCCACATCAGTAATAAAAGTATTCCCAATAACCTTCTAACTCAAACAAGTCACTGTTACCACTGAGAGCAAATCTACAACGATCACATCTTAACCTGATGGGAACTGCATTTTCCATTTAATTTTCAGTTGGAGTAAATAGCAGGTTAGTGTGACTAGGAGAGAAAAACTCATCCATTATAAGGAGACACACGCGAAACTAAATAAAAAAATCAAAATAAGTGATTTTGTTTGTTTAAAATCTGCAATTTTTTTCATCTTTTTGATATTGCAGTAGTATTTGACCATCCGCTCTTTCTTGTATATGATATCCATATGAAATTATCACTGTTGCCTGTACTTGAAATATTTTTTATTCTGGAAGATTGCAATGTTGTTTTTGGGGGAAGCTGTTGTTTCTTAGCTACACATCTTTCAGAAGCCTAAATAAACAACAAATGACCTAATAAACCACCTGAAATACAAAAGGTTAGGACAATTTAAATTTAAAAGTAAAAAAACCCAGAAGTAAATAATTTGAAAAACTACCAATGTTGCTTTTCTTACTTACTTTATATCAGGTAATTCATTTTACCATTTCTTTCATTTCTGTCTCTAAAATTACTACTACAGATACTTAGTCAAAATCTATTCTGAAAATAAATAGACTCCTATCATATTTCATATTTGACAAACACATATTACATAGTGTAAATTTAAAACATGCTTTAAATGTAAACTAAAATGAATCAGTGCAGATCTTTTTAAATGTTTTCGAACTTTGTGGTCTTACATTTGGGACGATTTTATTAGCATACAGTCTTACATTGCGTAGGTGGGAGGACCTATTGACAGGTCAACTATTAGCTGTTCTACAACTTGGGACTTTATGGAGGCGTGGGAAGAAAAAGGCCATTGTCCAAATAAAAGTATAAGAAGCCATGTATGAGACACAGCAAGCATGTGGAACGGCCCATTCTTAATCAAGATTAAGGAAGATGGCCAGGTTTGATTGGATAATTGATGGAGCTAAACAGACAGCAGTAGGTGTGTTAGAATGGCCTAGTCAAAGTCGAGATCTAAAGCCTACTGAGGAAAGTTACAATGACTTGGTAATTGCTGTTCAGATACTCTTCTGATTGAGCTTGAGTTATTTTGCAAAGAGGAATAGGTAAAGAAATTAAGTCTTTTTATTTGCAAAGCTTGCAATATTTCAAAAGACTTGCAACTCCAATTGCAGCAAAAGGTGATTCTGCAAACTGTTGAAACTGCAAACCAAATGTTTCAGATTTTTATTTGTGAAAATTTGTGAAAATTGTGTATGATTTTTC
Organism: Valencia hispanica; assembly: GCA_963556495.2. Taxonomy (NCBI): domain Eukaryota; kingdom Metazoa; phylum Chordata; class Actinopteri; order Cyprinodontiformes; family Valenciidae; genus Valencia; species Valencia hispanica. The sequence goes on from OY747701.1 coordinate 12,148,134, forward strand.
TTTCACTTCACTCCCCCCCCCCCCCCGTCAAACGAGTTAGAAGTATAGCGGTTTCATATGCAAAGGGAAAAAGCAACAAAAAGCACCGTTCCGAAAGCAGCAAACAGAACAAATATGAAGGTATAAGTCATGCTAAATGGTTGTTGGTGCCAAGTTTCAGAAGGGCATCGAAACGTTTAGATTTTTTCATGTGCCTCATGAAACAAAATGTTTGAAAGGAGAACACAATTCTTTGGTCTTTTTTTAATACATGTTTTCTAAGGCAGAAAGCAAATTGAGTAGATAAATAACTATTCATTGGTGTGGCTTTTGTGGCTGATGGATACTGGAGTTGAAGAATAAGGGTTTGGTTTAGTGTTGCTCAAGTTGCCTGTTTTTCCCTGAAAACTAATCCAGCCAACCAATACTGATTTGCTTCTCGATTGTGGGAAGGCTCAATCAAGGCATTTGGGGTGACTTGTTTTCTCCATCTCTTTGGTGTAATTGTTCCACATTGTTCTTTTAACAAGCAGAAAATACAGTAAATCAAAGGACAGAGCGATAAATCAGCACCTTGTTAAAATTCATGATGCCTATCCATCATTGTTAAGCGCCCTATAAAATTTGCACAAAACCTCAGATGGGCTTCTGCCTATTAAAGCAGTCAGAGCACGGAGGGATGTGTGTGTAAATGTTTTCATTACTGTTTTCAGGAGGCAAGAAACAGGTGACTGCTTCTTACCCAACTGGCCTCTTTGGAATCTTGCCACAGCAAAAATAAAAAACCAACAAAAAAACCAGTTTGGATTATTTCATTGAAACTAATTCCAGACCAAATGGTTTGTGTTTGTTTATCTTCCTTTCACTTTCCAACAAGAACGGTTGTTTGCTAGCTTGCTTGTGTTACGGGCTACATTGGTTTTTGTGTGAAACCTCAATGACCTGTACGTGCAACCACCATTCTCTGCCAATGAAATGAAGAGCTCATCTCCTCCATAACTAAACCCTAAAGCTACTTTAGCACTGTTTCTGATCCTGCCATGTCTGTCCGCATACAGAACAAAATTGCATTTCATGGATTTAGAGCCGTTTGTGGAACATCACGGCCTGTCACATTTTGTATGTCCCCCTGTTTGTATAGTGCATGTGTATTGGGATGAATGGTGTAGAATTCAAATTGTACTATTGTACTGTGGCAAGCTACACTGAGCAAAAATATAAACGCAACACTTTTTACACATTTCTATATACACAAAACACAGATTACTCTCAAATATTGTTCACAAATCTGTATAAATCTGTGTTAGTGAGCACTTCTCCTTTGCCAAGATAATCCATCCCACCTTACAGGTGGGGTATATCAAGGTGCTGATTAGACAACATGGTGTGCTGGTTGTGATGCCTTTTGTGTATATAGAAAATGTTTCACATCTTTGAATTCACCTCATGAAAAATGGAAGCAAAAACAACTGTTGTGTTTATATTTTTGTACAGTGTACATTGCTTTTACAGTAATGTTGCTATCTTGTTTTAATTTTTTTTCCATTTTCAAGGATAAACAAACCATCTGGAGGTGAAACTTCAGTGCTCTATGATTGAAATCAAAATCAAATAATAAAGGCCCAAAATGAGTCAATCTCTAACAAGACAAACAGAGCAAACACATATAGTAGTACAGAATAGGATTAAGTAATATTATTATTGGGTCATTGCTGAGACATTTGAATAACACTTTCTTAGATTCCACAGCAGTACAGTCACAGCACATGTGCAGTATGCACAGCGTTTTTAAATTGCAGTGTTCAAAAAATGCATAGCAGCCAGGATTAGCGGGTTATTAAACTGTATATTATAATATCAGAGGCATAGTAAGGTAATGAAGTGTTATTTTTAGTGCATCTTTCTACGTACGCCATTGTAAGGCAAGGCAGATATGCAATTAGGTGTATGAAGTCTGACATACTTTGTTGCTGTCTATCACTTTTATCTATCATTTCCTACTTTCCTCCTAGATCAGGGCTTGGAACCTGCAAAAGTGACTCCTAACAGAGATTCTCGTTGAGTTAGTTAGTATTTGGAGGGGGACTGGGGAGCAAAAACAACCATGTCACATAAAACCGGTTTGAGAGGTTTACATCGAGAAAACAAGATCTTCTTCCTCTCTCTTCGCAGGAAAAAAACAGGAGACTTGAGCAACGTTGTTAATTATAAGAAACTTAAGAGGAGGATTGATAATAATGGGAAGAAGTGATCGGGTCTTACTTTGTTCGATGAGGTCTGGTTTTCAGCAGAACCGGCACCAGAGGAATTTAGCTTGGGGGGACAGTGGCTTATTTACGTTACATACTTCCGGGTCAAATCTCCCTTTTTTTGCTACATCCTTTCTATGAACATATTGTACATTATTGGAAATCTAAGATTATTTAGATTCCAATGATGTATGCCAATCAAGGATGCAATCATAACTGTAGACAGTAAACAATTTTGTCAACCCACTCAGAAAGCAAATAATGTACAGCTCACCATTCAAACCCTCTTATCATGGACAGAACCAAGTCATCTCGAACAAAAACTGTCTCCTTACATCCACAATGGTCCAATCAATGTACTCTGATAAAATTGTTAGTGCACAATAAGTCTTACGTCCACGATCCATCATAATCTGCAGCTGGAAACCTTAGTAATTTCCTTTCTTGGGTGTATTTCTCACAAAGTTTTCATCATAGCAACCATTAGCATGCTCATACTAGCCTAAAAAAATACACAGCTGCCTTCCTCTGCTTTGTTTGTTTGTGAGGTGTATTTGTTGGAAAACAACCATTTGGCGCATTACCACCAGCGACTGGTATGTAAGTGTGCACCAGAATGCCAGTCAAGTTTGCACTTGCCTCTCTAACGACTGGTGATGTATTAGGATCGCCCCTGCTTGTGCTAGTTTTGCTCTTGTTTTTATTAAACAAGAGCAAAGCTCAAATGTCCATTTCAGCATTCAACCTTATTAAAGTATCTTCTTTTCTGCCGCCAAAGGCCCAGTTAATAGCCTACAGCACCCTCTGTTGGTTGTCTGGGGTAAATACATTTCATAGTTGCAACACACAGGTGTTTAGGGTGGGCCCAATACCTTGGCGATAATAGTTATTCTGTTACTAAATTTACCAACACAGTTGCTAAGTTGTCCAAAGCTATTTCTTCACACAATATACATTTTTTAAAACTTGCAGCTGAACCAAGTTTGCTGGGTCAAACCTATAACCAAATCCTGTTGTGTTAAATCTATCCAGGCTTGGATTGCTCCATATTTTACCTAGGAGAGTGTTGGCAAAATAATCCAAACTGAATTCTGTTAAACCAAGAATTATCTAGAGTGTATGGTTAGGGATGATGTATACCTATCTTTTGAACTCAGCACAGTTGTATTCAGCTTCCAGATATAGATTACATTTACCTTTTTGGTGTACATCCTTATATTTTATACAATTAGTAAACTTTTAGAATGTTTATGTTCTCACTGTAGATTCAGAGTATCCTTGTATAAACTCTAGATCGGTATTTAAAGTGTAAAATATTGCACACTGACATTCTCCCGTGCTCCCTTTTCTACTATTCTAAACCTCACAATAACTCTCTCTTACAATGAATTAGCTAGCATATGTATTACCTATTGCAACAATTACTGTTGTTGAATTGCTCTCCTAACTTTTAAAATAATTTATGGCACATGAAGCAAAAAGTAAACCTGGGAAAATATCCCAAAATTGCAAAACAATTTAAATTCTCAATCACCTTTCAGTCACCAAAGGCAGAGTACACACTGTTCACCCTCAGGTCACCAATCATGCCCTGTTAGGGGCAGATTGTGGCAAAAACATGTATTTCACTTTCCTCAGACATGTCTGTGCTTTGGGGACTGATTGAGAAGTGGCTAGGTTAAACACCCAGCGGTGCTCGAAGGGCTCTATCAAATCTTGGGTTCGGAACGGTGCTCTTGGTTTGATTTACCAGGCCTTCTGAGAGCTTAAGCCATCTGCTTTGAGTTTGGGAATGATGATGTTTTTGAAGAACCTGGGGGAACATTGTCCATAATGCAACTGTCTACTGTTGCTACACGTTCGTCCAGGAGTAGTGAACGCTGCAAGTCAATGACTCGATGCAATCTGCTGGGTTTCCTTAGATAGAAAACTTCTAAACTGATTGGACTTTATGCATGAATGAATTGAATTTACTTATAAAGTACCTTAAAATGGCAGAGGCACGAGATCCTTAGAATCACATTGAGGCTCTTTTCTTAAGTTGTTGCTGAAGTAGTCAGCTTAAAAGTCTTATATTCCTGTCTTTAAAAAAATTGTTGTCCTTTATAGATAAAATGGCATAATATAGCAGTAGTTACAACAATAAACAACTGTTGAGCATATTTAAGCAAGATAGAATCATCCAAGTTGTATTTCTCTATAACTTATTAACGTATAAACCTATGACTAAAGGTTTTGAGACTGATAAATGCAAGTAATTTCAAAGTCATCAAAAGCTAAGGAAAATTAACCTCATCACAACACACCTCGTTTCCTCTCGTTTAGGCTCAAAATGACCTGCCAGCATAATTTCAACGATCGTGTTGTTACCTCAAGAAAAAATGTTAATAAGGAACAGGGCAGCTGACTGAAAGACCAAAATGGTTGAAAGTTAAAAGCGAGTGTTTAAAAATACAGTAAATTGTCAACAGTGGCTACCCCCAATGGAAACGTGCTGTCATCATGGGTTTTATATGCAAAGATAAATCTATTGGTACATTTGTATCCCAATCAACTATTTAATAAATCATGGGGCGAACTTCGAGTAGATGTGAAGATCGATTGCTGTGAAGCAAGCTCAGAGCTCCTGAGAAAGTTCAGCAAGTGGATTGTCTCCTGAAAAGGACTGTACTAAGAAATTAGTTTGCCACCCATGCTAAATTTGCTCTAGAATAACTGGAGACAGATGTGACTGTTCCTGCAGGCACAGTAGGCGTTTTGGATGGATGTGGGCCTGGTGACAAGAAGGACTGAAAAGAGGCGACTTCCCTCTTATAGAAAGTGTCAAGACCTGACTCAGATTCTGGAGAAAGTACCAGGACTGGGCTGCAGAGGAGCGGGGTACGTTGTTATTTTCTTTTACTGTATAACCCCCCCCCCTGTCAGACAGGGGTATCTAGGAAAGGAAAAAAAAGGTGAATGCTACCATGAGTCCTGTATCATGCCAAAAGTTAGGTATTCTGAGACCACCCTTTATTGGGGTTATCTGTAAGGTTGTATAGGAACTTCCAAGGAATCAAATCAGTTCCTGATCAAAGCTATATTTAAATAATAAGTACCTGAAATTCATGATGTTGTTGTGGTGTTGTGTATTATGTAGACAGCTGTATTTTGGACGGATCATCTTTTGTTGCCTCTTGTCGAAGAGAGTGGGCTCACTCTCAGTTTGGTCTGAATAAAAAACAGTATTAAGATATCCTCCATAAGCATCTTTTTCCAAAAATCCACTAGCACACTGGCGATGGTCAGTGTTATTTGTAGATCAATGGGGTACCATGATTCCAAATGAAAAAAAAGTGTGGCTCAGGGATCAAAACACTGACACGTTGGTCTTTGGCCAGGACACTTTTCAAGCCTTAATTCCAAGATCTAAACTTCTCAGCTCATGCACAGCGTAATGTGATATGTTTCTCCTTAAAAGCATTAAAAATTTGTTGTTTATTCAATAATTTTAGAACCCCCCCCCCCCAAAAAAAAAAGACATGACAAAAAGATGGATACATAAGAGTAAAAATATATGAATATAACTTCAGGGTTAAAGGGTTCTTGAAGTCTTGTCATGCAATAAAATTGTGCAAAAGTTGTGCATTTAAAAAAATCTCTTATGTGGGTCCTAAAATTGGAGACAGATTATTTGCTATGGCGACCCCTGAAGAGAAAAGCTGTAAGAGAAAAAGATGTCGGTCTAAACATTAGGATAAAAGAGACATTTGAGAACATTTGAGTTCCTGCTCTGAATAGAACATGTGTATTGGGATCAATAGTGTGGCATTAACTGTTCTAATGTGTTTGGAAAGGATACTGTATTTTTGCAGTGACCATCTTGTTTTAAGTTTTTTTTTTTTTAGTTAAGGGTAATCTAACAATCTGTAGACAAAATGTCAATGTTCTTTGAGTGCCCCAAGTGGTCAGAGATGTGTTATTAGCCAGATTAATCAGAAAGTAAGTCACCATGCATGTTTAAGGCATCCATCATGGCGAGACGAGTTGAGGGTCACTATAGTGTAGCTTTAGTTTAAATTATGTTATTTTTGTGTAACTGCTCTAATGTTTGAGTACAACTATATTTATTTTAGCAGTGGCGCAAATCTTCAGAATACCAGGCATCCGAGAGTGGCACTCATTTTTTTTTTTTTTTACTATTTAAGAAATCCATGGAAGCCTGTGTTTAAGGGTGGTCACATTGTGTATACTACAGTGTTACAAGCATTTTGAAAGGTGAAAAAAAGCTCAAACATTCCACACTGTATCTAGTTAGTGGTTGACCAAGACACAGTGCATATAGTTTTTTTGTTTTATTCAGAAGAGCTAAAAATACATTTAAAAAATAAAATTATTCTAAGCTGAAGTTCAGTAGTCTCTCTTTTCTAGGAATAATTTCACACGTGTATAACATGTGTTAACGTTGCCAATTAATTTACTAGACGTTCCCATTTAGGAATTCCCAAAAAACTGTTGTCGTTTGAGTTTGTGTCTTCCTACACAAGTAATACAAAAAGCAGATATGAGAATTAGTGATGTGATTGTTAGATCTTCAAACGCATTGTACTCATTGGTTTGCTTTGAGAGCCAATGAATAGGGAGTTATTAGAAATCGAATGTAAATCTTTCTTAACACAAGGTTGAAGTTTTTAACTTTAACCTTGGGATGACGTTTTGCTGCAAAATTAGAAGTACCACTTGGTCATGTAAATGTTTTCTGTTTTAACCTTGTTTGATCTCATACAACAAAGTCAAAGCCATTTACAGTAGTAAAGGGACTATGTGTATTTTTTTTCATAGAACCCCCCTGCGTGATGATTGATGATGCATCAAGCTCTAACTGAAAGCGCTAATAAATCTGCTAAACCTGTTTCCAACATGTTTGCTGTGCATTCCAATTGAAAGCTTGTTTACATCACTACCGACTTATTCTACATCCACTTTTTATTTTCAGCATCTTTTACCGAGTAAATAACATGAGCAGCATAAAGATTATGCATGAGTTTATTCCATAATGTCGTTCCCTTTCTTATTTCCATGTCAATTCTTTATCGGAACCACTTGCTCGCCAACTCCATTCTTACACTAATGTGTGCAAGGAATTGTGAGCGGTGGCTGCTGCAAGGCTTCCTAGGATGTTAACAGCTGAAACAAAATGAAGGTGACTGGTAATGGTTATTGTTTTGTCTCTCTCCACCATTTAATCTCCTTTCAGGGAGCTTCATTAGATGCTGGAAGAGCAAACGGCTTTCAGATAAAACTTGATCTGTAAGCCAGGGACAAGCCAATCTGCATTCACCTCCGGCCAAGATTATATGAGCGCCAGTGCAATTATCTGTCACATAAATGTGGTGTACGTCACTGGGTTGAAATTGGAAACAAAGGTGCCGATATATATATATATATATATATATATATATATATATATATATATATATATATATATATATATATGTATATGTATGTGTATATATATATATGTATGTGTATATATATATATGTATGTGTGTATATATATATATATATATATGTGTATATATATATATATATATATATATATGTATATGTATGTATATATATGTATGTATATATATATATATATATGTATATATGTATGTATATATATATATATATATGTATATATGTATATATATATATATATATATATATGTATATATATATATATATATATATATATATATATATATATATATATATATATATATATATATATATATATATATGTATGTATGTATATGTATACATACTAAATAAGACAAAAGTGTGACATTTCCCCCAATTTTTTTATTTAAAATGAGTTAAACATGAGTTAAACATACACCGATCGAATGTTTAAAAAAGTTATTTAACTATTAAGGAAATTATCTTATAAATTCCATCCAGCGTAAATACAAAATGCAGTTTTAAATGATCCATTCATTAAATAAGGCGGAATAAAAAGCTGAATTAAAGAAAATTACTTAAATCCTCATTAATTTGTGAATAGCAAGAGCTAAATTTTACACCTCCAACCTGAGTATTGCCAGGGCTGTAGAATCAAGAAATCCCTAGAAAATGACCTGTTTCAGCTACTTTACCAGCAACAGTGGGACAAAATTACTCCAAGAGTTCAATGAGAACTCATCCAGGAGGTCACATGATTATTCAATGAAAAAGAGACAGCGACAAAATGGCATCCAAAAGATAATCCTAATACAAACATCACAGTTTACTAAACGGACATTAAACTTTATCTGAGGCTTACCAAAAAACATGTTGTTGATTCCCTGAAACTTTTGGGAAAATACTCCTGGTACTGTTAGGACAAAGGTAGAGCTTTTCTGAAGGTTGGTTGCATCCATTATATCTAGCGTAGAACTACTGGCACATTCCAGAGAAAGAACATAGTAATGACAGGCATGGTGGCGGTAGTATGATGATAAGGGCCTATTTTTTTTTCATCAAAACCCAAACTGCTTTTCATATAAATGCCTTCCAAAAGGCTTTGAATTCCCTTTTTTCCTATCTATGGATAGTAACTAACATAGACTCTTGCAAAAATGTTTGTCTGCAGTTTAAAAAGTTTATTTACAGTATTTAAGTTATTTTTTTAAAACCTGTTGCTTTTCTCAAATGCTCTACAAACTAAGTTCTGTTATTCCCCTTAGCCTGATACATACTTGTTTTGCATAAAACATCGTGTGGAGCCAAAAGTTGGCTTATCTTGGTCATGTTTTTGTTTTTAAACTGATGTTATTTGGCCAAAAATCTATCTTTATTCATTCCAGATGTAATATTCTTTATGAAAAGGTGTTTTAGCCTTTAGCATATTAGGTTTTATTCTAGTTCTCATAGAGTTACATCATTGTCTTTTTTGTCTTAGGATCAACTTCAATTTCTTTTAGCCATGTTATGCCTGTTTGTAAACAAGTTATAATAGGTCTATGGTGTGTACAAAACGTGTTATTGGAATACTTTGTACAAAAAGCACTCTCACATAAAGCTCATAAATCTCACCAGCTCAATTCTTGATCATTCCAGTCCTTTTTAGAATGAGCTGTTTAGCGGGCTCTGTCGCTTTTATGCAAATTACGGCTTCCGACCACATCCACTCATGTTGTTACTAGGCCAGGCCAATGGCCGCTGGCTACTCTGCTTTTTGACTACGAAACTGGGGGCCGCCATTGCTGTAGTACCGCCATATAGTCGCTAGTCCCCCATTGGAATACATTGCACTTTAGACACGTTAAAAACAACTTTAATGCCCGATGCCTAATCTTTTTAAACTGTCTACAGCTTCATATTCCTCCTGTGATTATGCTGGGTTAAAAACAATCAGAGGCACCAGGCTGGTTTTCGTAGGATAAATGTTCTAAATCTTGCATAATTAATGAGGGCCTGACTTTCATTGACAGGTCGTTTACGTCGCTGCCTGGTCCATCGGCTAGGCTAATAGCTCGCTGCGCAGCCGCATGAAGCTAGCAGAGGCTATCTGGCTGTGGAGCTGACCCCAACCTAACACTTTCTGTCTGAGTCTTTTCAGTTTGATATATTAGACTATTGAAAAATGTGTGAGCCTAAGTAAAACATGTTTGTAATTACAAAATGTAAGTTTGTGCTGCATACACAAACGCACGGATTTGGGGTCCTGTAGGAAAGTATAGATATTTGAGTCATTGTAGCCGGGACCATGTCCCCGGTAATATTGATCAATCACAGTTTTGTCCCCAACCTGGTGTTCTTTTTTGTTTGTTTTTTAAACAGTGCATCCACCAGCGCAATTTTCATATATTCAGTTTCCTCTTTAATGCAAGGCATTCTAATTATGCTGCGCTACCAGCTCCATGCTTCCCAGAGGCAAAACGGACACACACTGTGCGGTTTTTGGACCATTTCCATAAATTTTGCGATCGGTTTGTCTTCAAAGCCATATAAAAACAATTATTGCATTTTTTGTGCATGGAGTTGAAATAAACCTGGTCACTAGTGAGATTAAGTATATCTTAGTCATCTTATTTACAAGTTAAAGGAATAATACCCTTTTTTCAGGTTAAAGCTCTGAAAAGGTCCAGCACGATGCCCAAATCAGCGCGCACATAAACTGAGGCTACATATGAACCTCAAAATAATTTTTGCACCTGACCCCTGCCGGGCTCCGTGCAGAGATTGTTTTTATCATTCTTCCTCTAGTCTGTCAAACGGATTCTGGGTTGATTGCGCAGAATCCCCTCTTGAACTCTGCTGCGGAGACGGAACGTGTAAACTGCAGCCATTCATTTATGAAGGTGTTTGCCTATGTTGTTTAATAGAAATTTTTAATTAACCTAACCTTAACCTATTATCAATTCAAAGATGCAAACTCTCTGAGGATAGGTATTATTTGTTCAGATAATGAAGCATATGTTTGCGAGAGAAACAGAAAGGCGTTCACAATCTTTAACAACTTTTATTTTCAAGAATAAAAAAATCATCAAAAAAGGTGAAAAACGTGCTCCTGACTTGACTCCAATCCCTCCGCCCTCGGCTGTATCAGGATATTGTCGACCGTGGCCTTATTAGTATTTATTTCTGGGGAGTAGAATTTAAATCATTATTAGATTACAATTATTACCGTATTAATCCATTCATAGCAGCACACACTTTAGGCATTTGCTTGTGGACATAAATAACCTTTTTTTTTTTTTAGGTTTCGCAATGTCACTGCCTGCGACAAAGGTGCTCTAACACCACATGTGCAACCTGTGTTTCCACTCAGAAACACCATGGATGCCCTCAGAGCTGTCCTGGCATTATCGATTGTCTAAGCGCTTTTTGCTTACTTTTTTTACAAGCTCAATTGCTGCTCTATGGGATAGACTACAGGCGAAGGAGGACGTTAAGCACGGTTATTGCCAGGGTTTGGGGAACTACTACAGGTTTGGTATGCCTATCAATGTACTTATGCAAGCAGGAGTGGATGATTTGTTTTTCTAAAAACAAGGGGGTGTGGACTCAAAAAATGTTCTAGATGGAAGGGGGAGGATATTTGATTTTATAAAAACCCTGCTACGTGTATACATGGCCAGAGACATACCCCCGATGACTTGCAAGTGTAACTGGCTCTATGAAGTATCGACTCAAGGGGGATGAATAGAAATATCCACTTTCTGCACTTTCTTCTATCATCAAATCATAATCCTTGTATGAAAAATGCAAAAAGTGCACTGTAATTTGTTTCATAAAAGCCAACATTTTTGAATTCCATACCTATGAAATCTGTTATGAGATCATGTCATTAAATCTTTTCCTGAGACTTCAATGCTTGTTCAGACCCTTCTGTCTTGACTAAAGGCGTGCCTTATCAATCTTATTTGCAAAGCCTTGCTAGTATCTGCAAGGTTCTGTGGACTGAAAGCTGTAAACGAATATACGGCTCCACTGCCAACGAGTCTCGAGCCAAAACACGAAACAGAAGCTCACTTGGCTAGTTTAAATCTAATCTCTCCTTGTATCAAAGCCAGGAATGACACTGTGAATCTAAATGAAACTTGCCAATCTTCCCATCCCCATACTGAATCATTCACCACGCTCGACGATGGGAGGAAGGTAGAAAGCAGTTTGGCTGCGATTTGTTTCATATGAGGCACCGGGGAAGTGTGGAAGCGTTCAGTTGTTATTAGGAAGGACACTGAGGAGGAGGAGGAGAGGGAGGAGAAAGAGTTAGAGGGGCAGAGATGGCTGTGGCTCCAGCTATGGGAATGGCGTGAGCATATCAGGCCGAGCAGATTGTGTGGTCTGAGCGGCTATTAAAAGTGACAGGATAGAAGCCTTGGAGTTGGTGAGCTGCCTGATTACACTTCTCCTCCCCAGTCCCCCTATTGACTGTGGTTAGGATGTAGCTTTCCATTTCCTGCAGAAATAAATTAAAAGTCAGAAGTAATTTGCCTGATGGGGGTGTGTGGGGGGTGGGGTGTGTGTTGGGGAGTTGGTGCCGGTGTGTTCTCCTTTTTCGAGCGTGTATGCGTGTTTGTGTGTACCTCAAAGTTTCCCCTATAAGAATTCAAGCCTAGCCTGGAAATCAATTGAACCCTTGGCTCTTTGATAAGGAAAGGGCTTATTTTCAGCCTGTCACAGTTTTGTGGCAGGGAGGCAAAAAAGGTAGGGATTTGATTAAAGTGGAGATAGCGAGAGATTGAGGTCTTGTTCTTGCCATAGGAAAGATCAAGGCATGCAATCATGTCCGCTACAATGCTGGCTCTGCTGCCTTGCATCTGCTCCCTCTTTTGTCTGTCTGGCTCTCTCAATTTCCTTCTCTTGCTCGTACACACAACCGCACAATCGCTCTGATATTTCTTTGCCTGCACTTTGTAATCGCATTTTATAGGTAAGGACTGTCCTGCTCCGTCCCAAAACCTAGTTGAACATGCTAACGTCCCTGTTCGCAATGCCTTCCGATAGGAATCAGTCTACCTGTCAGGCAGGCGGCGGGCAGGCAGCACATACACGGCAATATCCTGTTGCTTCACAAAACTTGCCTTTACAGCCCTCTTAAAGCAAGTAGTGCCGCCTACGCAGCGAGAATTATGATAGCTTTGGATAGGCGCTTTGAGAGCACCAAAGTAAGGGTACGGTCGGAATGCTCTGAAAGTTAAACTGGTGAACTGCAACGCTTTCAACACTTGGCTGTGTGACAGTGATGGCTGTATGTGGGTAGACTACTGCCATGGGGATAAATATTGTATGATGCCACACAGGAGCAAACGATGAGGTGTGTGCTGAGGTGCTGTGAAAGTGCATCAAGAGAAAACTGTCACATAGCATTTAGACATAAATGACGGTGATTATACAACAAATCAGACAAACAGTCGGTAGGCATGTTGTTCCTTAGAGGGGAGGGGGGCTGCCGCGCCACTTACAGCGTACCTATCCACAAGTTCAGGAGTAATGCTTTGCCTCCTGGTGCTCATGCTTCTGCTGCTGTTCGAAACTACATAAACCATGTTGATATCAAACATGGTTCTATATTGCTTTTTATTGTAAATGACTGTTTTTAGAACACTGGAAACCATAAACTGCTCCCTGGTGGTGGTGGGTGGAGGGCATTCAACAACAATTTGATCTCTTCAGCATAACAGTGGCTGCATAAAGTACCTGGTGCAGCTGGAGAAAAAGGGAAGCATTATCGAAGACAGACAAAGAGAGGTTGGGTTCTCTCCCTACTCTGGTAGGTGCACAGATGAAACTCCGATTTGGTGCAAAGTGATCAAAAGATGAATGGCTCACTGTCGGTCTGTGTTTAGATGCCTGGCCTTATAACTTGAATTGGCAGGGAGTTACTGATCACACCAGTGCACAATCCAGTTCAGAAGCACATGCAGTTGAAGATGTTCACAGATAAAGAAAAAAACATTTGTCTCTCTTTGGCATGCCCACCTGGGAGAGAAAAGATACCCCTCTTGAATTGCGTAGCAGTTGAGGTGACTATATAAATAGGCACAGGAGATTAAAGAACAAGGGGCTTTGCTGAAAATGAGACATTTGGGAACCAATGTTTATTCCCTTCCTTTAAGTTCTCCCAGAAGGCTGATTATTGCCTTACAACTGTAGATGTGGACAATGTTTACTGTTTAAAATAAAAAATGCAATTATCTAAACTGTGTGAAAAAAGACATTGAATTAAGATACACACCGCAAATCTGGTCTTGATTTGAAGAACATTGCATTGCTGAAAGTCAATAATATCCTTGAGAAGGCTGGAATAACAAACAATCCATCTTCCAACAGGGGGGCACAGCAAGCTACTGGGGTGGGGATGCAAGGAAAGCAGTTTGTTGAAAGAAAAAGAGGACAGAGTCTGACATGGCTAAACGCTAACCCATACAGGCAATTATCTTTTTACACCAATCTCTGTTTGTTGTAGAATAAGATGGAATTTTTATGGCTGTATGATCTAAAAGACTACTATTTCTTTATTTTGACTAAAGCATGGCTCTATAACATATCTGATTGGTTGATCAGAATAGTCAGGCTAACATCATTTCATGCAAATTGAAGACGACTCTGCCCTTGATCGTGATACATTTCTGAGGTCAACAATGAGACAGTGATGGAAGTTGTAAAGAAGTGTCAGAAACTCAGTCTTAGTCTCAACTACAGTACTAACACATTGATATACGTTCCATGGTCACTGTGGATGCAGACTGGTGTAAGAAGTACTGGCCCACTAACATTAGGAAAAAAAATATCTCAGTCAAATCTATCCATCCCGCTTATTCATGCAGGGTCACGGGGGAGCTGGTGCCTATCTCCAGCGGTCATGAGGGGAGAGGATGGGGCACACCCTGGACAGGTCTCTCAGTTAAATCATCCTTCCTCGTGCAATAAGGTTCTGATCACCAGTAATAACCGTCTTCCCTTTATCCTTGACTGGGCCACAGAGGTAACTGATACAGGAGGATAGCTTTGGATTTTGCTCCATCTATCTCCCCATCACATTTGTCCAGTTCCTCTATCCTTGCTGAAAATTATTATCACAACAGCATGGTGATACCACCACTATGCAGGTTTGCAGTTGTGCCATACTCTTTCCATTTCCCTTTTGGACTAACTTATTCAAGGCCCTGTACAGCTGTGCGATTTCTGTATTTGTTTACATCTAACTCTATAACAGTCGCCTATCTCCTCTGTGTGGATTATTAACACTAAGACATCCTTCAGGATATTTAGCTAAGATTAATTTCAATGAGTCATGGGCAGGAGGACAATACAGTACAAATTAGATACTTTTTATGAGGATTAGTCCAACCGACATTTATAAGACATATAAGACATGGTATAAAAGAAAGCCTTCACGATCATGCAGTCATATAAACAAAATAAAGAGTATCTGTGGCTTGAATCAAAGAAATATTTCAGAAAATAGGCCATTACCATTTTTTTATGTCCTTTTCAGCCAACATCTTATGGATCCCTAAAGAACACCTACTCCCGAAAAGTTATGTAAAAATGTACTTCAATTATTGACTTTAGTTGTTTCTAATGTTATTGCTATTAGACAAATACAGGATAAGAGAAGTTTTTTTTTTTTTTTTAAAGCTGCTTCTGATTCATAATATCATGAAGGAAAGAAAAGTGATTGTAGAGAGGTATTTAGTGCAGAATACCTTGCAAAACAGCGGGAGCCTTCAGATCATGATCAACTGTGTTTGCTTTTTGCAATACGCATATTTTCATTTATTTTCACAATTTTATTTACTTTTTGAGGTAACTCTTCCAAATAACAGCACAGTATTTGTCCCTTTACAGATTTCTTCTGTTTTGCTTTGTCAGTTTTCAATTGATGATTCCTTGTATTGAGTGAGAAAACTATCAAAACCAACCTGGCTTTATGTTAAACAGTATTTAACCTAATTACTGATTTTATCACCAACAACTACCATCAGGCATTGGTGATTGCATCACTGTGAAGGAATGCTGGCTGACTGTTCAATGCAGAATCCTGGACTTCATCCATGATGGGGCGTTTTCAGGTATGAATGACCTGTTTAAGGTGATTCCAGATCATCTGAATTTGATTTAAGTCCATACTTTGACTAGACCACTCCAAAATAATTTTTTGAACCATTCATGTTGTGCTTTAGCTTATTGTTTTGCTGCATAACCAAAGTGTGTTTGAGTCTGTTATCATGTTATCATCTGTTTTCATTTCCTGGTTGGAACTAGTGAAATTGAATTTAATCACAGTAAATATATGATTTTAACAAAGGGGACGATAATATTTTCACATAATTTTGGATAGCTTTTTTTTCTTCCTAAATCAATGTTCAAAAACTATGTTTACTTAGTTCATCTTAGTTTGATATTATGACACATTAAAAATGTTACTTATGTTCTGAGAGCCTTGACTTAGACTAGTTTCGAGCGCTTGTTTTAACCAAATTCTGTGACTCGGGTAAAGAAGAAAAGGGGAACGAGAAAAGCGATGAAAGAGAGAAAAAGGAAGCAAAAAGGTGAGACAAAGAGAAGGAAGGAGCGCCGTGCCAGAGGGAGTCTATCTCCTCTTCAGCAGGAGCTGTCAGCCGGTGCCGTCAGAGCGGCTATAAACAAAAAGTGTTTTCCCCCTTAACAAGCTCAACAGGACCTTCAGTGGGGAGACGACACAGAAATGCTTACTCTCCAGGGGTGACAGCCACTGTCTGCCATCAATCAGTCAGACTGAGCGCGCTACCCGCAGACAATGCCTCAACAAGGGCACCGCTCAGATTCATCACAGAGGGGGGAGGAAGAAAAACTGAGCAAGATGGCATGATGAAATATACACATCAGCACTGCAAGTCATTTAATTTCGCTGCGCCATGTGAAAGGAGAAATTATTTAGAAAAGAAAAGAAAAAAAAAACTTCAATGACATCACCTAGATATGAGAGTCCCGCGTTGTAAATGGGTCACTTTCTCTTGTATGGCGTTTGAATCCCAGCTGTTGATGAGCTGACCCAGTGTCGGGGGCCGGGGCCTCACGTCCAGACGCGGCGTAGCGTAGACGCTAAACCCTTTGAAGCGCGTCTCAAAACTGTGCTCTCTGTCACAGAAATCACTTGAAACACCTCTTTCAGAATGTCGCGCCGCTGTTTGGACTTTGATCAAAGCCAACAATGTCAATTTTAGGAGGAACCGCAGCGCAGTAATGCATGATGAAACTGTCAGAAAGTTGTTTCAGCTCGCTCCCCTGTGCATCTTCAAATAATCATCTGCTCGCTGCTTCCACATATGTTAACATTTGTCTCGTCTAAAGTTTTTTTTTTTTTTACTACTTCGTAGTTTACAGGCATTAACTGACAGGAAACAAAATGAGTTGTGTTCCAGTTTGTATGATAAAATATCTGGTATTACAGGTAATTTACACTTGTAGTGGGTGTTTGCTTCCAGTCATAAATCCCTAATCTGATGTTTGTCAAGATACCCTCCATATGTGCAACAAGACTCAAATAAGCACTCTGGTTAAGTGGGAAGTAGGAGACGGGAAGCAACGTGTCTTATTACTATAAAGTTACAAACCTGTTTGTGTTAGAAAGAGCCAATTACAGTGAGTGCAGATATTTAAATATTTGATATTCACCTCCGGTGGGGATAAAACCGATTGGTAGTCCGCATGCAATGTTTGGCTATTTTCGAAAACTTCTGCTTTTTCACCAATTGACTCGATACTTAACTGCTACATGGAGGAGTTTTTCATCTTTATCTCACTGAACCACACAGTCACGCAGCTTTTTCTCCACATGTCATGCGCCTATGCACAACCCAAACGTTTGTGAGTCACAAACAAATCCAAAAGTAATAAGGCACTTTAGCAGATTAAAATGTTTCCACAGATGAAAGAGAAGGTCGTTCCTGAGAAGCGCTGTTTGTTTAGTTTGTTTCCTAGATGAAATCGTTACCGATGTTACATCATCCTTACCGAGATCATGTGTGGGATTCGATTTTCTTCTTCTTTTGGGGAGAAGAAATATTAACGTAAACCTACTTGGCTTGGGGCTTGTTTCAGACTAGGTTACAGTGCATTGCGAAAGCGTCCTCACCAGTCGAGGTTTTTTCACTGTTTTTAGTATCCGAACCACAAACAATGGATTTAATGTGAATATTATGTGATAGAGAAAAACAAAGTTTGTCATAAATGTAAAGTGGAAGGCAAATGGTTCATGGTTTTATTAGTTAAAAATGAAAAAGTCAAAAGCGTGGTATGTATTTGTATTCGGACTTCTGATTCAGTATTTTGAAGAACCACTTTTCACTGCAACACAACGCTTGCAGTGAAAAATCTGATTGCCTGTGTATCTTCCAAGGTTATTCGCTTTATCCTCGAGACTCCTCTGGTGTCTAGTTTGTGTCCTATGGCTACAAGGTTCTCCGTTAAACTCTGGATCATACCTTCACGACTGGCAACCGCTGAGCTCCTCTTCATCATCATCCACCATCATTCTGCCTGTTCGCTCCCAAACATCAAACTGCCAAGGCACCAGCTAAATCCATCATTGCTCCCTTGGACCTTGTTGGATCTCCCACAGACCACCCCGCGGATTACGCTCAGCCTCCCCGGGGCGTCCACCACTCACTGCAACCAGTAAGTCACCAGATTCATTCTGCAATTATTTCCTTACCCGTCAACCAATGCTCACCTCTCGACCCCCTCCTCGCAGTGTTCCTGTAATCCTGCGCCTTCCGAAGTTCCCCTTGGACACGGTCCTTATCTACAAACATCACAATAAACTTCTTCAAGCCTTCTTCTGTTCTCCTAGATTATATCATGCATGTGGGTCAGAAAGCTGACAGAAAACATGACAGTAAACCATAGTTTAGAAAAATAATAACAACAAGAACTACATCTTCAATTTTACAGGTACCGGTTTGCATGTAATACAGTGAAACTAAACTCCAGCTTGAGCCAGTATGTACTGTCACACTTTACTGGTCGCAGCTTTCCTCCCCAAGCAGTACATTTTCTGTTGCATAAGTATTTATTGATCCAACGTAGGGGTCCAGCTGAAAATAACTTTTCTAAACCATGTTAACACTTTATAAGCTGTTTGTACCTTTACATTCTGTGAAAACAAGTGACCTGAAATTCCAAAGTCCAGGCAAAGAAAGGGAATGTTGTCTTCTGGAACTTGTTGTAGATTAACCTTTATTCTTTCAACACATTTCATGTAATGTAGCAGTGCTGTACTGATAGAGTACTGCTACAAAGCCGCAGAGTACGGTTTAATTTGTTCTGAGAATCTTTTGTGTTACAGAGGGAAGAAAACGGCTCGAGGTAAAGCAAACTCGACGTTCTTCTATTGGTAATGACCTCAATATCTTGCTGTGAGTCATGTAAGTAACTTTGAAATAGATTGATATTTCTTAAGTAAAATACTACCAAAACATTATATCTGTGTGAAAAACCCCTCCACTACCTCCTTTACAATAATGACACTTTTAGATCACATCAGCTATCTTTGCTCAAGGTTTTTCAAGAAAAATACAAAAGTATTTTACTCTTTTGAATGCTAAGCAGCTCAAGGCCTAATCATTCTAGTATATTTCAAACAGCGTTAAGGCCTCTTTACAGTATCTTTGATACTACACACAAGCTAATTTACTGGCAACATTAACCCCGCCGTTTATAGCTGTCATAATGTTCAGTCTTGGAATTGGTGCTGACACTGGACTGGACAGGTATGCGAGAATGAGGCAAATAGTCTTTGGAGATCATGAAAAAATGTCAGCAGTTAAGAGTTATAAAGACAGGAATCCAGTAGATAAATAAGCCAAAGCATGAAGTGTGTCCGTATGGTTAGCATGAAGTTCAGCTCATTTCCATCAGAACTATACCCCTTGCCTCTGATCCTGTTTGTGATGGTAACGAACAGCGAGGGGAACTTTTAAGTATCTTTCTATTTTGTTTACCGGTGATGGTAGGATGCAGTGGGAGATTGATAGACAGAAAGTGATGTGGTGAGGAGTTCTATTATCTAAAGTTGAGTGCATGACCCTCTATATCCAAATGAGTCAGTTGAGGTGGTTTGGGCATCTAGTCAGGATTCTCCCTGTGCCCTTTGGAGGCTTTCCATGCACATCCCACTGGGAGGAGACCTTGGGCATACTGGGCCCCTAACCTCCACAAGCCAATCTTCCACAAATAGAAGACCCCATATGGATGGAATCCAGCAGAGATTAAATTGCAATCAACAACACAATATCAGTGCATGCAATATCACAAAGTATTGCTTTGATGTAGGATTTCACTGGTTATTTTTTCTACGATTCAATTCATTTACATTTTGGATGCTAATAACATGATGTTTTTTAACAGGTTGGATTAACTTTCTCTGTCTTTAAAACCAAAACCAAATATAGATTATCGTGATAAGAAGCTTGAACTAATGGAGAATGGTTTGGAAGGTAATGTGCCCTGCTAGAAAGCAAAGAGGGTTCAGAAATGCTTCGAGTTGAGAACTTCATCCCGTGGAACATCTGTGGTATGTTAAAAACAAGTCTGATCCAATTGCTTTATAATGGCATTTTAATTTCCTTTATTTAGACAAAACTCATAAGGAGAAGTTAATTCAGCTTTCATTAATGGTTAATAAAAAATAAGTTCCCGAAATTGTAAAACCCTAGAAAAGATTAGACGTAGCAGAAGTGTGAATATTTATATAGGTATGTACCTTGGATTCAGCAGTGTAATTATTTAATTTTCAATATATTTTTTGTTTTTAGTGTGTATGTGTGCTTTCATGTCTGTGTCACTTTTCTGCTCATATCCACTAAAGCTTTCCCACTGAGGAAGAAATGAAGGATTATTTTGTTTTATTCCGAAATAATTTTTGTAGCAATATAACATGAAACTGGTTTATTGTCTTCAGTGCAGACAAGGATCTGGTCAATGTGAAGTTATTTAGCAGCAGCCCTAGTCAGTTTCTTTGTTTCTGCTAATTTTGCATCATGTCTTTGTGATAAACTAAAGTAAGCAAAATTGGTTGTGATTGGTTATGTTTAGTTTGTGCTGGAATTGTCAGGTTAAGTCTGACTTATTAGTGGGAGATATAAACAGTATACGTTAAAAATGATGTAAATTTAGCCAAAAGTAAAGATTTTGACTACACCAGCCTACCGCAATTGTGGATTTTGATGATGTCATCAAGCTGTGCCCACCTTCTTTGAACCAGGTAAGTAAGGTGGATAAATACTGATGTTCAGAGTTTGCATTTACACGAACTATTGCAAGATTAATATTTGACAGCACTTAGAAAGGGAATCGTTACTGCCTCCCTGTGCTCTCCTTGGTTTAACTGCATAAACCAGTCCTATCTTTGCATACATTTTTTAGCTGAGTTCTGTCCGCTTCCCCTTAATATACAGCAGTACTCCTAAGGTGCTTTCGTCAGATCTGTGGTTACAGAGAACCATAAAAGCTCTTAGTGAACAAAGACGCCATTCTTATTGAGGTAACTATCAGAGTAGCAGAAGTAAACTCACAATATATGTTCTAAATCCCAGGAAACACAACTGTCTGCATTATATTGTTAAGCTGCACACACACACAATTTCAACTGTTCACAGTGTTCTTGTAAGCAGAAGTAAGAACAGAAAAAAAATTCAATTGTACACAATTGTCTGATAGTGTGACATAAACTCTTTTAAATTTGAATTCCAAGAATACTCACAATAATATAAAAGAGATGTACATAAAACAAAAGGGATAAAAATCTAAAATAACATTGATTAAAAAAAACATTAACTCATACAGCTAAAATATAAGTAAAAGCCAGTTTAAATAAATGCTGAGTGAAAACACGCACATACAGAGACATTTTGTCAAAAGTGATGTCCTTCCGTGTCCCTTCAGCAACCCAGATCTATTTGTTACATCATTGGTCTGCTTCAACTCTGAGGATAAAATGTTAATTTGCTGCCTAATATAGCCCACCCACTAGCAGGCAGGCAGCATGATTAAAAGACAATCACCGTCATTCTTTTCACCTAAGTGGTTATAATGTTTTGCCTGATTACTGTGCATGGAAGACTAAACTCAAAACCACTGTCTCGGGTCAGAGACAGGTGAGGAGAAACACCTTAAAATGTATGTTTTGGTGAATGCATGATAAGGTGAGCAGCAATATTAATGAGAGTAAAGCATAATGTTTTCTTTCTTGTCCTTTGTGAATTCATGAAATTTCTTCTTATTGTTTTTACAAATTTTCTAAGCCTAGGCAGTTTTGCTTTAGAAGTTGAAACTTTTGGACAAAATATTTGATCATTGTAAGGGCAAAAACACTACAATCTGCGATCTTGTTGGATGAAACATAAATCAGTATCTTTCTGGCCCATGGCAAGATTCCATATAGGAATAAATTATATATATATATATATATATTTTAAAAAAAAGAGATTCCATACAGGAATAAATTATATATAAAAAAATTAATTAAAAAAAGATTCCATAGCGGTTCACACGTAACCAACACACATCACAAGATAACCAACTGGGAATGAGCAGCACCTCACTTTTTTTTATGCTAATGATAGCTACTTTCTGTACAAAGTTAACACTTTATCCAACGCAAACATAAAATCTAAAGAGTAATTATGGTTTTATGTGATGACTTGAAGCTAAGCCTGACTTTTTATGATGTCACAGCTGAGCAGGGAATAAAAGCGGACTTGGCGAATGTGTATTTAGTGTTCTAGAAGTAACATCCTACACATCCTGTTTGGCAGATTACAACCCATCTGAGTCTATAGATCCAGTTGCTCAAAGTGCCTGAGCTTCTGTACAGGGAAAATAATTCACAGCCCTGCTGACAAGCCAGTATATTCAAACAAGGGATGGCAGCATGAGCCGTCATAATTTAGTGATGCAATAATCTTTTCGCTAATGCAGTCGAAGGCACATTAAACAGGCTTCAATTGCAGAATTAACAGAAAGCAGTGTGATACTAGTCGATTGCAGGTGCTCGGATTTAACAGATGCAATTCACACATTGCACACTTCCAATGACCTGAAAAATTATCTGTAAGAGCAATCCCTGAATCTCCTTAATAGGATCCTCAAACACCCAATATTGAAAGACACAGCTAGTTAGAAAACGTGTTGTTCTGCAAGGAAACACTGGAGAATCACTGTGGATGCTGTTGGAATAAACGCATTTAGCAAAGCAGAGTCTGCATATGGCCTAGAAGTAGCATGTAGCCTTTAATATGTATATTCTGTATCCAGTGGGAGTTCCAGATCAAGCTTTTGTCCACTGAGTATTAAATAAAAGCATCTGTTCGATGTACGTTGACTTCAACAAAAAAAAGGGAGCCTTTTCAGTGTTATCCTCTGCAGGTTTTATTACATTACCATTATGCTGAATATGGAGGAATCACAGAGTGGACTCCTCTGAATACTCAGAGCACTTATCATTCTGTCCTTGAGCAAGGTGTTTAGAGTAATGCCGTAACCCAGTACTCAGGTGGGGGGTGTGAATGTCTCCTGCCAGGAAAATATGAAAATAAAAAAAGACAGTTGATGTTTTTTACACCACATCTTCACTAGCAACATTTCCTACTGGGTTGTTGTTTGACTTAATTTCATTTCCATACCTTAAGCATTAAGTTCTTATTCATATAGATCCTGATTAGATTTCCTGCAATCTACACCGGAACAGCTCAACTCTTATTCCACTGGAGGAATAACTGCTTTGGTAATGTATATTTGATGTACAGCATGTTAGATGTATAAATGTAAATAAAGTATATTTATGTGCTGGAAAAGCAAAATAGAAGAAATCCTATTCCATACATTTACATACATATATACATACATATTGTACATGACCAGAAATACTAATATTGCCTCGAGTGTGCATTTTTTATTGACAGTAGTGAGGGTGGATTATGATTATTAATCTGCCAGTTGGGAATAATGTGCTAACAACTCCACTCAATATACATGGTAAATAGAAACTTTTAAACTGATTGGAATGTGTGTACAATTGAACAAAAATGACTTTTCTTTTGTAGTGCCTTGAGATGACATCTGTTATGAATTGGCACTACATCAATAAACTGAATTGAATTTAACTGACTCACATTTATCCAGAGAGTAGATTGGAGAACATCATCACATTTAAAATGATTCTTGTTTTTAAAATACTCTAAAGCTGCAGGTCGTATGATCGTTCCACCCCGGGGAGGGGGAAACAAATGCTTCAAAGGCATCATTAAAAGACAACAAAGCACAACATGGACACCAATGAAGACTGCATGTAAACATCTGAGCAGCGCTGTATGTAAAACAAAACTGAAATTGAAATATAATAGTAAACATCGAGAGTACATAAACGAGTGTGTATGTGAGGCATAAGTAGAAGGGTGGTACTCTCTTTGTATTCATTGCGAGCATATATCATATGCCCAACAGCAAACATACATCAGAACAACCCCTTGGTGCAAGGGGTTTGTTTACATTGACAATAGACTAAGCCACCGGAATAATGCATGCTAACTGTGATATATACCCCAATTAGGCATTCCAGAAATTTACATAACAGAAAAAAACAACCTCAATTAGCACATGAGCAATGACTGCTGGCATTTGATTGCAGGAGGGAAATACACGGGACAATAAACATAATTTACAAGATGTTTAATTTTGCATTGGGAAAATTGAATCCACTGTCTGTGTGAGATTCGCTGCAAGTTTGTGAGAAAGCCTGCGGCCGTGATTGATTGGAGGAAACTAATCTGTACTTTGTTTGCCCTGCAAAGCCGAACCTATAACTGTTGGATAGAAGAGGAAAAGACTAGGCCTGGCTGGAATAGAAAGAGGCACACAGGAAGAATGCATGACTGTAATTTTGTTGCCATCCAAGCAAATCAAGGCTACCTCCGTGGTGTGCAGATCCCCGTGGAATATAGAGATTCATCATCTTTCATACTCCACGGTTCATAGTCTCAGAGTACGAGGAAATAATTTTAATTTCTCCTCTTGATGAGCTTCTAAACATGGGCAATTATCTCAGCACAATAGATGGTGCCTTGGTGCACAATTCCACGTCTGCAGTCCACAATTTCAACGAGACAAAGAGAAAAAGAAACGAAGAAGGAGAGCTTATAGACTACTAGGTGGTCAATGCAGACCATTTCATGTTTTAGAAAAAAACACACACACGTCTGACATTTTTGTGATAATATCCAATTCTTCCTTTATGGTAAAAACTCTAATCAAAAGACCCCCAGCAATCTTTTGCAACCTGAATGACATGAGGGAATGTTTAGAAGGATCGATTGGGATTCCTTGGTGACCATGATAAGGTCAAACAGAAGATAAGTGCTTTCTTGCTTTTCTCCCAAAGAGGTTGGACAAGCTGTTGGATTATGAAAAGTACTCTATACTAAATAACAGCCGTCTAATTCAAAATTCATGAAGGATCATTGTGAAAGAAGCTGGCTGTATCCAAGCATATTAATGGACTTTTTTGTGTAAGGACAAAACATGCACTATTGCCTTGCAGCAAGAAGGTCCTGGGTTCGAATCCCGTCCCGGGGTCTTTCTGCATGGAGTTTGCATGCTGTGCATGCATGGGTTCCCTCTGGGTACTCCGGCTTCCTCCCACAGTCTAAAAACATGACTGTTCAGTTAATTGGTCTCTCTAAATTGCCCTTAGCTATGAGTGTGTGCGTGCATGGTGTGTGCTGTGTGTCTCTGTGTTGCCCTGCGATGGACTGGCGACCTGTCCAGGTTGTACCGGGCCTCTTGCCCAATGAATGCTGGAGAAAGGCACCAGGATGGATGGATATATGGAAACAAATGTGATACACAAAAAGGTGCAATAATCAATTCAAGAGTTAGGGGCAGACTGACAAGTTGTTGATTTCAGTTGGAGTTGGTGCCAAATGTCATTCTCTGAGGAATCCTCACAGATAACTAAGTGAATGGCAAAGCACGGTGGAGGCTGGTGGTTATATTTGTAGGGTGGGCTAGCGGACATATAAAAAAATGCTATGGTTTAGATTCCAACAACGCAAAGCCTCCAATTTGAAATAGAGAAAACCTGATTTAAAAAAGCAATATGTCCCTTTTAAGCACAACAAACCAAAACCAAAAACCCGCTAATTTTTTTTCTGTCAAACAACTCAGCATAACACGGAACCACACTCCTTAACACAATTACTAATCACGCTGATAAAATAAAATTAAACAAAACAAACAATCTTGCCCGCTGCCATAGTATCTACGCTGTCTACACCAAAGCACACCCACAGACACTGGCGATAGGGGCACGTAACTGCTGCACGTGGTTGTATGTCTCTCGTAATGGGATAAAGCCAATTTGCCTGACTCTGGGCTGAACGGAATTAGCCCCAATGAGCAGCAAATTGAGGGAGCATGGTAAACAATCTGTCAGTCACTCCATACCACTAAATACATTGAATCTAACAGGGGTGTTTGGGCTGTGAAAAGTCAGCCTTTTGGAGAGATTGAGGTTTTCTTGGGCACCAATATTATATCACAAGATGTGATGCAATATTTTTAATTTGTGTTTATTAGATAGGTATTTTAAAATTTTCATTTTTCTAAACACAGGGGAAGGCTTAGCCCTACTAGCCCACTTATACCAGCCGTCCCTGGTAATCCATATTGTAAGACGCCCATATTTACCACCTAGGTACAGCATGCAATGTGTGTAAAGGCCGTGCTGAAGTTTTTGATACTAGTTTGTGCAAGTTCCTCACTCTGCTACTGTACAGCTTTCATAGATCATGACACAAGCTGCAGGGGTAAAGACCTACACCACCGAGTCACACTTGCATGACTTTCAGGATGAAAACACAGGCCCGGACTCAAGGTGTGATTCTAGAAACATTAGCGTTTTGGATTTACGATGCCATTAGAGACCGATCTCGGGTCACGCTAGTTATATATAAAAAAAACCTGTTATTATTCTGTTGTATGACAAAGCAGTGTGCCAAAGGGGACTGCAATTACACTGTATGGGAATCATTGGTAATCATCCATGTAATGTGGTGCCACTCAACGTTTGACAGCTGAGTGAAACCACAGCACTGTGGTTTTGTGCTTTAGCTGTAAAATCATAGCTGAAACCCATGCATTGCCAGGGGAGAAAGGCTGCTCCTTATGTATGTTTTTAATTTTTTTATTTATTTACCTATTTGGGCAAGGGAGAAGAACCAAACCATTTGACTTCTCAAATACAAACTAAGAGAGGCTACCTAAAAAGACTAGAGGTAGAACTGATGCATAATATTAAATTACATGCATGCTAATACCAAACAGCACAAACTGTAAGATAAACACATGCCACTGATGTCCAGGTTCAAATCCCCACTTTTCAGTTATTTATTTGTAAAAAATGTTTGGAATCATGTATGATTTTCGTTCCACTTCTCACGTGTACACCACTTTGTATTGGTCTTTCACGTGGAATTCCAATAAAATTGATTCATGTTTGTGGCTGTAATGTGACAAAATGTGGAAAAATTCAAGGGGGCCAAATACTTTTGCAAGCCACTGTACAATGATTAACTAGTTCAGTGAAAATCCCAAATTGGATATTAACTCAAAGTAGATGAATAAAGAAAACATTTGATAATGCAAAAGCGGAAGGAAAATATATATATTTTTTTTTTATAAAAAGCAAAAAGCATTCCATGTGCCAAGCCAATACGTTTTTAGAACCACCCTTCACTAATTTGCATCTGCAAGTCTTTTGGGGTATGTCTTTACCAGCTTTACGCATCTTGAGACGGACATGTTTGTCAAATGTGCCTCTAGTTGTGAGTCTGGACTTTGATGATACTACAGCATGAATTTGCTTTGATCTAAACCACTCCATTGCAGTTCTGTGTGTAGGTTTAGGGATTTTGTCTTGCATCAACGTGAACCTCAACCTCAGGTCTTAAGTCTTTTCTGATTTGAAAAGGTTTTCTTCCAGCAGAGGAGTGGAGGAGTGAATGCTGCCAGTCAATGACTCAATGCAATCTGCTAGGTTTCCTTGGATAGAAAACTTTTTAACCGATTGGAATAATGAACTGAAGGGTCAATTGGAATGTATGTACGATTGAATTAAAAGGACTTGTCTTGTAAAGTACCTTGAGAGGACATGTTGTGAATTGGCGCTAAATAAATAAACTGAATTGAAATCCGGGTTTGTATTTAGCTCCAACCACCTCCCTATTAACTCTAACCAGTTTTTTTTGTCACTTTCGCAATAGCATCCCCACAGCATGATGTTGCCAACACCAAGTTTCACAGTGGGGATACAGTGGACCCCCACCTATTAGTGGTTAAGTATTCATGGATTCACCTATCTGCTGAGTTTTCAGTGGAACGTGAGTCCAAATTATTTGCTGAAAATTCGGCTATTTGCAGATTTTTTTGAAAAGCTTATTTAAAATAGGTGAAAGAAAATCCATCTTGGTGAGCTGTAGTACCTAGACGCAATGGCTGCCGTTGAGTGGCATTTGCAATTCAGCCAATTAAGGGGTACTATATATTTTCCTTGCCGTTGATTGGCTTTACCGCCAACAGTAGAGAGAAAGAAGAATGTAAATATTAGCTTCTGCTGTAATGCTAAGATGGTTTCCACTGTACGTATTGATGCATTATTAGGGTATATTTGGTGCTGAACCCATTAAGACAGGGAGTTATAGACGTTTTTAGATGGGGGCTATTAGTGGATGTGAACTCTTCACAGGTGGCTGTTGTCCCTAACCCCTGTGAATACCAGGCTCCACTGTAGTGGGGGTAAAATCCAGTATTATTATTTTTTTTAATCTTCCATGGCACTTTTCTTTGTCTGCCAAAAATGGCATGGTTCAGTTTTGGCACAATGTTTCAAAGAGAGGCAACAGTAAAATTAGGCTAAAGTGGCTTTATTTAAGCATTGCCTGTCACACCAACACCACAGCAGACAACTGGCTGGCTTTTATACCTAGGTGAACTAACAGAAGAAACCAAAAGAAGGGGTCATCACAGAAACAATAACATATTTACAAAAACCAAACACCAAAGATAATAAATGGTACCAGTTACTATTTACATAGTTACAGACTTAAACTAATTAAACACCAATTGACATTTTTACCAACATTCTTCTCTACATGGGAAGGGTGGCCAGTCCTTCTGCTCCTAAAGAGTGCATTTTCCAAATGTCTAAACCAGCCAAAATAAAGAACTGAAACAACAAACATGTTATCACAGAATATATATCATAGTGAATGAAACCCCTGGTCTCCATTAAACGTTTTGGGTCATCTGATTGGAGCAACTTCTTTTACAAGTTTCCCATGCCCCTAGTATTGACTGAACAACATGTCAACATATTGCCCCACCGGAGTTGTGGATTTCAGAAGCTCCTCCAGAGTTAACATGGACCTTGGCTGCTTCTCTGATTAACAGATTAATTCCCAACCTGTCGGTTTAGATGAAAGATAAATAATTTATGTATGGACACTGTTGTAAGAATCTATTCAATAACAATTTGTTAGATCGCATATTGCCAGAGAGACAAAAAAATAAAAGGTTCATGGTTTGACTTTCAGGTGTTCCAGCCTTCACCTGAGTGGGAGGTGAACTAGATTAATAAATAACAGCGCTTTAAGGGTGAGCCATGCTTGTAGGTCTCCCTTGGATAGTGCTGAAGAGCCTGCAAACCTGCCCTGACTGTCAAGCACCAGTAGGCTTTAGTGATTTGGTGGAAGGTAAATTTAGCTGAGGCCGCTGGGGCTTTTACATCCAATTCTCTTTTTTATATTACAAAGGATGTTGAAGTGGAGAAGAAAGCCAAATAAGTCATCTACAGGTGGTCACTGGGGTGGTGAGTCACTGACTTTATCAAATCAAGTAGTTAGAATTCAAAAGTTGCT
Organism: Valencia hispanica; assembly: GCA_963556495.2. Lineage (NCBI taxonomy): Eukaryota > Metazoa > Chordata > Actinopteri > Cyprinodontiformes > Valenciidae > Valencia > Valencia hispanica. The sequence continues at coordinate 12,177,772 of OY747701.1, forward strand.
GAACTGCAGCACCAAAATAAGTCATTTGGATGCATAAAGATTCTGTCAATACACTAGGCCAATGTGTGGGTTGTGTAGTGTGTCCATAGAAGGAGACTGTCAAATATTTTATGCAGCAACGGTGAACTTCACTGAAAAGTATCTTTTAATCAAAAGGTGTTTCAGAGAGATATAGTAATCTGAGTTTTTGTAACATATTTGGAGACGTGGATAGCTAATATATAGTTTAATAATTAAGTCATATAAATAAATAATAATAACTAAAGAAATAACCTAAAATTGTCCATAATGTGTTTAAAAAATGCTAATGCTGGAGAGAAATAAATTAGGTCTTACATACATTTATTTCCACTAAAAATGGCTAAATTGCACTTACAATAAGCTTCCCATCAAGTGCTATAATCAGAACATCCTTACTCAATTACTGACATTCAGCTTGGTGTGTTCCTGTCTGTTGAAGAGAGAGTGAACACCATAATGGGATCTGTCTTAAGCCTTTAGTAGGAAGAGAAGAGAAGTTTAATTCAGCCATTCTATTGAATGCAAAATAGTAGAGGGCATTAAAAAACAACTGCCAACATGGCCACGTCTGAAAGCAGACCTAAAGATGCTAAAAGAAGTATCCAAAAACCTTGCAACGTCATAACATGACTTGCATCAAACTCTTCCTCCTATTGATATGACATGAGGACATGGTATGTGCATGCCTGTCTAACCAGAAAGAAATTGCACAAATTTAACATTCAAAGGATGTGTGCAAGAAAGAAAAAGACCAGGGGTCTCATTCATAAAGCTTGATTATGCACAAAATGGGGTCGGAAACCTATGTAAGTCACTTTCTACGCCAAGTTTGGGATTTATAGAAAAGAACGTGGCGGAAAAATGTGTGCAACTTTATGCACACTTAGGACCTTGCTTATGCACATTTTGGACGCGAAGGACACTGGCAGCACAACCTGTGAGATGGCAAAATTGAGAAATTAAGCAAGATGTTCAGACTTGTAGAGCTTCGTGCACACACGAACACACGACCAACAATCAGCCTCCACCCCTGTCTCTGAACTGAATTGAAATGAGAATCTGAATGAAAATATGTTGCATTTAAGAATTATACCACAGTATTTTCATATGTATGTCTTCAGATTATACAGCAACTAGATTTCACTAATGTTGATCAATAAATTAATGTCTTATCTAAGGTTCTCCTGCGTTACAAAGAAGAAGGAGCCTGTGAGCTGTCCAGCAGTAAACAGGAGCTACAATGCCAGCATGGGTGGCATTGATAAGAGCGACATGTTGGTGAACCTCTACCACACCCCCATGAAGTCCAAGAGGTGGTATATGCGTCTGCTTGCATCGATCTTGCCATCACAAATGCCTTGGTCATCTACAGACGGGACTGCAAGGAGCTTGGAGGGGGCAGTCTGTCTCTGAAAAGTTTCACAATTAAGGTGCTCTAGTATGCCTCAACCTGACATCCAACCATGTCTCGCTCCCACAGAAGATCTGTTGACAGCCTGACCAACCGTTCTGATGTTCCCAACCCAGTCAAGGGACAATCACTGTAACACTCCGACTGAGTCTGTGGTTTGACCAATCTCTCTTACATGTTACTGTGTACACCAAGTAATTCTGTTTAAACTGTAAAGGCTGTGTTTGATATATTTTGTTCTGTTTCTTTCTGTTTCAGTCAGATGATGAAAATGTTCAAAAAGGTTATAAAGTATTCTATATTGTAATAAAATATATAACATTCTTAAATATTCTATGTTCAGTGGAAAATTGTATTTCTTTGATCCAAAATTTGATAGAATATTCTAAAGTGTCTTATAGTGTACTATGCTATTCTAAATTAATGTTCGTATAAGTTACATACAATGTTTTTATGCATGTTCTCCTGTATACTGTGTTAGGATTTTTTACCAGAACAAGGCAAGTGATTAAACAGTATTTGGTCATTTCGATTTCTCTTATTTTCTGCATGAAAATAAAAAATGATGCAAAATGTAACAATAGAAGAAAAGTTTTGATATAAACCACAATAACACTCTGGAGTTTAAATTTTAAAATGTGAACATTTTCAATGAAGTCGCTAAAGGTTTTCTCCAAATGGAATCCACAAATTCATCCTTTTCCCTGGATTTAAAGGACGGTTCTGGTGTATCCTATCCCACCCTATCCCATGATTCATTGCAGGCCGAACTGGAGATTTTTTACTTGTAACAGTGGCGCACGACGTAGGAGAGAAAGAAGGAAGAGGAGGATATTTTTAAATAGAAGCAAATTAGAATCTGGTGGTAGAAAAGGAAAGAGCTCAAAGCGGGTGTGTGGTTAGACTTTTGTCACTTTCATAGACATGTTTTTAGCGTAATTTTCGTATAAAAAAAAATCAGCAAGATTTTGAGCCTCATCTTTAGCAGCTTGTGTTTTTTCGCTGTCATGGTTGCTAGGCGAGAAGAAAAGCGAGAATAAATCTGAACGCTAGACCGCTCAATTTCACAGGTGCTCACTTCCGTTCTTCACAGTCGAAGAAGGACCCAGCCTATGTTTACCGGGTAGGTCAGGCCTTTGACGGATGCAGCCCCTGAATTTGGACACACCCAGTGATCCAACACATACCAGTAGATCCATTATCAAGTCCAGGAACATGGAAGAGCTAATGGTAAAACCCCTCAAAAATCTCATAACTTAGAGCGAGAAGTTGGGCAAACATTTTCCATACTTTTATCAGAGACTGGTAGATGGTAGCAAGATGTGTCTTACTGAATTTGTAAAAGATCAATTGAATCTCATTATTATCTAGGACAACATAAAAAGACGAATATGTAAACATTTCTTAATAAATAATTGAATATTTAATGGGGTCTCCTATTTTTTGTACATGACTCTATAGATTAATGGCAGATTAGCTCTATAGCAAAGGGAACGCAGAAAAGCATAAACGTACCAAAGAAAAACTCCAGAACATCTAGGTTCGTAGAGCTCTTCTGCAAAGACTATTGCTTAATTCCATAGGTGTTAGCAGGAAGACTTAAAGGTTGGATATGGAACACGAACACCATAGCGACATCTAGTGTGTGGAGGTTGTAGTTGCAACAATAGAACAAGGTTTCCAGCCGTCGGGATGCCAGGTTCGCTGCGGATACGTGAAGTGACCAGCCCGCTCCACGTCCAGTGACGAATCGTACAAATTTTGGCTAATAAGTTTATTTTATAATTTGAGTCCATCTATTGTAGGCTTCATCTAAACTCACTCTGGTTTTTGATCTTCTCTGGTTGCTCCTCTTCTGAGCAGAAAAAACGAAATCTCCGGGGTTCTGAAGCAGCTGCTTGACTTGTCGACTTCGCCATTTTCCAAAGTACCAGACTGTTTAGCGTATCAGGCAACCCGCAATACTTCCCCCTATTGGCTGGTAAATGTAAACATAATGCCAGCCTCGTGCCCGTCAAAATCAATATTTTATTATATTTTAATTCAAATATAGTTTTTAAAGGAAATACTGTACTTCCATTCTGCACCCCTCTAAACGCCCCGTCAAGGTATTCATTTTTTTTTTAATATAGCATTATATGAAATTGTTCCATATTCAACCTTTAATCAGAGGTGAAATCCATAGTAAAAAATGAACTGATTAAATGTATTTTTCGTTGTTCAGTGTTACATATTGGGAACTACTTAATCACCACCTGGCTGGAAAAGACTTGTATTCCTTCAAATTATAGATGTTGTTCTATGGCCCAGCTCCTTTTAGTGAATTTATGCTAGTATTTGATGGTTGGTTTAGCAAATAAACAAGAAGTGTAAATGTGTATGACTTAGAATTAAACTTTCAGTACACTTAAATTAAAACTCTATAACCACCTTTCTAGAAAAACTATAATATCCATCATCATTGGTTGAAACAAATTTATTCACTCCAGTTTGGAGGGTCTTGTGCTCAGACCAAGCTTTCAATGAAAGGTTGCAGAGCATGGGACATTAAATAAAGGAGCTCAGTCATGTTGGCCAATCTTTCACCAAATATTCTCCACTTTAGATTCGTCTTCACTGATTTGTTATTGGACTGATTCACTATTAGACTATTTATTTGGTTAAATCTTGCCTTTGATTAAAGAGATCTTTTAAGATCTTCCTCAGCACTGAAGATGGAGGAAGGAATGCTTTAATTCAAACTATGTTTTTCAATTGATCAACAAATGTAAGGCTTCATTTGGTTTCTTTCTTTCTTTCTTTCTTTCTTTCTTTCTTTCTTTCTTTCTTTCTTTCTTTCTTTCTTTCTTTCTTTCTTTCTTTCTTTCTTTCTTTCTTTCTTTCTTTCTTTCTTTCTTTCTTTCTTTCTTTCACTCATGAGACATACACCACATGCACACAATAAAAAGTGATGTGTGAATATGGGCAGTAAGAGACGAAGTAAACCACTTTGTACCAACTCAAGGTTATTAGTCACCACTAAAGGTGAAACCATGGAGTCCATTTTAGCATGAATTATGGGAAATAATGAAAGACATCAGTAAGAAATGACACGTTACTTCAACTTTAACTTCCCTCCTTTTGGATAATCATCTCCTTTGTCGAACCTTGATGTGCTTTCAATATTTTTTTGTCCTTATTTGCTTATCACACTGTAATGAGGTAACATGCATTAAATGTTCTTTGAGCTGGCAGTGAATCAGACATAAATAGCTAATGGAGGTGGAATTCAAGTGAGCATTTGACACTAGGAAGCAATTATATTATTTTTCTTGAACCTGAGGGCTGATCTGACAATTTAAAGTTTACTGAAAGCATCTCCAAACTCATCCATTTAGGGAGCAGCCTGTGAAGAGAAGATTTCAAATCCCAGACGCAGAGACTCAATTCGCACTGCAGGCCTTGAGTTTCAGCTCATATTTGATCCTTTTGAAAGACTCCTCATATCTCACTGAGTGACACTGGGTTTGGATGGACTTTTGAAAAAGCCCCAACTAGCTGACTGAGTTTTTTTCCCCTCCACAATGACTATTCCGTTTACAGCACCTAGGCAGCTGCAGATTTCACTTGTTGGATCACAACCTCAACCCCATTAAAAATGTTTGGATGATACATAAAGTTTGAAGCAAACCAACCAGTTTAAATGGATCCAAGTGATTCTGCCAAAAGAATTGGTTATATATTGAGCCAGCATTATCACAGATGTTTATTGATATTAAAATGTTTGTGGCTGATGAGGAAATCAAAAACTATTCTACTAACTAGCAGCTTTTCTAATCAGATTATAGGCTTTTTTTAATTATCTGAAGGAAAAAAAAGATTAAAGGGAACTTTTGTATAAATTCAGTAATATTAAAATATATTGTATATCATCAAAGGCAGAGAGTGCATATTTCAAATACCATGTGATTATATAATTAATATGCTTATTAAAATAATAGGCCTACTAACATTTAACAAGATATTTTTGGAATACTTAATTCTGTGAAGTAGTTTGTGTTTGGTATAGCCCATAATTCTTGACAGGATAATTATATACAAAAAAAATATGTTTGCTTTAATTTGTTTAGACTTGTGTAGACTTGTCCTTGCATGGCACTGTTAATGCACCAGTGACCTTTTATTTCAATGGTGTGGAAGGTTATGATGCAATAGAAAAGTAATGACTCCGTATTGCCTTTCCTCACATTTTATGGTGTAGCATGCATAACTTTATGTTGTAGCATACATAATTTGGCACAAACTTTTGGGCCATGTTGAAAATCAAAACTGTATGTGTGTGCACAGAAATATTTCTGCAACGATCCAATAATTGGTTTAATCGACCTAATCGCCTGATACGCTTTGTAGACATTTTACTCACCTCGGCTTTCTGGATGCTTAAAATTGAAAGTAAAAGTGATGGCATGACTTACTTCCTGATTCATATTTATCTGGCCACGTGGGGGCACTCATTTGGCACTGAAATTCACACTACAGAGGTCAGCTGATCCTTTAATCAACAGTGATTAAAGGATTCTAACAGTGAAATAATCCCCCCATTGCAGAAGAGCACTGTGTTCCGCACATTTAATCCTAACATACATGCACTATTCAGAATGGGAGTGCAACAAAACAGAACTTAATGTTTAACAAAATCCCCTTTTTGCCTTATGTTTACACCTACATAACAACAGAATATAAAGAACGATAGGTAATTATCTAGCATATCAAACAACAAGGAAGTCTACTTTCTATTTTTTTATTGTTCATTATATTAGTTATGAAACTTTGTGCATCATGCATAAGATCTACTTCAACTTGTGACGTTCTAAAAAGCATTTGCTGTGTTGTTAGAGTTCTGTAACCCTTTCCCCTCTCAAAGAAGGATTAAAAGCAATACACGTTTTTCACGTAAAAAATGCTAACATTTACTTTAGGTAATAAATACCAAATTATTTTGTAAAGATAGATCTTTAACGCCCACAATAACAAACATTTTAAGCTCAGAACGTGATTTTATAGTAAAGTAAAATCTGCTGCTCTTAAAAAAGTGTGTACACAAACCTGTTCATTTTAGCATATTAACTTGGCTTATGTAATTCTGTGTCGCCAGTGAAAACACCAAAAGCCCTTGTATGTCATGACCTGCAGTCAGGGGAGGCATGTGAGGCATCATGACAAGTAAAATGAGCACTAAGAATGATAAGAGAAAATAATTTTGTCCACTTGACCTGTTATATAATTATTTTTTTGTTTTGTTTAAGGATTTCAACATCGCTATGGTCACTGAATTTCCACATTGCCTGTTCAAATACATGGATGAAGTGCAGGGTAAGGCAGTGATTAGCTGTACCTCACCTCTGGTGGCGCTGTGTCACAGAGTCAAAGAAACAGGCAGTTGGTGCTTGTCCATTTGTCTCTCTTTATATCCCCAATATACATTTTTGATACAGCATGTAATACACATGCTGACATTCCACAGTTTAATATATTTACTGAACGTTTGTGACAAGTCTATCTAATCAGTCATAAATGAGCAAATTTCACATGGTGAGGCTGAAAGTGCCAGGGGGCAGTGTTGAGCCCCATATGCATATAGGGCAGGTTCTCTTATTGTATGCATTGAAAAGACTAAAAACACTGGAAAATACAAAAAATACAGTTGGAATAGAACCGTTCCAGGACGACTCTCCTTCTTGCCGATTATCTACATTTAAGCAGCCAGACTTCAAAAGATGTAAAGGAAAACAACCAGGACAATTTTTATAATAGTGACAAATGCCTTGTTTCCACTGAGCAGTACAGCACAGGTCCCTGTGTTTCCATATGCTATTTTGTCAGTTTCCATTGTAAAAGTGGCCCATGCAACCAACCAGGACCGCACAATTCCTGGGCCCCCTTCAGTTTTAGGTGCCCAGGAAAAGGTTAGGACAGACCTATTGGCGTCACACAACACAGTTCATTAATTGGGGGACAGAAAACTGTCTGTCCCCCATACTAGTGTGTCACTTTTGTCGTCGCACATGCATGACGGCACGTTAGGCGTTTGGGCTTAACCGCGCCTGCCCAGTGAGAGTCACACTTGTGGCGGACATCCTGTCCAGGCTATCAAATAGTGTACCGACCCATGCTGTACCGCTCAGTGGAAACGAACCAAACGATATTTGTTCGGAAAGATAGGTGCATGGCTAGAAGGGAGAGCGCAGACCTCCGCCATGGCAGCTCTGCCCCACCCCCCACCCCTTCCGAGACGGTGCTCTGCATCCCCCCCAAAATCGAATTACTTGTTCCTGGTCCCACTGAGGACATTTCCTAAAAATGTCATAGGACTCGGTCCAAAATTTTTTGTGTTCTGTTGCTAATTATCAGACAAACCCTGGCAAAAACATAACCTCCTTGGCGGAGGTAATACAAGTGAGATAAAAAACAAAAAACAATTAAATATTAAATATTCTTTTATTTATCTTTGCTATTGTATTGTTGAACAGTATGGAATTGATTGAATCATCAAAAACTTTCAAAAATAACTAAATGTTTCAATTAAGGTCAAAATAAAACCTTAGCTTTTTTGGGGATTTGTACATATGACTCCAGAGGAGTCAGCACCTCACCAGTCATGAACATCACTGTACGTCACTGTATTACATCCATGTTTTCATTGAACACCCGCATCTGCTGTATCTAATCATATGTGGTTTATGTATAAAGTAGAGGTAATTCCCTTCAAAGATCAGTTTATTTGACCAATTGGAAACTAATGTGTCCCCAGAGTACCTAAAAACAGGAAGTTCTGGGTGAGCGGGGTGCTGGAGGTGGGCAGCTGGAGGCACGAATACTCGTTAGCTTTGCTCACTCTCCATTTCAAATGAGAACTTAATGATTTATAGATGTTTGCTTTAAAAAGTCATTGGCATTAATCCCATGGCTCATTAACCATTTAATTAAAATTAAATTCAGTGTTAGGACTAAAGCAGATTGAGAGGATTTCCTCCTGGTGGGAGGCTGTTGAATCACCTCATTTTCTGAAGTACCTCGTGTGACGGCGACGCGCGCCAACACAGAGCTCAGGCGAAGGAGCACATTTAAGCAAAGAGAAGAGCAGGGACTCGCCGGAGTGGATAATCACGGCTCAAACGGAGGCCGCTGAGAATACCACCTGAATCTTTATGTTTGGCTACAGGATGCGTGAGATCATTTTATGTGGCTTATTGACCTGCAATGAGAGAAATGAGAATTAATGAAGCACAACTCGCTGAATAGTGTTTTTTTTTTTTTTGAAAGGCAGGAGTGTTTGTCTGTTTATCCTTATCAGCAGCATCTTAAGTGCAAATAAGCTTCAAGAGGGAAGCAAGTGAGTCATGACCTGGATCTAGAGAAGGGTCTTTTCCCCCCCTGAAGGGAATTAGTTGTATAAACATGAGTTTGAACCATGACACAGCACGCATTACAATACTGCCTCCTATTATCCTAACTTTTTCAGCCACATACCCGAAACCCTTCATGAATGGTGTGAACAGAAAAGTTACCATATACAAGTCAGAGGTTCTTCACACAGACTCTAGCTGAGGACACTAATGCTTAGTTATTGCGTGAATATGTGTAATAAAGCTACTCACAGTTTGTGCAGTGAAGCCAGTCTGAAAGTGTATTTTGGGATCCAGCCTCTGGAATTCTTCACAACCAGTTTATAATGTTGTGAAAGTCACAAGAAAAGCAGATATGAACTGAATTCTGTTTACACTTAGAATGTACCAACCAATTCTGTGCAATCAGGCTTAAAACGTTCTTGTTTAACAGAGCTTATAGTTATAACAGATTGATGTTAGCCCAGTTGCTGGATGAGTGGCAGAGTTGGTGTTGGGTTGGTAGCCGATGGCCTAAGCCGGTTGGGGAGTAATGCAGTCCAGACAGCCGGTTCTCCCCGGCTCTGCCTCTCTCATGTCTCATTCTAACGTGCTGGGTTATCCTGAGCTATCTCTGTAGTTATGCTGCTATAGGCACACCCCCAATTTCCACTGTATGCATTCCGCTCCGCCACGCACTCCGAAGCGGTTCGCAATTTCCACTGCATGCGCTCCGCTCCGCCACGCACTCCGCAGCTGTTCGCAGTTTCCACTGCAAGCACTCTAGATCCACTTCGCAGCCCAGAGGTGCTCAGAGAAGCATGCGTGGGAATTGTGAGATCTCGTGATAAAAGCCAGTAATAAAGGCAGAAGTCAGAACAAAAATATTTATTCCGTGGAAGATGAACAGAAAGAACGGTTATTCTCTGTTATTCTGTGTAAAGATATTTTGGACAACATATATATAAATATACGCGGGTTTATATTAATATAGCTATGCATACAAAAAATTATAGTCTGTCTTTATTCATTTATTTTGAAAAACACCCGGAAATGTGGTTGTTCTATGTCCTGTTGGTGCTTAGTGATTTGCGTAGATTGACTGCGGACCTGCTCCGGCGTCCGGCAAAAACAGAGCTGATCCTTTTTTTGCCGGATGGCAAAACGGCTGCCGGCGCCGTTCGGCGGCAGCAGTGAAAATTCTCTTATTGACTACAATGGGAATGTTTTTTGCTGCAGAGTGCGTGGCGGAGCGGAGCGGAGCAGAGCGAATGCAGTGGAAATTGGGGGTTAGTCTGCTGGAGGCCAGACTGGCCACTTTTCCTCACTCTGCTACTTTTCTCTTCTACTACTCTCCAGTTGCATTACTTGCTGTAATTTAAACTGTTAACTTTGTGGTTCCTCCCAGTGTTTTTTTTTTTCTCGATAGAAGCTACTGGCTTGGCGTTCCATTCGGCTGTGGCATCTGCTGAGATCCGGCTCCAAACAACTAAACGTCCTCCATCTCATGCTATTAACTTGTTGCTTTATTCTTTGTGTTTCTGCTCCATCTTCTTCAACTCCCAGTGGGTCGTGGTAGATGCCTGCTCGTACTGAGCCAGGTTCTGGTTCTGCTGGAGGTTTCTTCCTGTTAAAGGGGAGTTTCTTTCCTCTCCACTGCCTCTACATTCTCATCCAGGAGGAGTGAATGCTGCAAGTCGATGGCTTGATGCAATATGCTGGGTTTCCTTAGATAGAAAACTGTTTTTGAACCAGTTTGAATAATAACCTGAACCTGAAGCACTGTTCGACAACCAGGTACCTCTTCTTTATAAAGTCCATTGAAATGACCTGTGTAGAACTGGCTCTATATGACAAAACTGAATTGAATTAATCAGTAGGTTTTTACATGTTTTGTTAGTCCTAAATTTGCAATTTCTGCTTCCTGGAGTTTAGATAACAATGTACACTTTGAAAATTTCCACACAGTTTAATTCACAGGGTTGAAGAGTAACAAGCGACATGCTACAGAGCAATTTAACTACACATTGGAAATAACTAACTTGTTACAGTTACTGGAAAAACGCGTAAATTACAGATTCTTTTCAAAATACTTATTATAGTTTATAAGGCAAGGCAAGGCAATTTTATTTGTATAGCACACTTTCAACAACAAGGTGATTCAAGGTGCTTTACATGATTAGAGGTAAAATAAAAACAGCATTAAAACACAAAGCGTATAAAGTAAAAACAGCATTAAAGGAAGAAGCACAAACAGATACTTCAAGACATTAAACAGCAAGAAACATAAACAAAACATGATATATGAAAGCATTACTCAAATGCAGCTCTAAACAGATAAGTTTTTAGTTCTGATTTAAAAGAACTCAGTGTTTCAGCAGCTTTGCAGTTTTCTGGAAGTTTGTTCCAGATTAGAAGAGCATAGAAACTGAAAGCTGCTTCTCCGTGTTTGGTTCTAATTCTAGGGATGTTGAGTAGACTGGAATTAGAGGACCTGAGTGGTCTGGTGATGTGCTCTACTTTCCTGGTTCTAGTGAGGACACGAGCAGCAGCGTTCTGGATCAGCTGCAGCTGTCTGATTGACTTTTTAGGCAGACCTGCGAAGACGCTGTTGCAGTAATCAATCCGACTAAAGATAAACGCATGGATGAGTTTTTCGAGGTCCTATCATACCTTTAATCCTAGAGAGGTTCTTCAGGTGATAGAAGGCTGATCTTGTTATTGCCTTTATGTGACCCTGGAGGTTCAGGTCTGAGTCCATTACTACACCTAAATTCTGTGCCTGATCAGTAGTTTCTAGCTGTATTAACTGAAGCTGTGTGCTGACTCTTGATCGTTCCTCTTTAGGTCCAAAAGTAATTACTTCAGTTTTGTTTCTGTTCAGCTGGAGAAAGTTATGGCACATCCATTCATTGATTTGGTTGATGCATTTACTTAGGGTTTGAATTGGTTCAAAGTCACCTGGCGACATCGTAACGTAAACCTGAGTATCATCTGCATAGTTATGGTAGCTAATCGTGTTGGTTGTTATAATCTCGGCTAGTGGGAGCATGTAGATCTTAAATAGGAGGGGCCCTAAGATGGAGCCCTCGGGTCGGTTTGGTGCTGCGATACATACCAACCTTCTAATTGTTAAAATCTTTTTAGTGAAAAAGCTGGCAAATTCATTGCAGACCCTGGTAGAATTTAGTTCAGGAGCTACTGTCACTGGAGGATTAGTTAGTCTTTCCACTGTTGCAAACAGAGTCCTTGCATTATTATTGTTTCTGCTAATGATTTCAGAAAAGAAAGATTCCCTAGCTTCTTTCAAAGTTAACTAATATCTGTTCAGTCTCTCTTTGTAGATCTCACAGTGAACCTGGAGTCGAGTTTTCCCCCATTTTCTCTCGGCTCGTCGACACTCCCTTTTTTTCGCTACGTACCAGTGGATAATTCGTCCACGGAGACTTCCCTCTACCTAAGACTACTTTCACTTTAATCGGAGCAATGGAATCAATGATGTCTGAAAATGTAACGAGGAAATTATCTACCAGCGTATTTACTGAGCTGGAGTTGGGAGATGAGGGGGATGTGGTGGAAGGGTAAATACTTTTAAAGGTTTCAACTGAACTGTCCCCTAGAAAACGCTTTTTTACAGATATTAAAATAGATATTTTACTAGATATTTTAGCAGAGATGGTACTTTCAAAGAAAATACAGAAATGGTCAGATAATGCAGTATCAATAACTGAGATGTCAGATATAGTTAAACCTTTGCTGATAATTAAGTCCAGAGTGTGTCCTCTATTGTGTGTTGGCTGTTTGACATGCTTGGTCAGGCCGAAGTTGTGAAGAGTGTCACTTAATGTTTTAGCTAGTCTATCCTGGGGGTTGTCAGTATGAATTTTGAAGTCCCCTACAATGATTAATTGGTCATTATCGACACATATTACGGAGAGAAGGTCGCCAAAATCATTAAAGGAGTTAGAGTTATGTTACATGTAATTATGTTCTGTCAATAAAAAAAACAGTATGTTCATTTTCCTTTCTTTGTTGTTTTACTTTCAGTTACATTTTGTCCAATAAAACAATGCTTGCAGGGAAAATATCTGATTTCCAAGGGCAAGTGGATGCATCACAGAAGGCTACATAAGCTACATAGCAGGTATAATTCCCTTAGTGCGATTGTGAGTGTATGTATGTATGTATGTATGTATGTATGTATGTATGTATGTATGTATGTATGTATGTATGTATGTATGTATGTATGTATGTATGTATGTATGTATGTATGTATGTATGTATGTATGTATGTATGTATGTATGTATGTATGTATGTATGTATGTATGTATGTATGTATGTATGTATGTATGTATGTGAGCAAACTTAAACAAGAGTAAAGGTTGATACCAAATTTGCTAACAGAAAGCTAAAGCTAGAGAATACATTTTCTCAGTGTCGAACCATCAGAGTTAGGCAAAAGAGAATATAGCAAACAACACAAAATGATCTAAATATATTGATGATTCTATCTTTGGGAAGAAGACTTTAGAAAGAACTAGAACTAAATAGTGGGATGTATAGGAGATAAAGCATCATTCTCCTCCGCTGCAAGGTATGAGAATATTAAAGTAAAATTGTAATTCATGTTAATAGGGGGTGTCTTCTATAAATATAGAAACCACCAGACAAAAACGTGTACAAAAAATGTACCAATCTTGTTTATATTATTATTTTTTGCAAGATTTTAAAAAGTAGCTGATGAGACTATAACTGTGACAAGTCTGCAGCAAGAAGGTCCTGGCTTCAGCTCCAGGCCTGGTTGTGTTTTTTTTTTTTTTTTGCATTTCCCAGAGTCCAAAAAAAATGCATGTCAGGTCAATTGGTCTCTCTAAATTACCCTCAGGAGTCAGTGTGTCCATGCATGGTTGCTTGTCCTGTGCGTCTCTGTGAGCAGAGTGTCCCTCACCTCTCGTCACATGACCACTGGGGATCGGCACCAGCCGCAAAGTAACTAAAAAGTAACCAAATGTAAGTAGTTATATTACTCTATTAAGTTAACTGAAATCGATACATTACTTTTACATTTTAAATGGAGCAACTTACCTACCAAGACATGGATGTCCACCTTAACTGGCAGCCCGGACAAGGAGAGCATCAATCGGAAAAGCAAGCAAGAGGCCCACGGTAACTTTGGAGGAGCTGCGCAGTAAGGAGCTGCAGTGATCCACAGAGATTAGTTGTGCACTCCACAAATCTGTCCTTTACAATAGTGCCCAGAAGAGAGCCATAAGTGTTAGAATCTCAGTGAGGATCACTCAGCTGTACACTCTAAAAAATGATTCAGGAGGTTAGTTATTAGGACTTAAATATAAGTGCTTTTTCAACATAAAAATTACAATTTGTCACATGTCCATAACTTGTTAAGTTGATAACTTCTTTTAAGAAGTTGATTAAAATTAAAATCAGAGAAAGTTGTCTTAACTCAGAAATACATTGATTTTGGATAACATTTCTACCTTAATTTAACAAGGAAAAGTATTAAGTTAGTCAAACTTAATATTGTATATAATATTAAAGAGTAACTAAACCCCAAAACAACCTTTTTTTGCCTATAAACTGTATAAATGGGTATTTACCAATGCAATCTTTCAGTTTCTGGGGATTTTTTTACATTTTGGTGTAAACTTGTTTAATCCTACACTTTTTGGTCTAAAAACGTCTTAGTGCTGCCCTCTTAGGGTTGAACTGTGGCTACTACATTTACATTTTGTGATTGGTGGAGAGCGGTACATCTTTACGTCACAGGCATTGACTGTGTCACAGCAGTCATGGTCTCACAGACACGCCCCGTGGGTTTGGGTATAAAACTATCAGACATACCGGCCCCATGGCAAGTTTGGAGTTGAATTGCGTTTTTCAGGTTACCATTATTATCACATTAGCACTTAGTTAGCATAGCTAACATACTGTTTGGAGCATTAGCCTATGTTAGCATTAGCACTCAGAAACCGGACCCATCCTGTATCTCTCTCCCTCAGCAGCAGCGGCAGTGCCAGCCTCGGGCAGCGCTGACTCAGCGCCCAGAGCCAGCGGCTCGAATTGATACGGCTCGCGGCCGCTGGGCTCCATAAAGCCTCCCTTTACTCCTCTGTCTCCGGTGACGACGGAGGAGATCCGCTGGCTCAGGGCGCCGAGCCAGCGCCGCCCGAGCCCGGTGCTGCCGAGGCAGAGAGAGACAGGAGGAGTCCGGTCTTTGAGTGGTAATGCTAACATAGGCTAACGTTCAAAACAGATGAATATTGATCAGATCGATCAGTTGCAAAACTGCCAACGTCACTTTGGTCACTGTCCATGTTTCAGTGTCACATTAAGCGAGCTGTCATTGTCCTCCTGAACACACCCCCACGTTCCCCCCTCTGCTCATCTTCCTTACTTGGCCACACCCCTCCATTCTTCCTGGCACCGCCCACTTTGTAGAATTTTTCAAATGTTGTCTGGGGGCGGGGTTATGATTTTTCACCCAAACCCCTTTTCCACCCATCTTACCCTCTTTCTGCCCTTCTCTATCCTCATGCTCTTTTTCTACCCCGATTTTCTTCTCTTCTTCTCCTCCTGGAGCAAGAACCTCATTATTGTCTCTTATTTATAGAGTAACTGGAGTTTTTGCAACCTGGACCCTATTACTGTCATGCAATAGGTTCGTTTACTCTCTCAGACAACCTCTGTGATATCTGGAGTCCTCCAGGATATATTTTGATCTCTTCCCCATCAGCTTATATCCATATAATGAGAGTTAATACAGCCTCTAAATAAGGGATTATCTCACTTGTAGTCTGAGCCGAACTTTCACTCTGCTCTTCAGTGGCAGTTAGACAAAACCTACTACTGCAAATAACAATTTGTTTATGTGTTTTCAATTTCCACATTTTCCAATAATTCAGTAGCAGATCATCGCAGAGCAGAGTGAAAGTTCTGCTCAGACTAAAACTTAGATGATGTGCGGCTGTGACGTCAGTGAAAGCACTGATTACTGACGGCTAGTGTATCACCAGCTAGTTGTACTAAACGGCTGTAAAACACCTCAGATATTAACATCAGCGCACTGCTGACACACTCAGAACTAACAGGTCCACAAAGAATGAGGCTGGTGGATGTCGGCCTGGTGGGTCGGCCGCCCGGCTCATCGGTTTGCTCTTGGTCTGGGCAGGTACATCGACGTGGTTCGGGCTACGGGGGCCTCCGGTGTGCGGGTGGCGCTGGGGGCCTCCTTTGCTGGCGGGGAGGCTGCTGCTGTGTGGCAACAGGTGCTCTCCCCCTACGAGGGCACTTGGACAGGGGGGAGGGGTGTGCGGAAGGGGGGGGGGGGGGGGTCGGACTCAACCTGGGTGTCTAGTGTCTTTTGTGTTTTGAGAGTAGAGCGAATGTCAGGGTGGGTTTATTTCCCCTTCTGGGATGGGGCTGGGGGGACTGCCTTGGGGTCCGTGGGGCTTTGTGGTGCTGTGGCCATGGGCCCCGGGTCGGACGTGCCATGGCCTCCCTCCCCTGGTGGATCCCGGTGAACAGCGGTGCCTATTGGGGTCAGTGGGGGAGCTGGCTCCCTGGGAAGACATTTTGTCTCCCAGTCCTTCCCTCCCCATCCCTGGACACCTCTGTCCACCCGCTCCATCACTTTACCACTCATATAGGGTCTTGGGGCATGGGCACATCACTTGGGGCATGGGCACATCACTGTCCCGTGGTGTCCTGGGTCCCAATTTTAATATACAACTTAGACACTCCCACTTATAACATTTTCACACGACACATATGTAGGGACTTTGGGGTGGGCACACTTTTCGGCATCCAGAGGGGGAGCGGTACAATCAGCTTCACCTCTGGTGCCGGTGCCCACTGTTAAACCACATATAGACACTGAGGGCTCGGGGTGGGGGTTGGGGGATGTGTGGCTGCCTCCCCCACATCCCACCCCTCTGTTTTAAATGCACATTATAACAACACGCATCAACACCATACTCGAGCGGGAGGATGGAGGCTAGGGGTCTTTTCCCACCCCTGTTCGCTACGGGCCATCAGGGGTTGGGGTCCGGAGGAGGACAGCCAGTCTGGTCGGGGTCCTGGGCTGTCGGGCTGCTTTGCCACTGTGGGGCCCTTGGCGGTCTGCTTGTCTCCATCCTAGAAGGTAGGGGGTCCACCTCCCGGGTCCGGGGGCTGGTGGCTCTACGGGGGCATCAGTTACTGGACCTGGGAGCATAAAGTGTGCATGGGGGGTGTGAGTGAGGGTACAGCGTCATTTTTTTGGGTGTCTTGGTGAGTCAGTGAGAATGTATGTGTTTAAGAGGGAGGGAACGTATGACTGTGTCTGTATGTCTTTGTCTACCTGTCAGGTTGGATCTTGGTCTGCCCCCTCGCCTGGCGCACCTCAGGCCTTACACTTAATGGGGGGCCTATTTCCCCTCCGTCACTCCCCGCCGGTGACGCGGGCCCCTGCCTGCCGGTGCGCCGGTGGTCAATCCGGTTCGGACCTGGTGCGTGCCTGGCAGGGGCTGGGGGGGCAGGTGTGTCGGTCGGCTGATGCGCTGGGCCGATATCTTCCTTTGGTTGGTTGGGGCACCTCTTTTAGAGGTGCCAGGTTTGGGATTGTTGGGTGGTGCCTGCTCGGTGGCTCGGCGGGATGCGGATCCGGCGTCTCTGCTCGTTTGATCCCCTGTTCTGTGCGCACCGTGCGTGGCCGGTTCATTGGCGGGTTGGACCGGCCCTGGTCTTCGTTGGATGCCTGGTCTCGGCGCCCTGCGTTGCGCGGGATCAGGACCCGGGAGCTGGTACAACTTGGCGTCCAGATGCTGACTGAGCTCGGCCTGGGGATGCTGTCCGTCCCCTGCGGCTATTGGTGGGGCGCTGGGATGATGGCGGTGGGGATTGGCCTAGGGTGGAGGCGTCGCTTGGGGGACCGGCGGCTGGCCGCGGCCCCTGCAGTGCCGGGGGCCCCTCGTCGGCCGGTCCCTTGTCGGGTCCCTGCTGGGCGGTGGGGTGCCCCTGGGCCCCGGCTCCCCCGGTCCAGTGACCGGCCCGCCCCGACGCGGCCGGTTGCCGGCGGAGCCCATGGGCTCGTCACTGCTGCCCCCCGGGCCCCTGCATAGTGGCCGCTGGATGTTCCCCTGGGGTTCTCCTTTGCTCCTTTGCTCCGAACAGAAATCACATGTGGGGTGCCCCAGGGCTCCATCCTGGGGCCCCTCTTATTTAATATCTACATGCTCCCACTAGGCAAGATTATAGCGACCAATAACATTAGCTACCATAACTACGCGGATGACACTCAGCTCTACATTACAATGTCACCAGGTGACTCTGAACCCATTCAAACCCTAAATCAATGCATTGACCAAATAAATGGATGGATGTGCCATAACTTTCTCCAGCTGAATAGAAACAAAACTGAAGTGATTATTTTTGGACCCAAGGAGGAACGATCAAGAGTCAGCACACAGCTTCAATTAATACAGCTAGAAACTACTGATCAGGTTCGTAACCTAGGTGTAGTAATGGACTCAGACCTGAACCTCCAGGGTCACATAAAGGCAATAACAAGGTCAGCGTTCTATCACCTGAAGAACATTTCTAGGATTAAAGGACTGATTTTGCAACACGACCTAGAAAAACTCATCCATGCGTTTATCTTTAGTCGGATTGATTACTGCAACAGCATCTTGACAGGTCTGCCTAAAAAGTCAATCAGACAGCTGCAGCTGATCCAGAACGCTGCCGCTCGCGTCCTCACTAGAACCAGGAAAGTAGAGCACATCACCCCAGTTCTAAAGTCCTTACACTGGCTCCCTGTAGCTCAGAGAATAGACTTTAAAATACTTTTACTAGTTTATAAATCATTACATGGCTTAGCACCAAAATATGTTGAAGACCTGTTGTCATGGTACCAACCACCAAGACCACTCAGGTCCTCCAACTCTAGCCTACTAAACATCCCTAGACTCAGAACTAAACATGGAGAAGCAGCTTTCAGTTTCTATGCTCCCCTTATCTGGAACAGACTTCCTGACGAGTGTAGAGCTGCTGAAACTCTGAACTGCTTTAAATCGAGACTAAAAACCCATCTGTTTAGAATTGCCTTTGAGTAAATGCTTGATGTTATATGTATGAAATGTGTTCATGCTCTCTTGCTTTTTTTTATTTTTCTCTTGCTTTATTGTGTATCATGTATAATGTGTGTTTCTTTTATGTGTTTCTTTTAAATCACCAAATCATGTAAAGCACCTTGAATTGCCCTGCTGTTGAAAGTGTGCTATACAAATAAAATTGCCTTGCCTTGCCTTGCCTCCTCTCTTGGGGGATGCGGTCGGCCCCGCCCGGGTCCGCCTGTGGCTCTGGCGGTCCTTTGGACGTCTTTGCTCCGATCTCCTTCATGTCTGCATCGATTCCTGGGAGAAGGATTGATGTCTTCTCACACCAACTATCGAACACTCTTATGGAGAAACCTTATATGCACCAGCATGCTAACACACACACATAGATGTGGGGTCTCTGGTGTTTAAGGATATATTCTTGGGCTGAGGTTATCATTACTAGAGCTTGATTAATCGGTACCATGAGTTTTTCTGTGACATTGTTGTTGTATTTTTATATCTATTTTTGTGTGATGTGGTTGTGTAATTCTTAGTTCACAATGTTTGGTTGGTTTTGTCGATGTTCCTTTTTCGTGTTTTGTTTTTCCCCCTCTCTCTGCGTCCTGTGGGTATGGAGGCAGACTTCAATGTCTTCCTGTGTTTTCTTTGTTCCCTTTCCTCTCTTGTATTTTCAACTCACCCTCTCTCATGACATTTTGTTTCCTACCTCTCTTCTTCATCTTCCTTCTTTCTTCTCCCTAATTTTCCGTCTCCGTGTCCATAACATCAGGAAATAAAAACCCCAACAATTCAAAATAAAGATTTTTCACACATAAATCAAGTGGAGTACTATAGCAAAAGCTGTACTGCTCCGCTTGTGAAAGTAAATCTGTTGGGCTTCTACTTGGTACTCAGACACCAATTCTGAGCTCCACACTGCCAAACAGGACACGTAAAAAAAAAAAACAGGTGAATAGCGCTAGCGACTTATACCAAAACACTGGTAAAATGAAGCCGGTTCTGTGGCAGATAATGCCTTATTTAGAGGCTGTTCACATGACCTATTAACTCATATGAATATAACCTGATGGGCAAGAGATCAAAATATATCCTGGAGGACTCCAGATATCATAAAAGTCGCCTGGGTAAGTAAATGAACATATTGCATGCTGGAAATAAGGTCTAGGTTGCAAAAAAATGCAGTTCCCCTATAAAATACTCAAAGCCATGGAAAGGTTTGGAAATTCTTGAATATAAATGTGTGTGATCCCAGATCATAAACCCTTCCTCATATAGGAGTAGTTAAAAAAAACTATTTTTTTTTGGTTTTATTCACAGCATGATTATGTGGAGATGAGGAGAGAGGTTGTGATCCGTGGATTGGTGGTGTACCTCGGGGACAAAGAGGAGAATCTCCTTAAGGAGCAGTTGATAAGTAAATCTGACAGAAAAATTATACTTTGTGTTAGTCTTGTTTTTAATTGTTACTGATGTTTTTAAATTCCGATTTTGATTCTGACTTATGCTAGGTTGATGGAGATCTCACCAATGAAGTGTTGAAAATCATTGTCACCAGAGGTGCCACATCTGATCCAGCCAGCGCACAGATTGTAATTGAGGGAACAGAAGTCCTGGAAGACGTTGACGTACCCAGAGCCTGTGCTTAGCTAATGGGAGTGATCTACTCACTCAATCTTAGCTACCCGAAGGAACTAAAAAACACTTTTGAAATATTTCAAAAGGTATTTCTTGAACTGGATAACCTTAAAGCAAGCCCAAAAGTAATGTCTCTGAAAAGTAAACTGCTGTCCTAAAAAATGTGAAGACTGTCAACCAAGTCAGCAGGAAATGTTGTTTATGCATTGTTTAAATGTTTCTAAAGTACACTAAGTAAAATTAAAGTTTACTACAGAAACATTCTTGAAGGTTCTGTAAAAGTTGGTAAATTGCTGTTCTACAAATAGAAAGAATTAGACTTTCCAATAGTTCAGCAGAAAATGTTTATAGATTGTGTTCGAATGTTTCCAAAGTTTACATCAAGTTTACTTTAAGTTTACACATGAAATACACTTGAAGTTCTGTAAAAGTTGATGTTTCAGGATATATTTGAAGGAACGTGATGTACTAAGAATAGAAGAATTTAAGCTCTTCACTAATTGACCATTTATTTTTATAGATGTATATATATATATATGTATATATATATATATATATATATGTGTGTGTGTGTGTGTGTGTGTGTGTGTGTGTGTGTGTGTGTGCGTGTGTGTGTATAGATATGTGTGTATATGTATAGATATATATAGATAGATATCTATATTAGATATCTATCTATATATATATCTATATATATATAGATATATATATATATAAATAAATGGTCAATTAGTGAACAGCTTAAATAGACAGATGATAGATTATATATATATATATATATATATATAGGCAGGACTTTATCAATTGTTGACTTTATCAACTATGTCCCATATCTGATATTGCTGTTTGATTGCCATAGAAATTGTTAATACAATGGTTACAATAAATACTTTTTGATAAACTGTAATTGTCATGTCTGTTATTCTGACTTAAGTGAAATATGTTGCTAAAACTCAATAAAATTGTTGCAACAGTTTGCATGGACTTCTTAAAGTAGAGGGAAAGTAAAAACAAGGAGTTATAGCAACTTAAATAATGTAATTTGAGAAATTAAACATTAATAAAAAAATTTAGTTGGTTAAACTTAATTAAGGTTGTAGAGGGCAAAACAAGTTGTGTTAGTTGAACTAAACTAATTGAGTTGGTCCAGCTTTAAAGGGTTCATGGGAATTACTCATTAATGGCTTTTCTTGGAATTACTCAAAAAGTTAAATGCAAAATGTTGCAACAATTTTTTTAAGTTGAGCCAGTGTCATTTTTTTTAGAGTGTAGGGCGTGGTCCCCCTGGTGGTCTCCACACCTGTCGGCTGTCACATCATTG
Source organism: Valencia hispanica (assembly GCA_963556495.2). NCBI lineage: Eukaryota > Metazoa > Chordata > Actinopteri > Cyprinodontiformes > Valenciidae > Valencia > Valencia hispanica. Next base: position 12,199,643 of record OY747701.1, read on the forward strand.
TTTGCAGTGGCTTTTAAAGAGCTGTTGGACAAGCACTTGGTGCCTGATGATCAACCATTCCTGGTAGAGTCAAGGCAGCAGACTTCCTGAGTGTTTTCTCCTGAGTTTCTAAAAGTATCTAATTGTCCAACTAGTCCTTTAACTGACCTAGAAAAGCTGTGGTTTCCACTCCACCCCGGATTCAGTCTCCAAACCTCACCTTCGTCTGGATTCTCCTTGCTACACTCTCTCCAACACTATTCAAAGAATCAGTGTAAACAAAAAGGTAAAAAAGTCAATAAAACAAAAGTCAAACTGAAGTCATTGGTGTTAAGATTAGAGTTTCCTCAATCCATCAGCGGAAAGACTACATCTTGAATCATTAATGTGTGTGGAATTTTCCTTCCCTCTGTAACAATGATACAGTCTAATAAAGCGGCAACACTCCATCACTGGCTGTACACATGGTCCTGGCCCTTAATGTCCACATGTTACCCAATATGTGGTTTTCACTGCGTGTTTCGCCAAAGTAAACTTGGTGGGAGGATGGAAGTGAAAAGCCTAAGATTGATCGCTACACTCACTGCGGTAATTCAACCCCACTCATTTTTCTTCAGTATGCAGGTTTTTATAGCATTTAAAATAGCAACGCGGTAATGGGCTCCACGCACACACGCAGACACACACACACACACAGTTGACAGACATGCGAGGCGGAGATAACCAAGCCCTTTGCAGGACAAGATGTGGTCTGAAAGTGCTGGGAAATGAAAGAGGGTCGAAGGGATTAATTTGTGTGTCCAGAAATGCTCCCTTCAAAGTGTATTTATCCGCCACCCATGTAAGCTGAGACACGTTAGTCCATTTTGGTTATCTGATCATCTCCTCCACGCGTGTACTTAATCATGTAGAAGTCAGATGTTTGTGAACCTTTTTGAGAAAACTGACCTGTTTGTTTAAAGGGAGTGTTTTTTTGTGTTGAAGAAAGCATTAACTCATTGTCCTCAAATTGATTTGAACTTTTTTTAAAGAGTTTTATATTGACTTAAATTGGAACTTGAAACCACTGTATTGTTTTTAAAATCACCTTTGAGTGGGAGGAAAAAATTAGGACACTTGTATACACATGCTTTCTAAGAAAACAATTATGGAGAGAAACCCTATCTCAAGATGCTTCACTTCACCCTGGAAAGCTGCCTATAGCACTACTGTGAACTCAAGAAATATATGTTGATGTTGGAATCATATTCTGATGTTTATATTTAAGCCTAACCATGCTGTCGCCAGTTCCAGTGTTGTTATTATTATTATTATTATTATTATTATTATTATTATTATTATTATTATTATTATTATCAAGTATGTTTAAAGAGCAACTCATCCCCCTACCAGAGTCTTACTCCACCTACGTTTCCAGTTTGAAAAATGTGGCAAAAGGAGGCGTTGCCTGGAGGACCGAGGGACGGGTGGGGGGGAAGGCTGGGCGGTGTCAAGACTTCTTTGCTATTCCAACTCAAGACGAAGATGTGACCGAGACTGGGCTTGTTTTTTACTCCACAGTGGCGGGATGGCTGACATAATTCAATTCAGTTTATTTATATAACGCCAATTCTCAACAGATGTCATCTCAAGGCACTTAACAAGAAGTCATTTCAATACAATTATACAAACATTCCAATCAGTTAAAATGTTTCCTATTTAAGGAATCCCAGCAGATTGCGTCAGTCATTGGCGTGAGGTTGGGAAGACTTTCTAACCACAGCAATTCTTCAGCAATCCTTCATACTGAGCAAGCATGTAGCGATGGTGGAGAGGAAAAACTCCCCTTTAACAGGAAGAAACCTCCAACAGAACCAGGCTCAGTAGGAGCGGACATCTGCCACGACCGTCTGGGGGTTTGAGAAGACAGAGCAGAAACACAATAGGAACAGATGATCTGATATAAGAGAACTTTCTATGTTACAGAAAGTAAAAAGTTGATAACAGGACACAGTGGATGTTCAGTTACTGGGAGGATCATCCCAGTCGATGCCCCCCGTCCAACAGGGCATTGCAGCCAAGCAGGATACCAGACCGGGTATATCTTCTATGGAGAGAAAAACACTGAGAGAAAACAAAGTTAACAGTCAAAATAACAGAATGAACTGTAAGACAATTGGAGAGTCGTAGGAGAAAAGGAAGTAGCAGAGTGAAGAAAATTGGTAAGTCTGTCCTCCAGCAGTCTAAGCCTATAGCAGCATAACTACAGAGATAGCTCAGGATGACCTACGCCACTCTAGCTATAAGGTTTATCAAAAAGGAAAGTTTTAAGCCTGGCCTTAAAAGTAAACAGAGTGTCTGCCTCACGAACTAAAGCTGGGAGCTGGTTCCACAGGAGAGGAGCCTGATGACTAAAAGATCTGCCTCCCATTCTACTTTTAGAAATCCTAGGAACTACAAGTAAACCTGCAGTCTGAGAGCGAAGTGCTCTGTTAGGAACATATGGAACAATTAGATCTCTGATGTATGATGGAGCTTGATTATTAAGGGCTTTGTATGTAAGAAGAATGATCTTAAATTCTATTCTGGATTTAACAGGGAGCCAATGAAGGGAAGCTAAAACAGGAGAAATGTGATCTCTCTATTTAATATTCATCAGAACTCTTGCTGCAGCATTTTGGAAAAACTGAAGGCTTTTAATGGCATTTTGTGGACTACCTGATTGTAAAGAATTATAGTAGTCCAGCCTTGAGGTAACAAATGCATGGACTAGTTTCTCAGCATCACTCCTGGACAGGATGTTTCTAATTTTAGCAATATTCCAGAGGTGAAAGAAAGAAATCCTAGAAACCTGTTTAATATGGGATTCAAAAGTCTTGGTCAAAAGTTACGCCAAGGTTCTTTACGTTATTACTGGGGGCCAATTTAATGCCATCCAGATGAAGTGATTGACTAATCAGTTTCTGTTTTAGAACTTCTGGTCCAAAGACAGCCACTTCTGTCTTGTCAGAATTTAATAGCAAAAAGTTGAGATTCATCCATGTTTTTTAGGTCTTCCAGACATGCCTGTAATCTACCTAACTGACTAGATTCATCAGGATTTATGGATAAATATAGTTGTGTATCATCGACATAGCTGTGGAAATTTATCCCATGCTATCTAATGATTCCAACTGGGAGCATATATATGGTGAAAAGAATTGGTCCAAGCACAGAACCCTGTGGAACTCCACAAGTAACCCTTGAGAGTGAAGAAGATTTATCATTTAGATGAACAAACTGGAATCTATCAGACAAATATGCTTTAAACCAACGGAGTGCTGTTCCTTTGATCCCTGCAACATGTTCAAGCCTTTCTAAGAGAATATTATGATTGACTGTGTCAAAATCAACACTGTGATCTAACAAAACCAGAACAGAAACAAGTCCATTATCTGAGGCCATGAAAATATCATTAGTAACCTTCACCAGTGCTGTTTCAGTGCTATGATGAGCTCTAAAACCTGACTGAAACTCTTCAAACAGCTCGTTACTGTATAGATGCTCACAGACTTGATTAGCAACAATTTTCTCAAGGACTTTGGATAAGAAAGGAAGGTTAGATATAGGTCTGTAATTCACTAAGTCATCTTGATCTAGGGAATGAATTCTTGAGTAAAGGTTTAGAAAACACAGCCTTACCATTTCAATTGCAGGCAAGCCTCTGATTGTTGGAATGGCCCCTTTTTCCAAACAGAGCTTCAATGCCAATTTCGCCTGATATTGTCCCATAATTCGTAAAGGATTCCGGCGTAAAAAAAATAGAAAAAATATTTCCATGTTGATTCTGGCAGTCAACAACAGAGCAACTCACGTGTGCACTACGTTTCTAGTAGAAATGGTTTTAGGTGATTTAGCTGATTAAAATAAAAGGCTGACACGAATATGTCTTCTTCATGCATCATTGCATGAAGAAACTTTCTGCATCTTTCACGGTGGAGTTCGTACTTCGAATCGGTGATGTGTCGGTCATGAACGAATCGGCTCTAAGAGCTAACTCTTTGAAGTGAACGATGGGAGGCGGCTCGTCATTGGGAGCCATTTTTTTTTTTTTTTTCATTCCCCCCTGCTCGTTTTGGTACATTTGGTACACATCGTTTTGCATTAATTTTGGTAATAAATACACTTTAAGCAACAGAAAATCTGAGGGCCCGAAAGAGCCGGCTCTTTATGGTGAGCCAAGCCAAAAGAACTGGCTCTCCAAAAAGAGCTGGAATTCCCATCACTAGAATTCAGTAATGGCGGCGCTCGACTGAATGTGAGGGGGAGAGGAGCGAGGGGGAGAGGGGAGAGGGGAGAGGGGAGAGGGGAGAGGAGCGGGACGGGCTTCCTGCCGCATAGGTAGGTCTGCGATGTCTATATATGGTATATCCTGCGCCAACTTGACGTCAAGTCGGCCGGAAATTTAAACCACGTATTTGAGTGCGCGTGCACGTGGGCTGGTTGACGAACCCAGGGGTAAACAAACGCTTCACTTTTAAATATCGGCTTGTGTATAAGTGTATAATTGTTAGGCAATCATAAAATACATTTTTTCTCATGGAAATGTGAAAATTACAGGTCATGACTCCTTTAAATAATTTGGTTGGAATTGGGTCCAACATACAAGTTGAAGGTTTAGATGATGCTAATATTTTTGATAATTCCGAAAGCTCGACTGAATCAAAACAGCCTAAGCACAAATGAGGTTTTACAGTTCTTTCCGATGCTGCGTCATTTACTGAGGAAGAAGTAATCATGTTTGGGAGGATGCCAATGATTTTATTTTTAATATAATTGATTTTATTTATGAAGAATCCCATAAAATTATCACTGCTAAGAACAGGGGGAATAGTTGGCCCAACAGAGCTATGACTCTGTGTAAGTTTGGCAACTGTACTAAAAAGAAACCTAGGATTGTTTTTATTCGCCTCTATTAACGATAAAAAATATGCTGTTCTAGCTTGTCGAAGGGTCTTTTTATACAGCAGTAGACTTTTATTCCAGATTAAATAGGAATCCTCTAGGCGTGTAGAGCACCATTTTCTCTCCAACTTCCTAGTATTCTGCTTTAAAGTATGCAACTCTGCGTTAAACCAAGGAGTCAGCCTCCTATGGCTAGCCACTTTCTTTTTTAAGGGGGCTACACTATCTAATGGCAAACGCAATGAGGAAGTAACGCTGTGAACCAGACCATCAATTTCTGAAGGGTTAGAGATAGAATTGCTGCCCTCCACTGTGTTACCCTGAGGCACTGAGGAAAGTAAGAATGGAACAGATTCTTTAAAAATTGTTACAGCATTGTCTGATAAAGCTCTACTATAATGAAATTTTCTTTCAGATTTAAGATGGTCAGTTAAAGTAAATTCAAAAGTTATTAAGAAGTGGTCAGACAGGACCGGGTTATGTGGATGTGCTTTTATTTCCTCACACTCAATAGCCTATGTCAGTACAAGGTCCAAAGTGTGTTTAGCCGAGTGGGTCAATCCCTGTACTCTTTGAGTAAAGCCAATTAAGTCTAAAATAGCATTAAAGGCTGCATTTAGGCAATCACTTTCAGTATCCACATGAATATTGAAGTTCCCCACTATAATGACCCTATCAGTATTTAATACTAAATCAGATAAAAAATGTGAGATCTGATCCAAGAATTGAGAGTAAGGGCCTGGTGGACGATACAAAACCACAAACAAAAATGGTCTTAATGTTTTGCATCTTGGATGAGGAAAATTAAGGGTTAGATGTTCAAAAGAACTGTAGCTTTAAATTGGTCTTGGACTAATTAGTAAATCAGAACGAAAAATGGTTGCAACTCCTCCTCCTCGCCCAGTATTTCTAGGAATGTGAAAATGTAAATAACTGGAAGGAGTTGACTCATTTATACTGACATAATCCTCCTGCTGCAACCAGGTTTCTGTGAGACAAAGGAAATCAATGTGATTATCACAAATCAAGTCATTTACTAACAAAGTCTTTGAGGAGAGAGATATTATAAATAAACCACATTTAATAGATTTATTTTTCTGTTCAGTCAAAGTTGTATTTATCTTTATGAGATTTCCATAATTTGCTTTTATTGGCTTAACTTTTAATGCATTTAATTTTGGCCGTGGGCAAGACACTGTTTCTATAGGGTAATGGGTGGGTAACAGTACAGAAGCAGCAGAGAGGTGGGTTAAACTATGACTCTGCTTCCTGGTCTGGACCCTGGGTTGTCAGTGTTTTGGAGGACTAATAAATTCTGCCATATTCCTAGAAAGAAGAGCTGCTCCATCCAAAGTGGGATGGATGCCGTCTCTCCGGATCAGACCAGGTTTTCCCCAAAATGTTCGCCAGTTATCAATGTAGCCCACATCGTTTGCAGGACACCTCCTAGACAACCATTGATGGAATGACAGCATGCAGCTAAACATGTCGACACTGGTCCGATCAGGCAGGGGACCAGAAAAGATTACCGATTCTGACATTGTTTTGGCAAACTTACACACCGAAGCAACACTACACACCGAAGCAACACTATGGCAACACATAAGCCATAGTGGTTTAACCAGTGGCAATGCCTTATTCAAATTCAAGTGCAGTGTAAAGTTTTCACCTGAAGAGGGCACGGTTATTGGTAGAACATTCATATTTTTGCTAAAATGTATGAAAATACCAAAAACAATGACCAGAGAAGTAGACAGCACTATTAGACATCAGTCATTTTTAAGTTCATCAGCAAAAAAAAAAACAACAACTTCATTTTGGGGTGAGTTGCACTTTAACTTCTAACAAAATGCTAGTCAGAGAAGGAAAAATAAACTGTTTCAATTTAGTTTGTTCATACAGAGCTAATGCACAAGAAATGTCTCAAGGAAATTTACAAAAACAAAGAGATCCAGTATATTAACAGAAATATGTAGTATATTTCATTCAATCAATCAAACAAACAAACAGAGAGATTTAAATACAATCACACACATTTCAATTCAATCCTAGTCATGATTCATTTTTCTTTTTAACCAGTCAATTCAAGCAAGTCACTGATTTTCATTACCTCGTCCTGAAAGAGTATGTTGAGACAGCGAATAGTTCAATTCAAGTCGTTGACTTTTAGCAGTCTCTCATACTAAGCATGAATGCAAAGAAAGGGCAGACACAAAAAACCCAGAAGAACTGATTTATGAGTACTTTCTATTTTAAAGAAAAAATAAGAGTAGTTTGTTAAGCATGTTCATTTACTAGAGAAACACGCCTAAACAGGTACAAGCTAGCCGCGATGGACTGGCGACCTGTCAAGCGTGTACCCTGCCTCTCGCCCAATGAATGCTGGAGATAGGCACCAGCTCCAAACCCCCAACCCCACCCTCCATGCTGCAGAGGATGGATGGATGGATGGAACTAGTAATACAGTCTATGGGATGATGGGATGAAAAACAGCACACAATCAGTGAAAGCAATAGCCCCATCAATTGCTTGGAAAGGGAAAGAGACAAAGTTGAACACCGAAAGACAGTCAAGTCAAGTTTATTTGTATAGCACATTTCAGCAATAAGGTATTTTAAAGTGCTCTACGTGAAAACATAAAAACATAGCACAGTAAGCGAACACGAAAGGACATTACAGTGACAAAATAAAGAGAAGTAATGAAATACTGCAATTCAGACTACAAATAACATGTTCCAATGAATATTGATCAAAGGCAGCTAAACAGATTTTTAGCTTTGATTTAAAGGAACTCAGTGTTTCAGCAGTTTTTTGAACGTTTGTTCCAGATTAGAGGAGGATAAAAACTGAATTCTGCTTCTCCATGTTTGGTTCTGACTCTGGAGATGCAGAGGAGACTTGAACCAGAATACCTGAGCGGTCAAGAGGGTTGATGTGACGATGACAGATAGTTAATGTATTTCGGTGCTAAGCCGTTCAGTGATTTGTAAACTAATAAAAGTATGTTAAGGTTTTAGGGCCAAGACAGGTGAAATTACTTCAATTCTACATAGAGAACACGAAGTTGTTGCATTGGCTCAGGTGTGGTCACCTCCAGGAATATGTCACTGCTAAGCATAAACATCGGACCAGGTGTAGCTTCCATGGACAGCAAAACAGTTGCAGGTAATTAGAGAGCAGTAGGAAAGGTGTGGGAAAACTGGTTTGTCCTCCAGTACTCAATGCCTATAGCTGCATAACTATAGAGATAACGAGATAATGAACAGCTCAAAACACATCTGTTCAAACAGGCTAATTCACTTTAGACACTGATTTTGGTTGTTGTTGTCTTCTTATTTGCTATTTGATTAATTGTTTTGTTGATTTCTTTTCTATGTATAATTTTTCAGGGTTTTTTTCCTCCCCTGTAAGGTGACTTCGGGTTCTAGAAAGGCGCCCTCAAATAAAATGTATTATCAAAAAGGAAAGTAGTAAGCCTAGTCTTAAAAATAGACAGGGTGACTAAATCATGGAAAACTTAGAGCTGGTTCCACTTTAGAGGAGTCTGATAACTGGAGTGTGAGAGCAAACTTCTCCGTTGGAAACACATGGAACAGTCATACCTCGGATATATGATGGAGCTTGATTATTAAGGGCTTTATGTGTAAGAAGTGGAATCCTATTTAGAGCCAATGAAGAGAAGCTAAAACTGGAGAATTATGATATTTTCCTTTTCATCACAAAAACTGAGGAGAAATCTAAATGAAAAGTAAGCTGAATATTTAGGGGTCACTGTAATAATATGTGATTGCTGGAAAAACTCATTCCCTTCTTTTTATTAAGGGTTTTTGCACAGGTCAACAAAAGCAACCATCTTATTTTTGCGACAATCTCATAATGCCTCAGGATAATAACTGGATCTCAGTCGGAAAATGAAAAGAAAATGTGGTCATTTAGCAGTTTACAAAATGCCAATGTTTTGTCTTGTGTGCTGACATACCTATTATACCTTGTTGATTGTGTGAGTATAAATATATTTAAGCCATGGAAATGCAGTTAACTGTTTGTTCATGAAAAAAAAAAACAATAACCACACCCATTTTAAAAGGTCGGGGTAGGCATTATAATATACAAGTATGATTTCAAACAAATTTAGTTGGATCTCTCATCGTTTTTTTTCTGTCACCGGGGGGTAACACATTGCTTATACCACAGGGTGACATTAGTTCTAAATCTGTTTAACAGCAATAAAGACAACTACCGAGATCCTACAAGGCAGTGATGAGGCATCAGGCTATTTGTCATGAAGCAGTAAAGCAGAGTCTTGTATTGCCAGGCAAAAACCAGGCTTCAAGGGCTTTGCACAAAAATCAGTTGTTTCCAACTCCATAACTTTCTCGGTAACTGCAACTCTACTTTGAAGACATATCAACGATGTCTATCGCCTTCAAAAGCTGAATAAGACATTCTGACTGAGCCACCAGGGTGTCTCACTCAAGCACACAGCAGCTTTCAATGCTGAGAATCCAAAGGAGTGGAATGTAGAGTTATCTCCCGGATATCCTTGAGTTTATGGGTTTCATGATTCCACTTGCCATAATATAGGTATTTTCAGTAGAGTTAGTTGGCTCACGAGCACCCCCTCTCAGAGGCGCTTAATAAAAGACACAGGCAATTATCACACTTGCCTGTGTATGACAGATGTGCTCGAGGTAAGGTTGAGTAGCGCAGCACACTGAACATATGATTGTGCTATTAGAGTTGGAGGTCTATATCTTAGAAGGTCAAAGTAAATTAATTGTTACCAAGAAGCAGAGGTGTGGACTCGAGTCATGTGACTTGGACTTGAGTCAGACTTGAGTCATGAATTTGATGACTTCAGACTCGACTTGATAAAATGTACAAAGACTTGCAACTCGACTTGGACTTTAACATCAATGACAATGACTCGTGACTTTACTTGGACTTGCGCTTTTTGACTTAAGAAGACTTGCTACTTCCCATGAAAACTGGGGGGGAACATTTTTTACACACCATGGAGGCATTCCAATTATATTATCAGGTTGGTCCAGTTTTTCAGAAGTGATCATTTTGAGGCGTGAGGATTTTATTGATGACATGTTTAAAAAAGTTTAGGTTAAAAGGACCCATGTCTATTTGAAAGTTAAACTGTTTTGCAATATGAGGTCGATACAATACAGGACTGAAGCTGCTGTGCATTGTTCTAGTGCAATATGCTGTTGAAATACAAGCATTTTTTATGAAAATTAAATGTTCAGTTTTTTACTGTATTTGATTAATGTTATTGTATAAATAGAGGTTTAAATAAATACAAATCTTACAGACATACATGATTTGTATACATTTATTTCTGTGGTAAGAGGACTTGAAATGACTCGAAACTAAAATGGTAGGAATTTTGACTCGACTTGAGACTTGTTGGCTTTGACTTTTGACTCGACTCAGGACTTGTCTCATCTTTGACTCGACTTGACTCGGGACTCGAGGACCAAGACTTGAGACTTACTTGTGACTTGCAAAATTACTTTGTCCCACCTCTGTCAAGAGGTGTAAGATTGGTTAATTGTGTCTTTTTACATTGTAATGGAACAGATATTATCATGTACTCCTAAGGCTGCATTCACACCAACTCTGCTTAGCTGGCTTTTATCGAATTCTAGTTTGTTTGCCCAAAAAGTCTGGTTCGTTTGGGGAGGTGTGAATGTGCAAGCGAATTCTGGTCAGCCTTAAAACCTAGGTCTCAGTTAGGTTGAAATGAACGTTGGTACGGTTCAATTGCATATCTGAATGCCAACCGTGCCAGGGTTAATCCAAAAGCAGGAAGCAGACTATAGCAAAGGGCATTTTGCAAAAACAACTCCGCCTCTTTCTCTGCTTATGCTGAGCCCATTGCTGACCGTATTTGTCTGGCACATTTGCCAAAGACAAGAGAGCAATCAAATCTGATGCCACTCCATAATTGTTTACATATCACAAAACAAGAAGTGTCCCTGTGTTCAGTGCTTCCCGGTGCAGCGCCACCACAGGCGGGGAGGTAAACATTTTGCTCAAAAAGTTGGGGTTCTTTGAGAAAGGGCAGTGTGAATGTGATACACACCAGCTAAAAAAAGCAACAATGTTGCAATTGTGGTACCCAATCAAACCGAGCCTACCGGACTATCAGGTGTGAAAATGTTCTAAGTTAGCTAGCAAACCTCCATTCAAAAAAGGTTTCTTGGTTGTTGTTTTTTTTGTGGGCTGTGAACAAACCGCCTGTATTGAGCCAATGGCACTGACCAGTAGGCTACATATTCTGTTTCACTCCGATAATAAACGGTGAACCAAGCCACACCAGCTGTTGTTGCATCCATTTTTACACAACGCAGAGCTAAGAATCTGAGAATTGGACAAGCCAGTCTTACCTGACACAGCTAGTTACATAGACATTCAATTCAAAAATACTTTATTGATCCCAGAGGTAATTAAGTGTTGTAGCTCATATTAATCAATTCTTCAAGGAGTTGCTGTAGGTCATGATGGCTGTGGTCAGAAAGTATAGTCTCATAAAGAGGAGATGCTCTGGGTTATCCATTATTTTTTTTGATTTCATGAAGAATCCTTCTTTGGATCATCATCTCCAGTGGTTCCACAGTAGTGCCAAGAACACAACCAGCCTACTTTATCAGGTTGTTTAGCCTTTTTAAGTCCCTAGCTCTGATGCTGCTACCCCAACAGATGATGGATGAAGAGATTACACTCTCCACAACAGACTTGTAGAAGATCTCCAGCATCTTCCTGCAAACCTTGAAGGACCTAAGCTTCCTCAAGAAGTACAGTCTGCTCTGTCCCTTCTTGTAGACGGTTTCACTGTTCAGTCTCCAGTCCAGTCTGTTGTCCAGGTGAACTCCGAGGTATTTATACTCTTTAACCACCTCCACTTCTTCTCCCATGATGGAAACTGTATTTGACTTATCCCTGTTTCTTCTGAAATCTACAATAAACTCCTTTGTTTTGTTCACATTCAAGGTAAGACGATTGTTTCCCCACTAACCCCGCTAACATGTAACATTTTATAGAAAATACAACTGCTTACATCTCTGTGAATCTTCTGACCTTAGTTTCACACCTTACTAGAAAATAGCCAAATTTGAATCCTCCTATCTTAGAAACAGCGCCCCCACCAGAGCTGTCATCAGTCCAGTCCGGTAGCTCTTAGTACGGTCCATTGATGGAAAGGGAAATAATTAAATATCTGATTTTCCGATCAGTTGATCATCGGTTGGGTGCTGATCAACCTGAAAATAGATCGAATGTGGTCACCTGCAGTGCAAATCATAAACACAAAGCCCCTTCCTATTACAGAATAGTGTTAATTGAGCAAACAACTATCCAAAAATGAAATTGAAGTCTTGCAATTAGCTCAACAATTATATTGTCAAGCTAATCAGTTAATCAGGCATTTTGTTCAAAATACATGAAAAGCTGACAAAACGTTTGCCAACTGAGCCACATATCGCTACATAGGCTGTTTCTACTGTCATCTGAAGTCAAACACAGCGCATTTTATCAAAAAATAAATAAAAGTTCTTCTATCACCTTCCATGTGGATTGGAGAAACAATCTAAAACCACCCTCAGCCAGGAGTAAGATATGCACTCATTTTCATACCTCATTAGACCAATTATGTGCTATTTGAGATTCCTAAATATTTGCTTTTAGTTGACATGGAGGTAAGCCTTCTGAATAATGCAGACGAGAGACACATTTGCATAAGAAAATGACTAATGTGGCTCCAGGTTAGAGTGAGCAGGTGTGTGTGTGTGTAGGTGTGTTTCTGTGTGTGTGTGTAATGTAGCACATTGCGCTGACGTAAGTAAACACGACTTGGAGAGCAAATCCCCCCCCCGATAAAAATGGCTGCCTCACCTTGTCGTTTGGACAGACAGACACTGAGCCGCCTCTGGGTGACGACTTTTCCGCCAATGACTTTGCTAAAGCCTGGCTAGCAGCCAGCGGGAAGAAAGGCTCGCTGGCAGACGGCTCCACGTCAATATCTCAACTAGCCACCAGAGCCTGACTCAAACGATCAGGGAGTTTAAAGGTACCAGCTGGTGAGTTGATATGGGGCTTTTCCCATTCTGCTCAGGGGCTTTAGATTCATTTAAATGATCGAGATTAAGTTTAAGGGCTACACACTTTAATTGGTGTTGAGAGCTGGGGAGATAACAAGGGGATATAGGCGACCAGCGATGAGCATCAATGCGTTTGTCGTGTCTCTTTGTTTTCGGAGACTAAACAACCCAATTCAACAGGAACCCCTCGAGGACACGGTCTTCCACTTGGGATGGAGCCAGATGAGATTCTCACGGTATGATGACCTTTAGGGAAGAAAATCACAATTTTAGGGTATCTTGTTTTTTTTTTTTTAAAGGGTTTTAAGCAAAATGCATAGGCTGCTTTGTTCTTGTTTTAAAAGAAAAGAAGCAATTGTTCCAACTACCTCTAAAACTACATAACTGCACATGCTATTAGAAGAGAAACACCAGAATAAAAGCTAATATTTCAGAAAAAAATTAAAGCAAAGCAATTTTATTTGTATAGCACACTTTCAACAACAAGGTAATTCAAGATGCTTTACATGATTAGGGGATAAAGTAAAAGCAGCAATAAAGCATAAAACACACAGAGCATATAATATATGAAAACATTCCTCAAAGGCAGCTGTAAACAGATGGGTTTTTAGCAGTGATTTAAAAGAACTCGGTGTTTCAGCAGCTCTGGAGTTGTCTGGAAGTTTGTTCCAGATTAGAGGAGTATAGAAACTGAAAGCTGCTTCTCCATGTTTAGTTCTAATTCTAGGGATGATGAGTAGACATGTTGAGAAAAATAACATATTGACCGACAGTCAAACCTGATACTGGTAGGGGACTGAGTTTGTGAACTTAACCCTGTTACTAGCTGGATTTACTTACAGTTATACATAAAAAATATTTTATACATTGTGGAAAATTAGGCCTAACCCTCACTGCTAGATGTTGACAAAGTGCTTCCAATACAGTCCTTGGAAGATGTAGAATATGCATTAATAGGCACGAGTGGCATACATCTCCCACCTTGGCTGTGTAGTACAATGAGGCAAGTTTGCTAAATTAATCTACTTGATGTAGATTCACTTGGGTTATGCTGCAAGACAATGATCCAAAGCACACTAGTAAGTCCAGCATTAAATGATGAAAGAACCCAGGGTTTTGAAGTGGCCAAGTCAAAGCCTGGCCTTAAATCTGATTGAGACAGTGTGGCATCACATGAAACAAGCAATTCTAGTTAAAAATCCCTCCACTTTGGGTGAAGTAAAACATTTCTGGAAAGAAGAGTGAGCCGGAAATGTATCCACAGTTCCAGCTATCACAAATGCTTGATGGACGCTTTGGCTGCTAAGATTGAATCACTTAATAAAGGAAATAATCATTTTTTTTTAAATGTGGGATATTTTTCTTGTGTATTTACTCTGTTTGTTTTTCATTTGTTTCTTAATTGGAAATCTTTGATCAAAATATGTGGCCAAAAACAGCAAAGGGCGTGCTACAGCACTGTATCTTCTGTCAAAGGTTCAACGATGTGGAAACAGATTTTAAATGAATTAGAAAGGCAAAAAGAATTTCTTCTTATTATTATTAAGCCCTTACTCCTCACTTCCCTCCTTTGCCTGCCTCTCACCGGCTTCATTGTAATTCTTTCCATGCTTGGTTTCTCTCTTCTCACACTTACTGTAGTTGCCCAAGAGGTGTTGTTAGTTCCCTAAGGAGCATGCTGGCACTCGGTCAGAGGCCCTTTGAGCTGCCAAGTCAGCTAAGGCCATTGGTCCCCCTACTGTGTGTTCCTGTATGGAAGGTGGTGGAAAGCTGGCGCCGGCCCGCTGATTTACCGCCTTCGGCTAGGACGCTCTCCAAGGAACTCCCTCTCTGGCCGGGATATAATTTGTTTGGGACGCATTTGGCAAAGGCAGCACCTCGGACCTTTTTTGAAATGCACAGTCCAGAGACAAAATAAATGAAGGGTATCAAAGATGCGTCAACCATGATGGTTTTTTTATGATAGCAGGGAGGAAGGGACGGAGAAGCTAAGCAATGATGTCCCCGCGGAGCACGACTCTGTGTTCAGAACATACACAGCGGCAAGACTCAACAAAAGCTTGACATGAATGAGTATGTTTCAGTTGTGAATGTCTGGGTAATCTATCAAAGTCATCTGATAAAGTTATGTGTGACATTTTATTTTATTTTTTCAAACACAACCCCATGAACAAGGGTTTCTATTTTGCCTTTGATCGCGCTGATTTGAAAAGTGCTGCATTCCGTCTGTCAAAAGTAAGCGTCGGGACGTGACTGTGTGACCGTGCAATGTTTACTTCGCATATTGTCTACTGGGCACTGAGCGACAGCCCAAGCCGTCAGAGACGTGTTTCTCTTCCGCTGTTTTTCGAGGTGAAATTTTTCTCGTTGATGCTTACAGACAGGGGAGAAGTGAAAGCCGTGGTTGAGTGGCAGCATTTTGTTTTGCATTTGTCTCCAAACAGATGCATAGCTGTCATTCAAGGCCCCATTGAAGATTGCTATCAAATGTAATCGCTTCAAAGCTTATTCCCATGGATGCCCGCTTACAGATACATCTTTTTCAGGTGTCTGTCAAAGGGATCTTGCAGAGGGGCATGCAGCAAAAGCTTCAAATATGTGAATTTAAATATAGAAGGGGTGCAGACATTGTGATTCACATCATGCTCTCCTACACCAAAACAACACACCGGCATTCGTTTTGTTTTTAGATTGCCTGGCCCATCTTTAAGGCCTATTCCACAACAGCTTAGCCTTATTCTTTGTTTTAGCAATTTAGATGTTAATAGACACATGCATCTCAATTATTTATAATACCCTTTGAAAGGTTTACCTGTTTAAATAGTTCGGATTAAAAAGTTAGGCTTGCATGTGTAACCTTAATACACAGAGTGACGTATTTTAAACACGTATCTCTGTTTTATTTGGACAATCATGGCTTACAGTGAATTCAAATCCAAAATTTAGTTTTCTACAAATTTATTGGTAACACAGCGCAGATTTAAAAAAATATTGAGAGTTACAGCAGACAGTAATCGATGCCGTCCACAAGGAGGGGCAACCCGCGACAGATTATTACTTAAGCTTAAATGTGTACACACTTAAGTAGTGATACACCAATAACCCCAATGGTCGAAGGTCATACAAACACCAGTTACTAACATAGCAATGTGGCCCATCTATTTTGAGTCTAGATGCATTCTTGATTAAATAAAGTCAATCAGGCAATTAGGATTCTGTTTTAAGATATCATTTTTGTAAGGGAACCAGTTTCTCCATACGGTATGCCTGAAATTCCAAAACAAGACATGTTACAAAAGTATATATATAATGAAGCTGGCTGTTCACTGATTGCTGTATGTAAGTAGATTACTGGAAAACTGATTGGAAAGATTTTTTTTTACACTGAAGATTAATTTGCTGCTACATTGTTTCCGATCTTGCTGTGTATGCTTACAAAGCACGAATCTAAGCATGAGGAAATGAACCAGATTTGTGCGACATTAACATCTGCAGGTTTGACGTATCGATCTGGCCTTTGATGAACTACTGTTCTAAATAGTGCTCATTTTACACTGTAGAAAATGATGGGCCAACTCATCTCCTGTGCAACATTTATTTTGCAGAAACTGCAGAAACAGAAATAAAGCAGTTCAACAGGAGCTACTCAGTCTGCACAGTCTCACTGCGTACTGACTTCTTCTGAATTTTACAAGAATAACAACACATTTGTACTGTAAAACACAATATCTCTGTAACACTGATACAGTTTCTAAAATAACAGATGACCTTACATTCTCTATAGTGTTTTCAAACTACCGCTTTCAACTACTTTCTTTAAATCCTATTTATTCATTACTCATGAACTGTATTTATCCATTTAAATCCATTTTAAATAAATGCATTTTTTAATATATTCCTGACATATTTAACCTTACTGAAATAAAGCATTTTACATGTTCTCCAGATTATCCAGAAAATATACAGTGGCTTGCAAAAGTATTCGCCCCCCTTGAACTTTTCCACATTTTGTCACATTACAGCCACAAACATGAATCAATTTTATTGGAATTCCACATGAAAGACCAATACAAAGTGGTGTACATGTGAGAAGTGGATTGAAAATCATAAATGATTCCAAACATTTTTTACAAATAAATAACTGAAAAGTGGGGTGTGCGTAATTATTCAGCCCCCTTTGGTCTGAGTGCAGTCAGTTGCCCATAGACATTGCCTGATGAGTGCTAATGACTAAATAGAGTGCACCTGTGTGTCATCTAATGTCAGTACAAATACAGCTGCCCTGTGACGGCCTCAGAGGTTGTCTAAGAGAATGTTGGGAGCAACAACACCATAAAGTCCAAAGAACACACCAGACAGGTCAGGGATAAAGTTATTGAGAAATTGAAAGCAGGCTTAGGCTACAAAAAGATTTCCTAAGCCTTGAACATCCCACGGAGCACTGTTCAAGCGATCATTCAGAAATGGAAGGAGTATGGCACAACTGTAAACCTACCAAGACAAGGCCGTCCACCTAAACTCACAGGCCGAACAAGGAGAGCTCTGATCAGAAATGCAGCCAAGAGGCCCATGGTGACTCTGGATGAGCTGCAGAGATCTACAGCTCAGGTGGGGGAATCTGTCCATAGGACAACTATTAGTCGTGCACTGCACAAAGTTGGCCTTTATGGAAGAGTGGCAAGAAGAAAGCCATTGTTAAAAGAAAACCATAAGAAGTCCCGTTTGCAGTTTGCCACAAGCCATGTGGGGGACACAGCAAACATGTGGAAGAAGGTGCTCTGGTCAGATGAGACCAAAATGGAACTTTTTGGCCAAAATGCAAAACGCTATGTGTGGCGGAAAACTAACACTGCACATCACTCTGAACACACCATCCCCACTGTCAAATATGGTGGTGGCAGCATCATGCTCTGGGGGTGCTTCTCTTCAGCAGGGACAGGGAAGCTGGTCAGAGTTGATAGGAAGATGGATGGAGCCAAATACAGGGCAATCTTGGAAGAAAACCTCTTGGAGTCTGCAAAAGACTTGAGACTGGGGCGGAGGTTCACCTTCCACCAGGACAACGACCCTAAACATAAAGCCAGGGCAACAATGGAATGATTTAAAACAAAACATATCCATGTGTTAGAATGGCCCAGTCAAAGTCCAGATCTAAATCCATCGAGAATCTGTGGCAAGATCTGAAAACTGCTGTTCACAAACACTGTCCATCTAATCTGACTGAGCTGGAGCTGTTCTGCAAAGAAGAATGGGCAAGAATTTCAGTCTCTAGATGTGCAAAGCTGGTAGAGACATACCCTAAAAGACTGGCAGCTGGAATTGCAGCAAAAGGTGGTTCTACAAAGTATTGACTCAGGGGGCTGAATAATTACGCACACCCCACTTTTCAGTTATTTATTTGTAAAAAATGTTTGGAATCATGTATGATTTTTGTTCCACTTCTCACGTGTACACCACTTTGTTTTGGTCTTTCACCTGGAATTCCAATAAAATTGATTCTTCAATTCAATTCAATTCAAATTCAAAAATACTTTATTGATCCCAGAGGGAAATTAAGTGTTGGTATAGCTCATATAATCAATTCTTTAAGGAGTTGTTGTAGATAATGATGGCTGTGGGCAGGAAGGATTTCCTGTAGCGGTCTCTATTGCAGCGAAACTGAAGAAGCCTCCGACTGAAGACGCTCTGTTGTTGTGTGACTGTCTCATGAAGAGGATGCTCAGGGTTGTCCATAATTTTTTTGATTTTATGAAGAATCCTTCTTTGCATTATCATCTCCAGATTTTCCACAGTTGTCCCAAGAACAGAACCAGCCTTCTTTATCAGGTTGTTGAGCCTTTTTAAATCCCTGGCTCTGATGCTGCTACCCCAACAGATGACGGGTGAAGAGATTACACTCTCCACAACAGACTTGTAGAAGATCTGCAGCATCTTGCTGCAAACCTTGAAGGACCTAAGCTTCCTCAAGAAGTACAGTCGGCTCTGTCCCTTCTTGTAGACGGCTTCACTGTTGCGCCTCCAGTCCAGTCTGTTGTCAAGGTGAACTCCGAGGTATTTATACTCCTCAACCACCTCCACTTCTTCTCCCATGATGGAAACAGTGTTTGACTTGTCCCTGTTTCTTCTGAAATCTACAATCATCTCCTTTGTTTTGTTCACATTCAAGGTGAGACGATTGTTTCCACACCATGTCACAAAGCGGTCCACCAGCTCTCTGTATTCAGCTTCT
Organism: Valencia hispanica; assembly: GCA_963556495.2. NCBI lineage: Eukaryota > Metazoa > Chordata > Actinopteri > Cyprinodontiformes > Valenciidae > Valencia > Valencia hispanica. Next base: position 12,218,885 of record OY747701.1, read on the forward strand.
TGTCCATCTCTGATACACCCGACAATTGCAGAGTCATCTGAGTATTTCTGCAGATGACAGGTCTCTGATTTGTACTGGAAGTCTGAGGTGTACAGAGTAAAAAGGAATGGTGAGAGTACGGTCCCCTGTGGTGCTCCTGTGCTGCTGACCACCTGGTTTGACACACAATTCTTCAGTCTCACAAATTGTGGTCTGTTGGTCAGGTAGTCATTGATCCAGGCGATTGTTGAGGGCTCCACCTGTGTCTTCAGGAGTTTCTGACAAAGCAAATCAGGCTGAATTGTGTTAAATGCACTAGAGAAATCAAAGAACATGATCCTCACAGTGCTGCCTGCTTTGTCCAGATGACAGTGGGTTGGTTGAAGTAGGTGGATGATGGCATCTTCAACTCCAACTCCACAGCGATAAGCAAACTGCAGTGGGTCCTGATACGTTCTTGTTTGCTTACTCAGGGGTGCCAACAGGAGTCTCTCCAGGACCTTCATGATGTGGGATGTCAGGGCAACGGGTCTATAGTCATTGATGACTGATGGGTGAGTTCTCTTTGGTACTGGAACAAGGCAGGATGTCTTCCACAACACTGGAACCTTCTCCTGAGTTAAGCTAAGGTTGAAGAGGTGCTGCAGAATCCCACAGAGCTGCTCTGCACAGGCCTTCAGGACTCTGGGGCTGACACCATCTGGACCTGCAGCCTTGTTCCGGTTCAGTTTCTCCAGCTGCCTCTTCACCTGACTTTTGGAGACAGACAAGTGGGAGGGGGAGGCAAAGGGGGTAGCAGCATTTCCTGACTTGATTGAAGTCAAACTTGTGGAATTAGAACAGTCCATGGCTGAGGTGAAGGATAAAACATCCGAGGTGTAACAGGAAAGCTGTTGATCAGAGGATAGTGGGATGTCTGTTTGGCTGGGAACAGGAGAGGGGGATGCTGAGGTAGTTCCAGAACTGAACCTGTTGAAGAATATGTTCAGTTCATTGGCTCTGTCCAGACTTCCATCTATCCAATCTTTCCTGTCCTTAAAACCTGTGATCTTTCTCATTCCTGACCAGACATCTCTGATATTGTTCCTCTGTAGTTTGTTCTCCAGCTTCTTCCTGTATGCCTCCTTGCTGTCTCTGATCTTGACCTTAAGTTGCTTCTGTATACTCCTCAGTAATTCCCTGTCTCCCTCCCTGAAGGCTCTTTTTTTCTTGTTTAGCAGCTCCTTCAGGTCACTGGTGATCCAGGGTTTGTTATTAGGGAAGCATCTCACTGTTCTGGTGGGGATGATGTTGTCCACACAGAAGTTTATATAGTCAGTCACACACTCAGTCATGGCATTGATGTCCTCTCCATGTGCTTGGCAAAGAGTCATCCAGTCTGTGGTTGCAAAACAATCTTGCAGGGCTTCTTCAGCTTCCTGTGACCATTTTCTCACAGTTCGTTTTGTCACAGGTTGCCTTTGAACAAGTGGTTTATATTCTGAACAGAGAAAAACAAGATTGTGATCTGATTGTCCCAGAGGAGGTCTTGGTTTGGACATGTATGCATCCTTTACATTTGCATAAAACAAATCCAAGGTCCTATTTTCTCTTGTAGAGCAGCTGACAAATTGTTGAAATGTTGGAAGTGTAGTAGAGAGCGAGGCATGATTAAAATCACCAGATATTGCCACAAATGCATTGGGGTGCTGTGTCTGTAGCTTAGCAACAATGGAACTGATGACATCACATGCATTGTCGGCAACGGCTGAAGGTGGAATGTAAACAACTGCCAAAATTACACTGGTGAACTCTCTTGGCAAATAATATGGACGAAAACCTACTGCCAAGAGTTCGAGATCTGGGCTGCAGAGACGACACTTCACAGTAACATGTCCTGGATGACACCATCTGTTATTTACAAGCACTGCTACTCCACCACCTTTCCTTTTTCTGCTCGTCTTCAGATCTCTGTCTGCTCGTACAGTCAGGAAGCCTGGCAGACAGACGTTGGAGTCGGGGATATGATCCAGCAGCCACGTCTCCGTAAAACACATAACACTGCATTCACGGTACTCTGGCTGAGTCCTTGTAAGGGCTTGGAGTTCATCCATCTTGTTAGCCAGTGATCTTACGTTACCCATTATGATCGATGGAAGAGATGGCTTGAACTTCCTCTTTCTCTGTCTCCTTTTCGCTCCTGCTCTGCATCCACGTCTCCTCCTTATCAACTCATCGGGGATTTGTGGTTTCAGTTGAGGTATTATTTCAGCTTTTGCGATGTTAATCAGCTGCTCTCGGCTGTAAACCACATTGTTGCCATGGTTACGCATCATAACAAATTGTCAAAAAGGGAAAAATTTACAGCAAAAATCCTTCCAGCTTCACAGCACCAAAAACTAGAAAGTGTACAGGTCAAAAAAATGCAATCTTCTTTAAGAAAAAAGAGGAACCAATGTACAAAAAAAACAAAACTTAATATGTAGCCAACAGAGCCACTCCAACATGCAGCCACCCAGAGCAGCGCAATTCTAGAATTTTGCTTCTGGCTGTAATGTGACAAAATGTGGGAAAGTTCAAGGGGGCCGAATACTTTTGCAAGCCACTGTATATATGAAGGTAGATATGTGCCAAAACGCATGTAGTTGTAGCTTGTGATGTGAACACTTGTAGAATACCATTTGAGAACTTGAGCAATAGAAATCTGAAGTTATATGTCAAACATCTATCTGAACACTTGTAGAATTGCAGTTGAGAACTTCAGCAACAAAAATCTGAAGTTCTATGTGAACCATCACAGCAGGGGGAAAACAAATCGCACACACAAACTGAATTTCAAATTGCACTACAACCCCAAACATGTAAGACCCTGTGTGAAACAAATGCACTAGTGTCAGATTTTTACCTGGAGAAAAGTTTCACATTAACCTGTTCTGAATGTAAAGTCACATAAACATATTTACATGTCTGCTTTCATTTTTATACAAACATAATTACAGCTCTCCGCTTATCATTAATCGTTTCCTACTATAAATATCTCTTTAATGTGTTCATTTTTGGTTACAACTTCAACGTATTGATTTCAACCACTCGAATCTGCTGCTTAGTGCGCACACACCAGCTACGACGAATCACAGCTCAGCGAAAACAGTGCACTGAATTTTGGCACACTATCTGCGAAATGTTTGTGCCAAAACTTACTTGTACTTGAAGGATAAGGGCAGAGAGCAGCGGGGCGATGGGGGGGGAGCGGAGGGAGTGATGACCTCGTCAATAGATCAACCAATCAGAGCGAGAGGTCGTGTGGACGTGCCATATTTTTTTCTCCCTTTCAATACTGTCATGACGCACCAAGCTGGGGTGAGTTACTTCGCCAAACATCGTAAGACATGTCCCTTATGTGTTTTGAAGAGGAAATAGACCCATGTCAACTTAATATTCCACTCCGTGAAGTCCATTCATTTCTGTTAATGGACACCTCAAAGGGCATTATCCCGCTTACACCATGGTCACTTACGAAAGAAAGAAGTGTTTAATCAAATAATAATACTTTAATGTGTTTTAGAGTTAAAATCTTGAGGGTTTTTATTTTTATAAGTCAAACACACTATTTAATATCTCCCGTATACAGGCGTTGCCAAGCAACGTGGCCACAGCGACCTGACCGCAGCAGTTGATTGGTGTTGGGAAGTGAGATTGTGGCTTTACCTCACGTTACGTGATACAAAGTATTAATATGTTAATGTTATCAAACTCACCAAATAAGTTAAAAGAAATGATAAAATCACTCATGTTTTGTCTGTCTTGCTTTTGCGATGTGTCAACTGTAAAATAGCATTGAGTCTCCTTTGCCATGTTAACCATCTAGCGTTTGAGCCAGCGCAAAATTCCGGAATTGCGCCGCTCAAGGTGGCAGCATGTTGGAGTAGCTCTGTTACTTTGGTTCATATTTTTTTCTTTTTTAAAACTTTAATTCTTCCTTTTCTGGTAGAAACATTGTTTTTGTGGACAACTGTTCTCTCTGGTTTTGAGTGCTGTGCAGCTGGAAGGATTTTTGCTGATACTTTTTATTTTTGGACATTTGTTATGATGCATAACCATGGCAACAAGGTGGTTTACAACTGGCAGCAGCTGATTAACATCACAAAAGCTCAAATAATACCTCAACTACAGCCACAAAACCCTGATGAGTTGAAAAGAAGACGCCATAGATCCAGAGCGTCCTCTACATCAGACTGTCATACAACTACAGAGCGTCTTCAGTCAGAGGCTTCTTCAGATCTGCAGAGCGCTACAAGAGATCATCCCTACCCACAGCCATCAGCATCTACAACAAATCTTTGAAGAAACTTGCATAATGAGTTACAACAACATTTAATTTCCCTTTGGGATTAATAAAGTAATTTTGAATTGAATTTGAAAATTTAGAACTGTCATCAGGCGATTTGACGGAACGCCTTTCCTAGGTGTACATTGTGTAAGGGATAATGCCTGACAAGGTGTCCATTAACAGAAATTAATGGACTTCGCGGAGTGGAATATTAAGTTGACACGGGTCTATTTCCTCTTCAAAACACATAAGGGACATGTCTTACGATGTTTGGCGAAGTAACTCACCCCAGCTTGGTGCGTCTTGGTGTATATACAGTCTATGGTCATGACGGTATGATGGAAAGGGAGAAAAAAAATGTCAACACAACCTCTCGCTCTGATTGGTTGATCTATTGACGACGTCATCACTCCCTCCGCACATGGTCTTACATGTTTGGGGTTTTAGTGCAATTTGAAATTCAGTTTGTGTGTTCGATTTTTTTCCCCCTGCTGTGATGGTTCACATAGAACTTCAGATTTTTGTTGCTCAAGTTCTCAACTGCAATTCTACAAGTGTTCAGATAGATTTTTGACATGATATTGCACATTTAGTCCGGTCAACATGGGCTCCGCCCACAAGCTAATGTTTTACTGACATTATGTGCATTTTCAGTGGCCAGCTTATCTCAGTTCAACTCATAAAAACACCAAACAGTTCTTCGGGTTCACCACTACGATCGCCATGGACTACGAGTCCGCCTGGGCTACCTAATAAAATACGGACAAGACCATATTTTGGAGTGGGAATGGGTTTAATCCTGAAATCTCAGTGAAAGCCCTATCCTGATACCTGCCTGCTTTCTCCCAGCAACAGATCTCTTTCTCTCCACAACCTCTAATCTCTCCTCACCTGTGAAGACCCTGCATCATTGTCCCGCTGCTGGCCTTATGGTCTCCTCCCTAACTCTGATCTTTCTATTTTGGCAATAAAGATTTCTTTCAAATACGTGAGAGCAACAATGAGCACAAGTTCTGCACAGAAATGAAAGAGGGTTGAATTTATTCCAAGCATGAACTAACCAGCAAGGAATGTAACATTACTGTTGTTATCTAGCTTAAAAGGATACATTAGCATGTATTAACTTGCCATTATTTAGCTAATATTGCTTGCATGCAACAGCATAACTCAATTTACATCTTATTTTGTTTTGGGGTGGGGGGGGGGTTATTAGAGGATTTCTCTCCACCTCCTTCACCAGAGGAAAGAGAGGAAAGGGAGGGAGGTTCTGTGGAGGAGGCGTGGGCGGAGACTCGGTTCGTTTTATACCCCACAGTGGCAGGATGGCTGACGTCAGCCCTCACCACAGAGCGAATAGCAATGCCCGATTCAAGTTTAGGTGGAGAATAGAGTTTTAACCTGAAGAGGGTGCCACACTGGTGGTTTTAAGCAGAAAATTTCTATTTTTGCTAAATAATGACCATACATGTAGACAGCACTATTAGACACTCATTTATACAGCATCAGCAAAAAAAATAAAAAAAAGTTAATTTGGGTGGTGAGTTGTTGTGTGTTAGAAAATGGTGCACAAGCAACAGGAAAAACTGCAGACTTGAGAGAGTTTTAAATCAAATCCCATTCGAGAGTTTTGGGGATACTCACAATGTTGCAGCTGGTGTCAGTGCTTCATTTAGCCACCACATGTCTAGTTCCTGGACCACATCTGGAGTGTCTAACCTGAGCTAAAAAAATATATATACTGTGCGTTCCAATATTAAATTAATATTAAATCAGAGTACATTTTTGCATTTCTTTTGGAAATAAAGATTCCCCATTCTGGAGGCACGGAATCCATGCTAGTTGAGGCCCAATGTGAAGTTTCCACAGCCAGTAATGATTTAGGAAGCCATGCCATCCGCTGGTGTTATTCCACCGCGTTTTACAAAGTTCACAGTTAGCACAGCCATCTACAAGGAAATATTGGAGCATGTCATGCTTTTCTCTGCTGACCAGCTGGTTTCATTTTCCAACAAGACCTGTTACCTGCCCTGAGTACCAAAAGAACCAGCATCTGCTTTAATGACCATGGTTCATGTGCTGGATTTGGCCTGCAAACTGGCCGGCACTAAATCCCATAGATAATCTGTGGACTGTTGTCAAGAGGAAGATGGAAAAAGACCCTTCATTGATGCAGTAACTCCTGCAAAAAAAGAGCCCTGAGAAAGCATACACTGGGTACTACATGTCCAAAATGTCATTAGGCCCAACTTTATGTATTAGAAAACCTTTTTTTTTTTTTTGTCGATTCTATGTCATTTTTGAATGTTGACAGAAACTGAATTATGGGTTTTCATTAGCCGTATGAAAACCATCAACCGAACTATCAGGAATAAATGACAGAAATAAATCCCACAACGTGTGTGTAATGAATCCATATAGTATGAGTTTCACTTTTTGACTTTAACTGCAAAAGTACATAAACTCATTGAGATGCATCTGTACTGCTGAACAGATAAATCATTTAGTTTTATCTCCATTAGCAAATCAAGGTGACAGAGGCTGCTTTGTAAACCAGCCTTGATCATACAATCGTCCTCCTTTTTCCCCACCTCCCCATGGGAGCTGCTTGGCCAACTGGTGTAAATGTTGTTCCGCAAATTGTCTCAGAAAAATCTATTAAATCTGACCCTTGTGTTCGCCTATGTAATTTTTAAAATCAATCAGCTGGTAGCTTAGTATGGATTTGCAATAGTACCCCCTTCATTCCTCTTAAGAGAAATCAGAGCCTTTCAATCACACTCTGCAGTCACCTCAGGGCCAGGAAAATGTCGGCTCTGAGGTGTTGCCATTTAGAAAGCATCATGTTGCTCTTTCGTTGAAGGGATGCGGGGAAAGAAAATTGTTTGAAGTCCGTGAACGGCATATAAACACATGCCGACACCAAGGGTGAGATGAGAAATACCTGATAACAGAGGAAGAGGAAGGGTAGAAGACACTTTATTCTTCATTTTAATGAATGGCAGACATAAAACAATAATAACCAGACTGTGAAATGCAAGATACTTCTTTATCCCCACAAGATATGAACATTTCTGTTATCTGTAATGGTGTAAATGGATAAGGATGTAGTGTTTTAGGTCTATTACAGTTAAATCGCTGAGCAACATCACCAAGGCTCAAGCTTTTAGATAAAAATGTATCGATGTTTTCTGCTTTGAAACTTAGAGAAATATGAAACTTGAAGAGGTGATATTGATCCAGTGTGTAAGTAAAGCTATGTCTCCTTCTAACTGGATTCAGACAAACGGAGGGAGAATAAAAAAGACTACCAGATTGCCTCAGATTCAGCTTTTATAAGGTTCCCTCTCTGGTTCAGCTACTCTGGCTATGGATGCATTCATTTTGTTCTTAGAAGTCACGATTTTGGGGCATTGCGTGGCATAGTGGTTAGTGCAGGCACCCCTCATGTAGAGGCCGAGTTCGAGTCCAGTCCTCTTCGACCTTTGCCGCATGTCATCCCCCACTTCTCTTGCCCTTTCCACGTTATCCACTTTCAAATAAAGGCCACTATGGCCAAAAAACCTTTTAAAGAAGTCCCAATTTTCAATCTTCCAGTTTGAAGACAAACAAACTGCAATGCTCCCTGCGAGTGGTACTCCCTACTTTTCAAGTCAGAGTTTTCTCACTTACCATAACTCTTAAGATTCATTATGGCCACTGTGTTGATCAACGATAGGGAATACTGACTGTTTATTCACACTACTGATATTTGGATGTCTTTCAAATTTGCATTGTATAACAAGACACACAATCCTTCTACAATCTTCTTCCATTGGTTTACTGGAATTTCTCCCTGACAAAAGTAGTGTAACTGAGTCTTGTCGCCGTTCTCACACACACATTTTTAGCTCTGCCTGCAAACTTTCTAGAGGGCACTAAATCGAAATCCTTAATCGTTTGCCCAGTTCTCTTCCTGATAGCTTTGGGACTTCTTTTGATTTTTTTTCCTATAATGTCACACAAGAAGGCAGTATGTCGGAAGTGTTGTGTTCAATTAAAGCTACAGGTGTGCCTCCATTTAACTCAGATGTTTTTCAACTAACCTGTTAGAAGCTCACAAAGCCATGACATCATTATAAATTTTTTTTTAAAGGTATTGTAATACTAGTGTATGTATACTTTTAACTTTGAAAGAAGTAATAAAACAAACATGCCTCTGATTATTCTGGTATCTACGTAATATTAATAATTTTGCTAATCCTAACGGATCTAACGTAAGAAAATTGTAGTCTGATTTGTTTTTAGACAGTGAGACAAAAAGGTTTTGATACAGTGTACATAAATAACTTGTTTGAACTATCTATACATATGGACTTTCAGATAAGATCTTTATAAAACATATTAAAAGTTGTGGTTAAATTTTGACTAAATATGAAAGATTCGAGGAATATGGACACTTTTGTAAAGCACTCTATAATTTTATGCATCCTTTTTAGCTGAGATTTCACCTTAACGGTGGCACTTCAGTAAGACTTCAGACAACAGTTGTTCCTGACTTGTTTCTGAAATGGCCTGTAGGTTTAGGATTTCATGGCGGCTTACAATAGCCTCTTCTCTCAAACGAAGTGTGTGGTGGCACTGCGGGTGACATGCATATATGTATAAGCAGACTGGGTAGATCCTCAGGGTTGACCGTAGTAAACAAGTCATTCCAAGCTGAAGGCTACTCTTCTCCTCATGTGGACACGGACAGCTGTGGCACAAACTGAGGCATTACATGCCAACACGCCTCATGTTCTACTCAAAGATGACATGTTGATGTTTCACACTATATATCATTGTCACATCATGTGTCCCTGCAGGTGACAGGCTTATGAGCAGAGTTACACAGGAACCCTTTAGGTTGACTCAGCCCTGTCGCTGCTTGGTTGTAGAGGCCGCAGTGGAAATAATGCTGGATGGAAGAAGTTTCTGCGTGTGGCAGTGAGTGTTTAAAAGTTGACATATATGGCGCGTTAATTTAGTTTGATTAGTAATAACACTGACCAATCTACATTTCTAGCCAGAAGGAGAAGGCAGAACTTATTAAATGGGAGAGAAAAAAATTGACATTCAAGGCTACAAATGTTTCAAACATCTACAGTTATCATACCCAAGCAAGAATGATGCAATTGATGGACTATTGGTGTGGCAGTGGCTTTTAAACAATAAATACAGCTAAGTCAATCATGTATTTCAATAAGAAATACTTATATACAATATACTGTAGATCACACAAATAGTGTGTGATTAATAGCATATTTCAAATTTGGGTGATGAATTCTGCTGATTATATGATACAGCTAATGTAAACCCAAGATTTTGCCTTTCAGAAAATGAAATCGGTGTTTTAGAAAATGAGAAATTACATATGAAACAATGACAGAGGCTCAGGAGGTAAGGGTTCGTTCTGTAACCTGTTACCGGTTCAAACTCCAACACTCTCAGTTGGTGTGTCCTTGGACAAGACGCTTCACCCGCTTTGCCTGCTGTCGGTGGACAGAGGGCTGGTGGTGCCAACTGAATGGGTGCCTCGCTTCTGTCAGTCTGCCCCAGGGCAGCTGGGAGTACAATATAGCTTACCACCATCAGTGTGTGAATGTCTGTATGAATGGGTGAATGACTATTTTAGTGCGTAAAGGGCTTTGGAATCCTCGGACTTGAAAAGGGGCAATACAACTGCAGGCCATTTCCAATTAAGACCAATAAAAATGTTTCTGCTTGATTACTGTAAGCCTAATAAAGAGGTTGTGCATGCACTGTACAGTAATGCTTAGTGCTTGGCTGGAGCTCCTTTTGCATGACTTATTGCATCAGTGCCGAGTGACATGGAGGCAAGTAGCTTGTGGTTCTGCTGAGGTGTTAAGTAAGCCCAGGTCGCCTTCAGTTTAATTTGTCTGCATCGTTCCTCTTTTGTGTCTAATTGTCCCCATGCTCCATCGATTCTCTGAGGGATGGGTCTGGCCAGTTCGTGGATCAGTCAAACACAGGCAGTGCATTTACGTTCAGTAAGAGAAAGCCGAATTATTCCCTTAGTCCGACTTTTGAAATGCATGCACTGTATGCACCTTAGTTCGACTGAAGTCGAACCTAACTGTACTTCTTATAAAAGGACTAACCCACCAAGATAATGCGGTTAAAAAGTCGAATTTCTCTGCATGTAACTCCAACCCCGCCTCGGCCGCGCTTTTCATTGGAAGTGACGAGGCCGCGCAAGCTGGAACAAAAACACAGGTACACAACAACACAGCAGCAACAACACGTGTAACACAATCAAACAGTACAGTACTTACTAAACGTTCTGTGCTGCAGCGTTGTTGTCGTCCATTTCTTCGCTCATTGTGCATATCCTGCTTTTACTCCGTCTGCTTCACTGCAGCCAGCATTTGTTTAATATTTGTGTGACTCTCTAGGCCAGTGGTTCTCAATTATTTTCTGTCATACACCCCTAGGGAACATACATTTCTTTACGTCCCCCCTGAATTTAAATACTATTCAGAACCTGATAATACTTAATTATTTATCTGTACAAACCACTGGCACTAGCATTATGGATACAATCTCCTGATTATCAAAACAGATTAATAAAATGAGGTGCAACAACTTCAATTTTAAGTTGTTGCACCTAATTTTATTGTTTTTACTCTTAACACTATTTCTAACACTATTTCGGTGTGTCTGTGTAGACTGTCTACTGGGTTGAACAGGCAGTCTGAGGATTAGTTTGAGCACTGCTGCCACCTAGTGACTGGAGGCTTGCTTATCTTGTTAGTCATCTGCAGAAATACTCAGATGACGCTGCAATTGTCGGGTGTATCAGAGATGGACAAGAAGCTGAATACAGAGAGCTGGTGGACCGCTTTGTGACATGGTGTGGAAACAATTGTCTTACCTTGAATGTGAACTAAACAAAAGAGATGATTGTAGATTTCAGAAGAAACAGGGATAAGTCGAACACTGTTTCCATCATAGGAGAAGAAGTGGAGGTGGTTGAGGAGTATAAATACCTCGAGGTTCACCTTGACAACAGACTGGACTGGAGACGGAACAGTGAAACAGTCTACAAGAAGGGACAGAGCAGACTGTACTTCTTGAGGAAGCTTAGGTCCTTCAAGGTTTACAGCAAGATGCGGCAGATCTTCTACAAGTCTGTTGTGGAGAGTCTCTTCAGCCATCATCTGTTGGGGTAGCAGCATCAGAGCCAGGGATTTAAAAAGGCTAAACAACCTGATAAAAAAGGCTGGTTCTGTTCTTGGGACAATTGTGGAAAATCTGGAGATGATGATGCAAAGAAAGAGTCTTCAAAAAATCAAAAAACGTATGGACAACCCTGAGTATCCTCTTCATGAGTCATACAACAACACAGTGTCTTCCGTCGGAGGCTTCTTCAGTTTTGCTGCAATACAGACCGCTACAGGAAATCCTTCCTGCCCACAGCCATCATCATCTACAACAACTCCTTAAAGAATTAATTATATGAGCTATACCAACACTTAATTTCCCTCTGGGATCAATAAAGCATTTTTGAATTGAATTTGAATTTATCGCTCAAGCATTAATAAAGACAAAAGTCCTCCTGCCTCTTGAATTCGATTTAGATGTGCATGTAATAGTACTGACTGATACCATTGTGATTAAACTAGGTGTACTTTTGGTAACTTGGCAGTTGCCATACCTTGATCGAAATTAAAATCACCATGTTCATGAAGCTGGCTGTTTAAAGGCCAGTATCCAAGCACATTTATTGAAAGTTAAGTGGAAGGTAAAACAGTGGCAGGAAAAGGTGCAAAAAAACTGTATTATAAATGGATCCCGGCATTAAGGCGATAAGTCTGTGGCCCTGCTGAGGTCTTAAGGAAGCCCAGGTTTTAATAGCGGCATTCAGCCTGTTTGCATTGTTGGCTCTGGTGTCTCTTATCTTGCCATTTCCTGCTGCAAAAACAAATCAGCATCTCCATTATGTTTGTTAGCAGGGAGAAGAAAAAAGTGCTGTAGATCCTTCACTTGGATTCTGTCTGTCCACACTTCCTCTAGACTCTGGCGATTTGATTTACAATCTTAAAAGCAAAATTCAAACAAAAATTTTAACTACAGATGAGAGGTAGGGCACCGAGCACAACCTAGTCATTCTTTGCATCTCTCGCTGTGCAGGCGACGCCCAGGACCTGTTCACTCTGGTGACCCAGGGCCCGCACCAACCCCCAGGAGCAATATCGCCTAGCACTAAGCAGGAAAGACCTTCTAGCCCAGAGATGCCCAATTCCGGTCCTCAAGGGCCGGACTCCTGCATGTTTTAGTTCTTTCCCTGGTTCAACACACCTGAATCAAATGATGGATCATTAGCAGGTCTCTGCAGAACTTTGACACGCTGAGAAGGTAGTTGGACCATTTGAACCAGCTTTGTTAGAGCAAAGACACATCTAAAACTGACTGGAGACCGGCCCTTGAGGCCTGGAATTGGACACCCATGCTCTAGCTCCACGGTGGGGAGGGCACATTACAATGCCACCTGGTAAAATAGCCCCTGGAAATTCAAGAGTGAGGGATGCACACCAGACCCTACAGCCAGCCTGACACATCCCTGGGAGCCATAGGGGCGGGGAACAAAAGAGGTACCCCTCCACCCAACTCCAAAGCCCTAAGTGTCTCTCTTGTGTTAACATTAAGGTGCCCAATGGGGCCAAACATAGCAGAAAGGGGGTGGGGGGTGGGGTGCTGTGTGGTACTCCTCCCATGTCTGAACCTCAAGACCATACTGATGTGTGGTGTTGCATATATTTTTCCTTCATTGCTGTTATGCTATGCACTTTTTAATGAGCTGCAAGCCAAAATAATCAAAATTAACGGAGAGATGGCCGAAACAGACCACTCTGCATGTGATAAATGTATATACAGTAAATTATTTTTCTCTTTCTAAATTTTATTACTGAAATAGGACAGAGATGATGGTCACAGCAAATTGTGTGGTCATTTTCCCTCCAGTATAGTGCGCAATGTCCCTCCAAACAAAAGCACAATGCAGCAGAGGTAGAGGCGGCTCATGAATTAGATTTGTGTGATGTCAAAGGTAAGACAAACAAACAGCAGTCGAACGCCGAAGAGGTGTGTACGTCCACCAAAGTTTGTCTAGTTCACAGGAAACTGGAGGGTTGAACTTCGGCTCGATCCCAGGTGTTCGGCGCCGAATGGATTATTGCCTGGTTTGAGGTCAGATATGATGCCTTATTAGCTCATGAAAGAGCAGGACAGAGTGCCAGACCATTGTTCTCCATACTGAGATGAAAGGCGAGCTGGCTAATGAACATCTGCCAGCCAGCATAAGGACCCCAGCAGACACACAAAACCTTGAATTGACCATTGCTGAGAGCAGCTGCTCTGATCAGAAAGGTTTTGATGTAAATTTAGACTGAGGGCCCACCGTGGAGCAGCTGTAATAGCCATGGACCAAGACTAGAGGGGAGCGCATTCTTCACTTCTATTATGCATGTCTGACATGCCAAAGTTCATCAACCAAACTCATCAAAGCACAATTCACTGCTACTGTCCACTAGAAATGGGGATTATAGAAAAAGATGATGCAGATTTTTTCTGTTGTTTTCAGAATTAGGAGAACCTGATTGTATAAACCAATTTAAATCTTGACATTTTATTTAAAAAAGATACATTGGGCATGATTACTTATGTTGCAAATAAAACTAATAAATATAAAAGAATAATGCCAGTGGAGGTTATTGTGGAGTACAGTGCCTTGCAACATTATCCACACCCCTTGATCATTTTTTACATGTCATCCTGTTATAACCATACATTCTTATGTATATTATAGAAATTTATTACATGCTAGACCAACACAAAGTTGTGCATAATTTGTGAAGTGGAAGAAAAATGATATATTGTTTTTATGAATTATTTATTATATACTAAATGTTTGAAAAGTGACCCATGTATCTAGGCCCCCTGAATCAATACAGGTGAGAAATTAGAATATCGTAGAAATGTCATTTATTTCAGTAATTCAACTTAAAGGGTGAAACTAATATATGATATACCTCATTACATGCAAAAAAGATTTTTAAAGCCTTTATTTGTTATAATGTTGATGATTATGGCTTACAGCTTATGAAAGCCCCAAATTCAAAATTATAATTTTGGGAAAAGGTTTAATAGTTTAGGCTCAAAGTGTCACACTATAATCAGTTAATGAATCCAAAACACCTACAAATGGTTCCTGAGCCTTTAAATGGTCTCTCTATCTGGTTCAGTAGGAATCACAATCATGGGGGAGACTGATGATCTGATAGTTGTGCAGAAAACCATCATTGACCCCCTCCATAAGGAGTGAAAGCCCCAAAGGATAATTGCAAAAGGAGCTGGATGTTCCCAAAGTGCTGTATCAAAGCACATTAATAGAAAGTTATGTGGAAGAGATAAATGTGGAAGAAAAATGTGCACAAGCAGCAGGGAGTATTGTCAGGAAAAGGTCATTCAAAAGTGATGGATGAATCCTGGACATAGGGTTCAAATGTCTTATTCCTCGCCAGTCCTGAACATCAAAAAACGTCACAAGCGTCTTACCTGGGCTAAAGAAAAAAAAAGGTCTGTTCTAAGTCTTCTTTTCTGATGATAGCAAATTTTGCATCTCATTTGGAAACCAAGGTCCCAGAGTCTAGAGGAAGAATGCAGAGGAACACAATCCAAGATGCTTGAAGTCCAGTGCAAAGTTTCCACAGTCTCTGTTGATTTGGGGAGCCATGTCATCTGCTGTTGTTGGTCCACTGAGCTTTATTAACTCCAGAGAAATTGCTACTGCAAAAGCTTCTGACTGAAGATCATACCCTGTGTTGTAGGATAGTCCAATGAGGAGGATGCTCTGAGTTGAAAAAGAAAAACCCTGTAAATTCTTGGAGAGAGTAGGGTTATTAAAGCTGCAATCCAGAGTATTTGAGGGAGAGAGATTTTTTGAATCCAACGTACCCTCCCAAAGGCCCCTCCCAAAACACTCTCCCCTCCCCTCCCCTTCCTTCCCTGCAGCCCTACTGCAGCAGTTGTGCACGCGCATCACCTGTGGCGACACAGCGAGTCAAAGAAGTAAGCAGCAAGCGCTATTGAGCACCACCCGATTGTATTTTTGCTATGGACATTATGGAGGTGAGCAACTTCTGCATGACTGATGCTCTCTCACATTTGGCGACTGTAAACGAGAAGACACGGAGCGATCTGTGTGCGCGGCCCCATGTTCACATGTTTGCGCGATCCGCATGGAAGTTGATTGACAGCCGACAATGCGGAAACTCGAATTCTATTGGCTAAAAAAATTTGGCTCTCAGTGTGAAATGCATAGAGGTCTACGGGAGGAATGTCGGATTAAGAAAAGTAACAAGTGTTGTGGAGCACTAGTCTTTTATCATATCTTTTATCATTGAACCCCACCGTCATTTTAAAGATTTATAAAACTTTTATACATAAATATATTCTCCGGACTGTAGCTTTAATACCTCCACAATATTTGAATAATAATGACATACTGAGGTCTGAAGCCGTAATATTTCAAAGAAAAAAAATAACTGAGGGAAGGGTTGGTCTGCTTATGATCATTAACAGGGGTTTGTTTCAGTTAAAGGGAGGAATAATCCATCTTAGAATTCAGTGGAAAGAGGGAAAAAACAAGGTATCTGCTTGTTTTCCAGTAGGGGTCAAAAGGTCATAATGGACTTCAAGAAAGTCAAAGGAAACCTGATAATAACTAAGGATGGGTTTCCTAATCTCAATCGAAGGAGCAGCTATAGTTGCTCTTGTCAGAAAACGAAAATAACGTTAGGCGCAGAACAGCTACCTGAGCTACTGGACAAAATAGTCAAAGCATCCATCCACCCATTATCTGTACCCGTCCATCCTATGCAGGGTGGCAGGGGGGTGGTGCCTATCTCCAGCAGTCACAGGGCGAGAGGCGGGGTACACCCTGGACAGGTCACCAGTCCATCACAGAATAGTCAAAGCATTATTCCTTAAAATGACAACTTTTCCCTTCACAAAACAAGGAGAGGTGTGAGGGACCGAAGAAAGAGTAGGAGGGTCTTAGAGAGGCACAGGCGAAAATCAAGGCGTCCAATACGGAAGTACATTTCTTTAAGGTGGATTTGGATATATGACAGACTTTTGAGAGACTTAAGGTGACAATTTTATTGGAGTGTGCTATAGAATGGTAATATGTGCCTGGATGAAGCAAAATACACCCCCTTTAAGAGTTAACTTTAATACAGGTTAACAAAATAAACAAACCACAAATCAAACTTCATTCAAACAGAAGTTTAAACAAAATACGTCTTGAATGGCAGACAGCTTAAAATGTTGAATTGTTAATAATGATGAAACAACAATAATGACAATGAGAAATGGGGAACCTTATTGACTTAAAGACTTTAGCAGTAGTACTTTAGCTGCGAGGAGGCCTACAGTAACACTTCTGCACAGCAGATCTTAAACTCATTGATGGCACTAAATTAAATTGACAACTACAGCTAAAGGCAAATGGCAATGAAAACATAAATTAATAATAAACTTTACAAATTATGTACCAGGGTCAGAGGCCTTGGGAACTCTGAGTTCCCCATTTAATCAATTAGGTAACAGCCGTCCACTTCTGGCCCGCGGGCCAGTTTTTGGAACAGATTTCATTCAGCAACAACCTGACTGAATTGAGAACAATTGGTTTTTTTAAATAAATTATATTGATGAAAAATACGTCCTGAGAGTGTGTTCAAGAATTGCTCTAAACTTATCAAGAAGAAATTTGTTAAAATAAAGCACCTCTGGGGCGTCGCGTGGCGCAGTGGGTTAAGACAGGCGCCCCATGTTCAGAGGCCTTAGTCCTCGATGCAGTTGTCCTGGGTTCAATTCCAGCCTGAGGACATTTGCCAAATGTGTCTCCCCTTTCTATAAGCCTGTCCACTTTCAATAAAGGCCACTGTGGCCAC
This sequence comes from Valencia hispanica, assembly GCA_963556495.2. NCBI lineage: Eukaryota > Metazoa > Chordata > Actinopteri > Cyprinodontiformes > Valenciidae > Valencia > Valencia hispanica. The sequence goes on from OY747701.1 coordinate 12,236,165, forward strand.
AAAAACCTTTAAAAAAAATAAATAAAGCGCCTCAAAATTGTCTCATGAACTAAAAGCCGGTTCTGAAAACAAGTTTGAAAAGCAGATTCTGAATAAACTGGGAATTTCAGTAAAACATGCTTTTCAAAAAGTGTGTTTTTTAAGAAAGAGGTACTCGAAAAGTTTTAATATGGGAATGATGTCTCAGGAGTTCCAGCAGCAGATCTAGGATCCCACAATGATTAATGAGAACTTTTCAAGTTACGTTCATAATGTTTGATTTTGATCAATTCTTTCCTTCTAGGTACAGGAGAAGCAGATGAAGCAAAAAAATAATAAAGATTTCCATTATTGTGTATTAACTTTTATCTCCACAGCTCTTCTCAAACAGCGATCACTTTAGGAAAGTTTTCACATTGGCTAATAGAGCTCCTGAGACAGGGGATCAATATTTCCAAGAAAAAGAGGGGATTTAATTGCTAATAACCTTTTGGGAGATAATTGGGAGATAATTGGATAATTTAAATTTTTGGTCCAAATCGGGTTTTGGTCAAATTTGAATATAATCACCATTCTGAAGAAGAGTTTATAGTATAATGGTATTATACCAGAAGGAGTGGAGAATAGGGGTTTTCAATTCAATTTGAATAAGGGTTCAAATTTGACCTGAAACACAGTAAGCAAGGACTCTAATGGTAGGAGGATCTTTGGGTTTTTGGGCATAAAAACTAAAGACCTTCGTCAATGATGATTATCTAAACACGGATTCTTGATTGATTTCCTCTTACATAAGCAATTAATGGCTCATTAACTTAAGTTGTGGAGTTCATTTAGGATTGCTTGATGCGGCTGCACCAAACCTGCACGTCTGGTAATTCAATCTAACCTACTCTCTGACCTGATCACTTACTTATAATCAACTAACTAATCCTTTGAATTAGCTCACATATGTTGGGACTAACATGCTCTAACACTTAATAACTGGGCTGGAGATCACATCAGGGGCCTTCCTGATTGATGATCCCTTCCCTTCCGAGGGGAGGCAGAGGCTGAGGAAGACCAGAGGTGGACCTTGCGGGTCACGACATAGAGCAGCTACAAGGGAAGATTGCACAGTTCAACACCTTACATCCATCCATCCATCCATTTTCTTCCGCTTATCCGGGGTCGGGTTGCGGGGGCAGCAGCCTAAGCGCAGAGATCCAGACTTCCCTCTCCCCAGCCACTTGTTCCAGCTCCTCGGGAGGAACCCCAAGGCGCTCCAAGGCCAGCCGAGAAACATAGGCCTCCAGCGTGTCCTGGGCCTTCCCCTGGGCCTCCTCCCGGTGTGACGTGCCTGAAACACCTCACCAAGGAGGCGTCCTGACCAGATGCCCGAGCCACCTCAACTGACTCCTCTTGATGTGGAGAAGCAACGGCTCTACTCTGAGCCCCCTCCGGATGACTGAGCTTCTCACCCTATCTCTAAGGGAGATCCCAGACACTCTGCGGAGGAAACTCATTTCAGTTCAACACCGAGTCCAGATTTAATATCTCATTGAGACGGGCAAAAAGAGGCTACATACCATCTCTTTCTGTTGGATTTTTTCTAGAGTCCTGGCAGATGACGAGACGTGTGGCCGTCCTTGGGGGCAGGAGGTCGTCAGAATCGTTTCCCACCAATAAGAATGAAGTGGTGAGCAAAAGAAAACCACAAATGGCGTACATAAAGACCCCAGCGGGTTATTCATTCTGACAAACAAGTTATGACTCAACAAGGTAATTTGAATGGAGGATGCCTGTTTACTTTGAGCTAATTCCATGGCCAGCATGATTGATGATTATAAATTGATTATTTGGTCTTTTTTTTTTTGTCGGCTCGCCTCGCACCCACTTGAAATTGTTTTGAGATCTTGAAATATTCATGTATGTTTTGGGCATTATTGTGGTAAAAGAAAGAAGGGAATGTTACAGAAACATTAGAAAGTTATGTCAATTAATTGATTACCTAATTATTAGTAAAGGCATCTGGGAATTCCGCATAATTATTAGAGTTAGCAAGTTTCATCTACTCTGATCTAACTGCCTGACTCCTCAACTATGAAGGAGCAACAACCTGATAAAGAAGGCTGGTTCTGTTCCGGGGACAACTGTGGAACATCTGAAGATGATGATGCAAAGAAGGATTCTTCATAAAATCAAAAGAGTTATGGACAACCCTGAGTATCCTCTTCATGAGACTATCCTGCAACAACAAAGTGTCTTCAGTCGGAAGCTTCTCCAGTTTCGCTGCAACACAGACCGCTATAGCAAATCCTTCCTGCCCACAGCTTTCATGATCTACAACAACTCTTTAAAGACTTAATTGTATGAGCCACAACAACACTTAATTTCCCTCTGGAATCAATAAAGTATTTTTGAATTGAATTTGAATTGAAAATGAGTTTCGGTTATAATATAATATCGAGAGACTGAAAGCAGAAGCAGGGCCCAGAGCACGCAGACATGATCTGGTGTGTGAGAGAGTTCCAGGCAAGGCAAGGCAATTTTATTTGTATAGCACACTTTCAACAACAAGGTGATTCAAGGTGCTTTACATGATTAGAGGTAAAATAAAAACAGCATTAAAACACAAAGCATATAAAGTAAAAACAACAATAAAGGAAGAAGCACAAACAGATACTTCAATGCATTAAACAGCAAGAAACATAAACCAAACATGATACAACAAAGCATTACTCAAATGCAGCTCTAAACAGATACGTTTTTAGTTCTGATTTAAAAGAACTCGGTGTTTCAGCAGCTTGGCAGTTTTCTGGAAGTTTGTTCCAGATTAGAGGAGCATAGAAACTGAAAGCTGCTTCTCCGTGTTTGGTTCTAATTCTAGGGATGGTGAATAGACTGGAATTAGAGGACCTAAGTGGTCTGGTGGGTTGGTATAGTAACAGCATATCTTTAACATACTTTGGTGCTAAGCCATTCACTGATTTATAAACTAGTAAAAGTATTTTGAAGTCTGTTCTCTGAGCTACAGGGAGCCAGTGTAAGGACTTTAGAACCGGCGTGATGTGCTCTACTTTCCTGGTTCTAGTGAGGACACGAGCAGCAGCGTTCTGGATCAGCTGCAGCTGTCTGATTGACTTTTTAGGCAGACCTGCGAAGATGCTGTTGCAGTAATCAATCCGACTAAAGATAAACGCATGGATGAGTTTTTTGAGGTCCTGTTGCGACATCATACCTTTAATCCTAGAAATGTTCTTCAGGTGATGGAAAGCTGATCTTGTTATTGCCATTATGTGACCCTGGAGGTTCAGGTCTGAGTCCATTACTACATCTAAATTCCGTGCCTGATCAGTAGTTTCTAGCTGTATTAACTGAAGCTGTGTGCTGACTCTTGATCATTCCTCTTTAGGTCCAAAAATTACTTCTGTTTTGTTTCTGTTCAGCTGGAGAAAGTTGTGGCACATCCATTCATTGATTTGCTCAATGCATTTACTTAGGGTTTGAATTGGTTCAAAGTCACCTGGTGACATCGTAATGTAAAGCTGAGTATCATCTGCATAGTTATGGTAGCTAATCCTGTTGGTTGTTATAATCTGGGCTAGTGGGAGCATGTAGATATTAAATAGGAGGGGCCCTAAAATGGAGCCCTGGGGCACCCCGCATGTGATTTCTGTTTGTTCTGATGAAAAGTTTCCTATTGAAACAAAGAAGTCCCTGTTCTTTATGTAGGACTCAAACCAGCCGGAGAGTCCAACCCAGCTCTTCAGTCGTTCTAATTGTATATGATGATCAACAGTGTCAAATGCTGCACTGAGGTCCAACAGAACCAGTACTGTGGTTCTACCACAGTCTGTATTTATGCGGATGTTATTGAAAACTTTGACGAGGGCAGTCTCAGTGCTGTGGTGAGCACGGAAACAAGACTGAAAAACATCAAAGCTATTGGTCATTGCTATGAAGCTATTTAACTGCTGAAACAGCTTTTTCAATAATTTTACTGATGAATGGAAGATTAGAGATCGGCCTGTAGTTCTGCATTAACGTGTTATCCAGATTATTCGTTTTTAGCAGTGGTTTAATAACTGCTGTTTTTAAAGCCTGGGAAAGATACCTGACAGAAGGGATGAGTAAATTATTTTAATCAGATCAGACCCCATGACAGGGAAAGCTTTCTTAAGGAAAGCTTTGGGTAGGATATCAAGACAGCAAAAAGAGGAGCTTAATTGGTTAATAATTTCTTCTAGACTTTTTGGTTTAATTAATGGAATTCTGACAGTTTTTCTACATTTGTGTTAGCAGGGTATAACATTGGTGGTCAGTTTGGTGCTGTGGTACATACCGACCTTCTAATTGTTAAAATCTTTTTAGTGAAAAAGCTGGCAAATTCATTGCAGACCCTGGTAGAATTTAGTTCAGGGGCTATTGTCACTGGAGGATTACTTAGTCTTTCCACTGTTGCAAACAGAGTCCTTGCATTAATAATGTTTCTGCTAATGATTTCAGAAAAGAAAGATTCCCTAGCTTCTTTCAAAGTTAACTAATATCTGTTCAGTCTCTCTTTGTAGATCTCATAGTGAACCTGGAGTCGAGTTTTTCGCCATTTTCTCTCGGCTCGTCGACACTCCCTTTTTTTCGATACGTACCAGTGGATCATTCGTCCACGGAGACTTCCCTCTACCTGAGACTACTTTCACTTTAATCGGAGCAATGGACTTAATGATGTCTGAGATTTTAACGAGGAAATTATCTACCAGCTTTTTTACTGAGCTGGAGTTGGGAGATGAGGGGAATGTGGTGGAAGGGTAAATACTTTTAAAGGTTTCAACAGAACTTTCCCCTAGAAAACGCTTCTTTACAGTTATCTCACTGTGGCTAGATATTTTAACAGAGATGGTACTTTCAAAGAAAATACAGAAATGGTCAGATAATGCAGTATCAATAACTGAGATGTCAGATATAGTTAAACCTTTGGTGATAATTAAGTCCAGAGTGTGTCTTCTATTGTGTGTTGGCTGTTTGACATGCTGGGTCAGGCCGAAGTTGTGAAGAGTGTCACTTAATGTTTTAGCTAGTCTATCCTGGGGGTTGTCAGTATTAATGTTGAAGTCCCCTACAATGATTAATTGGTCATAATCGACACATATTACAGAGAGAAGGTTGCCGAAATCATTAAAGAATTTAGAGTTATGTTTAGGAGGCTTATATAAACTTAGGAATAGAGCTTTTTAGGCTCATTTATCTGGGTGGCTAGGTATTCAAAAGAGTCAAATGTGCCCAGGGATACCTTTTTAAAGTTCATTGAATTGTGAAGATTTGTGGCTACAGCTCCACCTCGTCTGTGTTTCCTGCTCTCAATTAAGAAATTGTAGTTTGGAGGAGTAGATTCTATCAATACAGTTGTTTCATTATTTATATCTAGCCATGTTTCTGATAACAAAAGGGCATGTATTTTATCTTCAGTGATGAGTTCATTAATTAGGAGTGACTTTCCTGATAGAGACCTAATATTTAATAAAGCTAACTTAAGTGATTTTATAAATGGTAGCTGAGCTTTCTGACAGGTGATCAACTTGATATCTGTTTTATTATAAGTGCTTTTGGCTTTAATTTTTTGTTTTCTTATGCTAATAATGACTTTAATAATTTTTTCGGGGTGGCTGGACAACTTCTGGGAGACGGTGGGAGTAGGATTACTGTCCGGTTACTGCCCATCAAATGTTCGTGATTACTAGTTCTGGCATTGGCAAAGTACATCTAGTGTTAGTTCCGGAGGCCTGATGTAGTCCAAGTTTCGGTGTTAGTTGTGATCCAATTCTTATTTGTGCTTTCAGTCTGTCTGAGAAATCTCTAAACGGAGAGACATTAGGTGTCGATGAGTCTGAAGACATTGTGATACTTGTACATTGCACTGCAAAGTGGTCTTCATCTTTACTCGCTGCTGGAAAAGTTTGTTCTGTGTCAGTCCTTGCAGAGGTGTCTGAGAGGGTGGTGTGATCTTGAGTTTTTGTTTTTGTTCCCTGGTAGTGTCAACAGACTGTGCCACAAGGTCGACTTTTGTGAGCCTCATCAAGTGTTTATTTAGATAACAAAAATTATTTGAGGTCAAGAGTCTCAGTCCAGCTCTATTAAGATTACCATTTGGCTTGAACAAGTGATTGGCACATCCAAATATTTTAAAATTATTAATAAATGGGATGGATTTTTCAACAGAATTTCTCTTCAACCATTTGTTGAGCGTGCAAAGTCTACTGTATCTTTCATCATTTCCTTCAGGGACTGGTCCACGGATAAAGATGTTTATGTTGAGTCCACCAAGTCTCTGTAGCAGATCAGAGAAGTCTGATTTGAGAACTTAAGATTGCTTTTTGGCTACACCATTCACACCTGCATGAATTACAAGCTTTTCCAGGTTGGGATGTTGTTCCAAAATCGTCTGGATTTTTTCTGATATTTCTCTCACTGTACTCTTGGGGCAGCTGATAATGCTAGTGTTCTGGCTACAAAAATATTCAACACCATTAATTGATCCGTCATGTATGATTAGAACTTTTGCTGGGGGGGGGTCTTACTTTGTTTTGTGTCCGCTTCATGTGGATGGATTTCTCCTCCTGGTGGCTTTGGCTGGTCCCAGGGGCTGTGTCGTCTTTCAGGGAACTGAGGGCTGCGGATCTGTTTCTCAGCGGAATTCCAGGGTGAGAGATATCCTCTGATTTAGGTTTTAGGTTCTTTCGTTTCTTCTTCCTGGGAGCAGAGAAAGCAGGTGTAGAGTCAGTGCGCTTTCAAGCCAGCCAGTCGTTGTCGAATTGTGAGTGGGGTGTTCTACCCGTTAAACGACTTTTGGCTGGAGGAGTAGCGTTGTTCTGTGGCTTCTGTGCGAGACTGTTGGAGCGAGATAACACAGGGCTGCCAGGTTCTTGTTCCCTGTGTGTACTCATCAGTAAATTTCCATATCCAGTGTTTAGATCAAAATTAATCTTAAGATGGTGTAGCTTCCTCTCGATTGTTTCAATTCTCTGGAGCAGTTTCTCAAAGTCCTCAGCTGAGTAAAACGCCATTTTGGTAATCCACAGTCCTTCAGAAAGTAATCCAAAAAAGAGATCCGGTCTAATAAAGTGACTCCAGAGGCTGGGTGTATGAAGTATCAAAGAAAAAAGCTAAGAAATGAAAATAAGCTTTTCCCTAGACATGCTCATGTACAACACTGGCTGTAATAAAATATGAGAAACGCCAATCCAGAATCCAGCCTCATCCATATGGAAGGAAGAAGATATTTTCTGCCCATAACAGGATTGAGGCAGTATGATGCAAAAGGGGCCCAAACCAAGTACTGAGTACATATGCATGAATGTACTTTTCAGAGGTACGACATTTCTCAGTTTAAAACCTTTCTTGTAATGTTCTAATTTTCTGAGATTTTAAATTTTGGGTTTTCATAAACTGTAAGCCATAATCATACAAAATTATAATAAATAAAGGCTTGAAACATCTAACTTTGCATGTAATGAGTCTATCTCATATATTAGTTTCACCTTTTAAGTTGAATTGCTGAAATAAGTAAACTTTTGCACGCTATTCTAATTTGTCAAGTTTGTTAATCTATCTTTGGCTGTTACTATAGCTGCTTGTTTATAGTTTTTTTTATTTAATTAACAGTAAGTACCCACCTCTGACCTCACCTGGCCAGAGCACCATTTTCCATAAACAAGTGGAAGTGATGTGATGTAGGATTGTGCATCCTTACATGACCTCAGTTGTAATAAACATTTATTTTGTCCGTGTCCTCTCTTCGGATGACCATGTCTGTGTTGTTTGCCAGAAAAAAGAATAGCGCAAAGTTTGTAACCGAACTCGACGACAACACCTGGAAACCTATTCTCTGTCATGTTAGCCGCACTTACTTTTAGACTTCATTAAGTTATCATCCTCATGACTCTAAAGTCATTTACATAATGCAATAACTGGAAACCCTAAAGTGCAATTACATTGCTCACACCACCGTGCGGCAGGGAAATGATTGCTCTAACTACAGTGTCAGATCACATCAGAAAACATATCAAACCATGATCCGAATGTGGCAAAGGCTACAGCGCTGTGTTAATTGGGTTACCAATACTTTCCGTTGCACAATTACTCTGTTGGAATGGCTGCTTCATTTTGTCTGGTCCTCCTATTTAATCTTGTACAGCACAGCACAGCAAAAAATAAAAAATAAATATGAACATTAGTGTCCTTTTGGACATGTGCTGAGATCAGCACATTTTAGATCCGGACATTTAGACATTTCTGGAAAAAAATAGTTAGTTGAGGGTTTTGAAAAGTGAAGGTGAGGAGAAAAGGCAGCAGGCGGAGACTTCAGGGGCAGCTCTTAGAAAGCGGTATAAACAGTGTGAGACAGCGTCAGAGGTCTGCCTGCTTGGGCATATGTAAATAGAGGCTTACTCTGAGAGATAGAGGAAGGCTCTGAGGTAATTATTTAGGGATCTTCTGCCCACCATTCAACAGGGCTGATTCATTTTAGGAGAAACCAAAGGGATTAAAGAGAAGCCTGGCACAATCACGGGGTCACAGAGCCTGAACCATCCAGGCCTGAAGTAGAAAAAAAATCACACAAAAAAACCCAATCCAATCACAGTGATGCAGCAGTTCCTGATCCACTCTGTGTACTCATGTGTATCCATGTAAAGTTTATGCTTGTGAGGAAAGCACACGACGCCCGACAGTAATTGGTATTAGCAGTCAGGAAGCTTGATTCAGACAGTTGGGTTATAAACGGCACTGTTTGCTGATCTCCCCTGTTCGTCTCCAGTCAAATAAAAAATGCCACGGATCAAAGCTGACCACCAGTCTATTAGCTAACGCTAACTCTGGCTGAGCTAGATCTCAGCTGTGAGACAAACCCAGCCATGTAACGAAAATAGGAACTTTAGCTACTTTGCAAATCCTACTCCTCCAGACTGTCTTTCTATGATTTTAACTGTGATATGGACCATAGAGCCTTTCGTTTCACTTAGGTTGTTGTTGTTATATTTCATATCCTTTTATTCAGGACTTTCTCTCTGGGTTAATTGCTTGTAAAACCATAATGATCACAGCTTCACTATTTTCTTTGTGTTTCCCAGAAGCAGCTCTGTGTATCAGACTGACAAGTACTGGGCACTAGAGCTGGGTATTGATTCAAATTTCAAGAATCGATTCAATTCCAATTCGGAAGATTTTGAATCTATAATGACCAGTACGTTTGGGAGGACTTCTCGAGAAAGACGTTTGTGAGACACCATATCGTAGTGCGTTTCCACTATTTGCATTAGCCATCTGAAGGGCTAATGAAAGCAGCACCCGCATTCTGTGGTTGAAAACAGAACACGGGCGTATGTCCTGGCGAATGAAGCCTGCAATCGCCTCAGTTATTTTTAGGGAGCAGAATTGTCTGGTAGTTGTAGTGTTAGATTGAGTTTCACCTGTTGTGGCCGGGGTAGTGTTGGAAAGGTGTTTTCACTCTAATCTAAAGCCTCTCTTAAAGGAACAGACACCCATTTAATTTATGACCCCTGGGCTCTATGGGCTCTCATTTCTCCTTCTAGCGTGCTCGTTCATTTCTGTAAAAAGGAGCAATAAGAACAACAAACAACAATTATATATTTTAACAGCGAGACGTCATTCGCTGGACTCAGTTCTAGTAACTGAGCCCAGATCTACGTCCACTCAAAGTTTTTATTGAAACAAGAGTTTCCATGAAACTCCTCCCAGATAGATCTTCGTTTATAAAATGGTCACAGCTTCTTCACATAAGGAACACATGATGTACCACATTCTTCTTGATTGTTCACTATTTCTAAGTGTTGCCACATGCACTACAGAATTAAAGCCTCATACAACATTTACAGATTTTTTATCTCGTCATCTCCCTCTTTTGACCTCTTATAATAATAAGAGGTCATCATATATAAGGAAAAACGTCAGGCATCACACTTATAGAATCATATCAATTTTGAGTCCTTCTTCTCTGGAACTTTTTGGATCAGCAGTCAAGTCATCATGTTCTGTCCGGGAATTCTGGTCATCCGGCTCGCTCTTCTATGACCTAAGGTGAGAGGTTGCCAGCACATCACCTATATGCAGCTAAAGTGTATCTGTTCAGTAGCCCTGAGTTTGAAAACTCTTAGGACTCTGCACGCAGACCAGAGGATCGTTCTGCCCCTTTTGGCAGGGGTCTCAGCTTCTTTTCCTTCGAACCCTGCTGCCCCAGCTGGGCAGCTCTGTGCTCCAAGCCGCCCTGCCACCTGATGGTGCAGGTGTGCTGAAGTTGGAAACCTCTCAGCAGAGGGTTCAAGTAGGTTGTGTGATCTACTCCTTGCTGTTCTTCTCCCGCTCTGGCTTACTGCTCCTTGATGTCTTCTCAGGTTCGTCCTGACTCCTCAGTGGGAGTGCATTGGCTCCAGCCTTTTCCTTTAGTCTGATTACCTGAGAGATGGTGGTCTGGTTGGCTGCTGGTCTCTCACCTGGTCAACAAAGCCTAAAAGAACAGCTCGCAACTAATTTGCTTTTTCCTGTTTGCTTTATCCATAATTGTATCTCATTTGAGATTCATTTCTTATGCATTTGTACTTTTTTTTTATCCCTCACTCACCTCATAGTTTTAACTAGTGCCGCACTGATCGGCTGCACTAATACAAAATCAAACTATTATCCAGACTGCTACAAACATTAGGTCTATCTGTAGAAAAAGGTATTACTTTTGCTGTGTGTTGAAATCACAGGAATCATCATTGACACAAAGTGCACTCTAAAAATCCTGTATCAAAAGTGAGCAACACTGGAACAGCCTAGACCATAAAGAATTTTTCTTCAAAATATATAGTAGGGGTTATAATGTAAATAAAAACTTCCAAACAAACACTAAATGCATAAACATGCCACAAGGTAAGATGAATGGGTTGTGTGCTAAAACAACCAACCGCACAAAGGTGACAAAACAGGATGGAAAACAGGAAAAATCTGGTTTTTTGGATTGTGCAGGTGGCATGATGAGCATGTGAGACCGCTCAAAAGAAAAATGCTTTGCTGCTTTAAAGCTCAACCCACAGAAAAGGATCCCAGTCTAATTTTATTCATTTACACTGCTAACAATATAGTCTTATAAGATTTCACCACATCACCGACTATTGTTATTCATTTTCTGAGCTGATGAAGCCTAATACTTATAAAAGAAAACTATAATTTCAACCTATTTAACCAAAAAACTGTTGAACCCTCAACAAATGCTGTTTTTTATTTTTATTTTGTTTTTTCATTTATCTGAAATGCTTTTAAAGCAACCAATTGGAAGGCTTTGTTCGGTAAAAAATAATTGAAATTTAAGTTCCCCTTGTGCCTAAGGATCTCCTCCCTTGTGGCTAAGGATCTCCTCCCTTCCAATTATATAAGTCTCCCGTTAAACAGGTGTGACTAGATTTGCAGCCTGTTACGGAAAGATGTTATAGTATATATAACACCTGTATTATTGATTAATCTACATTTATATTTACAGTTGTTCAGCTCTCAGATCTCAGCTGCTAAACAAAACCACTGAATCTATAATTTAATGTGTCCAATCATAACATGACCTTACCCACATGGGAAAAAAGATAATAGAACCTTATTTCAATCACTCCATAATTTGTGTTCAGGGGGCCTATCGGAGCCCCCAGATGGGATCATGAGGGGCTGAAACATCACGCCTCCTCCTTCTGCTGTGTCGGATCTCCACTGCAAATACAAGAAAAGAATGCTCTGTATGTCTCAACAGAAGCACATCCACCCTTCCAATTTTGAGGGTAATTGTGTCAGAGCCAAAATCCGCAGAGAATCAGCAGGTCGTTCATAGAAAAGTTCCCATCACATTCACGGTATGGAGCACATACGGTATATTTTTCCCATGTACCCAGATTGGTATGAAAGTGTGGTCAGATTTTTATCATGTTCAAAACAAATAAATCTTTGGTCAGGTCTTAAGTGTACTGGTCCAACTTTAACTATTTAGAGTAATCCCATGTCGTCCCAGTCTCCAATTTACCCTTACTTTTGTCATGGAGGTATATACATTTTTACCCATATAACTTCCTGTTCGTTCATGTACTTCACGCTCAGAATTTGTCCAAATCCTGGAGAGGAGTGTAACATCTGGAAACAGATCATTAAGATTAGTGAAAGCTTCTACATATATGGGTAAATGTCCTACAGAATATGGCATTTGAGAACAAACAAAACAGTTAATAATGCTTCATTTATTTGCTAGATATCTTGCATATTGTCACCATACACTAGTTTCAAATGGGTTTCTGTGTGTCCTTCTCTGAGTGAACCAAGACAATAAATCAGTATTCTCATGTGCTATATTTCAGTCTTCCGTGAGTCTTAACGTTCCTATTGAAATAACACCACCAAAAAGCTGTAAAAATAAAAGTACTAGATAGCAGAAAAACCTTCATAGTTACTATCTCTCCCTTCAAGCAGTCTCTATAGCAAAGTGGCTCTCCTGGTTCTCTTCACTGAAGTTGAGACAAGTGGACCATATTGTATCTACCTCCCTTTGTAATCAGTCTTAAACACCACTTTTCTTAGACTGCTTTCCCTATATCTAGTAATGGTCTCTGCTTTCCCTATATCTAGTAATGGTCACTGCTTTTTACAATGGGTTAAGTGTATCCAACTTAGTCTCTACAGCCGTTGGTGTGGTCAAAAATACCTGGAATGGCCCCTTCCACCTGGGTGATGACCAATTTTCTGTTTACAGCTTTTAATCAGTTAAAACTTTTTTTTTTTCTTTACAAGTAGAACAATTCTTTGGTAGCTGTCCCGTTTCAAGAATTTTATGAAAATCTACAATTTGGATTATTAATTTATCCCCTACAGAGAACGTGCCCAACTTCAAGTGAAACAGGAAATCTCTTCCTAATAAATTAAAAAACAGTCTGGAGATAATATAATTGCCACTACAGATTCTTCCTATAGCTAGATCTATTATTTTTATTTCATTTTTCTAACAACTCAATCTAATTCCTCCAAATTCATAATTTCTTCCCATCGGACTTCAATAACTTCCTACAATTTTTGTCAATGAGATAATCAGCAACTGATATTTCCATAATAAAACATCACATCTCTATTCATTGGTCTCTGCTTATCTGCTCTTTCATAAAGATTCTACAAATTAGCTTATTATTATGATTATGATTGTATATCTGTTGCTAGATGTCCAAAACGTGGTACCACTCTCGACTCAGATTGGGGCGAGGGCCGGCAACCTCTCCCAATCTCAGGTGTAGGTCCAGACATCTTTCCTGCTTAATCAGACCCTTAATTTTGTCCCATTAGCAACAACTCCATTGAGTTTAAATATTGAAGTGCGCTTATACTCGGTGTGCTACGGTAACTAAAGTTGAATTTTGGAGTGCGTTACTACATTCTGTCCTACGGTAATCCCGTAACGAAAAATTCATCTCTTTTTTGCAGTCTCTAACCCAGCGCATTACAAGATTGTTTCCTTTCAACAGGTATCTTATCTGTCATTAAAATTTTAGAAGCAAACATCTGAAGCTGCCGCTTGTTACAAAGAATAAATTCACGTAGCCACCCAGCTGCTACCCCAAAGGACCTGTAGACATCCGCCTGAATATCTAAATAAAATGACTTTGCTCATAATCCGTCATTGTTAAACCATTTCTTTTCTACTATATGAGAGATCTCCCATACATCCCATGAATATCATTTAAAATATTAGCTAAGTTATTTTTTATTATTATTATAGAGTAACAGTTGCCGCTGCACTTGAGAAATCCCAACCTTTTGTATACAGCGCTGCACGGAGCTCATAAAACATAGCCCCATAGGGAGAGTTTTCTCTTTTACTTTCTTTTGGTGGAACTTTAGGGGAAAACAGAAAGTTTCAACCATCCTCCCGAGTGCTAAAAAACACTTCTGCTTTTTTTTCAGTTGTTTATTACCCATCACGACGCATGACCCCCCTTTTTCTCTTCTTTGCTCCTTCAAGAGTAATTCCTTTGTTTGAGACGCCAAATGCCTATTCTTCAATTTTTTTTCTTTTTAGTTAGATTTTAGATCGCAACTACCAAGAAGTGCGAGAAATTACTCAGTCAATCGCCCTTCAAATTGATAATCTTTTATTTATTTAAAAATAATGTTGTATTGTCTTTTACATAAATTTTGCATCTCCTTTAAATCTAATTTGGTATTTTTTCCCATATTTCGAAAAGTTATATTTTACTGTTTTTATTTATTTATCTTATCGCAGTGTTATTTACTCAATTTTCTAACCATGAGACTCCTCTCGGCCTATAGCTGTTTCAAAAGGAAGAAATCTCCATTCACACACACACACAGTCACACAACCGGTTTATCACAGATTAATATCATTATGTATTTATTATCATGTTTTTTCATTACTAGTATTATTATTTATATATTTATCATTAGGCCTATTTCTAATTGAGATCCCAGACCTCTGCGCGCTTTGGAGTCCAACTCTAGTCATATTTTATTTTACCATGGATTTTCATTGTGAGATCCCGGATCATCACGCAAAGATCCCTGATCTTTTTTTTGCAAAAACACAAACTCGTATTAAAGAGGTCCCGGACCTAGTTATTTCTTCTCTTATTTTTCATTCATTCACGCATCAAATTTCTACTCACTGGCTGTTGTCCCTGTGAAGGAAGACCACGTCATCAAACTGTTGCTCCGGGAGGAACTCCGTGGATCTGCAGGCCTCCTGTTTTAGACCTAACGGTGAGGTGGAGGGCTTTGATACTGGTTCCGAACCAGGCCGTGCACGGGCTCTCAGCAACCTGCGGTTCCTCCCGGAGATCCAGTCTGCTCAAAGGAACAAGAAATGCCAGGGTTAAAATCGCTCTCTGATCTCTGAGAGAACTACAGACAGAACATAAATTTAGATTAGTCAACTTTGCGCCTCGTGTGGCAGCACTTACCAAATACCTTCAGACCTGGGTCACTTCCGTCCTCCGATCTCCAGTATCTGTTGATCACAACAATTTCAACAAAATCCTATTATTCCAAACTCACGTTTTCCTTTGCTCCTCCAGAAATCACGTTGGGGTCACCATTTTGTTGGAAAGGTGTTTTCACTCTAATCTAAAGCCTCTCTTTAAAGAACAGACACCCATTTAATTTATGACCCCTGGGCTCTATGGGCTCTCATTTCACCTGCCCGCGTGCTCGTTCATTTCTGTAAAAAGGAGTAATAAGAACAACAAACAACAATTATATATTTTAACAGCGAGACGTCGTTCGCTGGACTTAGTTCTAGTAACTGAGCCCAGATCTACGTCAGCTCAAAGTTTTTATTGAAACAAGAGTTTCCATCAAGCTCCTCCCACATAGATCTTCGTTCATATAATGGTCACAGCTTCTTCACATAAGGAACACATGATGTACCACATTCTTCTTGATTGTTCACTATTTCTAAGTGTTGCCACATGCACTACAGAATTAAACCCTCATACAACATTTACAGATTTTTTATTTCGTCAATAGACGGCCCAGTCATGAGATCTTGGTGATGTCGCATTGTGTGGCTCCTGGAGTTGGTCGTAGTTCCATAATACTTGTACTCCATTGCTTTGCTTCTGTCAAGCTCATCTTTCTCTTTGTCCGTTCTGTACCCCAAATCTTGCCAGACCGCAGCCTAGCGCCGTCATTTTCAAAGCCAGCGCCCACCTAATGGTCCAGCTAGTGTCTGACACCATGTTGTTTACATTTCTTCACACTTAGTGCACATGCCTGAATTCAATGACATTGAAGTGGGTGGGGTTAAGGTTCACTGTGGAAGCGGGCAGCTAAGCCTTAAAATGGCCTTCTGGACTTTTATTCCTACTTTGGCTGTTGAAAGGACAAGCAATGTTGAAGCGTTAAATGGATCTTTGGATGTACCAATCGATCTTTAAGGATTTTTGTAAGATGTGATTTAGAATCAGAGAATCGCACTAGGCATCAGCCAGTCACCATTATTAAAAAAAGTTAAGGAAAATAACATGATTCCCATAACAAACTTTGGATGAAAAGAAATTAACGACATAATTACAAAGCTATGTATTTTAGGTAACATGTTTGTAGGCAACCTTATTATGGAATGTGATACTGCAACCATTTAAAACAAAAATGCCTACACTGGTCCAGAATGCTCCAGGTTTGTAAGCTTCATATGGTTCTCAGATAGAAGGGATTTTAGTAAAGAATAATGCCTCGAATTATCCTTAGTGATTTTTTCTTTTGCTCACTTGGTGCATTACATTTTAGCTGTTTTTATAGCAAGAATTATTTGGCTACAGCAACAGCAACAAACATTTCATCTTTAAAACAAGGATGATATCCAAACCCTAGTTTGAAGTTGGAATAAGGGGGAGAAACTGCAGAAAAGAGTCTTGTTACCAGGCTCAGATTTCAGTAATTAAACAGCAGCTCAGTTCTGATTGTTTATCTCTGCTGCTAAAAGATATGCTGACTGCTGAGGCTCCAGCCCCATAATATATCAGGTACAGTGTAACTGTCAATTTAATGTCGCTTTAAAACAGAAGATAGATGCAAATACACTGCCTGGCCAAAAAAAAGGTCACATACTCTAATATTTATTTGGACCGCCTCTTGCTTTGATTATGGCACGCATTCTCTGTGGCATTGTTTCGATAAACTCCTGCAATGTCACAAGATCTATTTGCATCCAGTGTTGCATTAATCTTTTACCAAGATCTTGTATTGATGATGGTAGTGTCTGACTGCTGCGCAAAGTCTTCCCTAGCACATCCCAAAGATTCTCAATGGGGTTAAGGTCTGGACTCTGTGGTGGCCAATCCATCTGTGAAAATTATGTCTCATGCTCCCGAAACCACTCAGTTAGAGCCCAATGAATCCTGGCATTGTCATCTTGGAATATGCCTGTGCGATCAGGGAAGAAAAAAACCCATGGATGGAATAACCAGGTCATTCAGTGTATTCAGTTAGTCAGCTGGCCTCATTCTTGGAGCACATACTGTTGCTGAACCTAGACCTGACCACCTGCAGCAACCCCAGACCATGGTATTGCCTCCACAGGCTTTTACAGTAGGCACTAGGCATGTTGGCTGCATCACTTCATCTGCCTCTCTTATTACCCTGATCCGGCCATTACTCTGAAACAGGGTAAATCTGGACTCATCAGACCACATGACTTTCTTCCATTGCTCCAGAGTCCAATCTTTATACTCTCTAGCAAATTGTAGCCTTTTTTCCAGTTTGCCTCACTGACTAGTGGTTTTCTTAGGGCTACACAGCTGTTCATTCCCAATCCCTTGAGTTCCCTTCACATTGTGCATGTGGAAACGCTCTTACTTTCATTATTAAACATAGCCCTGAGTTCTACTGTTGTTTTTCTATGATTTGATTTCACTAAACGTTTAAGTGATCGCTGATCAGGATCATTCAGGATTGTTTTCCGGCCACATTTCTTTCTTGAAGACGATGGCTCTCCACTAGCCTTCCAATTTTTTAATAATGAGTTGGACAGTTCTTAACCCAAGTTTTTGTAGTTTCTGCAATCTCCTTAGATGTTTTCTCTGCTTGATGCATGCCAATGATTTGACCCTTCTTAAACACACTAACATCTTTTCCACGACCACGAGATCCGTCTTTCGATATGTTTGTTTATGAAATGAGAAGCAATTCATTGCACCAGTTGGGGTTAAATAACTTGTTGCTAGCTGAAAGATAATCGCCCATGCAGTAATTATCAAATAATAGGCTCATACCCATTTACTTAGTTAAATCCAGGTGGCAACTTTCTTTTTGGTCAGGCAGTGTATGAACACTCACTCCAAATATTACGCTTCACTTCACAATACATTTAATCTCACGGAACTTTATTTCAGTCCAAATTGAAGTGCAAATAAATCCAGTTTATTTCAAAACAGTACTGACAAAAAACAAGATTCAGAACCAGTTCAATATATTTAAGTTTTAATACAATACCGACAAACTGTAAAGATTATAATAAAAGGTTAATTGATAGATAGTAATCCATTGAAGCAGCTCAACTGACTGAACTGTAGCTTTGACTTGGCAACAATCCTCTGAATAACCATGTAGTACCAGTGGGAAGGAAGAAAAATAAGAAATTTCCAATTGAACCTGGATCTGCATCAGTTGGCTGGTGGTTGTGATAAAGAAAGGTAACACAGGAAAAAAACACAAGATTCCAGAAGTACATTTAAGTCAAATCATGATTTCATTCTGAGAGAACGACACGCCTATAGCACTCCCAGTTATACACCTCATTCCAGCACTCCTACATGTCAGATCATCACACTCGTCACCTACCCTATAATCTCCATTAAATCTAGTCTCTAAATAATACTTAAGTGGGTTCAGGCTTGCCCAGTTTACCTGGAAAGCTCCGTCTGAATCCAGTTAAAGATCTTGTTCTTGTTCTTGATCTTGCCTCTCATTATTAGGGATGGTCTACACTTGAAAATGAGACTAAGGACATGGAGCAGACAGGACTAATGGTAGCTACAACTCTCTGAACAGATTCATCTACGAAGGAAACATAGCTAAAAAAATATTGACAAACTTGGTATTGATTTGCTATGAATCAATGGGAAATATTCAAACTGGGTATGGAATGCATGAGAAACATACTGTTAATAGGAATAGACTATACAGCAGTAAGGCTTCATAAACACTGATTTAGCTGAGATACTAAATATGCTTCTCTGGTAAAGTCAAATGTGTTGGAGTAATTCCGAAAGAGAGAAGAAAGAGGAGACACTCGTTATGCGTCCATTTATTGTCTACTCCTAATTTGTCCCTATTCAGAGTTGTGCAAGATCTGGTGCCAGTTTCCAGTGGTCAGAGAGGGTACGTCCTGGAAAAGGTCACCAGTCCATTGGAAGGCCAACATATTCCCAAATGCGCTCGTAACATAAGGCAGGTTAGAATCTTTGGTGCTTCGGTGCCCCAGCACCCACGAACAACTCCCAGCACCCATGTGGGGTTGACTGCAAAGTCTGGCTGACCAAGCATGTATGTCTGAATGTCTATCTTTGTTTTGTGCACAAACAGCACTCCAGACTCCTGCAACAGGGCAGTGAAACTAAATATGTTTCAAGCGTGGTAGAAAATGAATAAATGAAATATAACGGGAGTAGGTTTGTTTAATTCGTGTGGGTCCGTAGTGAGAAATTTTTTTTTTTTTTGATTCATTTTTTTTTTTTTAATGGCCCAAACTATCAGCTGTGGTGTAGCGAACTATATTTGGAAACCCCTCGAGGTTAGGTGGGCTTCCTGTTAAAGAAAATGGAAGCTACTGATGTCTGACAGCAGCTTGGAAACAATATCAAAACAGACTATATCAATTTTGCGGAATTGAGCACAGTCATGGAGAGAGAGATTTCTGCTGGATTCGTGATTCAAGAATGGAGAAAACATCATAAACCAGGGACTGTGGACAGTGTTTTGTTTTTTGCAACACTATCTGTGAATCAAATAAATGACAGCGGTGAGTAACAACTTTTCAGGGAAATTAAATGGAAATGATTCATTCTAATGTGTTAGAGAAAGTTCAGCTGAAAAGTAATCACCTTCAAAAAGATATTGCCTTGAATGGAAATGTTTCAACCCATCTGTAGAACCAAACGGTGAGTCAAAGATTTATTCACAACATGAGCAGGTAAACTGAAGCTCTACCGAATGATTGCAGAGACCAGCGGCAGGTGCGCTGCAGAAGCAGTGCTCTCAAAGATCTTCTATAAAAAAGATGGCATTCACACAGACACACAGCAGGATTATCACAGTGTTATACTGTATTGTGTCACTGTGCGGGCCTAGGCTTGAGTCGCGGGTTATTAATCAACGACTCAGGCCGGTCTGGGTGGGGGGATACGTGGAAATATGGGTACAACTGTAAATCTATGGCTGTGTAGCATACCACTATCAGCATGTGAATGTGTGCATGAATCGGTGAATGACTCATGGTAGAGTAAGGTGCTTTGTAGTCCTCTAACTGAAAAAGTGCTAAACAAATGCAGGTCATTTACCATTTTCCAGGTTAACTGTTCTCATGGAAAGGTTAAAGTAAATAAAGTTATGTCGGCCACAATGAAACAGACAATGATATTCTGCTTATGTTTTTTTTTTGTCACACTTAAATGTTTTAGCTTATCAAATGTATTACAATGACTCAAATGCAATACATATATTCAAAATTATTACAAAATCCTTTTCAGATGATGCTTTTATTTTTTGATTGAAAAGGTTTTTGTGAAAAAAAAAAAAAAAGTATTTTCCCTAGCCAAACCAAGGCGTCACTGCCAGACATGCAGAATCAAGAAATCATTCAAAAAACAACAGTAGGCTGACGTCCTTGACATCTGTCAGTCTGGAAAGGGTTAAAAAGTTCAGGAAACCACAGTGAGAGCCATTATGTGCGCTTTTACTATCGGAACTTAAGGCTAATTTTACCAGACTTTCATCTATCGGGTAAATCTGTTGGCCCTCTCCTCTCAGCATCTCCCCTCAGCCTTTTCTATACAAAATCGGCCCTTTAACGAAGTAGCTAAGATATCCGCATATCACGATCGTTTCGGCAGTGAGTGGCATCACTGATCAGCGCCAAAAGGCGCCCACAGCAACAGAAATAACAAGAGATCAACATGGAAAAGAAGAATGGCTGCCATGTTTCTGTTTGGTGTTGTTATAAACTGCTTTTCCAGCAACTCTTCTTATTTTAAAAAGGCGGCTGTTTGGCGATGTCTGCTCATTTCCCTCTGAGTTACAGCTAATCAGCATGAGTTAACTACAACTCCAGTCCAGCGACTCTCCTGGGCCATTTCCGAGGACATACCCCTAGGCAGGTACTAGTTGGTTCCTGAAAGGGCCCCGAAAATGGCCGTCAGGCCGGCCCGGTGTAGTGGAGAGACATGCATACCGTGAAGTTCCGGTGAAATTAGCCTGCAGTTCCAATAGTGGATACGCGCTAATTATCCCCAAGTAGAGAAAACATGGAACAATGGTGAACCTTCCCAGGAATGGCCAGCCTGTCTACATTACTCATCCAGGAGGTCACAAAAACACAGATTAACATCTAAGGTAGAGCAAAACTTACTTAACTCAAAGTGAGTGCTTATGATTAAACAATATGATAAGTATCATACCTGCAGTCAAAGATGGTGGTGTTGGTGTGATGGCCTTGGGCTTTTTTTGGTTCCTTCAGAATCTAAGTGATGTACCACAATTGATAAAACTGTGAATTTTGATTCTCCCAAAAGAATTCTGAAGCACAATGTCTGGCCATTAGTGTTAGGAGTCTGTTGCTGTGTGCTGGTTGGGTGGTGCTGTTCTCTGCTTACCTTTTCTCCTAAGGGTGTGATTGGTGGGTGCTGCTTCCAGGTGTCACCCATCAAGCCTAATTACAGCTCCAGTTTAAAAGGGGAGCGGCTCCACGAGGCTGACGTCAGATGGTTATCGCTTCCTAGCGTGGTACAAGGCCAACTTAGTCTGCTCTCTGTAGCAAATACTTTCAGTGAAACTCTTGATTGTATTTACCCTCCTATCGTCGTGCAGATCCTGCTCCTGATCCTTCCTGGCTTCCTCGACGTCCCGGACGTATCCTTCCTGTAGTCCTCCTGTAGGAAAACATGGTTGGTCTCAAACCAAGCCACCAACAAGAAACCAACCACACTCACCTCCGTATTGGTTCCACTGGAATCCTCCTGGTCAGCCTCTTGCCGCTCCTGCCTGGAAACAAAGGTCAGAACTCACCTGCTACTGTCCTCCGCAGCCATCCACCAGTCCACCCTCCAACGCCACATACTCCACCTGCAAAGAACAGATACAAGGTTCAGAATCAACCATCCACTCCCTACAAGAATCTGGATCGGAAACCGTCACAGCAGCCACTCATCCCCAGCCAAACTCAGCAACGAACTCCTACTTACCTTCCCACAGAACCTGTCTCCGGACACGTAAACCCTCATAACAAACTACAGTTTAAAATAATCGACACTCTCAGCAACCAACTAACTTCTCATCCGCTCCTTCTAGTGTTCCCAATCTCCAAGTCCCAGTTTTCCAGTTCCCATGCTTACCTGTCACCTGTGAAAAAATCAACCTTTTTACAAACTGCCCACTGTTGCCTAAAGTTGGTGCTTAATTTAGACAAAATATGACAATTAGTTTTTGACCTTAAGATCACTTGGCTTATCTAGCCAGATGACAATCGACACCAGAGAAGCAATTCCAGTTCTGAGGCGCTTATAACATAAAGAACCATTATGATTGGCCTAGTGAAAGTCCAGACTCAATTATCATTGAGATGCTGTGCTCTGACCTCAACAGGCCGGTCATGCTTGAAAACCTTCCAAGGTTTCTGAATTAAAACAGTTCTGCAAAGAAGAGTTGGCCAAAATCACTCCACAATAAAGTTTAAAAGAGTCATAACCAGTTATTCCACACTTAAACCAAAGATTGTTTGTGGGGCTTTTACCTTTTTTCCACATAGAGCTGCATTTTGTTTTTACTCGTGTTATCTTTTTCTAGTATAAAAATGATTTGAGTGCAAACATTTTAGTTTTACAAAAAAGCAAAAATGAAGGCATCTGTAAGGAGGAAAACTACTTTAACATCACAATATGTTGTCAGTTTTTAAGAGGAAACCAGAGTAATCGGAGGTAACCATGCATGTACTCTCCAGAAAAGATTTGAACCCAAGACATTCTGGCTTTGAGGCAACAGTCCACAGAATAAGTTGTTTCTAAAACTCACCAAAGAATAGCTCAAGAGAAGAACTAAACTTTGAATCCAGAACTGGATGGACTGTTGCAGGACTCACTTAGAGATCTTTTTAGAGCTCAATAAGCTTCTTATATGCCACTCTTGTCTAAATGTATAATTAAGTGTAAAGCTGACCTGATTTAGTTATCACTGTTAATTCTTTCTGTGTAAGATGTGTTCAATCATAAAGAACAATACAGCCATACTGATTCTATAACGTGTTCAGTGCAATGGACACACTGTACTCCTTCCATAGAATACAGGTAGTAGTACTCCAATAACATGCTGAACACAAATCGACATAAGAACATCCACTTTTTGAAATATCAGGTTAAGTTGTTTACATCCCTCTTTGATACCCGGTGATTAATGCTCCCTGTTGCAATGACTAAGGCCGATGACAGCACATTCTTATCCGCAGATAGAACTATCTGCCTCCAAGAATGAAATGTTACACCCACCAGCTTCCCACACTCTGCGAGTGAGAAGAAGTAAGGTTATATCTGATGCATGGAAGAGAAACAGTGATCCCTGTTGTAATGTGCAATGTTTTTTTTTTTTTTTTTTTTTCCAGTTTCAAACAGCAAGACTACATGTAAGTCAAAATTCAATCAGACAGCAAGGAACACAAGGCAGAATTTTATGAGGTTTTCATCATGTTGCCAAAAAAAAAAAGAAAAAGCAACTTAATACAGCTGGGTAATGAAGAATGGATTTCTTCTGCAGGATTTAGCCAAAAAGCTTATTGAACATAGTGTGTATTTAGGTCGATGACATGACAGGGATCAGCTGGCATTAATAAACACCAGGGTGGAGAAGACAATTTTGACAGATTTTAACATAGATTCTGAAACCACTCTGTCACACTTGTTACAGTAAGATTAGACAGAGAGAGAGAAAGTTCCAGCTGCACAGGGTTTAGCTTTACTTGTTTGAGACTGATGATCTCCAAGCAATAATGGGTTGCCAAGCTTGAGGAAATAAAGATGACAACAATGACCATCTTTGGAACTTAAATGTGAAAGACTGATATTGTTATAAAATCAATCAAACATTAGATAAAATTTGCCACCTAGAAAACAACATGCCATGGTCAGTTTTGAATCCCTGTTGCTATTTTATGGTTAAATTATACATACTTTTTGGCACCAGTGGCCTTTACTGAACAGCAGTTTGACAAAAGGGGTGAAGTGAGAAGGGGAAGGCATGCACCAAACGGCCCAAGACCGGGAAATGAACCCAGGACAACTGTGTCGAAGGCTATACTGTGTGCACATGGTGTGCTTGCTCTACCACCTCAGCTCCTGGTACAGGGCTGGTGCCAGTTTTTGGGCCTGGCGCCAGTTTTTGGGCCTGGGGGGTTGGGCCTGCCCAAGACAAATTACAGCACCGTGTAAATCAAGCTGGACCCATGCAATGTATTGCCCCAAGAACACCAGTAGAAAGTGCTGTAGGCTATAAATTGGGACATTTGGAGGCAGTAGAGAAGATATGTACTTGATATGGTTTTATGCCAAAATGGACATTAGAGCTTAGCTTAATAAAAACAAGATCAAAGGTAGCAGGGATGATACTAACACATTACCAATCTTATCAGTGTTTTCCAAACAAATGCTTGTAATGAGATCCTGGTCCACAATTCTTACCAGTCGGTGACGGTAATGCACCAATTTGTTGTTTGACAACCCCCAACAACATCACAAAGAAGAAGAAGGGTGCTGTGTTATTTTCAGGCTAATGTGAGCATGCTAACTGTAGTTATGACAAAAACGTTTTGAGGAGTACACACAAGGAAGGAAATTACCAAGGGTTTCAGCGGCACATTATGTTGAGTTGTGGGCGTAGGATTTGTAGACTAGCTTTTACTGGAGGACATTAATTGGACCATTGTGGATTGAAAAGACAGCTTTTGTTCAAGATGGCTCGAACAGTGAGTGGCACTTTATCTTTCTGAGTGATTTGACTAAAACATTTACTGTCTTTACAGTTATGATTGTATTCTTGACTGCAATACATCATGGGGACATCAAGAATCTTAACTTTCCAATGATGTACAACATAGAAAGGGTGTCGCGTAAAAAGGCAGATTTGACCCAGAAGTATGTAATGTACCGCCAACGGGACACAAACAAACCTCTGCAACTTGTATAAAGTTATTTTCTGATTTTAAACATCTCAGCTGTATGTGAGACCACTGAATAGATTTCAGGCTAATTCAGCAACAAAGAGTAGGTAGAGTAGAGGGCACCAGGGCAAAAAAGGTTGTAGACTAGAGCTGTGACTTTCACAAATGAACAAAATCTACTGAGTGGCTACTTGATGGAAATTATGGGTTTGTTGATGTGAGCAACTCTATTCTTTTAGCTGTGTTTCACACAGATGCACACACTTCTTTTTTGCTACTCAACTAAGTGAGACTGAAGACAGGCAAAAGGGGAGCAACGCAGCAGTCATCATGAGAGTGAAGCTCTAATCTGGTTCACTTGATTCATTTGAGTGAGCATGCTTGCCAACCATCTATTCAGAACCGAAGAAAGGTAAAAGAGCTAAGGTAGAATCAAGTCATTTCTTTGCAGCTCATCGATGTCTTTTTGTGTGTTATCTGTAGATACATTATCCACATTTGAAAACAGCAGATCTCCCCAGGTTTTGTTTCTAAACATCTGCCCCCCCTTACCATATGCTATATGATAAACTAATATCTTTCTGTTTCTACTAATTACTATTTACAATCAAGGGGGTGGATGAGATTCTCTCTGAGTTCCTTAAGGCTCTGGATGTTGTGGAGCTGTGTTGGTTAGCACGGCTTTGCAGTGTTGCGTGGACATCGGGAGCTTTCCCCTTGGATTTGCAGACCGGGTTGCTGGTCCCCCTATTTAAAAAGGGAGACCACAGAGTGTGTTCCAACTACTGGGGCAGCTGTAGTTCACTGGTAGAGTTGTCGGCCTGTGACCCAGAAATCATGGGTTCTTCCGCCTGCTACATGTCGTTGTGCAACGACACCTCACCTACTTGCCTACTGGTGTTGGCCAGAGGGGCTGATGGCGCGATGGCAGCCTCGCTTCTGTCAGTCTGCCCCAGGGCAGATTGTGGCTACAATCGTAGCTTACATCCACTTGCTTCCTGTGTGATTTTTTCTCCACAGGGTGACTGGCCCCAATGTGTGAATGTGAGAGTAAATTAATAATGGAGTTGTTGCTTTGAGGGTCTCGAAAAGCGCTATATAAATGCAAGCCATGATTATTATCGCACTTCTGAGCCTCCTTGGTAAGGGTTTCTGGAGAAGAGGGTGCGACAGATAGTCGAACCTCAGATTCAGGAGGAACACTCCGGTTTTCGTCCTGGCTGTGGAACACTGGACCAGCTCTACATCCTCAGTAGGGTCCAGGAGGGTGCGTGGGAGTTTGCCCAACCGGTCTACATGTGTTTTGACTTGGAAAAGGTGTTCGACCGTGTCCCTCGGGGAGTCCTGTGGGGGGTACTCCAGGAATATGGGGTACCAGGCCCCTTGCGACCGTGTCCCTCGGGGAGTCCTGTGGGGGGTACTCCAGGAATATGGGGTACCAGGCCCCTTGATACGAGCTGTTAGCTCTCTGTACAATCGTTATCAGAGTTTGGTTCGCATTGCCAGCAATAAGTCAGGCTCATTTCTGGTGAGAGTTGGACTCCGCCAAGGTTGCCCTTTGTCACCGATTCTATTCTTAATTTTTATGGACAGGATTTCTAGGCGCAGCCAAGGTGATTAGGGGTTCCGTTTCGGTGGACTCAGGATTGGGTCTCTGCTTTTTGCAGATGATGTGGTCCTGAACAAGATCTGCGGCTTTCATTGGAGCGGTTCACAGGTGAGTGTGAAGCGGCTGGGATGAGAATCAGCACCTCCAAATCTGTGACCATTGTCTTGAGCTAGAAAAGGGTAGTGTGCCTTCTCCGGGTCAGGGACGATGTCCTTCCCCAAGTGGAGGAGTTTAGGTATCTGGGAGTCTTGTTCACGAATTAGGGAAATTTGAGCGGGAGATCGATAGGCAGATTGGTAAGGCGTCTGCAGTGATGCGGGCGCTCTACCAGTCTGTCGTGGTAAAGAAAGAGCTGAGCCGATAGGCGAGGCTTTCGATTTACCTGGGCTGGGCGATATAGAAAAGAGCATATCGATAAAGGGAATAGTCATATTGATCGATATTGATTATTATCGATAAATATCAGAAAACTTAAAAAATATATTTTAAGTGCCTTCCCGGTCATTTTGTTATTCATCAATGAACTAATTTTAACTAAGAATTTAATTAATTAATTTTTCAAACACCTCTTTTTATCATGAATAAGTTCGTAAGACACAGAAACAAATAAAGATACCTGAGTAACATCAGTAAATACAAAGAAAAGTCATATTATTAACCATTATATTATATATTTTCTAATTGTTAGTAAATGAAATTAAAGGCTTATATTTATGCATTTTAATCTTTTAAACATTTTATGACACGTTATAATATTAATGGCTGAAACCTTTGGTTTAGTTTGTCGATAAAGCTTAGGCTATGTGCACAGGTAGCCGGGTTTTTTATTTTTTACGAATATTTTAACCACCTCCGTCCACACCTAACCGCAAAAGTGTGTTGTT
Organism: Valencia hispanica; assembly: GCA_963556495.2. Taxonomy (NCBI): domain Eukaryota; kingdom Metazoa; phylum Chordata; class Actinopteri; order Cyprinodontiformes; family Valenciidae; genus Valencia; species Valencia hispanica. The sequence continues at coordinate 12,263,559 of OY747701.1, forward strand.
AAACACATAACCGAGGGGGACATTTTAAAAGCCACGGGTGTTGATAGCTGTGCGACCTGGGTAAGTTTCCTGTCTCTCTGTAACGGAGTCGCAGCGAGCCGGGAGAGGGGAGTCCTGCTTAAGACAACTGATCGTAGTATTTTATTTGGTTTATTATTGCTACGTTTAGTGTTTTAGTGCGTCGAGGATCAGTTCAAAACGGGATGCAACCTTTACCTGAGTCATTGAAACATTTATCCGGAACAACTTCCTCCGCTGCTCCCTTGCTGTGAGATCTGACCGACGTGAACTTACGGCGATGGTTCGCTTAGGGACTATCAAAAAAATTCTGTTTCAGCTTAAATCATTTCATCCTTGTTGTGGTTTGAAAGGAGAGAGGGGTGGCTGACAGAGCTGCCTATCAGCGGTAATGATTTGTTTGGAGTAAGTAATAATTGTTGTATTAAGCTACCTGATAGACTATAGTGAAAAAATGAGGGAAAACTTTTTTTTTCTATCGAACTTTTTTATCGACCCCTTTTTTTTCTATCACACCACACGTCTATCGAGCTATATATATTGCTATCGAATTATCGCCCAGCCCTACAATCTACGTTCCTACCTTCATCTATGGTCACAAACTCTGGGCAGTGAACGAAAGAATGAGATCACCGATACAAGCAGCTGAAATGACTTTCCTCCACAGGGTGTCTGGACTCTCCCTTAGATATAGGGTGAGAAGCTCAGTCATCCAGGAGGGGCTCAGAGTAGAGCCGCTTCTCCTTCACATTGAGAGGAGACAGTTGAGGTGGCTTGGGCATCTGGTCAGGATGCCTCCTGGATGCCTCCCTGGTGAGGTGTTCCAGGCACGTCTCACTGGAAGGAGACCCAGGGGAAGACCCTGGACATGCTAGAGGGGCTGTTTCTCAGCTGGGCTGGGAATGCCTCGGGACTCCTCCTGAGGAGCTGGCCCAAGTGGCTGGGGAGAGGGAAGTCTGGGTCTCTCTGCTTAAGCTGCTGCCCCCGCGACCTGAGCCCAAATAAGCGGAAGAAGATGGATTGATTGATTGATTGATTGATTGATTGATTGATTGATTGATTGATTGATTGATTGATTGATTGATTGATTGATTGATTGAATTAGGAGTCATGTGATCTAGCTGTAATTTTAAGGAAAAGGACGTTTCGGAGAGGGAAGGGAAAAAGGTTACAGACCACGACAGAATCCGCCTGCTTTCCCTCTCGTGATCTTTTGGTGTAAGGTGCCAATTGGGCTCAACATGTGCCATAGCAGCAGTATCTGACAGGACTGGACATGTCTTAAGACATTTGAATCTCCCTTTTCTGTCATCTCTTTGGCTTACAGGTACGTGTCTGCAAGTCTCTTTGGAATATGGAACCAGTTTTTGAGGAGTGCACATTGCAAAACCTTACTGAGAGGTTAAGCATATGTGTGGGGTGAGGAAAAATTACAACAAAATGTTGTTTCCCCTTTTTACAGCTAATATGGTGAAAAATAATCCAGATGGGCAATTTAAAGTTCATCTGTTAAAGGGTTAAAGGTCTCATTCACTCGTTTTTGAGTCTAACTCATTACTGTTCATGGTATGCAAACATGTTGCCTCTGATTGGCTAACAGCAATGCGACTTTAATGCCACTGTCAAACAAAAAACTAACTTAACTTTCTTCGCTGGTGGTGTTCCAAAGGTAGGTTTGATTAACTAAATTGGTGCAAAATCATAATTTCAGTGTTTTCCAAACAAATGCTTGTAATGAGATCCTTTCCTATGTCGTCACCTTTAAAGGGCTGCCTCTCAGCTCAGATTCTGTGTGGACTTCAAGAACATTAAGTTGAAACAAAATAAAGGCGCAATCAGAAATCCCTCACACTCTTGAGAGTGTGAGGGAGACGCTGGAGAACGTTATACAAGATCCTGACTGGATCAGACATGGTTGGATCAAAGGTTTGATGTAGGGTTCCTGAGAGATACTACCCCGCTGGGATTTACACTTTCACCAGGACCAAATCCACCAGAGCTGGTCAGCAAAGGAAGAAAGTTGGTGCTGTTCAGGGGAATACTCCTAATATTATAGTGCAAACAAGGATTCTTCATCAAATCAAGAAAATCAACAAGAACAGTGTCTTCAGTCAGAGGGCTGTCACAGAGTTGCTGTAAAACAGACCGCTACAGGAGATCCTTCTCCTGTGGCAATAGGACCACGAAAAACTCATGCATATGTTTATCTTTAGTCAAGATTGATTACTGCAACAGCGTCCTTACACTGGCTCCCTGTAGCTCAGAGAACAGAATTCAAAATACTTTTACTAGTTTATAAATCACTGAATGGCTTAGCACCAAAGTATGCTGAAGATCTGTTGTTACTATATCAACCCCTCAGACCACTCAGGTCTTCCATCTCTCATCTACTAATCATCCCTAGAATTAGAACCAAACATGGAGAAGCATCTTTCAGTTTCTATGCTCCCCTTATCTGGAACAAACTTCCAGAACACTGCAAAGCTGCTGAAACACTGAGTAAAAAAAAAAAATCAAAGCTAAAAACTCATTTGTTTAGAGCTGCCTTTGAGTAAGCAGCTTGGACCCCTTTATCTCATACAGCCAATGAGATAAAGGGGATTTTGAGTTAGTCAATAACAAGAATTCATCCTCAGTAATGTCAGAGAGAGTCACACATGGGTGCCAAAATATATTTTCATTCTGCTGAGAGATATTTTTACATATAAAAGTAGTTTGAAGCTCAACTTTTTATCCAGCATCAACCTGTATGAAAATTAATTATTTATTATTGTAATTAAAGAGAATAAAGTTTTAAAGTTGGGTTTAAACTGAAGTTTAGATAAATGTTTAACCATACTTTGGATTTTAATTTACAAAGAACCGTCAGAATTCCAAATGTACCGGTATGTTATTGATAACTGAAAGACAAAATCTGTCAAAGAAAGCCCAAAAACACGGACGCCTAAAACTATTTTAGTATTCTTGTTATTTTTTCCGCTAACAACTGAATAAACATATTCTGGGTTTATATCGATACAAACCCTCCAGACGCTGCCCTCGTACTCACAGCTCTAGGACAGGCAGTGACAAAATAACAAAAGCTTAGCAGAATCTTTTTGTTGTTAAAGTGAAACAGTTTGAAAATTAGTAAGAGAAGGTTCAAGATTAAAGTAAGTTGCTTAACAAAAAACACTTTTATTTTTACAGCTCAGCTTTTCCTTTCAGTCATTTGAAATATGAAGCGACAAAGGTGCCCCAGCAGCCTGCCGAGGCTCGATCAATACCTGATAGAAAACTTGCATCTCTGTGTGCTTTTGTGAAGAGTTTGTGTGCATGTGTGTGTGTGTGTGTGTGTGTGTGTGTGTGAGTATGAAATGTGTGCAGGTGTGTGGCCATGTGCGTGTGTACACCGGGAGTAATAAAGGCGCCGTGGCTGTGTTGCCTGAATATGTCACAGCCCCTCTTAGACCACAGGGGAGGAGAAGACGTCTGTTCCAAACCTGAAATATTGAGCTCTACTTGCAGGCGTGTGAACAGCTTGCCTCTGGCTCCTATAGTCATGACCCCTTTCTCAGCCCAAAGGCAATTACAATGGATGAAAACCTGAAGCTTTGGAGTTCCACAAAAAAAAACCAAAAAAAAAACGCAAAAAAGACTGCGGGAAACAACATCACAAGGAGTAATTTCAAGCCCCACCACTACCTGTATCTATCGGAAACGAATGAACTCTACGCCATCTACTTATTCGACAGCGCAGAGGAGGCAGCAATGCCGGTAATAAGAATTCACCGAGCTCGCAGGAGTGAGCAGCACCAGTTTGACACAGATAAATAACAGTGAAGTCGAGGAGGATGACAAGCGTGCGCGGTACCTGGAGCACCCGAGCCACAGCCGCGAGACTGGAGAGGCAGCATTGTGTTACAGGAGATGGAATCGCCCCCCACTCCCATCCCCCCTGCATCCTGGCTCCAATATCCTGCTTTGATCACCAACTGGAGTGCCATTCTTTGCCTGCAGTGCTGCTAAAGGCTGCTGATAGTGTGTGTGGGTGTGTGTGGGTAATGTAGAGGAAGAGTGTGAGGGATTTCTGATTGCGCCTTTATTTTGCTTCAACTTAATGTTCTTGAAGTCCACACAGAATCTGAGCTGAGAGGCAGCCCTTTAAAGGTGACAACATAGGAAAGAATATCATTACAAGCAGTTGTTTGAAAAACACTGAAATTATGATTTTGCACCAATTTAGTTAATCAAACCTACCTTTGGAACACCACCAGCGAAGAAAGTTAAGTTCGTTTTTTGTTTGACAGTGGCATTAAAGTCGCATTGCTGTTAGCCAATCAGAGGCAACACGTTTGCATACCAGGAACAGTAATGAGTTAGACTCAAAAACGAGTGAATGAGACCTTTAATCCTTTAACAGATGAACTTTAAATTGCCCATCTGGATTATTTTTCACCATATTAGCTGTAAAAAGGGGAGACAACATTTTAGGGTTAAATTGATCTTTGGATGTACGGATATAACGATTTAGATATATATACTATATTTACAAATTTTTAAAAAATGTGGCTCAACTGGTATTTAGACCCCTTACGCTGATACCCCTAAATAAAACCCTGTCTAACAATTATTATTCAGAAATCCATCTGTTTCTAATTTAATCACACTATAAATACAGGTGTTCTGTTAATGAAGAACATCAAGAAGACTGGGGAACACACCAGACAGGTCTGGACTAGACTTGTGGAGATGTTTAACTTCTTACTAGTTAAATTGATTTCCGATTATATAAAAAGAAGACTCAAAATTATTTCCACAGAGCGCTGTCTAGCCTATCATCTGAAAATTGATAGAAATTGTCATATCTTGACATGGATGTGCACCTAAACTAACAGGCAGGTCAAGGATAGTACTTATCAGAGAAGCTGTCAATAGTGGTAGTTTTGGAGGCACTGCAGAGATCTCAAGCTCAGGTGGGATAATATGCTGTCAGACATGATGAAGAGATGAAGGGAGCTAAATACAGGACAGTCCTGGAGGAAAACCTGCTGGAGAATGCAAAATAGATGAAACTGGGTCTAGGGTTTATTTTACAGCAGGTTTCTCTGGACATGCAGAGCTGGTACAGACATACTTTAAGAGACATCCAGCTGTGATTGCAGTGAAAGGTGACTTTATACACAATTTTATTTGTAAGACAAATTTAAAACCATGAATCATTCCCCCTTCACATCACAATTATGTGCTGTTATGTGTTGTTCTATCTTATAAAATTCCACAGAAATACACCGAAGGTAATGGATGACATGACATGTGACAGAGTACGAAAAGTTAAAAACAGGCACTGTAGGTTTAAAAATGAAGATTAAACAGCACTAATGGTAGTTAGATTTGCTAGTTGCCAAAAATAAAAAGATATCTGAAATACATTTCTAAATTAGAGGTGCATTGCACTGCATATTTTCCATTGCTTCTGTACAAAGTAAACAAATCAGTTACGAATTTATTAAAAAACAACAACTACTAAATATGATTTATACTTTAGATATGTTTGATATGAGGCTCACTCTGTGACTTCAAGTGTGTAGACTTCCAGAGCGTTCAGGAATGAGTCTACCCAGCCCACCCTCGGATAAGTATCCACAGGGGACCTGAAGAAAAAAAAAATCTTGGAGGCAAGCTGAGAATCTGCAGTTCAGCGAGGAAGTCTTGGTGTGGAGCAAACAGGATGTTGTCTATTTGACTCTATCATTTCAGACACTTCCACTCTAGACACCCCTTGAAATCCATCAGCAAAGCTGTCAAAACGCAGATCCAACAGTGCTGCACACAAGAACCAAACAAAACTTTATAAGACTCTTTCTAAGTTGGACTGGGTAACAAACAAAGAACTACAAAAATTGCACACAAAAAAAGATTAAGGCTTTGATAACGGAGAAGTTGCTTATTGTTCATAAACTACCATTTTGCAAAATTTTTGTGTATACATTTAAATTGATAAATACAGTATGACATAATCTACGCATCTAAAAGTCACTCATGAAACAAAAGCATAAAGCGGGAATAAAAATGTATCAAAAAACCAGGTCTTAACGCCACATGGATGTGGTGTCCTACTGCCTTTACAGGCAGTCAGAAACAGCACCCCTGGCTGGAGTAACTTCCACCTCCATCGGGTGGCCATGCTCCGCTTTAGAGGTAGGGTGAGGAGCTCCATCATCTGCATGATGAAACAAGATGGCGCCGCGCTGAAACAAGATGGCGCCGCGTACGGACGCCTCGGTACTTCGCTCTCTAGTATTAGTTACTGTTTTACTTTTTTGCGTAGTTTTCTGCACTCCCTCTGCTATTAAAATTAGCAGGGAGGAACTCTTACAAATAGGGCGATCCAGTGCTGGACTTTTTTCACCGGTTTTTACTCAACCAGACTGCTTTATGGAGATTCTGATCGGAGGAGCAGCAGCGCTCTGTGGATTTAGACGGAGACGCCGACGAGGGAAACGAGCTGGAGTGCTCGTCAAGGTGCGGCAGCGGGGATTACGCACCGTTCTCCCATCCATACACCTGGGGAACGTTTGCTCTCTGCCTAACAAAATGGATGAATTGCTCCTTCTCCTATCCAATAACTCAGACTTTCGCCGTTCTGCCGCCTTTTGCTTCACTGAAACCTGGTCCAGTGAACCCATCCCGGACAGCGCACTAAAGCTGCCAGGCTTCCAGCTGTTCCGAGCGGACTGCTGCGCGGAACTGTCTGGGAAGTCAAAGGGAGGAGGAACGTGCTTCTACATAAACGAAGGTTGGTGTACAGATGTCACAGTGTTAAAGAAGACATGCAGCCCTCACCTAGAGTCTTTTTTCATAAACTGTAGACCATTTTATTCACCGCGGGAGTTCGCCTCATTTGTGCTGGTCGCTGTATACATTCCACCGCAGGCGTGCGTAACGGAGGCGTTACATCACCTCGCCGACCAGATCACAGACGTGGAGAAAACTCACCCAGACTCTCTGCTAATCATTCTCTGGGATTTTAATAGAGCAAATCTCAAACTTGAACTGCCTAAATATAGACAACACATGTCCCACCAGGGACATGAACACTTTAGGCCACTGCTACACCACAATAAAGAATGCATATCGCTCTGTCCCCCGTGCTGCTTTGGGACTTTCTGACCACTGCCTGGTCCACCTCATCCCATCTTACAGGCAGAAGCTGAAATCTGCTAAGCCTGTAGTAAGAACTGTGAGGAGATGGACTGATGAGTCAAATATGCAGTTACAGGCCTGCTTTGACTGCACTGATTGGAGCGTCTTTGAAGCAGCAGCCTCAGACCTGGACGAACTGACCGACACTGTGACATCTTACATCAGCTTTTGTAAGGACATGTGTGTGCAGACCAAAACCTTCTGCACGTTCAACAACAACAAACCATGGTTCACTGCAGAACTGAGACGGCTACGCCAGGACAAGGAGGAGGCCTACAGGAGTGGAGATCGGGTCCTGTACAAGCAGGCCAGGAACAAGCTGACAAAGGAGATCAAGGCAGCAAAAAGGAACTACAGTGCAAAGCTGAAGGAGCGTTTTTCTGCCAACGATTCTTCTCCGGTTTGGAAGGGCCTGCAGACCATTACCAACTACAGGAGACCATCCCCCCACCCTGTGGGGAGCCCCCGCCTGGCTGAGGACCACAATGACTTTTTCTCCAGGTTTGAAACGACTTTCACACCTCCCACCTCCCCCACCATCTCCATTACAAAAGGCCTAGCATCACCCCAAACCACCCCCGTACCTGACCCCCTGCCTGCGCTGAGGATCTGTGAACAGGATGTACGTCAACTATTTCAGAGACAGAGGATTAAGAAGGCATCAGGTCCTGATGGAGTGTCTCCGTCCTGTCTGAAAGTCTGTGCTGGACAGCTGGCTCCCATCTTCACTCAGATCTTCAACAACTCCCTGGAGCTGTGTGTGGTCCCCTTCTGCCTCAAACGCTCCACCATCATTCCGGTTCCCAAGAAGTCCCCCGTCACAGGATTAAATGACTACAGACCAGTCGCCCTGACATCTGTTGTCATGAAATCCTTTGAGCGACTGGTGCTGACCCACCTGAAGGACATCACGGATCACCTGCTAGACCCCCTGCAGTTCGCCTATAGAGCAAACAGGTCAGTGGATGACGCAGTCAACATGGCTCTCCACTACATCCTGCACCACCTAGACTCTGCAGGTACCTACGCTCGGGTCCTGTTTGTGGACTTCAGCTCTGCATTCAACACCATCGTCCCAGAGCTCCTCCATCAAAAAATTTCCCAGCTCACCGTGCCTCCCTCCACCTGTCAGTGGATTACCAGTTTCCTGACTGACAGGAGGCAGCAGGTGAAACTGGGTAACTTCACATCCAGCTCCCGGTCCCTCAGCATCGGCGCCCCCCAGGGATGTGTTCTCTCTCCACTGCTCTTCTCCCTTTACACCACTGACTGCAGGTCAAGGGACCCTTCTGTGAAACTCCTGAAGTTTGCACATGACACCACCATCATTGGACTCGTCCGTGACGGTGACGAGTCTGCATACAGAGGGGAAGTGGAACAGCTGGTCCTCTGGTGCAGTCAGAACCACCTGGAGCTAAACCCGCTCAAAACTGTGGAGATGACAGTGAACTTCAGGAAGAGACCCCCATCAACATCTCCTCTCATAATCATCAACAGGCCAGTCCCCACAGTGGAGTCTTTCAGGTTCCTAGGATCCACCATCACACGGGACCTGAAGTGGACACCCCACATTAACTGTATGAGAAAGAAAGCCCAGCAAAGGCTGTACTTTCTGCGTCAGCTCAGAAAGTTCAACCTGCCTCAGGAACTGCTGACCATCTTCTACACAGCAATAGTCCAGTCTGTCCTGACCTCATCCATCTCTGTCTGGTTCGGATCCGCCACCAGAAAAGACAAGGACAGACTGCAGAGAACAGTCAGGTCCTCAGAGAGGATCATAGGTACTGATCTTCCCTCCATTCAGGACCTGTACCAGTCCAGGGTCAGGAAGCGGGCCAGAAAAATCACCACAGACCCCTCACACCCTGGCCACAATCTGTTTAGGCTCCTCCCGTCAGGCCAGCGTTACAGAGCGTTGTACGCCAAAACAACCCGACACAAGAACAGTTTTTTCCCCCAGGCTGTCGCTCTGATGAACTCTGTGTAGTCACAGAGTGTGAGTCCATTCACATAACAATAAACTATAACTCTGCACTGCTGTACATACTCACTGTAAAATAACCCCAGTTTGGTGTATATATTATCCTTTATTATTTATTTGTATTTATTTCTTTATTTCACTTATTTAAGTTCTGTACTGGAGAGAAAAGTTGCCGGAGTCAAATTCCTTGTATGTGTCATACTTGGCCATTAAAGCTGATTCTGAAAGCTGATTCTGATTCTGCATGGAGCTCAGAGTAAAGGTCCCTTTGTGTCCCAAGAAGTCAGTTGATGTGGTTCCGGCATCTGATTAGGATGCCACCTGGGTGTTTTCAAGGATCATCCAACAAGAATATGACTCCAAAGAACACCCAGAACACACTGGGAGGATGATATCTCCCTTATGGCCAAGTAACATCTTGGGATCACCAAAAATGAGCTGGAGAATACCACTTGAGAGTATGTAAAACCTGGACGTTCCAACTGGAACAGTTACTGCTAAAGTCCTATCTCAGATAAGTGGAACACCAAAAAACCAAGAAGCAAAATTATTGCATTTTATTCAGTTCAATATCCATCCATTTCTATGTTCTGCTTTGTTTAGGACAACTTAAAAGGCCACACCCTGTATACCTGGGAATCTCTCAAGAGTTCACTTTCCCTATTCCAGCAGCCATAAGATGAGAAGCAATGTTAACCCTGGATAGTTTGCTGGGAACATCCTGTACATTCAAGCAAAAATGGCTGGGATAGACATGGCACACCTAAGGCCATGTACACACATAGCAGGGTTTTTGTAAAACCAAATATCCTCCCTTCCATCTAGAAAAAACCTGGGGCCACACCAATTCATTTTCAATTCAGTTTAATACCACCGCCAGAAGATAATGTTTTCGTCTCCACCTTGTCTGTTTGTTAGCAACATTACTCAAAATGTTAAGGACGGATTTTGATGACAATTTCAGGAAATGTCCGAATGATTGACTACATTTTGGGGTTGATCTGAAATCAAGCGTATATCCACCCATGACCCAGCTGTGCTAAGCTCCACTTCTCTCCCATGTCAAAGAGCTCACAAGTGGCTGGAAGAGTACAGTGACAGCACGAACACAGCCATGCGTCTCAACAGGCATTTTATTGGAATAGTACCGAAAGTTAATTTAAGAAAACAACATGGTCGGGGGGGTTGGTGGTTGAGTGAGTGGGCCTGGTGGAGGTCTCTGATTGCTTTTTAGTTTACATAGTGCCTATTCACACCAAGTCATCTCAAGTCACTTTACTAGTCGTTTTAATTCAATCATACAAACATTCCAATCTATTTCAAATGTTTCTTTCTAAGGAAATCCAGCAGATTGCATAGTCACTAACTTGCTGCATTTACTCATCCTGGATGAACGTGTAGCAACAGTAGATAGTCGCCTGCATTGTCTTAAAGTAAACAGAGTGTCTGCCTCACAGACTAAAACTGGGAGCTAGTTCCACAGGAGAGGAGCCGGATAACTAAAAGATCTACCTCCCATTCTACTTTTAGATATCTTAGGAACCACCAGTAAACCGGCAGTCTGAGAGCGAAGTGTTCTGTTAGGAACACATGGAACAATCAGATCTGTTATGGATGATGGAGCCTGATTATTAAGGGCTTTTTATGTAAGGAGGATCTTCCATTCTATTCTGGATTCCACAGGGAGCCAATGAGGGGAAGCTAAACAGGAAAAATGTGATCTCTCTTTTTAATATTCATCAGAAGACCATCTCGTTTTAAAAAAAAAAAATCCACACCTAACTGCATAAGTTCATTGTTAAGCACATTCATTGGCATGCCAAACTTGCAGACAGCAATAGTTCCTCAAATCTTGTCCAATTAGAATAACTTTCCTACGCCTGTGGCCTTATACATACAGACCCTTTCCAAAAAATGAGAATATTATGGAAAAGGTTTGAGGGGCTGCACAGTGGCGCAGTTGGTAGCACTGTTGCCTTGCAGCAAGAAGGTCCTAGGTTCAAATTCTAGCCTGGGGTATCTCTGCATGGAGTTTGCATGGTCTCCCTGTGCCTGCATGGGTTCTCTCTTAAGCGTTGAAGTTTGTGCATCTGAGAACCCCGTTCCAATTGTAAAATATGGGCGTGAAGTATGTTGTGTGAGTATTTCACTGCAAGAACGAGTGGTGGACTACACAAAACAGACTGCATCAATAAGAAAGAACTCTAAGTGGAAATATTTAAGCAAGTCTCAAGACATTCGGCAAGAAGTTAAAGGCTTGGACCTACAAACATGACTCAGATGCACCAGTCAGGAAGAATGGGCCAAAATTCCGGATTTATTGTCCCAGAGAGAAAAATCAAGGCACATTTTTCCATCTATTAGTATGTGGTTTCAGCTGTTGCATTTGAATAAGTAACGGTGACTCCAGGAGTATGCAAACATTGTTTATTGTGGTAAAGAACATTCTATTGAAACAAGACAATGCTAAATATGCTATAGGACGGCTGCTAGAACTTTTCTACTCGTGACATCAAGACTGAAGTTGGCAGGGTACATTTGGAAAAACCCCACCATAAAGTTCCTAGAGAGAAAGAAGAACTAGAAGAGTAAACTAGAAAGAAGAGTAATAACTAAAGGATCAACATGGGTGCTAATTGACAGCTCTACATGTCTTTAGACCCAAAAGCTAATACCCATGAAAACATGAAAAATTAATCCAAACAAAATACTAATCCTGAAAAGTCATTCACCAAAAAGTAGAGATTGCAAAATGAAAAACTACAAAAATCTTAAAGCTAAGAGAGCCAAAATCCAACAGCCATGAGAATACATTTGGTTTAATTAGTATTAGGTACTAATTGCAGATTAGTCAAATTATTGACAAGTGGGGTAATTATCAGAGTCTAATGGCTTTTCAATATGAGACTTTCCTCTGGGTCAGAATGGATTTGCTTTAGTTGTTTTCTTTCTTATTGGGTCAAATCATGCTGGTCAGTGAGACTGTGTAGAGTTTTTCTGTGCTCTCCTGTGATTACAGTTGCTTTTCTCAGAGTAAAGTAGACTCCTGTATGGAAATTATAAGGACTTTGTGATTTCTAATTGGCTGCATGTTTGACTGTGTACAGGCGTGTGAACTACCTTCTGTTGGCCTGCGGTTTAAGTGTAGGTCCCTGCCTTCAAAAAACCTTATAGGAATTTCATGCGATGGACCAACACAGTGTAGAGCATAATTTCGAAGTCGGTGGAAAATTATATGGGATTTTCAAAAGTCTTTACAAATGAAAGTATAAAAAGTTGGGTGTGCATTTGTAGTTAGAGTCATTGTGAGTCAATACTTTGAAGGAGAACCTTTCTCTGCATTTAAAGCTGCAGTTCTCTGGGGTATGCCTCTACTAGCTTTACACTTCAAAAAGAGTGAAATATCTCCCTATTCTCCTTCTGCCAAACAGCTTAAACTCAGTCACATGAGGTGGAGAGCATCCGTGGACTGTGATTTATCAACCTTTACCCCATAGATTCTCAGCTGGATTTAGGTCTCAGGTTGAATTTTTCCACTATATAGACAAACTTTGATCTAAACAATTCTATTGTAGTTCTGGCTGTATGTTTAGAGTTGTTGTCTTGCTGGACGGTGAACCTCCAAGTAAGAGTATCGCTACTCTTACTTGAGTAAAATTTCTGCCTACTCTACCCACAGTCTCAAGTCTTTTATAGCCTCCAACTGGTTCTTTCAATCGTTCTGACCAGCTTCCCTGCACCTTCTGAGGTAAAGATTCCCCACAGCAGGATGATGCTGCCACCACCCTTCTTAACCATGGGAATGGTGTATCCAGCGTGACGTGAAGGGTTAGTTCTCTGCTTTTCATAGTTAAGCCCAAAATAATTTTAAACCTCTGGCAAAGTTTGATTTTAAATTATTTTCATTCAATCAAGATGCTTGTTTCTGACAGGAAATGAGACAGGCATTGTTAAAATACAATAAAGGAGTATATATATATATATATATATATATATATATACACACACATATACAGAGGCAGGTAGTAACATTTACTGTGTTAGATTTACTTGAGTGACGTTTTGAAAAATGTGTGCCTTTGGAGTAGTTTTACTAGACTGTATTTTTTACTTTTACTTGAGTAATATTTTCATGAAGTATCGCTACTCTTACTTGAGTAAAATTTCTGGCTACTCTATCCACAGCGACTTTACTGTACTTTACTGAATGAAACTGAATGCTTGTTTTCCCCAAAAATGCATGAGACTCACACATGCAGTTTATGTTAAAGAGAGACATCTTGTTTATACACAAGCTTCATCATTTAACATTACTTTCTATCTGCTGAGGCTGTTGTGCTATTTGGAGGTCAAGTGGGGGTAACTTACACTATGGTTTAACATATATACATTACCTACTGTAAGTATTGGTTTCATTAGTTTTACTTTTTTATTGATTGTGAAAAATGTTTCTTCTTATTATGTCATGTATTTCTATTTATTTGAATCTTTTTTTGCGTCTGCCTCTGCCTTGGTTACCATGTGTCCTCCTCTGTCCCTCTCCAGTGTAGGGCTCCGCAGGGCTCGGTTATGGGCCCCCTCCTGTTCACACTGTACTTGCTCCCTCTTGGTTCTATTTTTAGAAAGTATGAGATATCTTTTCATTCTTATGCGGACGATACTCAAATATATATTTCCTTAAGAAAACTTGAGCTCCCTGATCACACTGTTTTCATGTCTGGATGACATATAAGCCTGGTTGGTGGAGTATTTTTTAAAGTTTAATGAGAAAAAGACGGAGATTTGGTTTTCGGAACCTCCCCCTGAGACGCCCCACATAGAAACTGTTCTTTGGCCCAGCACATTAGACCAACTATTACTAACCCTGGGGTCAAAGTTGATGCTGGACTGAAGTTAGAAAATCACATCAGATCAGTTGTAAAATCTAGCTTTTTCCATTTAAGGGAGCTGGCTAAAGTAAAGCTAATTCTTTCCCAGAGGTATTTTGAAACAGTGATCCAGGCCTTTACAACCGTTTGAACACATTTCCCCGGTTTTAGCGTCTTTGCACTGGCTGTCTGTACATTTTAGGATTAATTTAAAAATTCCTTTATTTCCTTTTAAAGCTCTTAATGGCCTTGTCCTGCCCTACCTGTGCGAGCTGCGACATCTACCCCTTCCTGTTCCCTCAGGTCCACTGATCGGATGCTCCTGAATGTTCCAAAGACTAAGTGTAAGAGGAGACCGTGCTTTTCTAAATTGTGGAATGAGCTTCCTTTTGACATCAGACAGGCCTCTTCACTGTTGGTTTTTAAATCTATTCTTAAAACCCACCTCTTGTCTCTGGCCTTTGACACCATCTGACATGTTGACTTTTAAATAGGTTTTGAATAATTTTTATTATTTAATTATATTTTTACTAGTTCAATTCTTGAGTTGTATGCTTGTTTTAATGTTTTAATTTTGGGCTGTTTTATTTATTTTAGGTTTTATTGTTAATTCTGTTATTTTATTTGTTCTGTGTACATCACTTTGGTCCTGTGGGTGTTTTGAGTGCTATATAAAGCCAAAGTAATTTATGCATGAGTTTTTTATTAAACATCCTAATATATTTCTCTAAATAGTGGTTTAAGGGGGGCTGTAACATGTAACCTGCTCTTTAAATGTCCTTACACAAAAACCTTGTTCCACTTTGTTCCTTGACTGTACCGAAAATGAACCACGTTACAAACCGAAACTTTTGTTTATAAATAGTCATCTGGACGCATGGCGTGCATCTGTGACTGAACCGGACACAGACCGGCGGTGACAGATTGCTGCAGCTCAACCACCGATGCAGAAAGAGCGCATGCTGCGGGATTTGCTCAGGGCCAGATGTGCTGTGGCCTGAACGCAGTCTAAAAACTTCCTCCAGGTCCGCATGGAACTGAAATGCTCATTTACTTGTGCCTAATCAAATGTTGCAGGTGGGATTGTTGCAGAGGTAATTGCCGTGAGATTTTGGATTTTTGCGACAAACAGATGACTTCTCATGGGGGTTTAGATGTTGTTCTAGAGGCCGAATCCGCCCTCTGCTGCCACACTGGAGACTGGAATTACAAGCAGCACTTCAGCCAAAGTTTTGAAATCGGGGAACGTTTCTCCAATTGAAGTGATCAGAAGTAGGAAAGACTCTCTGAACCAGCCCTGACCCGTGAGCTATCGTTTCAGCGGGAGGAAATCTCCCAACATGCGTTGCTTCTGCACCGGTGGTTGGTCTGAAACCAGCCGCACCGTCACAGTCACGCTCCAAAGCCTCCACAGCTCTTCAACGCGCTGTCAGCTCTCGGTTAACAAGACGCATTGAGTACAGGGTCCAGGGCTGTGATGTTGCTCAGATGCTCTCATGGGACTCGAGTAAGAGTAGCACTACTTCAACATATTTTTACTCAGAAAAAAGTAAAAAGTACCTATCCAAAGAAGTTACTTGGGTGAGAGTAAAAATGTATTTAATTAAAAGCCTTTTTGAGTACTGAGTAACATATGATGTATATTTTTTTAAATGATGCCATCATACAGACAAGGATATAAAGTTATGTAAAAATGCTGGTATTTTAAAGACAAAACAAACGAAAAAATTGATACAAATAAATAACAAAATAACACATTTTAAGTAGATGAAACACTTTTCTAAATCCATTCATTCATCCATTATCTGTACTCATCCATCCTATGCAGGGCTGCGGGGGGGCTGGTGCCTATCTCCAGCTGTCACGGGGCGAGAGGCCGGGTACACCCTGGACAGGTCGCCAGTCCATCGCAATCAAAATGTTAAAATATATTACAAATATTTACAGTAGGTAATGCATTTTTTAGAACAAGGTGAACTGTGCTTCCAGTGACAATTTATGTTGTTCACTGTATATTCACTTGACCTCAAAATGCAACAAGCTCAACAGATAAAAAAATGACATTAGAAAAACCAAGCTTGTCTAGAAACAGGTGGCCTCCTTCAATAAACTGTAGGTTTGTTTTTGTGTCTGGTGTATTTTTTGCTAAGACATGTTTGTGGGTAGAGCAGCCAGAATTTTAACTCAAGTAAGATTAATGTTATTCATAATATTCAACTCAATTTTGTTTATTCATATAGCGCCGATTCACAACAGATATCATCTCAAGGCACTTTACAAGAAATTCATTGCGATACAAACATTCCAATCAGTTTAAACATTTAGCTAGTTTTCTATTTAAGGAATCCCAGCAGATTGCATCAAGTCATTGACTGGCAGTTGTGCCCGTTCATGCAGACTCCAACCACAGCAATCCCTCATACTGAGCAAGCATGTAGTGACAGTGGAGAGGAAAAACTCCCCTTTAACAGGAAGAAACCTCCAGCAGAACCAGAACCAGGCTCAGTACAAGCGGGCATCTGCCACGACCGACTGGGGGTTTGAGAAGACAGAGCAGAGACACAGAAAGAACAGAAGATCTGATATAAGAGTACTTTCTATGTTAAAGAAAGTGAAAAGTTGATAACAGGACAAGGGGGGCGCTCAGTGACTGGGATGCCCCCCGTCCAACAGGGCATTGCAGCTATGCAACAATCAGATCTCTGATGTATGATGGAGCTTGATTATTAAATTAATTATAAGGTTTATTAAATGTAAGAAGGAGGATCTTAAATTCTATTCTGGATTTAACAGGGAGCCAATGAAGGGAAGCTAAAACAGGAAAAATGTGATCTCTCTTTTTAATATTCATCAGAACAGAAAGAATGGGAGGTAGAATGGGAGGCAGATCTTTTAGTTATCAGGCTCCTCTCCTGTGGAACCAGCTCCCAGCTTTAGTCCGTGAGGCAGACACTCTGTTTACTTTTAAGGCCAGGCTTAAAACTTTCCTTTTTGATAAAGTTATAGTTAGAGTGGCTTAGGTCATCCTGAGCTACTGCTACTCTCTAGTTGTATTACAGTACATTCTGTTATTTCGACTGTTAACTTTGTGTTCTCTCAGTGTTTTTCTCTCCATAGAAGACATACCTGGTCTGATATCCTGCTTGGCTGCAATGCCCTGTTCGACGGGGGGCATTGACTGGGATGATCCTCCCAGTAGCTGAACATCCACTGTGTCCTGTTATCAACTTTTTACTGTCTGTAACATAGAAAGTTCTCTTATATCAGATCTTCTGTTCCTTCTGTGTTTCTGCTCTGTCTTCTCAAACCCCCAGACGGTCGTGGCAGATGGCCGCTCCTACTGAGCCTGGTTCTGTTGGAGGTTTCTTCCTGTTAAAGGGGAGTGTTTCCTCTCCACCGTTGCTACATGCTTGCTCAGTATGAGGGATTGCTGAAGGATTGCTGTGGTTGGAAAGTCTGCACCAACGGGGCCCAACCTCACGCCAATGACTGACGCAATGTGCTGGGATTCCTTAAATAGGACACTTTTTAACTGATTGGAATGTTTGCATAAATGTATGACTTCTTGTTAAGTGCCTTGAGATGACATCTGTTGTGAATTGGTGCAATATAAATAAACTGAATTGAATTGAACTCTTACTAAAGCATTTTGGATCAACTGATGTCGTTTAATGGCATTTTCTGGACTTCCTGATAGTAAAGAATTACAGTAGTCCAGCCTTGAGGTAACAAATGCATAGACTAGTTTCTCAGCATCAGTCCTGGGGTCTCATTTATAAACGTTGCGTACGCACAAAACGGGGCCTGAAACTGGCGTAAGCCACTTTCAAAGGAAAAGTTGGGATTTATAAAAAACAGACTTGACGGGAAAATGTGCGCACCTGTACGCCAACTCTGACCCGTGCGTACGGACATTTTGGAGACGGAGGGAATCGACGACGCAGTTGGTGAACTGCAGCCAGACTGCATATTACTCCTCTCACACATATAATTTCACCTCACACCAAACATTAATTATGGATTCATGTTATTATAAACATCCAAACTAGCAATGATATCTATATTGTATCTTTGCAGTGAGCTATAGCTCTTCTAAAAACATTTATCAATATTAAAATAAATACATAAAATTTATCTCAAAACCTTGAACTCAGATAAAAGGGCCGGGACTGTATGCCAATTAATAAATTGAATCATCTGTACCATATATCATTGATTGGCACGTTCATTGTGCCAAGGAAGGAAGCAATCTTATTGCTGCCAATAGAAATACCCCAACTACTTTCAAGCGTAATATTTGAGATGGATGCACTGGCGTTGCTAGACGATTTTGCAAATGGAAGGATTAGGAGAGAACGCGTGTTCAGGGATCATGCGGACCTCCTTGCTTATGATGATGACTGGCTAATAAGCAGATTCAGATTCCCTAGAGCTGTGCTCTTGGATCTCTGTGCTGAATTGGGCCCGGTTTTGGAGAGACCGTCCAGGCGGAACCGTGCCATTCCGGTCCAGCTGCAGGTGCTCACCACTCTGGGGTTTCTTGCAACTGGTTGTTACCAGCGGGAATTAGCCGACAGGTATTTGTCTGAGTGACATGATTCTTACTTTTCTGCCCAAAGTCCCTTTTTGGAAATAATGCCTTCAAATATGTTATATTTATTTACTAGGTCTGGGATATCACAGCCGTCCCTGAGCGCAATAATGCCTGCAGTCTTGGATGGGATCATTAAAATGAGCAGGCGATACATCACGTTTCCATATACTGTGGGGGAGCAGGCCGAAATTAAGATGCAATTTGCAGCAATGTCAGGTTTCCCAAACATAATCGGCGCAATTGACTGCACCCATATTGCTATAAGGGCCCCGTCCGAGGATGAATCTGTTTTCGTCAATCGGAAACATGTACACAGTATTAATGTGCAAATCATGTGTGATTCACACATGATGATCACTAATATTGTGGCACGATGGCCTGGGTCAACACACAACTCCTTTATCTTGACACACAGCAGTGTAGGGAACAGACTCCAGGCAGGCGCTGTGCGTGATGGCTGGCTGCTCGGTAAGTCCTCACCGTCACTAGAAATGCTGGTTGTTGACGCCTGAATTAAACGTGTTATCACTTGCAGGTGATAGTGGCTATCCTCTCAGGAGCTGGCTGCTGACCCCGTTCCCAGACCCACAGACAGCAGAGGAAATGCGCTACAACTCCTGTCACACGCGTGCGCGCTCAGTCGTGGAGCGTGCTATAGGCCTGTTAAAATGTAGGTGGCGGTCATTGGATGCCTCGGGTGGCAGACTATTATACCACCCTACAAAGGTCTGCAAGATCATGAGGGCATGTGGAATTCTTCATAACATGGCACTGAGAATTGGAATTCCCCTCCCTCCTGGCCTACCCCCTCCCGAGCATGAGAACCACGACCAACAGCCGCCTCCTCCTCGACAGGAAGCCTTCACCCAGGGAGCAAGGATCCGCCAGGATGTAATGCGGCGTTTGAGATGACAACAACAAGGTTCATTTAGAAAAAAAATTTATTGTATCATTTAAGGTACTAATGGCTGTCACTATGTCGCACAGCACACTCTTTATTTCCTTTAACTCATTTGTCACAGAATTGATGGCGCTGATGGTGTCTCTCCGTGTCTGCATCACAGCTTCAGTCAGAACCCGACCACTGCTGGATGCGCCACGGGCACCGGCAGCACTGGTGCTGGGGGCAGCCGGACGCTGGGCAACCTCATCTTCCTCAGCCTCCTCATCCTCGCTACCTACCGACTGTGGAAGAGCTGAAAAGACACGGCATATTAGTCTGTCTCCTTAAAATGTGCTCAAATTTGTTAACGTAGCCACATAATAAAATAAATACAAAAGGTGCTTTACCAGGTTCATCTGTAGTTTCTGCCAGGTCGGTGTCGCCCTCCTTCTCTGACACAATACTGTACCCGCTTGATCTTCCCATGATACTTGCCATCTTCCTGTCCAGTGGTGTCAGCTCGGGTGTACACGTACCCCCTCCAGTAGCAGACCCAGTCTGGCGGTGGGAGGCAAGTTTGTTTTTTGCCTCGACTTTGAGGTCCGACCACTTTTTTTTAATTTGCAGACGCCACATGCTGCCACTAACAGTTCTTCCTTTTATTTGTGACACCACTGCTCTGTCCACCAAATAAAATATCTCTTCTAGCCTCCACTTCACCCACTAGCACTTCAATCTCCATCTCCGTAAAGTTTCTCTTCATGGTTTTTTTTGTTGTTGCCATATTTCCCCTCTTCTTCATATGCATCAATATTCATGTCCTGCTTTGCATTGACCTTATATAGCCAGATTTAGGCGTGTTCAGGGCGGGATATGAGTCAAATTCACGTGCGCAAACTTCCAACAAGACTGTGATTTATAAAGGGGAAATTGCTTACACCTGTGCGTAGGCATGGTTTTATAAATCAGAAATCTTTTTGGCATACGCAAGCTTTTTGTTTTGGTCGTACATACACTTTTAGTAGGGATTCTACGCAATGTTTTATAAATGAGACCCCTGGACAG
Source organism: Valencia hispanica (assembly GCA_963556495.2). Taxonomy (NCBI): domain Eukaryota; kingdom Metazoa; phylum Chordata; class Actinopteri; order Cyprinodontiformes; family Valenciidae; genus Valencia; species Valencia hispanica. The sequence continues at coordinate 12,284,153 of OY747701.1, forward strand.
GATGTTTCTAATATCACTCAAGAAAAAGTAAAAATAACGATGTAGTAAAACTACTCTTAAAAGTACATATTGTTTTCCAAACAGTTATTTTGGTAAGTGTAACTACCCACCTCTGTTTAGAGGTTTCAGACGAAGGGGGATAGAAACATCCAAAGTTGAAAAAGTTTAAGGCTTATCTTTTTTAAGTTACTGCACCTCGACTCTTGTACATTGTAAGCTCGGGCTGGCTCTGTCCTCTCCTCTTTGGCCTCAGCCATTAGAGGAAAACCCTGCTAAATAAAGTAACAGTACCAATCTTGTTCATTGTTTTGGCAGCGAGAAAAGAAGCAGCAGAATTCTTGGCAAGGGTGACTGTTATGGGTGGTCAGCGTATAATTTTTCTGACATCTCTACTAATTTCGGAGAGTATTGGTAGCTTGACAAGTGGGACCGGGAAATTCAGTCAGAGCTTAAAGAGAGGTTCAAAAAAAGTTTCTTGGCACAACATAATTACAATGCAATTATAAAGTTAATGCAATTGTAATTAAACACTGTTTCATGTTTGCTGCAAATCCTCTGTGCATTAGTGTGACACTTCCTCTGTGAACGAACCAGCTGAAAAACAACTGGTAATTAAATTAACAAGGGAGCTTTTTATTTTTCGCTGTTTGTAATTTTATTATTTTTTTTGCCCAATATCCTGGCGGTGGTGTGGCGTGCCTTTGAAATCTCAGCAGGCTCCATGCCGGTAGAAAACGCTAAGGCATCCAATGCGACGTCGCAGCAGCTCGAGAGGAGGATCAACGCTCAGACAACAGTATTAGCGTGCCAGTTGAGACGAAAAGGAACAGGGAAAAATGCCACACCCTCAGGTGCATTGTTGCTTCGTTGCTCATCAAACTTGCATTGTTTGAAGCGTTTAGCCGCTCGGCTTGTTGACACAGAGGTTCCTGTGCGAAGCATATGAGGCAAACAAGTTGGCAGCCGGGAGGTGGGAGCCAGTGACGAGCCCGGAGAAAATGTAAAGCGGAGAGAGATGAAAACAGACTGTGTGATCCATCAGCTGTTCATCCTCGTGGATTTCTAACAGCTCCACAGAGCTGTGAGGGGAAGGGCTGATTGACGAGTGGAGTGCGTCGGGTGACGGCATGACGGCGCCTCGGAGACGGGAACCTGGTCTCAGGTGGGGAAGAGCCTGGTGAATCTTGCTAAAGCATACGTCTGAAAAATTCAATTTAACACTGATCATCAGTTGCCTCTTTTCATACTCAGATTGGATCATCGTATATGGCAATGCCATTATATTGGGAATTATTACACGCTCTCCAGGAGATTTGGTTTATTCATCTTGCCCATTGTTGACTATAACTGGAGCACTCCCCAGGGAGACGCCTTAGAGAATTGATTTCTGAGGATGCGTGATTCACCTCGAGCCCCCACTCCTCTCCGACACTCCCGCAAATCAACTTAAAGGCAGAGCCTGACAGCTCCTCACATCAGACTCCTTATAAACAGCCATCATTTCTTCAGAAAGCTCTTTTTGTCTTGTACGGGGGCTTCAAAGTCGGCACGTCCCTGTTAAGAAGAGCCAGGGTTTAGGGGGCGCACAATGGGGACTTTGGATTTGGAGCGATGTACACGACATGGAAGAAGGGATGTGGCAGGAGAGGAAGGGAACCTTCTCTGAAGGGAGATTTGTTAGAGCTTTAACTGTTTTGCATACCGAGTGAGAAGGAGAGCTTCTTGGTTTATCATCACTCAGACGTACTTCTGCTTTTCCAACACTGATATAAGCCTGATTACTTACTGGCAAACTCCACCCATCTGTTTCTTCAACCAGGTTAAAGGATTCATTTTGCTAATATGCTTATTCTCTCTCGCTGCAGGAAGTCACTGATAAAGTGGATTTCTTTCTCTGTCTCTTCTCATTAATATGAAGCCGGAGCCTGGAAGGGATTAGCTTTGCACTAAATTTAGGATCAGTTGTGAAAACTTAGAATTATAAACCAAGAAACCTTACTGGCCGCTGCCTTGGAGTTTTGAAACCGGTCAACGGAATTCGATTTCGAATATGCATATGTCTGTCCTGCTCGGCCATGTATTGCAGTACTTATAATTGTACTAATGTATTAATCACACATAGAATGGCTTTCTTTCAGATGGTGCAATTTACACAGTTTATATTGCTATTCTTACAGCAAAATCCATTATGGAGTAGGCAGAAAAAGAAGAAATTTAACAAAACGGTCAAAAGCTTTGAATTTTCTGTTTTTCATTTTTAAAAACTTTGTTGCATTTTTCTCACTTTTACATAAAACTCCAGCAGCCCTGCTAACCTGTATCTGTGGGCCTATGTGGATTTTGCTCAGGCGGGGCTTTGGTTCACAATGGGCTTCTTGTATTGCATCCACTTGGGGTGACTAAGTACAACTTATACTTGTATCGGTCAAAACAGTTGTGACTTCGGTAGGACTTTGGTAAATCTCAAATATTTAATAAGACCTATATGGGTCCCACTTTTACTCTGCCTTTTCCCGCTGGGACCAAACATTGAACCTGTGTCGTACTCATATGGGCCCTGTCTGAAAAACATTAGTTCCAAATGAGGGTCGGAGATCTATTATACAGAGCAAAAACAAGATAATGGCATCATTAGAAGAATGTTATGTTACACATTGAATAACAAAGGTGCATACTGCAGCGCAATTTGTTTAAATTGATACTTCAGAAAAGGAGATTCTGATGTAACAAAAATGTTGCTGATTTGCTCTTTAACTCATATCCTCATTTTTGTGAAATCTAACGTGATAGGACTGTTTCCTTGCAGAGGAAAAAAAAAGTGTTATTAGTAAGTGCAACAATTCTTATTTTACTTTCATCCTTTAATTATTTTATTTAATTTGGGTTCAGATATCTTTAAACACTTGCCTGAAGTAATATAAATTATGATATTGTTAAAAAGGATGGGCTGTAAAGAAAGATGTTGGAGATAAAATCTATAAAGTGAAACAAGCCTTATTTGCAATAAATTGGATACATTTTAGAAAAATAGACGAAATCGAGGCTTTACAGAACAGTGTGGTATTGTAGACTTAACATTTAGGCTCAAGTTATAATAACATGATTTTAAAACATTAGGTTGTGATTTAAAGTGGGCCGATCTGAGGCATGAAATTCCATGGCTGAAAATGAGTCCCCCTTCGGCCCTGAGCGGGGCTTCAATTGGGATAAAAAGTTACGTCCAAGACATTTTGTTACCACAGACTCCTCCGTTTCACGTTTTATACGCAACCCCCCCCCCCCCCTTTACACCTGACCGCGCTACTTATGAATGACCAAAAAGGCTCACTGATGCCGGCATTGAAGGTGCCATTGTCTTTTGAAACAGCCTTTAAACTCACCATCCACTCCCAAAACTAGATGTTTCTGATGCATGCCAGCTCTTTTTTCAGGTTGTTTTTGTAAAAAATGATCACTGGTATCATGTATATTGGGTGATTCTCCACTTAGAATCTTGTCATCCATGACGAAAACCAACAAATTAGACCCACAGACCGACTGACATATATATATTTATTCAATGACATGTGAGACGTATTTATTCTTTCTGATTGGCCATAAATGCGAGGTCAAAAACATGCAGGGTGAGGCAAAAAATACCCTACCTCATTGATAGGGGGCAGTGCTGAGCCCAATAGGCACTATGGGAAACAGACGCTCTTTTGCATTTTCAAAAGACCGTAAACACGCAGAAAATACAAAAGAAATACATTCGGAACAGAAACAATCCAGGACAACACTCCTCCTTATGGATCATTTCTAGTGAAGCAGACAGTTTTTTTTTTTTTATATATAAATGCAAACAAAGATGATTTTTACAAGGATATATTTGTGGAGCGAGATAGGATAGTTGCATTAACTTCATATACAAAGGTAAGATTAGAATCAATTTTCAATTGTACATAATAAAAATAAAGAAAGATCAGCCAAAAATAAAAGTATTTTTTTTTACAGAATATTAAATATTATAGAATTTTTCTTCTATCATATTGTTAAATGGCATGGTATTGATTAAAGCACAATTAAAAGTAGTTAAAAGAAAAAAAAGTTCCAGTTAATGAAAAATCAGAAATATAAGCTTCTAATTTAGGTTTAATACTATTCAATTCCAGAGGAGTCAGTGCCTCACCAGTCATGAATCTCACCGCACGTAACTGGAACACATGTCTGTCAAACATGGCACCCATACCATTTTAATTGGTTGCTAGTCTCTATTACTGCCCTAGTGACAAAACAGGTTCTTTCCTAAGGCAAACAAGGAGCTGGTGTCACACCAGTTGATTCTAAAATGTGGGGAAACAAAAGAAACAAACAAACAAAAAAACATTATAAGAGTTTGTCTGGAAAGGATTTCTGCTATCAACTAGCTGACCAACATCAGTGCCAATGATGCTTACACTCTTGAGCTTTTTTTATTTTAATCCAAATCAATTTTCTGAAAATGTAAAAAAAAGTGCCAATCAAGTTGATATTTCATTTACATATTCTTGTTATTATTTCTCACATAAATTACGAATAGATAGTTTTAGAATTTTAAGAGACTTTGTTCTTAGACAGACCATAAACCTTTTTTTTTACGTCTTGCCTTACAGCACTGCAATTCATGATCTACAGAGTTAATATATTATAAGAAGCATGACAGGTGTCTGCTCAGTCTTCTGATTTAGGATCATCAAAAAACTAGTTCACGTCCAACATGAGTCTCTTTGAGAAGACAGTGACTAAAATAAAGCTAACGTAGCATTTGCCTCGCCGATGTCCATTCCAGCGTTCAGTGGATGACAGGTAGGCAGGCCTTGACGTTGGGTTTCCAGTCAATTACAGAGTGTTTTGGAATCTCCGGGAACATTTTTTAAAATGAGTTGTGCAATCACGTGTGCACTGAGCATGAACCACCAAAGCTCCCAACCTAAATCTGGATTTTCCTCACTGTAAATGTGTCTGATAAACAAGCTTTGCCTCCAAGCAGATGCACCTAATCAATCACAAATTGACTTTGTGCCGGTACAGATTCTTATTTAACGGTGCAGGGGCAATTCAACTGTGTCAGATTGCAGTCTGATGGATAAATGGAATAAGAATGTCACCCCTCCCTCACCGCGCGCCACCACCACCCTCCCGTCAACGCCTCTATGTTTGTGACATGACCATTCCACATCACGCTGCTTGAAAAATGAGCTCCGCGGAGGCATACAGCCCTGCTATGAGATTGCACTTCATAAAGGGGAACAGCACACAGGGGGAAAATTCCACTGTAGGGTTATAGATTTTTCCAGTACATCATTGATAGATTGCACTAATACAACCCCAATAAAGAGTTTGAGAACAACTTTATGGATGTTTTCCCTCTTTTGTCATCTCATTTTTCTATCTATGATGTGTACTCTGGTTGATGTGTCTGTTCTTTCTCTCAATTTGTCCGGGTGTCAGTCAATGGGTACGGACTGGCACCCTGAACACTATTCCATCCAAAAGTTTGTATTGAGAACCTTCAGCAGAACGCGGTTTTTAGCAATGCTAGAGTTGGCACAGAAGAGCTGAAAACAATCTTAAAGGTACAGTGTGTAATATTTGTTACTTGTTTACTTTCAAATTCTCTGTATCCTGTACACAAACTTGACCTTTTTCATTAATATTTCTCACCAAAGCCTATTCTAAGTATTCCTATTAAGTTGAAATTTTACATTTTTATATACATAAACTGTGGTCGACCCTCCATAGTCATGTGCCATCTTAAAATGCGGTAGCTGTTAAGGGACGTACAAGACATAATGCTTCGCGTTTCACGTCCTCTCTTGAAAACACAGATCTTCGAGAAGTTGTAGCGGCTCTAAGGTGGAGGATGGCGCCAGTTCTCTCCTTACAGCCTGGCTGATTTGGGGAACATCTGCTCCTTCCTATTGGGTAGCTTTCCCTGCTTCTACCACATGTGACACACCTCTGCCTCTCTGTGCTCTACCTCGCAGTGTCTGTGTCTCAACTGATGCTGAATCATCAGATGTCTGTTTACAGAGGGGGAAAAAATACTAGAGACTCCATTACCTTGTATATATACAAAACGGCAAGTAATCAAATAAATAGCTTCAAATATATGCAATAAAAGTAACAGAACAATATAGTTTGCTTGTTAAATTAGTTTGTAGTCATTACAACTTTGCTAGTTGCGGTTAGCCATGAAATACAGCAAATATAAATAATATCAACATAGCTAACTTAAAAAAACACCGTTTTTATTACTCAACACTTATTTAGATAAAATTTAGAAAAAAATACAGACTGAAAGAAAGGACCTGATCACTGGATTGAAAGCTGGAAGTTGTTGATGACATGTTGTCTTTTTATCCATTTTAGCCATGTGGGCTACCGTAGCTGCAATACCTGATATGGAAGAATGATTTCAGGACATAGCATCAGGGTTTTTTTTTATTAACAACAATACAGCAATAACAACTTTGTTGCGTCTTTGTTCACTCAACATGTAGACTCGGTAGAGTCAGCGCCAGGGACGCCACCTGCCTCTAAGAACTCTGGTGTATATGAGAGATCAATGGGGGGAATTCACAGTGTCATCGCTGTAGGTTATGAATTCAAACCATAAATTGTTTAATCTTTAGGCCTTATAACAACTGAATAATAAAGGTATAATTTAAAGAGTGTTTCATTTAAAATGTTAGGAGAAAAACTCTAAATTACAGTAAATATTAGGAAGTTGTAAAAGTAACCTCATTAAAAATATACAATGTATAGATGCACGATGTGGTTCTGTGAAGGGAGCTGGCTTCTGTGGATGTGTTCATTTCAAAGAGGCGTTCAAACGACCACCTCACTTTTAGATCTAATTATTTACCAACCGGGCTGCCGAGTGGAACCGTTGGTAGCACTGTTGCCTTGTTGTAAGGTGGCTCTTGGTTCAAATCCCAGCCTGGGGTCTTTCTGCAGGGTTCTCCCTGTGCAGGTATGACTTGGCCTCCAGGTACTCCGGCTTTCTCCCACAAGCATGTACAGGTTAACTGGTATCTCTAAATTGTTCTTAAGAGTGAATTTGCGCGCACATGATTGTGAGGACTGCCAACCTGTCCAGGGTGTATCCTGGCTCTCACCCGATGACTGGCGATAGGTTTTAGGCCCATTTTAGGCAGCAAAATATTTCACTGGCAAAGATTTGGATCAGATCATTCAAATGTAAACATCCCACCAGTATATGGCCTATCGGAGCTGAAATTATTAGCTTTATTCACGCCATCCCCAAGGTAAAATGTGGAGTGGATAGTTCCGTGAGAAGGCTGCAGATGACTTGAGACCGGATGTAAAAGTTTACCTTCCAGCAGGATAATAGCCGTGAACATACACCCGGAGCCGCAAGGCAATGCATTAGATCAATGTAAATGCATGTGTTAGGCTTGCCTAGTTGAAGTTCAGAACGAAACTCAATTGAAAATATGTCAGTAATTGAAAATTACCTTCTCCATCTAATCTGACTGTGATCGCACTATTCTACAAGAAACAATATTAAACACCAGAGTCTCTAGATGTTTAAAGTTGGTAGATATGTAACCCAAGATAATCTGTGCTGTGATTGCGGAAAACTGTGGTTCTACAACATAATGACTTAGGACGGCAGAATACAAAGGCGTGCCGCACTTTTCAAATTGTGATTTCTGGAAAGCTTAAAAGTCCCATATAATTTAGCTTCTGTTTAACAGCTAGAACCAACTGCTGATGGTCTATCAGAAAAGAAATCCTGTTAAAATACAGTTAAGCTTGAGGCTGTAATGTGACAAGATGTGAAAAACAGTTCATCGGGTGCGAAAACATTGTATCTTATTTGAATCATGCTATGCTTGAAAGGAGTACAGCAATAATACTGTAAGGCCATATTTATATAGTGATTGCATGATCAAACAGAAAGATTTAAATTGTTCATTGCGATATGTAAACAAAGACCAAGGCTTGCTGCAGGGCTTTCATGGAAATCAGATGAAGCACATCGGGTCCCTGAAATAGAGCAAAAATAAAATCCTCTTTCAGTGGCTCTTGAAATAAGCAAGCGTCTTTGTCCTGAACATTGAAGACCCTTCATGCTCAGTTTTACCTGCTGAGACTATTTCTACACTCACTCCTTAAGCTCAACTCTAGACTGAAGTGTCGCTGTGTCCTTCCTCAGCCTGGTCAGCAGGACCTCACCTCCCACTGTGGGAGCCCGCTATACTGCACCGCCGAACGCTCCAATCAGTTTTCTTCCTTTCTCTCCATCATTGTCCCTCCCGCTACCCGAGGGAACAATTCAATCACCCCGCGACCCAATCCATCTTTTAATGATGTTCGGACACTCCAAGGCCCACCTGCGCCTTTATAAAAGCCTATTCTCAGACTTTATGTTGTCTCCTTGGCGTGCCTACAGTAAAACTCATCCTGCAGGGTTACGTGTGTGGAGAGAATCACATATGTGTGTATGCATGCGTGTGTATGAGAATATCCTTTGCAGCTTTTCCCCGTGTTCCTTTTCATCAGAGACCTTGACTGGTTTTCGGTTTGTTTATGGGTGCATGTGGAGAGAGTCTGGAGGAGGCGCGCCATGTGCCAGGAGAAGCATATGGCACTGCTGGGATGCAGACACCTGCCGTTGGACCGCTGAGAGAGCATTCGGAATCATTAGGAATTAAAGTAATTTAATGACTTCACAAACAATGAAAAATTCATTTCTTGGTTGGTTCCTTTTTACCCCACACATGGGTAATTTGTTCCCTGTTGGAACCTGGTGTGCCTCTGTTTAACCTGTCGTGCATAAAGTGGCACAAAGTGTGCACACACATAGGGCTAGAGGAAGAGAAAAGCACAGAAGTCACTCAAAATAGTTCCCAACAGTGTGGTTTATAAAGGTCTCATTCACTGAGTTTTGTTCAACAAATTTACTGAGGTCTGTGGTTTGAATGAATGCCTTGTGAGTCGTTTTATGTTGAAAAAAAAATGCTCTTGTGCTCCTGTTTCAGGAGGGTGAAGTTTGTCGGAGGAGTGGGTGGTGGTCATCCCCATCTACATGCAGTCTATTGGTGCCCTATGCATGCACCACCGCCAAGGCTGGCTCCAAACAAACACGGTTTTAACTGGTTTTAAATTCGTTTTTAGGGGGTTAACCGATTTTAGCATAACTAACTTTTTACTCATCTGATGCTTTTTTCGGGAGTCCTTGGACTACTTTTTTCCCGCACCATGCCTCCCCTTACCGGCAGCCCTGGGTGTGATGGCTGCATCAGACTTAGCCAGAAGGTTCTGGAGCTGGAGCAAAGGATCTCCACACTACACCAAATCCAGGAGCACGAATACGATGTGGACATCATCTTCAGCCGGACCTTCGCTGCCGCCGCAAATAGTACTCAGCTCGCTGTCACTATTCCCTTTCAGCCGGGGGCTAAGCCAAAAGCCCCATCAGCTCCACTCCGGTCCCGCTGAGTAGCTGGTCCACGGTTGGGCCCGGCCACGGTGAGGTTGCATGGAGTAGCCGCCACCGCTCTTCTCCAACCTGCCTGCAACTAAACAACCGTTTTGGCACCTGGACCTGGACAGCCCCTGTAGCTCTGAACACTTACAGCTCAACCCCTCCCAGCCGCTGGTGCAGCGGTCCTACTCCCGCAGTCCTCCACGTTGCGCCAAAGCCCTGACCACAGCCAGAACTCGCTGATGAGTGCTCCACTTCACTCCAATCCCACAGAACGAGCCCTCGGCACCGATTACACATCACTGCAGTCCTGGGGATGCTTCTCTGCCCGACATACAACAAGTCCGAGATGGTGAAAGGTCCTCTGCCCAGAGTCAACAGTGCACAGACCCGCCTGGAGGTGGGGGTCTCGGCCTTGCCTCTTCTGGGCTCCCTGTGTGCCTCGGCTGCTGCGGTTGATCTGCTGCCGCCGGTGCAGATTGCTCCCTTGATGGCATTTCCTTACCTGACTCATCTGCCCTTGAAGACACATTTTGATGCAGAGAAAGCGTTAATCTTCAACTGGTAGCAAAAGCTACTTTAGGTTTTGTGTGAAAACACAAAACTGAAGAAGAAGTAAAAGAAAAAGAAAAATGGCTGTAAGTTTAGCTAACTTCACATTCTTCTTCCAGGACAAAGGAAGGAGCATTAAACGTGGAGAAACCCACTATAAATCTATGGAAAGTTGCATCTATCCTGTAGGAGAAATAATCGATCGAGTGAGAGCCAGTATGCGGAACAAGCTCTTCAAGGTCTCTGTGAGTATTTCAAGTGATATCATATATCCGACTTTTGATTTGTAGTCAATCGCAAATTTTCACAAGCCAATAAATCACAAATCACATGACAAACACAGTCGAAACGCACATTGTTATTTATCATTTAAATTGAAGTATAATTAATTATTTTATTTCAGTACAGAAGAGGTTAGAGTTATGCATGAGTCACCTGGGGCGTGGATTGTGGTGGCTGCAGATAGAGTGTGAATGTAATCATGTTTGGTTGTAAGCAGTGCAGAGCCCTACCTTCCTCCTGCCATGACTGGATAGAAATTGCAGAAACATGATTTGTTGGTCAAAATCAGCAAGCCACTCATTGGTTCTTCTAGGTAAGCCAAATATGGTAAAAAATGATCTGTAACTTGAAACCTGTAACTTGAAACTTGAAACCTGTATTTTTAAAATGTGTACAAGTTAAAAAACGTAAGTTACAAGTACAAAACACAAGTTACAGGTACAAATCATAAGTTACAGGTACAAATCATAAGTTACAGGTACAAAAGTTACAGGTACAAAACTAAAGTCCCAGTTCTAGCTCCATAGGTTTTGGCCTTGGAATTTGCCCACAGATGCTGCTTTTGCCCAGTCTTCTTATTACCTCCTCTAGGAGGTAATGTTTCCGTGTTCGTCTGTCTCCCTGTTTGTCTGTCTGTTAGCAACATAACTCAAAGGGTTATGGACGGATTTCAATGAGATTTTCAGGAAATGTCCACAATGAGACCAGGAACAACTGATTAAATTTTGGGGTTGATCGGGCATGAAACGCGTATCCACCCACCGACAAGCAGTGCTGTGACCTCCACTCGTCTCCCGTGTCAGAGAGCTCACAGACGGTTGACCCGCTATGGTTGGAGCATATGCACAGCAAATTAATCTTGCATGGGTGAATCTCCTCTCTATGCTGTATGAGCACAGCAATAGGACAAACACAGCATCTCATTAACAGACATTTTGATTGGGAAAGTACCAAAAGGTAGAATTAGATAATAACATGGAAATGGGGGGGGGGGGGGGGGTGCTTTTCTAGTTGTTAAATCATGAATTCTTTTTGGACCTCCTAGAGGAGTCATGGCTGTACTCTTGGGATGATTTTCGGGCCTGATTCTCCTATTCCGACAATCTCAAGGACCTCCCAAATTTCGAAATGGCTCTTAAGATAATCCTAGCAAATATCCCTGTCTTGCGAGGACAAACGAGCATGCAGCTTGTTGAACGTGACAAGTAGCCAATCAGAAAACGAGATGACGGGCAGCAAAACGCTTTGGAAACGTCTAGTATTATTAACATTTCCAAGTGTCGGCTCACTTGATCGCAGCCCACAAATGCATAGAAACAGAGATGAATCAGAGAAAAGTGTGTAAGGACGTTCCAGAATGGAAAAAAAACAAACATAAATCACCACTATATCTTTGTACAGCAAGTAGAGCCCCTGCTTCTACTTGTCTTTACACCTTTATGTAGCGCCTTTTTTTGTGTCATGTTTTCTCCATTAAAGCTAGTCCACAAACTCTGGCCATTGTCTCCTCCTCGGCCGCCTTGTTAATTTACTCCAAAGTCGAATTTTAACTGGTGAGGTTTTGTGAGACTTTCTGTCTGAGCTGAAAATGTTCGTGAGTAAAATCGGTCCGTCTGTGGTGTCTCATCATTGCCGTGTGGCCGCACAACATGCACTGTAGTGAAGTGTCGGTCGCAAACGATACGACTCTTTGAAGTGACCGATCGGAGACGCTTTGTTTTTTTTCTGTTCATGCTGCACGTCGGGAGCTGGACCGAGAGGAAGGGGAAGGGGGGATACACACACAGATAGTGGCACAAACACACAGGGAAACGGGAGGGTGCAAGAGGAGAAAAAAAAAGGGCTTCAGACAAAACGTGCTGGAAAGGTGAGAAAATGAGTGACTGCAGGTAAATCAGGATACATTTAAATTACACTGATAATTTAAAGGCAGAGTATAGAGTGTACAAAGTTAAGATATATCGAGCAGACTCTGCAGTTATCTACATTATCTTAGCTTTTCTCTGTTGTTCACTGTAAATAGTTTAAAGTTTATAAATATTTTACATACATTTCATTTGTTTTTGTACTTTAAACTTTATTTATTTTGTAGCACTGTTCCATGGTGAATACAATAAGTCATATAAATTATAAACATTTAATATAATGATGTTTGTAGATTAGTAATTCCTTTTACACACAATTTTAAATTGTTTTTTGATGATAAATTAACTTAAGAAACATAATGTGTGAGGAGCCGCTTGGGAGCCAAAAGAGTCGGTTCTTTGTAGTGAGCCGGCTCTCCAAAAATTTTATTCATTTTTTTTATATAGCGCCAATTCACTACAGATCGTCATCTCAAGGTACTTCACAAGAAAGGCATTTCAATACAAACATTCCAACCAGTTTAAAGTTTGATCTAGTTTTCTGTTTAAGGAATCCCAGCAAATTGCATCGAGTCGTTGACTGTCAGTTGTGCCACTTTGATGCAGACTGCAACCTCAGCAATCCCTCATACTGAGCAAGCATGGAGCGACAGTGGAGAGGAAAAACTCCCCTTTAACAGGAAAAAACCCTCCTCAGTACTAGTGATCTGCCACGACTGTCTGGGGGTTCGAGAAGACAGAGCAAAGACACAGCCTTAAGCTGCGTTGTAGATACAAAGATTAACTCTAACAGTTCCAAACAACGACATAAAAAGTTGATTTGAACTTGACACTTTGTAAAAAACAGGCATCGCGTAAAATGTGTTCTTTCAAAGTCAAACATGTTCATCTGCTGAATGAGAATTGTCTCATTTTAAACTATTTTTTTTGGTTGTATTTTCTTCTCCAAACATAAATCATCAATGGGATTATTTTACAAAAAATAAACTCTTCCTGACACACAGGAAACAACCCAGTTCACAGATTATTTAAACTAGTTAGATAAGCTTTTCTTAAACAAAGTAATCAATAAAAACAAAATAATTACACAGCTCACTCTCCGTGACACAAAATGCTACAGTCAGTTTTGATATTTCACTTTAGATCATTTTTTAGCTGGGTAAAACGTACCCTTACCACAAACCAGCCTTTGCGTTTTGTGTAAGTCATTAGAAGACATAGAATGTGTTAGTTTACAGAACAGAGTATAGCTTTTTTTGTCTAATTCACTTCAGGCATTACTATTTGTGTTTCTCATTCTGTTTTTATTCACACCTGTACCTCGGTAGTGTTTATGGGGGTATCCTTTTCTGTGTGCAACAAACCCCTCAGCCAACCTTGCAGGTTTATGCGGTTTACAAGTGGTGAACAAAGGCCTCAGCCGGATAGCGAATATACCAGAGACCTATGAGCTACCCTGTCTTTGTTACCAGCGTGGACTGGACTCTGCCCTTGTTACTGATCCAGTTTGTGGTTGAAGAATAAAATCCTATTGCTCAGTGGATGATAGCAGGGTTAATGGTTTGGGAAGCTTTAGGTCTCATCTTTGCTTTTGGGGGATGACGTGGTTCTGTTCCCATCTATGACCTCTAATGTACACTGTAAACAGCCCTGGATGAGAGTCAGCTCCTCTTACTCTAGAGCAATGGTTCTCAACCAGAAAAAGGTAAACTGCTTTCGACTAGTCAGTCACAATCTGGCCCAGACATGTAATGTTGAGCTACTGGTAGGTGGAATGCTTTCTCTGTCTCATATTCCTAGTGTTCAACTAAATCAATTTTATTTCTAAGGGAAAAAATCCATCAGGCTGGATTGAAATGCTTAAGAATCCATATTGCAATCAAACAAAAGTCACTTGAGAAGAATAGTCGTTACTAAAGCCAACAAATGCCCTTAAAACTCACACCTTCGTGTCAAACCTCTCTGTTCGTTGCCACCACAGTGTATCCATTTATATCAGTGGCCCGAGTTCACTGTGCAGAAATGAAAGCTTCCTTAGTGCACTTTTAAACAGTATATATATTTTTTTTGTGAAATCCTGTGGAAATTCATAATGTATTATCCTGCTGTTTTATTTAAAGTCTTACAGCTGCTCAAAATGAAGCGTATCTCCGGCTATTTCCTTTAAACTCAGAATTGTATTCAGAACCGATTATATATTAGATGCCCCTCCCCCAAAAAAGTAAAAATAAAAAATTAGAAGGGAGCAACAGAATCACTGATGTGGGTCTGCTTCTAAATTGCTGTTGTTTTCCTCATCACATGTTGTTTGCCTCCCATGTGAGCATCATGTTTATGCATGTCTCACATGTGGGTGCAGCAGCCAGATGTCTCGGCTGACTCTCCAGCTAACAACTTGGAGGGGACTTGCTCTCACTTTGGTAATTGTGTCTGCAAGGCTTCGCCGGTAGCATACAGTGCTTGTTACAGTATCTCCAGTTGTCCAAACCTGCTTGACAATGCAAAGAGCACGGCGTAGTTAGTGTACTCCTGCAAGGGGATGTGTTGAAGACATTTGCATCTGGTGTGTACACTAGTGTGCTGGAAGGAAGTAGGCTGTTGTGAAGCAGAAGGGGAGTCAGTATTTTGATTAAACATTCATGAGGGCTCAGGATGAGACACTTACTGTCAGGTGCTAATTAAATAAAGGTCAGCCACTCAAGTTATGTTTATTGAAACAAGTTGTTTTCACTGTGCATAAGTCAGTCCTTCTGTTGTAATCCTAAATAACAGCTGAAGATTTTGTACTGAAAATGAGCCAATTAGCTGCACTGAAGTTCAGTCAAATTTTGAAGAATAGCTTTACTATGGGACAAAGAACAGATTTTTTTTCCTGTCCTTTTTCAGTAGAAAGTCTGCCATGTGTGTATATCATCTTTATGCAGCTTTCTATTTTGGCTAATGCTAAATATAATGTGGAAAGATGACAGACAGAGGTATAACTCAAGAGGTTTTCTGAATCAATCAATCAAACTTTATTTACAAAGCACTATTCATACAAGAGAAGCAACTCAAAGTGCTTTACAGATTAAAATGACCCCACATAAACCATATTCCCATCCCTCACCCACAGATTTAAAAGCATGATCATAGTTATACCCCCCACCCTCCAACCCAACTCCTATGCACACAAACACTTAAGAACAACAATAAGAAAAGACATTGGGTCAAGTGCAGATGAGTCAGGTAAGGAAACGCCATCAAGGGAGCCATCTGCGTCGGCGGCAGCAGATCAACCGCAACAGCCGAGGCACACAGGGCGCCCAGAGGAGGCAAGGCCGAGGCCCCCACCTCCACCCAAGCGCTACCTGGAGAGCTCCCAGGCAGCCACAGCCGACCACCGCCTGAGGCAGAGGGCTCCCACAGAGGAAACACTGGAAGGAAGATTAAAATAACAGATTAAAGTATAAAAATTACAGAGGATACATATGATAAGACTATGCAGTAAAACACTGAAAATATAATCAAGGATTAATCAGTTAAAAGCTCTGCTAAAAAGGTGAGTTTTGAGCCTGCTCTTAAAATCATGAAAGTTCCTGAGGTCCTCCAGCAGCCTGTTACAGAGGTGAGGGCCATAATAATGGAAAGATGCCTCGCCTTGAGTGTGTGTCCTGACTTTTAGGATGAGAAGGAGACGGCTGCCAGAGGAGCACAGAGACTGCCAAGGTTCATATGGTAAGTTCTGAAAGATAAGAAGGCCCAAGACCATTAAGACACGTAAAAACCATTCAAAGAACTTAAAATCGATCCTAAAATGTACGGAGAGCCAATGCAGTGAATTTAAAAGAGATGTAATGTGCAGGGCCACCTTAACCAGGTGATAGGCCCCGGGGCAGAAAGGCACAGTAGCCCAAAGACCCCCCGCCCCCCCACGGCCCTTATATATGTCTGTGTTATATATACAGCTCCTATATATGTGTGTGTATAGATAGATAGATAGATAGATAGATAGATAGATAGATAGATAGATAGATAGATAGATAGATAGATAGATAGATAGATAGATAGATAGATAGATAGATAGATAGATAGATAGATAGATAGATAGATAGATAGATAGATAGATAGTTTATCTATCTATCATAGATACATAGATAATATGCTGAAAATTGAAAATACATTATCAAAGCCAACATATCTATTTTATTTTTGTATTGAACACCATAAAACATATAACAAAGTAGTGAATACCACCATCACCTCTGCATAAACATCAAACAGTGATGACAGCAGAAACAAAGAACAGCAGCTAACAAGTCAGTGCAAGGACCTTCTCTTTAAAGAACAGAGTTTAAGTTGTGTATCATGCGCACACACACACACACATACACACACACACACCTACTCCTTTCAGCACCATGGGCAGCAATATGGCCAATGTGTCAGCAAGTGCTTATTGATTTACATTTAAAGAAAACCTGCAGTAGAATGTATCCAAAAATCTCCCATGTCTCGCTCCTTTCGGCTGCGCCTCCTCACCTGCGGTAGGTTCCCTGCTGCGCGGGCTGCTCCATGCCTACAGGTGGTGCTGCTGCATCCTCCTCTCTGCCCGGTGTGTCAGAGAGCTAGCTATGTCCTACTTCTTTAGCTGACTTAAAGAATTCTGTCAGCTTAGGCATCTTCTTTCTTATTTCTTTGTCTCGAAGCTCCTTCTCACGAATTGCTTTTCTTTTCTGAGCACAGCTGCTCTAAAATTTCTTCCCCGACATTTTACCACGTTTCTTTACATCTAGATGACCATGCCCTGAAATTGTCTAAATAGTTTGATTGGTGAGCTCATGGTGCAATGGGAACTTTAGAGGCCACGTGGGTGAAGTAGGTCACTTGTAATTTGGATCAATTGGCAGCATTAAATTAGCATATAAGATGATTGACAGAAAACCTGACAAGTAATAAAATAATGTTTCTTTTGTTTGTTTTTTTTACCTGAAATGATAGGCCCCCTGAGCATCATAGGCCCCTGGCAACCGCCCCGGTTGGCCCATGCATTAAGGCGGCCTTGGTAATGTGCTCCCACCTCCTGGTCTTCGTTAGGACACGTGCTGCTGAATTTTGTAGAAGTTTTAAACCTGAGATACTCTTTTTGGGAAGACCAGAAAGCAGGGCATTACAGCAATCAATTCTATTGGTGATAAAAGCATGCATCAGTGTCTCTGTATTGGCCCTAGAGAGAATGGGGCGGACTCTGGCTATGTTTTTTAGATGATAAAAACCTATTTTAGTGATAGTTTTAATGTGAAATATAAAAGTCAGCTTAGAATCAAAAATGACACCAAGGTTCTTCATTTGTAAAGAAGGATTAAAAGACAGTGATTGTAGTTTTAGTAAAAGTTTCTCTGAGCTTTAGGACCGATGACTTAAACTTCATTTTTGTACTGGTTGAGCTCGAGAAAGTTTTCTACCATCCAGGATTTGATGTCTAAAATGCAGTTAAAAAGGGAATCCATTGTCCGTGTGTCATCAGGAGACATGGAGATGTACAACTGTGTATCATTGGCATAACTGTGGAAGTGAACTCCATATCTTCTGATGACACTACCAAGAGGGAGCATATACAGGTTAACAAGCACTGGGCCTAAGATTTAACCCTGGGGCACAACACATGTAATCCTGTGGACCTTAGATGAGCAGGTATCTAAACTTACCATAAAAGTCCTGTCTGAGAGATAGGATGTGAACCATTTGTCAACAGCACCAGAGAGACCAATCTGTTTTAAACGAGTTAAAAGAATAGTGTGGTCTACTGTATAAAAGGCAGCCCTTAGATCCAGTAGAACCAACACCGTCACCCTCTTTGCATCATAGTTTAATCTAAAATCATTTAAAATCTACAAAACAGCCATCTCTGTGCTGTGGTTCCCCCTAAAACCAGATAGAAATTTTTCCAGGACATTGTGTTCATTAATAAAATCATTAGGTTGAATTAAAACAAGCTTTTCTAACATTTTGCTTAAAAATGGTAAGTTAGATACTGGTCTAAAATTGTTAAAATCTAAATTGCTCTTCTTCAACAGGGGCCTCACCACCGCCCCTTTAAAGGCGGCAGGAAAAAACCTGGTCTGAAGGGAGCAATTCATCAAGGTTAAAATCTCATCTCTAAAAAAAATCCATAAAATCACTTAAAAAATGAAGTAGGAATTGGGTCCAAAGGACATACGATGGGCCTCACTGAGGAGAAAACTTTATCAAGAATCTCAGCGTTTACCAGGACAAAACTGTCCAGCGTTTCCTCTGGTAAAAACACACGCTCAGATTTGTCTAAAACCATGTTACTTTGAGAAAATAAAATTACATCTGATGGTGTCTACCTTTCCTCTGAAGTGGTCTGCAAACTCCCCACAGAGAGTGTTTGAGGGGGGTTTATGAAATCCATTAGTAGCATGGTTAAAACATTTCTTTACCATGCTTAGTTGCTTAGTTAGCTTTTACGGTGGCCCAGAGAGGTCAACAAAGTGTAAAAACCACAATGCAACAACAAAACCCACAATCCAACAGCAAAAACAACAGCACAAAATCAAAAGCCAGATGCAACAACACAAAGTAACAATCCAACAACATAAACAACAATGCAACAACACAAAGCCTTAACACAACAATAACTGCAACAACACAAAGTCACAACACAACAAAAAAAGCCACAACACAAAACCAAAAAGCCACAAAGCAACAACACAAAGCCACAACGCAACAACAAAACCCAGATTGCAACAACAAAACCCACAATCCAACAGCAAAAACAACAGCACAAAAACAAAAGCCAAATGCAACAACACAAAGCAACAATACAACAACATAAACAACAATGCAACAACACAAAGCCTTAACACAATAATAACTGCAACAACACAAAGTCACAACACAACAACAAAATTCAAATGCAACAACACAAAGCAACAATACAACAACATAAACAACAATGCAACAACACAAAGTCACAACACAACAACAACTGCAACAAGACAGTCACAACACAACAAAAAAAGCCACAACACAAAAACAAAAAGCCACAAGGCAACAACACAAAGCCACCATCCAACAACACAAAGCCACCATCCAACAACACAAAGCCACAACACAACAACACAAAGCCACAACGCAACAACAAAACCCACAATGCAACGACAAAAAGCCATGACACAAAAACAAAAAGCCACAAAGCAACAACACAAAGCCACAACGCAACAACAAAACCCAGATTGCAACAACAAAACCCACAATCCAACAGAAAAAACAACAGCACAAACACAAAAGCCAAATGCAACAACACAAAGCAACAATACAACAACATAAACAACAATGCAACAACACAAAGCCTTAACACAATAATAACTGCAACAACACAAAGTCACAACACAACAACAAAATTCAAATGCAACAACACAAAGCAACAATACAACAACATAAACAACAATGCAACAACACAAAGTCACAACACAACAACAACTGCAACAAGACAGTCACAACACAACAAAAAAAGCCACAACACAAAAACAAAAAGCCACAAGGCAACAACACAAAGCCACCATCCAACAACACAAAGCCACCATCCAACAACACAAAGCCACAACACAACAACACAAAGCCACAACGCAACAACAAAACCCACAATGCAACGACAAAAAGCCATGACACAAAAACAAAAAGCCACAAAGCAACAACACAAAGCCACAACGCAACAACAAAACCCAGATTGCAACAACAAAACCCACAATCCAACAGAAAAAACAACAGCACAAACACAAAAGCCAAATGCAACAACACAAAGCAACAATACAACAACATAAACAACAATGCAACAACACAAAGCCTTAACACAACAATAACTGCAACAACACAAAGTCACAACACAACAACAAAATTCAAATGCAACAACACAAAGCAACTATACAACAACATAAACAACAATGCAACAACACAAAGTCACAACACAACAACAACTGCAACAACACAGTCACAACACAACAAAAAAAGCCACAACACAAAAACAAAAAGCCACAAGGCAACAACACAAAGCCACAACACAACAACACAAAGCCACCATCCAACAACACAAAGCCACCATCCAACAACACAAAGCCACAACACAACAACACAAAGCCACAGCGTAACAACACAAAGCCACAACGCAACAACAAAACCCACAATGCAACGACAAAAAGCCATGACACAAAAGCAACAACCACAACACAACAGTCCAACGCAAGTATGCTAGCCCGTTTTTCTTAACTTCCATTTTAGGCTAAATTATGTGTTAGCATAACTTCCATTGTGGCTTTTGTTGTTGTGTTGTGGCATTTTTTTCTTTTGGTGTGTTGTGGCTTTTATTGTTACATTGTGGCTTTTGCATTTTGATGACCTGTCTAGGCCACCCTACATTTTAGATATAAATGTAAGACAGTGATTTTAATGTGATAATTGTGACTCTAACCTTGATGAATCATTTC
The DNA here is from genome assembly GCA_963556495.2 of Valencia hispanica. Lineage (NCBI taxonomy): Eukaryota > Metazoa > Chordata > Actinopteri > Cyprinodontiformes > Valenciidae > Valencia > Valencia hispanica. The sequence goes on from OY747701.1 coordinate 12,304,810, forward strand.
TAACAGGTAAAAAAAAGCTAAAACACAGTACTAATAGTATGAAACATGAACAAATAACATATTTTTAACTTCTTTTTTAGGTCCAGACAAATAACTTTGTGCAATCGTAAAACCCAATTTTGACCATGTTTAAGACTCTGTTTTTTGCTAACCTGTTTGAGCTTTGGATGAGTGAAACTGATTTCCTTAACAACCTTGGTTCTGCTGAAGGTTTCTTCCTAATAAATCCAAAGTTGTTCCTTTGTGCTGTTGCCACAACCTCACTCAGGATAATGGACTGCTGCAAAGTTAGTGACTCACTGCCGTCTGTTGGGCCTCCGTAGTTCGATAATTATTAATATCAACTAACTTTGATCATGTGGTAGGCTATTATAACTAGAATCAAATCTGCCTTATGGCATATGGGTCATCATCTGCTGAAAGTAGCCTAAGAAGGCCGGAAACACTGTGTCCATAAAGGAATACTCATGGTCACCAACAATCCTTGCAGTGTTTAAACATTGCATCCTCAGTTAGTACTAGGAGTCTAAATTGTGCCAAGAAGATGTCCTCCACACCATTCCACCACCACAAAGCTGGATCTAGCCATTTTGGTGCCCCAGGCGAGATTATGGTCTTATCCTTTCCAATCCTTTAAAACTAGGATATAGTGTTCCCAATTCTTCCAGTAGCAAATGTATTTCTGTGTAAAAGGAGCAAATTATGACATAAAAACTTAGCACTAATTCTGTTTGTGATATTCTTCTCACGCTTTAAAGATCCACATAAATTAAAAGTTAAAATAATATAACTTATGGCTTTTCAAGCAACAAGACAATGCAAACTATACCTAATAACGGGCCCAATGGGAAGTAAGAAATAAACGGCTTTTAAATAACAGTTATTCATGTATGCGACCTGGTATGGCCTCTCCATGATGTATTCACAGAGGAAATTCAGCAAGTAGACTCATATAAGGCTGTTCTAACATCAGTTCACAGCTGATTCAGGTGGAAAACACAAACAGGGAAACAGATTTTTCAGACCAATCGAAGCAATCAATCATATGCATACAACTTCAGCTTGTAGAGACAATTCAACCATCCTGCTAACGCTTAGATCAGCAGTAACTTCAAGCACGTGTTAGAAAGGTCAACATCAACATTCAGACGCTCTGCAAATCCATTTACACAAACTCATTTCTTTACCCACTTCCTTTAGATCAGCTGATTTTGACCCTTCGGTAGGTAAGTTCAATATCCGCAGTCCATCACAATAAGGAACAGCAGAGTGGGGTTGTTCTTTCTATTTTCTGAATTTTATTTTAAGTATAGAGCATAAGGAAAGAGCACCAATCAGGGCTACATATTGTTGTTGTTATTTATGTTTTTTCAACTGTTTGTTTATTTAGTTTTGGGTTTTCTTTGAGTTGACTCAGCAGAAACCCCTTTACCAGTTAGTGTCCAAGGCAACTGCCCCTGTGCCCTATACCAAGAACCAGCCCTGCACCACTACCACCAACCGGAACCATTAGGATAAGACAATATGGATCCATGCATTGATGTTGTTTACTCCCATTTCTGTCACGATACTGTCTGAATCTTCATGCTGAAATTAGGAACCAATGGACCAGGCACTGCTTTCCAATCTGTTATTGTCCAATTTTGGTGAACCTGTGACACTTGGCCTCAGTTCCCTCATTTTTCTGATGGGAATGAAATCCCACATTTTCTTCTGCTGTTGCAGCCCATCTGCTTCAAGCTTTGATGCATCCAGAGATGCTGTCTTTTGACCTCTGACCTTAACAACACATTTCTGTCAACACAACTGCCACCCACTGGATATTTACTCTTTTTTGGATCATGCAACTCGACAGATGGCTGTGTCTGAATATCTTTGCAGAATATTCTGAAATTCTCAGACCAGCCTTTCTTTGGCGCCAACACTTCATCACCTTTAAATACCTTAATGCATTGAGTTGCTGCCAGGTGATTAGTTGATTTGCTATTTATGTTAAACAATTGAACAAGTATTCCTAAACTAATGAGTATATACAGAAGGCCAAATCGTAGACTTTTCTTTCCAGATACGTAGCTAAAGTTGAAATTAGATCTTTACAAACCTTATAAAACAGACATACTGTTTTTAATCCCACTGTGGGAAGCCATGGGGTGACTCATGCCGTCATATGAGTAATTTGCATGCATTGTGGGCAAACAACCAAATATTACACAATTTTGTTTGTTTACAAAATGTTATGGCTTGGTTTGTGTTGTAATCTACGGTGAATGTAATTTTTCTTTGATTACCTGTTGGTTACTGGATCCTAAAAAGATTCTCAGATATTATGTGTTGTTTCCATCTTAGCGTCATATTTTTTCCAAGCCACTCTGTCGAGTGGAAGGCCTCCAAAGCCTTTTGTGGAGAGGCTAATTGTGGGTGGCTAATTGTGTTCTATTGCACTGCCTAGGTGTGTTTGTGTTTGTCACACCATTTTTAGGAAGAGAATAAAAACCGGTGTTTGCAAACACAAATTTCATTATGTCATGGTTGTGTTAAAAGATTTTGGTACTGGTAAATATTATGTGCATTTTTAATCATTTGTAACTGTTATTGTAATTAAAAACCAAATAATGTTTTTTTTTTTCTTGTATGTGGAGCTTTCAGTATAAAGCCTGGATTAAAGGTTCCTCCTGAGGTTTGTGCAGTATGGGCCTCAGGAGGCACAAAACGCTAGAGCTCCATATGACCAAGGTGAACGGGTGAAAATCAGGGTACACTGAGGAAGAAAATCATTCACAACGACCTACATCCTCTGTAAATCCTACACAGACATTAAATCAGACAAAACTTCCTGTTTTATGTTAGTTAAGACTTCCAAAAGGATATGTTATATTTAATATATATATATATATATATATATATATATATATATATATATATATATATATATATATATATATATATATATATATATATATATACACATACACACATATATATATATATATATATATATATATATATATATATATATATATATATATATATATATATATATATATATATATTTAATTGGCCAAAACTGTTGGAGACATGCCATGTTTTAGGTTTGAACAGCCTCTTGGTTGGCTCATGGGTTGAGAAGTTCAACCCCTTGGAACTTCTTCTTCTAGGAACTTCTCCACCCCTCAAAAGGCTTCAACTAGTGAAGTCCAAAAAGGCGCCATCTGTCGAAGAACGACATTCTAATGGCTCTAGTCTCCTGTGTAATGCTGATACTGTGTCCTCAGTGTTATAGCAGGCTCACAATGATTAATATTAAATTCCCAGTAATTAGACATTAAGCTAATTAAGTTTAGTAATCAAACTAATTAAGCATAGAGGTTAAGAAGTAGCTGAAAACTCTACTGTTCTTTTTTTAAATGGCTATCTTATATATTTTGGGTCTCTTCCACAAGTTTCTTACAATAGTTTGCTAGAATTTTGGCCTATTCCGCCTGAGGAAGGTTTGTAGGCAGCCTTGCTTGTTCACACCTTTTCAGCTCCGCCCACACATTTTTTTAATAGACTGAGATCAGAGCTTTGTGATGGCCCCTTAAAAAACACTGACTTTGTTGTCCGTAAGCCACTTAGAAACCACTTTGGCTTTATGTGTAGGGTCATTGTTCATTTGGAAGACCAATTTGTGCCCGAACTTTAACTTCCTGGCTGATGTCTTTCGAGGTTGCTTCAAAATTTCTACATAATGTTCATTTGTTTTAACAGCATCTGTTTTGCAAAGCACACCAGTCCCTCCTGCAGCAAAACTGTCACACAAGATGCTGTCACCCCTGTAATTTACAGTTGGGAAGGTGTTCTAGGGCTTGCAACCAGTGACATTCTTTTTTTGCCAAGGGTAACAATTGTCATTATAGCCAAACACTTTAGTTTTAGCTTCATCAGACCACAGGACATTTCTCTAAAAGTTAAGGTCCTAGTTGATGTGAGTATTTGCAGATTGTAGTTACAGCACATCCTTTAGATTATATTACAGTATAGATTTGAAGCCATATCGCCCAGCCGTACGTTGACATCATAGTAAAGAAATGACATTTTCAAATTGAAACAATATTAAAAAACCAGGTTTCCTAAAGTTCTTGGTATTTAGAATAGTATATAGTGCAGATATTAATACTGAATAACGCCGTAGGACAAACAAGATTACAAATAGTTAACAGAAAAGTGGGATTTCCAATCATTGTGGATGAAGTCCACTAGTGGATGAAGCATTGGGTCTGAGATAAGGCACTCCTCTTTTTCTCCTTCTCTTGAGTGTATGGAACTGATTCTTGATTAACAATTGTAATCAATCCAAGGCGTTTGCCCCTGCCAGCTTACTCACAGTAGGAGCCAATCTAGAAGCCTGTGAATATTTGAGCCCATTCACCACATGCTGCGTCGCTATCTCAAACCTGCTACACTTAGCACCAATCACGTGGAGGGCCTTGAATGCCGAATAGTATCAATCAGCAAAAAAACTCACTCAAACCCTCAAGTCGTAAGCTCTTGGCTCTCATTTGAAGATCTGAGTGAAAGTTGTTGAACTGCCCAATTTAAAAACAGGATGGCTGTGTGTATTTGATGCTTTGCTTTTTATTAAATGGATGAATATTTTTTTTTCTACTTTCAAGCAAGTAATAAAAGCTAATTTATCTAGGGTTTTTCTGAAACAGCCACAGCAACATTGAAATTCCCTTATTGAAATCACTGCCGTAGACTTAAAGCATCTCTCCCCTCTGCTGATCTGACAGGTGGTACTGTTGAGCTTGCAATAAATCCAAAGGCAAACAGCATGGTAAGCTAATTATTCCTTGGTTTTGGGTATTGTGTGCTCAGAGCTGCGGATCTACCTACAGTCTTTCTCTATGCTCAAATATTTACTTAGTGATCATGCCTGTTTGGATATGTGGCCATTGATTTGCGGTGTAAACAAATTTCTTGAGCGGGAGTGAAACAGCACGTTCCACTTCACCGGCTCATTTATATTGAAGAAGCGCCTGAGAAGGAGAAGAAAAAAGTGTTGACAGGAAATTATGCTCCGGTTCTGAAGCCTAAAATTAGGGGCATTTCCGCAGACAGAGGAGGAAGATGTAAGGCCGTCCAGCTGCATTATAAAAAGAAAAAGTGTAGAGTCCAGGGGCAGAAAGGAAAGCTTGCATTCATGGCCAAATTCTGCTAATGGTAGGCCCTGAGGCAAAATGGAAAGTGGACATCTATTTTCCTCAACATCCTCCCACTGTACCTGAATATCCTTAACTGTCTGTTTAACGCAGGTCAGACAGCGTGTGGAATCTTAACGTGCACTATCGGGAACAGAAGGTTACTCAAAAGCAAAATGGAGAAATGCCTCCTAATGTGAAGAATTATGATGTTTGATTTGGCAACAGATAACTTAACCTTAGAGGAGGCTTTCAGTAGCATTGGGTTCCTTAAAGAGACAGTGCTGAATTTTTTGAAGAAAGATTCTGTTAAAAGGATGAAAGCAGCAAACATCTTACTGGCAGTGGATATCTCTCCTGATATCTTCATTTGTTGTAAATCCAGATTAGTTGGTTTCAGAGGCAGAAGCTAATAGCTAGTCATCTTCAGCACTATTTAATAAACCTTTAAATACTTTTTCATGAATGCATTGGGTCATATCTAGAAATAAATTATTATTATTTACTCAGGAAATGGTGGCAGAAATATAAATAAAGCAGCGTATAAAGCAAAAACATAACGTATACATACATAATGTATTGAAATGTATTGAAATGACTTCTTGTTAAGTGCCTTGAGATGACATCTGTTGTGAATCGGCGCTATATAAATAAACTGAATTGAATAACAATGGTTTATAAGTTAATAAAATACTGTTTGCATAAACTGCTGACTTTTTTTATTTTGATGTTATTTTATGGCCTTAAAAGTCCACTTTGATCATGGACTAGCTGTTAGCTTCAACCACCTGGAACGTTTCAAAAGTTGCGTTTTTAATCTACTTTTAAGAAGTATTCTTTGCGCAAAGGTATTATCTGGGCTTCACAGTTGTGGGATCACAAATAAACGGAAGAGCTGCGAGTGACTCAGCGCTGTTGAAGTGAGGTGGTGGAAAGAAAAAAAGAAGGTGGAGGCAAAAAGGAAGAGGGCATGGCACCGCCAAAGTGTGTCTGCCACAGGTGGGGAAACCCACGATTGGTCCACAGCTGCAGGGGCACAGTTTGGCGGGTCGATAGATCTAACACCGGGCCCAGTTCAACACATAGAACTAGTAGGACTGCTTTATGGTATTTAAAACGGTTGATCAGTCGGTCATCATCATGAGCCAGAAAATCTTCGGGATCTATAAAAACTCCCCCCATATACGGATCCTGCCTTTGGTTTGATCCTCAAGGAGTGCCAGCACATCTATCGTTATGCATTATGCACGAGTGTCATTGCAGTATTTATATTTCTACTCAGTAATCACACCTACTGCTACACATCGTATCACTATTGATGCAATTATAAGTGCAGTTACTATATAATCTGTGTACATACAGTGATATAACTCTTAAATGCTACATATTTTCATTCAGATTCTCATTTCTATTTTCAGTTCAGAGACAGTGGTGGGGTCTGACTGTTAGCTTTGTGTGTGTGAAGGTCATAGGTCTGAAGATGTGGCTTAAGTTCACCATTTTGCCATCTCACCGGCTGTCCTGCCAGTTTTCTTGTGTCCAAAGTGTGCGTAAGCATGGGTCAGAGTTCCTGTAAAGTTGTGTACATTTTCCAATCAGGTTTTATGCTATAAATCACACAATTTGAGTAGGAAGTCCCGTTTTGTACATAATCAAGCTTTAGAAATGAGGCCCCTTGAAAAACTACGGGAAAATACATCATTTGATTAAATTGCCCAAAATTGCTTTCAAAATTGTTTACAATAAAAAATCTAAAAATTATGGTATGTATTTGTTTTCAGCCCTTTTTACTCGTATGTGTCCCTTTATACATGGCCGTCCAAATTAAAAGACAGGCCAGGAAAGAAGAGCATCAATCAGAGAAGCAACAAACTCTGGAGGAGCTTCAAAGATCCACAGCTCATGTGGCAAATGCTGTAAAGCTGACAACTGTTTTTATACACTCTATATATCTGGCCTTTATGGATGAGTAGCACAAACTTTTTTTACTATGAAACTCACAAACATGTATGATTAATGTTTTTTATAATTTAGAATGCCAATGTGTACTGTAAATTTATAAAAAATTATGAAAAAATATAACAAATAACACAGTTTTGTAAAATTATTAGCAGGAAAATGAAAGAAAATTTTCATTCGTTTTTTGTACAACTATTTACACAAGTCATGTGCCAAAATATATATATATCAGTGTGCCAAAAGAAATTACACTTCTGCTGATTCCTTATCAGTATTTGAACACATATTTACAGAAGGGTCAGGCTTTCTTTTTCCAAGATAACACAAATATTATTTGTACCACTCCAAGAAGCAGTTTCTATCCACCACTGCATAGTGGGCACATCCCAGTTCTAAAGTCCTTACACTGGCTCCCTGTAGCTCCGAGAATAGACTTCAAAATACTTTTACTAGTTTATAAATCAGTGAATGGCTTAGCACCAACGTATATTAAAGATATGCTGTTACTATACCAACCCACCAGACCACTCAGGTCCTCTAATTCCAGTCTACTCAACATCCCTAGAATTAGAACCAAACATGGAGAAGCAGCTTTCAGTTTCTATGCTCCTCTAATCTGGAACAAACTTCCAGACAACTGCAAAGCTGCTGAAACACTGAGTTCTTTTAAGTTTTAAATAAAGACGGTTGAGACACTTCTTTGGTTTTATTTCTTGTATGCAAGGAGAGACAGATCAAGCATTTCTTCCTGGTCCGTGTCTTACAAAATCAGACTTACAACCCTGTTATATACATAGTTAGGTCACACCCCACATCCCACAGTTACTTTCCACTTAATCCAAACTCTAAGAAGTCCAGGGGGTTTTATTACCCCACCAGTCAGTTGTAGGAAACAGATTGTATAAAGGAATTTGTTCCCCCCATAAACCAGTATCTCATGACATCCTCCTGAGCCTAAATTACCCTCCTGTTCCTGGCAGCTGACCTGTAAGAGTCCATTCCAGAGAACGTTGTTAAATTAAGTTTCTTTCACTACTTATTTTCCTCCACAGATGCTTGGTCTTGGTGCTCTTCGGTGTGCGGGATTGAGATTCGGAAGCTGGTTGAGCTCGGTGTCCGGGTGCTGGCTGGTCTTGACGCTCTGGCGTAGCTGGTTGCCAGCGGAGCCTGTGGACTCGTCTTGCGGCCCCCCGGGCCCTTGCATTGTAGCTGCTGGATGTTCCCCCGGGGCTCTCCTCTGCTCATCTCTTGGGGGGTGAGGTCAGCCCTGCGTAGGTCTGTCTGGGGCTCCTCTCCTCTAGGGGTCCTTTGGATGTCTATGGCTCCGATCTCCTTCGTGTTTGCATCAATTCCTGGGAGACAGATCAATGGCTTCTCACACCAGCTATTGAACACTGGTATGGAGAAACCTTATATAAACCAGCATTCTCATACACACACGCACACACAGGTGTGGGGATTACCGTGTTTACAGATGCATTCTTGGGCTTAGGTTACCATTACTCAATCTTATAATAATTAGTACCATGCACTTTTCAGTGACACTGTTATTGTATTTATACATCTATTTGTAGGTTGTGGTAGTTCTAGGTTTGCATTGTTTGATTTGCTTTGTCATTTTTTTCCCCCCCTCTCTCTGCTGTCCTGCAGGTGTGGAGGCGGACTGGGACGTTTTTTTGTTCCCCTTCCTCTCATATATCTTCAACTTACTCTCTCCCTACTTTTTGACCTACCTCTCATCTTTTTTCTTTCTTTCTCCTTATTTTCTATGTCCATGATATCAGAAAAAAACACAGACAGCAAAATGAGCGAGTCAGAAAAAGCCAGTCCCTTCTGCATCATAGGGAAAATTAGTATTCATGTTCTTGCCCACTTGCCCTGCGATGGACTGGCGACCTGTCCAGGGTGTACCCCGCCTCTCGCCCCTTGACCGCTGGAGACAGGCACCAGCCCCCCCGCAACCCTGCATAGGAATGACGGGTATAGAAAATGGATGGATGGATGGATGGGTCTTGCCCACCTTGGCTTGCGACTGCCCATGGGCAGGCTGATTTTGCAACCTGGAGATAGCAGAGCATGTCTCTGGTAGTAGAAGCTAGAAGCCAAAGCTAACTGTTAGCAACAAAGCTAACTGTTAGCAAGTCAACATCATGGCGATAGGGTCGGGCTTGGTTTATTTGTGGACATAGCACATTTTTTACCCAAGAAAGAAGAGCTGAGGAAGAAACTGTTGGAATTTGGAAACTGACTTGGAGATTGTAATTTATATAATCTTTTGGATAACCCATTTCTGACATTCTGACTTCAAAAGGGGATGTTTTTGACTGCGTACACTCCAACAGGCCATGTAGGTGAGGGAAAGCATAATAGTGTTATCATTCAGTGCAGGACAGCAAGTCTACCTGTGATTGGATCAAAATCAAAACAAAATGAAGGTTTTAGGGTGCCTTACTCAACCTTAAACAGGCTTTGCATCCTAAAAAACGCCCCTATGTAGATAATTTAAAACAATTCTGCTAAGACGATCCAGCAAAAACATCCTTCATATTAAAGCAAAATACTAATTGCCAGGTGTCTTAAAGGCTTCAAGGCAATTATAGCATTTTAAGGGTGGCACAAGCAGTCAGCTTTTGAGGGGACATACTTTTTCACACAGGGCCATGCCACCTATCAAAGCTTTATTCCCATCAATAAATAAAGTTATTTGAAAAAAATCTTTTTGTATTGATTTGGGTTCTTTGTATAATATTGAAATTTCTTTGACGATCTAAAAAATTAAAGCAAGACAAAAGAGAAAGAAAAAAAAGGAAATAAGTAACAAATGGTTTTATGTGCTAAAGTTGGAAACGGCTGTTATTTACATCTTATATAGCCCTTGCTATATAAGCCCTTGCTCCTTCACTCTTAATCATCTAACATAGATTTGAACGCAGCCTTTTTGGCCATTATTGTTGACATACGTGGAAAAAACTGTCGCAGAGGCCAACTGATGGCCGCCAAAGCAGCTGCGCATACAAATCATGTTCTGGAAGAAGTCTCTGTCCCACAGTTTCCCTCTCTCTCTCTCTTGTGTCTTTGTGTCTCACCTTAGCCTTCCTGTCTTTGCTTACATATTACCTGTCACATGACTTAACATTGCACTCACAGTTTTCTGGGACATTTCGGGGAGTGAATGGTGGAAAATCATGTTATTAGTGGCTGTGTAGCTTGGATAAAAGGCAAGGGTACTGGTCATGTATTTATTCATTTATTTTCTAGCCTATTAAGAACCGGTTTCAAGGACTTGATAACTGGCTTCTCGTGCATTTTATAAAGGCATAACCTTGGCAGTATCAAGAGCTGTCCTACTGCACTGTCTTTAATGAAACTGAAAAAAAAATGTGTCTGAGTAATTTTTTATCAGTGCATCGGGCTTCATAAAATGTACATGTACATATTCAATTCACAACAGATGTAATCTCAAGGCACTTTCAAGAAATGTCATTCAATACAATCATACAAACATTCCAATCAGTTTAAGGTTTTAGTTAGTTTTCTATTTAAGGAATCCCAACAGATTGCATTGAGTCATTGACTGGCGGTTTTGCCCCGTTGATGCAAACTCCAACCACAGCAATCCCTCATACTTAGCAAGCATGTAGCGACAGTGGAGAGGAAAAACTAATCTTTAATAGCAAGAAACCTCCAGCAGAACCTGGTTCAGTACAAGCAGCCATCTGCCACGACCGTCTGGGAGTTGGAGAAGACAGAGCAGAAACACAGAAAGAGGAAAAAGAACTAATACTTTCTATGTTAAAGAAAGTGAAAAGTTGATTACATGACATGGTGGATGTTCAGATACTGGGAGCATCATTCCAGTCGATGCCCCCCGTCCAACAGGGCATTGCAGCTAAGCAGGATACCAGACCAGGTGTTGTTCTACTATGGAGAGAAAAACACTGAGAGAAAGAAAAATTAACAGTCGAAATAACAGCAAATAATACAACTGGAGAGTAGTAGAAGAGAAAAGTAACAGAGTGAAGAAAAGGGGTCATTCTGTCCTCCAGCGGTCTAAACCTATAGCAGCATAACTACAGAGATAGCTCAGGATGAGCTAAGCCACTGTAACTATAAGCTTTATCAAAAAGGTGTCATAGTTCTCAGTTTACCTTGTCATTTTTGGTTTATTCCATGGTGTTGTTTTGGCACTTTATCCGTTCCATATTTTTTCACTTCCCGCTTTTCGATGTTTAACTTGCTTTTGTGTGTTTATTTGTTTCTCTTTCATAATTTGTCCTGGTTAGTTGTGTTATATCTAATTTCTCTTATTAGTCTGTTTTTAAGAATCCCTTTTCTTGTAGGTTTATTTCTCTTTGGGTAAGTTCTTCATTTGCTTCTTCTTCCAGTTGTTGTGTCATTTTGTTCTCCAGGGTTCCCTTGCGTTTCCCCTTAGATTCCTTCTTAGACATGTTATCTTTAGTTAGTTTCTAGTTTCTTATTTAATATAGTTTTCTGTTTCCCCTGCCATTCTTCCCTTTTCTGTTGTCTCCCTGCCACTCTGCTCCTGACCCAGTTTCACTAATGGCCCTCACCTGCATCTGCTTCTCACTAATTGGTCCTCAGGTTTCTCTGTCATTTTCTCAAACCCTCCTCAGTATTTAAACAGCTCCCTTTCAATCACTACTCGCTGGCCGTCGTCATTCTTCCCTGTCTGGTTCCTGTTTTCCTTGTCGCTGCATTTCTTTTTTTGATCCTCCTGAGTTTTTGTAAGCTCATGTTGTTTTTTGGTAATTAAATCACTCTTATTTCATTCTCTCCATTTGGGTCCTTTAATATACACAAATTGACAAAAGGAAAGTTTTAAGCCTGACCCTAAAAGTAGACAGTGTGTGCCTCACGGAGTAAAACTGGGAGCTGGTTCCACAGGAGAGGAGTCTGATAACTAAAAGATCTACGTCCCATTCTATTTTTTGAGAAATCCTAGGATCCACTAGTAAACCTGCAGTCTGAGAGCGAAGTTAGAAACATACGGAACAATCAGATCTCTGACGTTTGATGGAGCTTAAACATTAAGGGATTTAAATGCAAGAAAGAGGATTTTAAATTCTATTCTACATTTAACAGGTAGACAATGAAGGGGAGGCTAAAATTGGAGAAATGTGATCTCTGATTCATCAGAACTCTTGCTGCCACATTTTGGATCAACTGCAGGCTTTTAATTGCGTTTTGTGAACGTCCTGATAGTAAAGAATTATAGTAATCCAACCTTTAGACAACAAATGCATGGACTAGTTTCTCAGCATCACACCTGGACAGGAGGTTTCTAATTTTAGCACTATTCCGTAGGTGAAAGTGGGAAATCCTGGAAACCTGTTTAATATGGGATTTGAATGTCATATCTTGGTCAAAAAAAATGCAGAGGTTCTTTAGGTTATTACTGGAGGCCAATTTAATACCATCCAAATGAAGTGATTGACTAAACAGTTTTAGAGCTTCTGGTCCAAAGATGGCAACTTATGTCTCGTCAGAATTTAAGAGAAAAACGTTTAGCGTCATCCAGGTTTTTACGCAGTTCCAGACATGCCTGTGATCTACATAACTAAATTAATTAATCAGGATTTATAGATAAATATAACTGTGTATCATCTGCATTGCTGTGGAAATTCATCTCATGCTGTCTAATGATTTTACCAATTGGAAGCCTATATATAATAAAAAATAATTGGTCCAAGCACAGCACCCTGTGGTACAAGTAACCCTTGAGTGTAAAGAAGATTTATCATTTACATGAACAAAATGGAATCTCTCTGACAAATATGATTTAAACAAGCCTAGTGCTGTTCCTTTGATCCCTGCAACATGTTCAAGCCTTTCTAAGAGAATATTATGATGGACTGTGTCAAAAGCAGCACTGAGATCTAACTAGACCAGAACAGTCACAAGTCCATTATCTGAGGCCATTTGAATATCATTAGTTGCCTTCACTAGTGCTGTTTCAGTGCTATGATGAGCTCTAAAACCTGACTGAAACTCTTCAAACAGGTTGTTACTGTTTAGATGCTCACATACTCAATTAGCAACTATTTATTCAAGGATTTTGGATAAGAAAGGTCAGATATAGGTCTGTAATTAAGTCATCTTGACCGAGGGAAGGTTTCTTAAGTAAAGGTTTAATTACAGCAACCTTAAATTCCCGTGGTATGTATCAATTTACTAAAGATAGATTCATCATATCTAAAATGGGAGGAACCAAAGGGAACACTTCCCTACATAATTTGGTTGGGATTGGGTCCAACATACAAGTTCAAGGTTTAGATGAGGCTAATTTTTTTGATAATTCTGAAAGCTCGACTGAATCAAAACAGTCCAAACACAAATGAGGTTCTACAGTTCTGCCCGATGCTGCCTCACTTACTGAGAAAGAAGTAGTCATGTTTGGGAGGATGCCAAAAATTTTCTTTTTAATAGAATAAAATGTATTTATGAAGAACCCATGAAGTCATCACTACTAAGAGCTGGGGGAATAGTTGGCTCAACAGAGCTGTGACTGTGTAAGTTTGGCAACTGTACTGAAACGAAACCTAGTATTGTTCTCATTTGCCTCTATTAATTATGAAAAATATGCTGTTCTAGCTTGTTGAAGGGTCTTTTTATACAGCACTAGACTATTTTTACAGGTGTAAGTGAAGTTTGTAAATAAAAGAGATGAGAGAGATTCCTTCAGATATTCTGAGGTTTTAAAATATTCTGAGGTTTTAATAAAATCTTGGTTGATCAAGCAAGCAGGTACAGCGTTAACAGATAATTTGCAATACTGACCTGCCTTCTAAAACAAGACAGAGAATTATATAGGTTCAGTAATCCTGACTCCTATCAACATGACATCAGAAAATATTTCTTCAGTATGAGAACATTAGACTCGCAGGCTTCAGGGACTTGATAGTGGAAGCATAATCAATGTATGTCAGGACATCCTTAGATGTAAAAGAGAGTTGCTATGCCAACCCAGGATGTAAGAGCCTAAATCAGTAGATTTGTCCTGACCCAAATTCATACAGTGTCATATAATCAGATTGGTTACCATATCACAAGGAGCTGGCACACAGTAACTATCAGTATATGAAATGCAAAGAGCAGATCATTCTTAATAATTAAATTTCCCACACAACAGGTTAAATAGGAGTCCTCTAGGTGTGTAGAGCGCCATTTTCTCTACAATTTCCTAGTATTCTGCTTTAAAGTACACAGCTCTGCATTAAACCAGGGTGTCAACCTCCTATGGGTAATCACTTTCTTTTTTAAGGGTGCTACACGATCTAATGCCAAACGCAATGAGGAAGTAATGCTATGAACCAGACCATCAATTTCTGAAGGGTTAGAGATAGAATTGCTGCCCTTCACTGTGTTACACTGTGACACTAAGGAAAGTAAGAATGGAACAGATTCTTTCAAACTTGTTACAGCCTTGTCTGATCAAGCTTGATATAATAAAATTTTCTTTCATGTTTAAGATGGTCAGTTAAAGTAAATTGAAAAGTTATCAAACAATGGTCAGACAAAACCAAGTTACGTGGATATGTCAATGCTGTATGTCAGTACAAGGTCCAAAGTTTGTTGACCCGCGTGGGTGGGTCCCTGTATTTTGTGAGTAAAGCCAATTGAGTCTAAGATAGCATTAAAGGTTGCATTTAGGCTATCACGTTCTGTGTTCACATGAACATTAAAAATGCTCCACAATAATGACTTTACCGATATTTAATATTTATCCCAATAAACAAATGTGAGATCTGATCTAAGAATTGAGAGTAAGGGCCTGGTGGATGATACAAAACCCATTACAACAGTAGTCTTAATCCTTTGCAACTTGGATGAGGGAAAACTAAGGGTTAGATGTTCAAAAGAACTGTAGCTATTAATTGGTCTGGGATTAATTAGTAAATCAGAATGAAAAATGGTTCCAACTCTTCCTTCTCGCCCAGTACTTCTAGGAATGTGACCATTTAAATAATTGGAAGGAGTTGACTCATTTATGCAGACATAATCCTCCTGCTGCAGCCAGATTTCTGTAAAAGGTATAACACGTTATTTTTAATTAGCACTTCACTAGCAAGGACCACGCTACGGGTTCGGAATTTGATAGTTTATTGAAGGCATGTTGAATTGAATGGTCTGGGGAGAGACGTCGCCGGAGACCCGGAGGAAGACTCTGTGTGGGGGTGCAGTCTTCGGGAAATCGTCTTTCCGAGCCTGCCCAGGACCCCCCCCCCAGACGGAACCTAAAAGAGAGAGACGTTAGAAGAGGCAGTGCCCGATGAATGCTGCGAAGGAAAGGCGAGGGTCGGCAGGACCCTGAAAAGAAAAGGCGAGGGTCGGCGGGTCCCTGAAAAGAAAAGGCAGGGTCGGCGGGACCCTGAAAAGAAAAGGCGAGGGTCGGCGGGACCCTGAAAAGAAAAGGCGAGGGTCGGCGGGACCCTGAAAAGAAAAGGCGAGGGTCGGCAGGACCCGGAAAAGAAAAGGCGAGGGTCGGCGGGACCCGGAAGAGAAAAGGCGAGTCGGCAGGACCCGGAAGAGAAAAGGCGAGTCGGCAGGACCCAGGACCTGAAGGGAGGGGTGAAAACGAACGAAACGGACAAGGGATGAAGGGCAGGCAGAGTTTATATGTGTATCCTGGCGTGATTAGGGATGTAGAGCCGGTGTGTGGTACCGGGTGAATCGAGTGATTAGATAAGAGTGATTAGAATTTATGAAGCGGGTTTGAGGCGTGGCCTTGCTCCTGAACCTCAGCTAACCTGTTAGCTCCATTTCACTAGCAAGGACCACGCTACGGGTTCGGAATTTGATAGTTTATTGAAGGCATGTTGAATTGAATGGTCTGGGGAGAGACGTCGCCGGAGACCCGGAGGAAGACTCTGTGTGGGGGTGCAGTCTTCTGGAAATCGTCTTTCCGAGCCTGCCCAGGACCCCCAAAAGGTCTTGTCGGAGAGATTAACAGAGCAGAGAATGAGCGCGTCGCAGATCGTGTAGATTACTACGAATGAAGGTCTGGTATGCTGACGAGGACCAACGACCTAAGATTTGGATGACGTTGTCTGATATCCCTGACCTGGCGGCTGAGGTAGCTGCTCCTATACGGATTGAATGGCCGGAGTAAAAAACCGGGGGAGATACCGGACTGGCGAAGAATCTGGCGGAAGTGGTTAATGAACCAGAACCGGGTGGCAGGGCTACCAGATTCGGTAATGAAAACTGGGTCGAATGGAGAGGCGTTAGCAGATAATCGAGACTGAATGTAGTAGGTGTTGGGTTCGTAGGGGCTGAAGCTGGAACTGAGGCGGAATAAGTGAATTTGGACGGAGATGCCGAGCTGGTCTGATTTACTTCTACGTAGGGTGTAAATGAGGGTGTCCTGACTAAGGATTGAGATGTCTGAGAGACATGGGTGAATGGAAGGGTCGTGTCTAGAAGAGGAAGGGGCAACGCAGGAAACCGAAATAAGCAAGCAGGGGCATGGACTGAAGAGCAAGGTCGATGAAGGGGGATAGGTAACCGGAACGAAGCGTGAGAATGCAACGGGTGAGGAGGCCGGCGGTGAGCGGTAGGCGATTAGCAGCGGAGGGTTGTTCTTGCTTTTTAAGAGCTTTCAGAAGTGTCGAAACATGGCTATGGTCGAGAGCTGGACAGGGGTTCCCTGTTGCCAGCTTGATGAAGAAGCTGATTCCGGATAGATAGGATTTAATGGTGGATGCGCGGATTTTCTGGATCGAGTGTGAGTGAGAGATGAACTGGCAGATGGATAAGGGAGTAAGAGAAGGGAAAGAGAGACCATACGTTACGTGAAAGGCCTTGAAGGCGTTCCAGCCGGACAGGTAAACAGAGAGGGTACCGGGTGAGAGGCTGTCAATGATGAGGTTCTGGGAGAAGGTGGTGAGGTTGTAGAGCTGCAGCGTCAGTTGAAGATGGTGGCTGAAAATGGTGGGACTGGAGTTGGGTTGAGGTCTGCAGCGGGAGCTAAGGATCTGAATTTCTGAAAGGAGAAACGAGAAAGTGAATCAGCAATGGAGTTTAGGTGACCAGGTATATGAGCTGCACGGAGTATGAACTGGCGTTGGGCTGATAAGAGAGTGAGTCTGCGGATGAACTGCATGATGACTGGGGAACGAGATTGACCTTTGTTAATGATTTCTACGATGGCTTCATTATCAGAGTGAATGAGGATAGAGTTCTGCGACCACTCATGTCCCCAAAGAAGGGTCGCTATTATGATGGGGTAAAGCTCGTGGAGGGCGGAGGAGAGGAGGGTGGGGTGGGGTTGGAGGGCAGCGAACTCCGGGGGCCAGCCTGCAGCGAACCACCTCCCTTGGTAGTGGCCCCCAAAACCGATGGCAGCGTCAGTGAAGAGCTGTATGTCTTCGGGAAGGGAGACGAAATCATTATAAAAGAAAGAGATACCGTTCCAGGAGGAGAGGAAATCGCCAGAGTCGCATCTCCGTGCGACAGTGTTCGGTAAGGGGGGGGGGGGCGATCGTGGAGGCATGGACAGAAGGTGGGACAGGAAGGACCGACCCTGGGGAATGATGCGGATGGCGTAGTTAAGATGACCCAGGAGAGACAGCAGTTGCCGTTTAGAGCAAGTGTTAGAGAGGAGAAAGTTAGAGAGGATGAGGGTCTAGGGAAGAGCGGAGGGGGAGGAGCGGCGGCTGACAGGCGGTCGGGGGCCCCCGAGCTACGGGCCGCACGGGGCCGGGACCGAAGAGGGGCGATAGAGGTGCCAACGGCGGCGGGGTGGGAGGGGGCGCCGCAAAGGCTGCAGGACAAGGAAGCTCGGGCTGCAAAGAAACGGCAATAGAGCTCGGAGTCGAGCGCGCCCCAGTAAGTCCCCTGGTTAAACTGGGCGAGCCGGCCTGCGGCCTGGGAGGAAAAAAGGTTATGGTACGACCAGAACCCCATGCCCCCGAACCGGAGAGCCAAGTCGAGCACGATGGACAGGTACTCGTCCAGCTCGAGCTGCCGGTCGGGGAACACGGAGCAGATGGTGTCCCGGTAAAAGGAGAAAGCCAGGGCAAACTCGACCGGGGTAAGGTCCCGGTAGCGGGGTGTGAGGGGCGGGCCCAGCTGCATAGGCCCTAAACCGGTTAATAGTTCTCGGGGCTGGCCTGAGAGGCCCAAGGAGGGGTGAAGAAGGAGGGCTAGGTCAACATGATTACCTTGGAGGATCTGCTGACGTAGCGCGGGGTGAACCGGGGAGGGGCGGTTGATGGAGGAAGCGGGCCGAAGGGGGGGAATGGCTGTAGAAAGAGAATAGGGGTTCGAACCGAGAGGGGCGAGGGTCGGGGGAGGTAGAGGAATGTCATGGATGGAGGGGGGGGGCAGGTCAGCGTGGGGCTGAGAGTGGGACGGCGGAAGAAACTGAGGAGCTGTTGAAGCAGTGGGCGTAGGGAGAGAAACCGGGAGAGGAGGGGGGGCCGAAAGGGAGCTAGAAGGGGAGAAGAGAGAAGGGATGGAAAGAGAGGACGGATGGGCACCGGTGAAGGGCTGAGAAGACAGGGATGAGAAAAAATTAGATAAAAGGGAAGCGAACTCGTGAAAAGAGAGAGCCGGCGCAGGGTGACGTGGCAGCTCCTCCCCAGCAGGGGGTGCTGTGGGCGCTGGGCTCGGGACGACGGGGAGGGGAACTGCGTCGCCGGAAGTTCTGCCCGCCGAGAGGACGGGAACAGCAGAAGCAGGAAGCGGGGGACGGAGTGGGCATGAATGGGGCGGAGGAGGTGGAAAGAGGAGCCCGAAAAAGTGGGCCTTGTTGGCGGAGCGGCTGAAAGGGATGCCCCTGTCCCGAAGCGCACGCTGAAGTCCAGCCGGACATGTTGGGGCAGCTCGGAGCTGCGCCCGGGGAACGCTGAGCGAGAGGGGAGGCTCGAGCTCGTGGCGCCGGAGCTCATGGCGCCGGAGCTCGGCGCGAGCAGCCAGAGGATGGAGGAGGGCGAGCCCGGCCCGGCTGAGCCGTAGCAGCGGCATAAAGGCGCTGGGCGACGGCTCGAGCCAAAGACGGAAGCTCCGAGACGAGGCGGAAGAGGGAAGTTGGCCGGGCGGCCGGAAGAAGCTGGAGCGATCGGGGAGGGAAATAGATCTGGCTGCGAGATCTGGGATGAAAGAGCGGCAGCCGGGGAAGACCGGCCGGAAACCCACTGGCTCGAGGAAAGCCGTACACGGCGGGAAAGTTGGCGGACGATAAGCCGAGGAGATGCTCCGGGAGATGCGGGACTCCCGCGGAACAGCTCCTCATCCGACTCGGACGGATCGACGCCGAGCGTGAGAACGTCCATCCGGAAAACAACGAAGCAGGAGCTTTGAGCGAGGTAAGCAAGCACGAACGACACGCTGAAGTCCGAAATGATCGCGTGAAAATGAACGAAACGGACAAGGGATGAAGGGCAGGCAGAGTTTATGTGTATCCTGGCGTGATTAGGGATGTAGAGCCGGCGTGTGGTACCGGGTGAATCGAGTTAAGAGTGATTAGAATTTATGAAGCGGGTTTGAGGCGTGGCCTTGCTCCTGAACCTCAGCTAACCTGTTAGCTCCATATTTTGAAAAACAGGACAAGAATTCAAAATATCTGACAAAGTGGAACATTTCAGAGGCCAGCCTCTTAAAACTTTTGGCGTAACACAACTATTTCCTCATATTGTAAATAACCAATTTAAAAAATTCTAAAAAAAGATACAAAATATTTAATAATAATGTATAGCATACAACAAACCACATAAAAAAAATCCAACCTAGTCACAAAAGAGTGCGTGGAAAATTCTTAAAAGGGTTCAGTTTGGGTTTTTCTACAAAATAAAGAACTTCACTAATGCAGCTGAAAAGCAGGTTTGTATGCTTTTTTCTCTCTCTAAATTTTGAGGATGTGTTATGGTACATTTCACTAATGAGAAAAAAAAACAATGCATGATTTCAGCAACTTTAGGATTCCCCCTCAACCAAATATTTTAAATATGCATTCCACATGTCATGTGCAGAATGTCCTTTTTTTCAGCATTGCACTTTTAGCCAAAATTGGTCCTATTTTTTTACAGTATAAAAGCTTAGACCTTGGAGGGCAGCCCTCCATCTTGAGGCGTCTGGAATGCATGTACTGCAACAGAATTGATCGATCATGGTTTTGTAACAGATTTTAGGAATAAAAATGTATGTAATTATTAACTTTATCAGACTTTAAAATCACTTTAGTATTTGTTTTAATGATGTGAATCTGTTACTTGAACTGTTACAAATATAAATGAATCATAGGGCCAAGATAGCTTCATGGTTAAGTAGGTTTTTTTAAAAGAGTAACTAAACCCCAAAACAACTTTTTTTGCCTTTTAAACTGTATAAATGGGTCTTTACCAATGCAATCTTTCAGTTTCTGTGGATTTTTTTTAACATTTTGGTGTAAACTTGTTTAATTCTACACTTTTTGGTCTAAAAACGTCTTAGTGCTGCCCCCTTAGGGTTTAACGGTGGCTACTGCATTTGAATTTTGTGATTGGTGGAGAGCGGTACATCTTTACGTCACAGGCATCGACTGTGTCACAGCAGCCATGGTCTCACAGACTCGCGCCGTGGGTTTGGGTATAAAACTATCAGACATACCGCCCATGGCGAGTTTGGAGTTGGATTGCGTTTTTCAGGTTACCATTATTATCACATTAGCACTTAGTTAGCATAGCTAACATACTGTTTTGAACGTTAGCCTATGTTAGCATTAGCACTCAGAGACTGGACCCATCCTGTCTCTCTCTCTCTCAGCAGCAGCGCCGGCCTAGGACAGCGCTGACTCAGCGCCCCAAGCCAGCGGCTCGAATTGATACGGCTCATGGCCGCTGGGCTCCGTAAAGCCTCCCTCTACCCCCGGTGACGACGGAGGAGATCCGCTGGTGAGGCAGAGGAAGACAGGAGGAGTCCAGTCTCTGAGTGGTAATGCTAACATAGGCTAACATTCAAAACAGATGAATGTTGATCAGACCGATCAGTCGCACAACTGCCAACGTCGCTTTGGTCACTGTCCATGTTTCAGTGTCAGATTAAGCGAGCTGTCACTGTCCTCCTGAACACATTCCCCCCTCCGCTTTTCCTCCACACTTGGCCATACCCCTCCGTTCTTCCTGGCACCGCCCACTTTGTAGAATTTTTCAAATGTTGTCTGGGGGTGGGGTTATGCTTTTTCAGGGGGTTCAGTTACACTTTAAGCTGTTCTTTGATGCTTCAAGCATCCTTGAGGATTTTTTTGGCCTTTGTGTAAAAACGGCCTACTCCTTTGTTAGGGTTAAGTGAGAGGTTGTCACTCATGAGTTAACTTGAGGATCCTGAACATCATTCTGATTATATCTTTCTCAGACTGTTTTAACTCCTTTCTGCCAGATTTCATTATAATTACATTGTCATAGTCCTTAGTTATTTGTGTAGTTTTATTGAGTTAGTTTGTGTCAGTTCTGTTTAGTTTCTTGGTTATTTTTTAATTTGAGCTTCTCTTAGTCTTCTTTATTCCTAGTTACCACTCTGTGTTTAGTCTTTCGTTATGCTTTCTTAGGTGATTCTCTGTCTAGTCATTTCTTCTGTTTTGTTGTTTGCCTTCCTCTCTGTTTCCTCCTTGCCATTCTTCCTCCCTGCCCAGCTGCTGCACATTTGCAATCTTCCCTTGTCGAGTCTTTCTGTGTTACATGGTTCCTTGTTCATTGATTTAATTAAATCATTTTCCTTACGTTGCTGCATTTGGGTCCTTATCTACAAACCATGACATATTTAAAATAGCGGTTTGGTTTGTGGGCAGGATTGTTGATGGGGGAGTGTCCAGAGAGGATGCACTGGTGGGTGGTTTTGGTGCTGTGCCGCGTATGGGTGATTCTATAATTGGAGATACATTTGAAGTCCAAAGCCATTTATTTTGACCAGTTTTACTAAAATCTTAGTTCAAAACCATATTTTCAATGTTTATTACTCTTTTTAAGAGTCACAAAATGTTAGAGTGTAAAACTAGAAAAAATATATTTTTAAAAGCTATTTCATGATGCCGAAAGTCATGATTTCATAGTAGTGTTTCGGGTGTGTCTGTGGTGTTCAGTGTGTTTATCCTGGGGTGGGGATGGATGCGTTGCAGGGATACTGGGGGTTCATTGATTGGCGGTAGCTGTCGGGTTGCTCAGCAGGGGTCGGGTCCGGCGTCTGTAGTTGATCACCTGTTTTGTGTGTTTAGTGCTTAGTCAGTTTATTGGTGGTTTTGATTGGCTTTGGTTGGATGCTTGTTCTTGGTGCTCTGCAGTGTGAAGGATTTACATTTGGGAGCTGGTTGAGTTCGGTATTTCAGCGCTGGTTGGGGTTGGCCTGGGGATTTTGTCCGTCCACTGTGGCTATTGGTGTGGCGCTTTAACGTGGGGCAAAGGGGCATTGGGATGTCGGCTGAGTGGATTGGCCTGTGGAGGCGGCGGTGCATGTTAGCCATCGGCTGGCCATGGTCTCATGCAGCTTGGCGGCGGCGGGTGACCCTTGTCGGTTGATCTCTGGTCGGGTCTCTGTTGGGGGGTGCTGGCGGGCCCATGGGCTTGTCGCTGCGGCCCCCTGGGGCCTCTGCATTGTAGCTGTAGCTGCTGCTGACAAATATGTCAAGTGGAGTACTATAGCAAAAGCTGCAATGCTCCACTTGTGAAACTAAATCTGTTGGGATTCTACTTGGTAGTAAGACATCAATTCTGAGTGCCACACAGAACACATGAAAAAAAATACAACTATATAAAAGAGAGAACTGCTTTTGCTTTCAAACAGTTTCCTTATTAGGTGAAGATTAATTTGAAAATAGCATACACAATTAAAGTAAATTAGGCATTAATTGGACATTACTTTGACTGTTAGATGGATAGATGGAAGCAAAGTACTGTTATTTAAGCTACTGATATTTAATGACTTATCAGGATATAATTTCCCTTAAAATAATGCCAGCATGTAGCCAAAAAAAAAGTTAACACTGAAATAACAGGTGATGGTCAGGTATAAAAACAAGTTGACAGCCATAAGAAAGATTTAAGGATATCAGAATAGCTTTGACAGATCATGTTCCTTGTTTAAAAAGGGCCACAGAGGCAAGGCTTCAAAGCTGAAGAGCTGCGCAAATGAGAGTTATGGAAAATCTTTGGAGAAACTAACATGTGGTGGAGAAAGGGAAAGTTGAGCTGCTTTTGTCAAAAACAAAATTACTAAGATGTAGGAAAATAATTTAGCATGTTTTTTTGCTGGCCAATCTGAGCAGATGACTTTAAAATCAGTCAAATTCTTGCTCATTAATTATGTTCAGCATCTCGACAGTTGCAGCAAGAGATCTGATGGCCTTTCTTTTTCCTCCCAAGCGATGCCCATTAGCAATTACACTTTGCATTCTTCCACAGGCTCCTAATACTTGGCATGCTTCCTGTCACTGGCCTCGAGCACTTACTTTTCCCTCGATACAATGATTTTGCATGATCCATTGCATGGTAGAGTTTTCTTGGAATATGCGTAGGAATTTCATCCAGCTCTCAAAAATAGGAATATAATTAATGCTTTTAAAGGCTGCATCAGCACATGGTAGCTTTTCCCTAAAATCACTTACTTTCTCCATTGCTTTTTACCAACTGGAAAGCTGCTATTCCAATGAACCAAATTATGGTACCGTTTAAAAAAATTCATACACCTTAAACTTTTTCACATTTGGTTATTTTACAACCACAAACTTAACATGTACTTTTTAGGGGTTTAATGTAATAGGCCAATATAAAGCAGGGCATAACAGCAAAGCGGAGGGAAAAGTGTGGCAAGCAAGTTCTTTGTAGAATCCAGATGTGTGATTTCAGCTTGGTGTAAATAAAGTTTTTTTTTATTCAAGGCCTAAGAGGTTTGTTAGAGAACATTAGTGCACAAACAGCAACATGAAGATCAAGGCAAACAGCAGACAGTTCAGAAAGAACATTTTGGAGAAGTTTTAATCAGGGTTAGGTTATAAAAAAATATCCCAAGCTGGAATATGATACCAGTGATCATTTTTACAAGGACAACATAAAGGCTTGAGGAGAAGGCATGGGCAGAAATATTTGCAGTTTTGGTAGTGAATAGTGAGTTTATGCTACTTATTAAGATTTTAAAAAATTTCCTCGCATTACTATTACTATTACATTACTATTATTATTTCCCCCGACTTACATAACCCACTGAAAAACAACCTGATACACCTTTCTACGCCTTTATGCTAAAAATGTTCCCACTGTAAAAGGCAAAAAAGAAATGTATTAAAAGTACATCTAGAAACCTGTTCATAACAAATACCCTGTAGATCAGGAACTTAACTAGATAGTAGTCATGACTTGATTTTTATCTGAAATAAGGCTATCAAACACTTACATTTTTTAATCTAATTAATCACAGGGTAGCTGTGAATTAATCATGATTAATCCTGATAAGTAAACATTCCTAAATATGACTGAAAAAGTACAATTTTCGGTGTAAAAAAACAACAACAAAACAGTTCAAAACCAGAAGCACTTTGAAGGAAATACATAAGAGATCAATGGAACCTGAGCTATCTCTGTAGTTATGCTGCTATAGGCTTAGACTGCTGGAGGACAGACTTACCAATTTTCTTCACTCTGCTACTTCCTTTTCTCCTACGACTCTCCAGTTGTATTACAGTACATTCTGTTATTTCGACTGTTAACTTTGTTTTCTCTCAGTGTTTTTCTCTCCATAGAAGATATACCTGGTCTGGTATCCTGTTTGGCTGCAATGCCCTGTTGGACGGGGGGCATCGACTGGGATGATCCTCCCAGTAACTGAACATCCACTGTGTCCTGTTATCAACTTTTTACTTTCTGTAACATAGAAAGTTCTCTTATACCAGATCTTCTGTTCCTTCTGTGTCTCTGCTCTGTCTTCTCAAACCCCCAGACGGTCGTGGCAGATGGCCGCTCCAACTGAGCCTGGTTCTGTTGGAGGTTTCTTCCTGTTAAAGGGGAGTTTTTCCTCTCCACCGTCGCTACTTGCTTGCTCAGTATGAGGGATTGCTGAAGGATTGCTGTGGTTGGAAAGTCTGCATCAACGGGGCCCAACCTCACGCCAATGACTGACGCAATGTGCTGGGATTCCTTAAATAGGAAACTTTTTAACTGACTGGAATGTTTGTATAAATGTATTGAAATGACTTCTTGTTAAGTGCCTTGAGATGACATCTGTTGTGAATTGGCGCTATATAAATAAACTCAATTGAATTTAATTGAAATTGAATTGAACCTTTTGTATTGAATTCCACTATCACATTTACATATGACCCTTTTAAACCCTTCATCTTGTAACCAGTTGCTAAGGCCAACTAACTGGTTAACATTTTCTGAATAAAAAGCTAACCATTTCTTCTGAACAATAGAGGGATTATTTGTTTATAGACACAGTGGATACGCGCGCAAATAGTTTGACATAACTCCGGTTCCCATTCTTATTATTTGCGGTTATCTTGAAGTTGCAGTGTTGGCTAGCTATGTTAGCTTGTTTGTTAGCTGAAGAGGCTAACCTGATATGAAGTAATTGTGCAGATTGTTGCATCTTTAATCATCTGCTTGTTCCAATCGCCTCTTCAGATGGAATTCTATTGAATTTGCACGGTTTGTTGTTTTTATCAAAGTGATTTGTGCAACCAACAGCACAAGACATATTCGCGTCTCTTTCTGCAGATGACTTGCACAGTAGAGTGGGCATAAACCAATAATCCCTCTGTATGGCCTGCGACTGAGAAGAGAAGTTCACATTAAACTGTAGATGCAGTTTGGCTCTGCCATGAATGCAGCGTGGGTTTTGGGATGAACTGGATGGGTAATTCTGTGCATCGGTCAATGCATTAAAAACATATCGCATTAATTTTACAAATTAATCAACCTATGTTAACAGGTTAATTTTGAAAGACCTAATCTAAAATGATGAGACGTGGTTAGGTATGTAGAGATGACTTCAAATCGAAAAGCTACCCTAATTTAATCTAATATGGTAAAGTCTTCTTTCTATTACACTCATTCATCCATATGTTTGATTTCTTGTTCCTATGGGTTCCTATGTGTGCTTGAATAATTGCTGTAGCACCTGTATTACAGTATCTATTTTAAAACAACGCACATGTAGACATTTGTATTATGCCAAAGAGGAGTTACAGTTATATGGATTCTTTAAAATAAGACCATACACACATCAGGCATAACAGTATGTCCATTGATGAGTTAAGTAAATGAAACTCTTTAATCATGGTGCCTCCTAATGAGTGGGGTAATATTAGCTAGCAAGTAAACATTTTGTTTTTATAGTTGATGTGTTCCCAGTCTGCAGAAGGAGTAGTGGTAAGCAGTGACAGGGACAACAGCAGCTGGGGCTTAATGATGCGTATGGGGAGCCTCCCCTCCCCACATGCATCAGTTTGGTCCAGTCCAACAGACGAGCTACTGTAGCTTAAATTGCAGAAGAACCTAATACTGGTTCTGACAGAAGTCAAACTGCACAGTGCATTGAATATTGCCATATTCAGCTGCATAGCCACAGATCAATCAGAGTTCCATGGCTGACCACTCCTAACCACTGAAAGAACAAACAATGGACGCATGATAATCAGAACTGAACCAAAGAGTAATGACAGATGGTGGCCTGGTCTTAGAAAACACTTTTCATTTTATGATAATGTGGAAAGTTGGGTTCAAAAGCCCTAAAAAAACATAGAAAGAGGAAGTGGGATACCTTGAGAAATGTTCTGCTGGCAAACTTTGGGTCCCGACAATCATGTGGATGTTTCCAATCAAGCTTCTTTGGGCTGTGCTGGACAAACAGGGCAAAGGAATTTGCCCCCCAACCATGGGACTTACAGGACTTAATGGTTGAATATGGAACAATTTAATAAAAAGCTATATTTTTTTAAAGTAATACTTCCAGGGGGCATTTAGAGGGGTGCAGAATGAAAGTACACAATTTCCTTACAAAATTATATTTGAATTAAAATAAAATAAAATATAGATTTTTACGGGCACGACGTTGGCATTATATTTACATCTAACAGCCAATACCGGGCGTCATTGCGGGTTGACTGATAGAATAAATAGTCTGTTCGGCACAGCGAGGCACTGGGTGGCAGGGATTAACCGTATCTCCTACCGGTGCTAGCTAGCGTAACAGTAGCTCCGACCGGCGACCGGGGGGTAAGTGTACCTCTGGGGTGAGGGGGTGCTTCTGTGATCGTAAGATCCAGAGAAAGCATGGGTCGCACAGAATAATAAATCCCAGTGCACCCGACAAACAGCGCTTGTAGTATGTATTTATTAATTAAATAATTAAGACTTCCAGTTGAATACATGCAAACCAAAGATAATCTAGCGTCAGTAAGCTAAGTAAAAAGAATGAATGATAGCAGGCTAATGATAGCAAGCCAAAGTGACTGTCAGAAATTACATGAATCTAATAAATAATGGATAGAAAGGCTAACGTTATATACTGTTTTAAAATAAATGTATCAGTTGAAATTAGTCCTTACCCTGGACGATTCGTCACTGGATATGGTGCCGGCTGGTCACGTCACGTATCAGCAGCGAACCTGGCGTACCGACAGGTGGAAACCTTGTTCTGTTATTGCAACTGCTACCTGCGCTCACTAGATGTCGCTATGGTGTTTGGGTTCCATATTCAACCTTTAATCCCGGTTCACACTGTGCGGTTTTCGGCTGTCTCAAAGGACTGCTTTATGCCACACTGTGCGAGCTTCACCAAGCTCTAGAGGTGTGTCACACTGACGACTCGCTCACACTCTCAGGGAGCACTTTCATTTGTCAATGGCAGACCGGGGTCGTAGAATTTCTGACACTGCCTGAAGACTGCCGAGGGCTGATTTTGGTGGTACGAGTACTAAATAAGCTGTCTGGGAACACTGCATAGCCACAGAGCTTAGAATCACACGCACCTTTTTACATTAAGATTCTTTACACGATGAAAGAAAAGGTCTAGGACGGCCGAAATCCCACAGTGTGATCCCTACTTTAGAGGATCTACTAACTTATCGGTGCCTGATACCACAACACACCTTTGTAGTGAAGTCCATGCTTCAACAGGTAAGGCTGTTTTGGCAGCAAAATGGCAACACATTATTTGACAGGTGGTGATAATATTATGCCTAAATAGAGTGTTATAATATATATATATATATATATATATATATATATATATATATATATATATAAGGAAACAATTATTATCTCTAAGGGGTATTTGCAGAGGTACGCCTAACCACAAATCAATTGGAAATGGTAGATATTCAAGAATTAGAAATTGGAATAGCTCCTGAAAACTTTATCCGGTACCTCTGGAACTAGAATACACGATATGAAAATGTTGTGCACCCACAAAGTACCAAATTAAAAGCAATGTGTTCTGTTTGTTAGTACTTCTTTTCCAGGTCTCAGAATAAAGAATAACATCAGTAAAAGCTAGAGAAATTCTCCAATGTGTGACTTTAAATGAAAACTGCCTTTCGAGCTCACCTTTCTATGGTCCTCAGAGCTAAAAAGATGTGAAAGTATTTGACTTTCCCCTTCTTCATAGAACAAACACTCGCTTGATGGGAGAGATCAGGAACACCCTGTGGGCAGAATTATCTCTTCTGCATCCCTGCGAGATCTCTGTGTTTGGCTTATGGCAGGAGCATTTGGGATACACATTGTTCAAAAAATGTTTTTGCCTTTACTGTTTTCCTTTTATGCATGGGCTCCTTTCTGACATGTGTCTGGATGTGTCCTTAGAGAACATTACTGCATCTCACTTGTCTTAAGATGTGATGTGAGAAAATAAATCAAGGCCAGGTAGTTGATTTACTTCCTTTCCCTGGAGTTGCTTTTAATCTAATCATTAGAGTGTGCTAAATAATGAGATGGAAAGTAAATACTATCTCTTATTTTCTAGTAAGACAACAACCGAAGAAAAATATATAAATACTAACTTTTCTAAGTGATATTGAGGTGCTGGCTTTTTTTAACCATTGATATTGGTCTACTGGTGTTTGGGCTCAGGTGCTGTACAAGTGATACAGGTATGGCAAAACCCAATCTTTAGGTATGTAAATTCGTTTCCTAGGGTGTTTCCTTCTTTCATTCATACTGTAAAGGTCTTTCATAATTATGAATAGCTTGCAATGTTGTTTTGTAATATTTAAATTTCTCTTCCACTTTGTCCTCGACCCGTCTACTGTGTTCTTTGTTCTTCATGATGCTGTTTGTTTTCTAATATTCTCTAGCAAGAGGCCTTCACAGAGAAGCTGGATCTATACTGAAGTTAAATTGAACACAGTTGGACACTAATTTTTACTAATCAGGTGACCTCTGAATCCAATTGGTTGAGAAGAGTTTTATGTAGGTGTCATATTTTTGTTAAGCAATCTGACCCACATGCATAAATCCATACAGGAGAGCAATAAATTGTTAAAAGGTTTATTGAAATAATGGTGAATGTTGTGCAGGTTCTGGTCCAGGGGGAAATCCGGCGACACGGGGGGTGAATCGGCAACATTGAAAGGAAGCAGAGTATATATGAGAAATGAAAATGAATACAAGATTGTAGAAGCTGGGGGAAAGTGTGTGTTTGCAGCGTGTCAAAATGGTTTGTACTGTACTGCCAGAACAAACTAAAACCAATGTCCTACTCAGCTTCTTTGGAATACCAACATATTTGCAGCACATTAACTAACATGGTAATCTGTGGGTTATTGCATTTATCACAGTTTTATGTGGGCAACGTCTATATATTATTTTTTTAAGACTGAGGTTGTTGAAAAGAAACATCTGACTCTCCACATACGTTTTCTGATGTCAGTAGAAATTTAATTTGATTTTACCTGAGAAGGAACAGATGGAACATTGCATCATTCTTTGACTTTCTGCCTTTAAAAAAAACACAATAGTAACCAGTTTAGGATTATTTCCAAAGGAATCCTCAGTTTCATCACTTAAAACAGTAATTATTTTCTTAATTTGTTGTCTTCATGATAGATAAAATTTTCATATTCCTGCTATTTTATAGGGAATTAGTTCTAGAATTACCTTGGTTCTGATTTGTTCTTTTTGTAGACTTTTGCTCATTATTATTATTCTTTTTTCTTTTAGGTATTTCATGTTTAGACAATAATTCTGTTTTTGGATGTTGTACACCTGATTTGTTCTTACCTTTCATTTTCTTACAGTTGTTATGATGCATAACCATGGCATCAAGCTATTGTTTCTAGAACTCGGAGCAGCTGATTAGCATCTCGAAAGCTCAAATAATACCTGAACTAGAACCCCAACACCCAGAGGAATTGAAAAGGGGGCCTGATGGATGCAGAGGAGGACCAAAGAGCAGCATCCCAGATTCCAACGTTTCTCTGCCCGGCTTTCTAATAGTAAAGCCGGACAGGGATTGGATATGCCGGTTTGGATATTGAGCTGTTACCGTGTCATGACAGTCATGAGATTGTCATACAGCAACAGTCTTTAGAGGATTCTTCAGACCGACTGCTACCGGAGATCCTTCCTGCCCACAGCATCACCATCCACGATGACTCCTTATAGATAGTTAAATACATACAAACATTTAATTTCCCTTAGGGGTAAATGAAGTACTTTTGAACTGAATTAAATTTAATTTTAGCAAAGTAACCAGACTTTCTTAGAAACAGAACTAAAATAATTGGATAGTAAAGCATGCATCCTTCAACTTGGTCAGACATAAAGGATTTATTCCTCAGCAAGAATTTCTAGAGTTAGGATTTGGATCTGTAAAAGTTCAGAATTACTGTTTCCACACAATCAATAGGCGAACAAAGTTCAGAGTGGACAGAGAAATGAAAGAAACCATAACCGAGAGCTCTGCTAAACTCCATAAACCAAATACTCTCCCTCTCAGGAGCAAAACGAAGAAAATCCTGACACAGACAGATCTGTCCCACTGCAGCAAATTCTCAGTCACAGAAATGTAAAATGCCACCGGGGAGGTTATGTTCCGTCTCTGACAAGGAGCATTTCAAATTAAACTTGTGGTCCGTTATTGTTTAGGACTCTTATCAAAGGCAGCAGCAACTGTACTATAATTAGAGCTTGTAGGGCTGCACAATGCCAGCTATGTTTTTACGAGCTCTTCATCTGCCTTAACATTACCCCATCTATCAGAGCTTAAGAATTAATCAGTGGATTTATAATGGCCTTCAAGCCCTGTGGCATGTCTCACGGCTATGCAACCAAATAGGATGCAAAGCTGCGATCCTCAAAGAATTTCCATCACTGGAATAATGCGGTCCCAGGGCACTGCTGCAAAGGCTTGCCCCGAGCATCGGGGCCCAGATAATTTAAACACATAAGCAAGTTCTTACTGCACCTTAATCAATGCCAGCGGTGTCTTTCAGTTGGGGAGAGATGGGAAGGCAATAAAGAGATAACACTGGCATAACCTGGGGACTTGCTGCAGAGTGCCAAAGCCCTCTGGGTAATGAGAAACAAAACTCCTGACAAAGATTTCTACTCCTGGAGTTTTTGCACCTCAGTAAAGTCACATAATGAGCAGAATCACACCACAACAAGTTGACAAATTCTTATGAGAACAAGAGAAGCTTATCAGAATAAAAATAGGTTGGCTGTAGCTTTTCCAAAATCTGTGTGTGAGGTTGGAAACAGTGTTGTAGTCAAGTCATCATCTCTCGAGTCCAAGTCACACTCAGGTCCTAAGCGTTTGAGTCTAAGTGCAAGTCCCATAGGATTAGTCCAAATTGAGTCGCTATGTCCTACTGGCCAAGTCCAAGTCCCAAAAAGACCAGTCCAAGTCAAGTCATTATCACCTGAGAGCAAGTCCAAAATAAGAGAGCAGGGCCTAGAATTTAGGACTAAAATAATGGCAGCCAAACATGGTTTACTTTATTTAAAAATAAATTGTACTCAATACCCCCGTGCTAGCTTCAAGCTAACACAGTAGCATGTGCAAAACAATAAAATACGTTAAAATAAATTAGAAATCTATTAATAATCAACAAGTTACCTGTACACTTACAAAGGTTTTGAGAAGTTAATACATTTGTCCAGTATCTGACCTAATACCATAACAAGCTAACATTATCATCAGCTACATGCTTATTCCAACCGTAGTGATTTATCATGTCGGAGTCCAAGTCCAAGTTATTGGTGTGCTGCTGAAGTCAAGTCACAAGTCTTTTTTTTTTTTTTTTTACACAAACAAAAAAGAAAAAAACAAGAACCTAACTCAGGCAATACAAGAATGAGGCACATACAAGGCAGTTGAGAGAAAAGGAGAGAAAAGAAAAACAAAAGAAAAACCCTCCCAAGATCCAGACAAATCACCGCAAAGCCAAAGATAGGGCTAACTAGTTCAGTTTGGGAAAGCCCCGCAACAGAGAAGATGACAGTACAGGACCAATGTATTTCACATAAGGGTCCCACGTTTTGTGGAAAGAGTCCAAGGTGGAGTTGAGCATACAAGTTATATATTCATTGGGAATACAGTCCATAACAATGTTGTGCCAGGATTTCTTTGTTTGGACTGCTGGCCTGCGCCAGAGGAGCAGGATGTTCTTCCTAGCTGCAAAAGATAGTTGGAACAGTCTTTTGTGCTTGCCTTTAATAGCCGGATTGACCGTGACTCCTAGTATAAAACATAAAGGGTCCAGATGAACAGAAGAATTGAAAATAATTGAAAGCACATTAGCAACGTCAGACCAGAACTTTTGAAGTTTGTCACAGGACCAAAAACAGTGCATAAAGTCACCCTCCTCCGCATTACATTTCCAACACAATGGGGATGAGTTTACATCCATTTTACTCTTCAAAGAGGGTGTGATGTATGCACGATGTACAATTTTTAACTGAATCAATTTAGCCCGGTTACAGACAGATATCTTAGAGGCACAGGCCCAAACCTCATGCCAGTGCCATGGGAGCGGCCTAGGTCTCTCCCCCATGCCTGTTTAGCTGACAGAAAGCAGTGGGCTGAGCTGGAATTGAGAACCCTGTAAAAGGTGCTGATGGACTTCTCAGAATGCAGGGAGGACAGAGAATCCTCCACTGCAGACTTAGTCGAATCTGTCATTAGGGTGGTGTCATTAATTATAAAGTGTCTTATTTGCAGATATCTAAAGAAATCTGTCTTATGAAGGCTAAAACATTGCTGAAGCTGCTGAAAGGAAAGAAGAGACTGTCTTCTAAACAGATCACCAAAGTGAACTAGTCCTGAATTGGTGATTCTAGGACCATCAGCTGTTGTGCTACCAGCTGATTCGACGGGGTAAGCCGTATTGCGTCATTTCCTGTTGTCACTGTTGCGCTCCCTGTAAACTGTTTGGTGTTCAGAGTCTCTTGAATTGATCTTAATTTCTCTCTGCTGAGCCCTTTCTAAGTTATTTTAACACACAAGCACACTAAAATACACGTTTTGTGGTGGTGTACTTTACGTTTTGGGAACTCCTTGCGTTTCACACAGCTTTTCTTGGGGTGGTAAGGTCTCGCTAGCTCAGTTAGCTTAGATTCATTGCGGCTATGGCTACTCTTCTCTCTCCTGTCTCTAACTCTTCTCTTATCTCTTGCTCTCTCTGTCAGATGTTTAGTTACTTCCCTGCCTCCTTTAGTGATAATGGTAACTGTAATAAATGTAATATTTTTGTAGCTTTGGAGGCGAGGGTATCAGAATTAGAAGCACGGCTCCGCGCTGTTGAAAAACCAGCAGATAGCTGAAGCCCATTAGCCAGCGCGGAGCCAACAAGGATAGATCCCCCTAGCTGTCCTCCGGTAGAGCCCGCGCAGCCGGGACCTCAGGCTGGTTGGGTGACTGTACGTAGGAAGCATAGTTCTAGGACCCAGCCCGCGGGCCACCACCAACCGGTCCGCGTTTCTAACAGATTTTCCCCGCTCAGCGACACACCCGCTAAGAAACCGACCCTGGTAATTGGCAGCTCCATAGTCAGAAACGTGGCATTAGAGACACCATTGACCATAGTCAAATGTTTGCCTGGGGCCAGAACGGGCGACATCAAATCCTACCTGAAACTGCTGGCTAAAGATAAGCGTAAATACAGTAAGATTGTTATTCACGCTGGCAGTAATGACACCCGGTTACGCCAATCGGAGGTCACTAAAATTAGTGTTGCTTCGGTGTGTAAGTTTGCTAAAACAATGTCAGACTCGGTAATCTTTTCTGGTCCCCTGCCTGATCGGACCAGTGACGACATGTTTAGCCGCATGCTGTCATTCCATCAATGGTTGTCTAGGTGGTGTCCTGCAAACGATGTGGGCTACATTGATAACTGGAGAACATTTTGGGGAAAACCTGGTCTGATCCGGAGAGACGGCATCCATCCCACTTTGGATGGAGCAGCTCTTCTTTCTAGGAATATGGCCGAATTTATTAGTCCTCCAAAACACTGACAACCCAGGGTCCAGACCAGGAAGCAGAGTCGTAGTTTAACCCACCTCTCTGCTGCTTCTGTACTGTTACCCACCCATTACTCTATAGAAACAATGTCTTGCCCACGGCCAAAATTAAATGGACTAAAAGTTAAGCCAACAAAAGCAAATTATGGAAATCTCATAAAAATAAATACAACTTTGACTGAACAGAAAAATAAATCTATTAAATGTGGTTTATTAAGCATAAGATCTCTCTCCTCAAAGACTTTGTTAGTAAATGACTTGATTTGTGATAATCACATTGATTTCCTTTGTCTCACAGAAACCTGGTTGCAGCAGGAGGATTATGTCAGTATAAATGAGTCAACTCCTTCCAGTCATTTAAATTTTCACATTCCTAGAAATACTGGGCGAGGAGGAGGAGTTGCAACCATTTTTCGTTCTGATTTACTAATTAGTCCCAGACCAATTGATAGCTACAGTTCTTTTGAATATCTAACCCTTAATTTTCCTCATCCAAGTTGCAAAACATTAAGACCATTTTTGTTTGTGGTTTTGTATCGTCCACCAGGCCCTTACTCTCAATTCTTGGATCAGATCTCACATTTTTTATCTGATTTAGTATTAAATACTTATAGGGTTATTATAGTGGGGGACTTTAATATTCATGTGGATAGTGAAAGTGATAGCCTAAATGCAGCCTTTAGTGCTATTTTTGACTCAATTGGCTTTACTCAAAAAGTACAGGGATCGACCCACTCGGGCAAACACACTTTTGACCTTGTACTGACATACGGTATTGAGTGTGAGGAAATAACAGTCCACCCACATAACCCGGTCCTGTCTGACCACTTCTTAATAACTTTTGAATTTACTTTAACTGACCATTTTAAATCTGAAAGTAAATTCCATTATAGTAGAGCTTTATCAGACAATGCTGTAACAATTTTTAAAGAATCTGTTCCATTCTTACTTTCCTCAGTGTCTCAGAGTTACACAGTGGATGGCAGCAATTCTATCTCTAACCCTTCAGAAATTGATGATCTGGTTCACAGCGTTACGTCCTCATTGTGTTCGGCATTAGATAGTGTAGCCCCCTTAAAAAAGAAAGTGGCTAGCCATAGGAGGCTGACTCTTTGGTTCAACGCAGAGTTGCGTACTTTAAAGCAGAATACTAGGAAGTTGGAGAGAAAATGGCGCTCTACACACCTAGAGGATTCCTATTTTACCAGGAATAACAGTCTACTGCTGTATAAAAAGACCCTTCAACAAGCTAGAACAGCATATTTTTCATCATTAATAGAGGCGAATAAAAACAATCCTAGGTTTCTTTTTAGTACAGTTGCCAAACTTACACAGAGTCATAGCTCTGTTGAGCCAACTATTCCCCCAGCTCTTAGCAGTGATGATTTTATGGGATTCTTCGTAAATAAAATTAATTCTATTAAAAATAAAATCATTGGCATCCTCCCAAACATGATTACTTCTTCCTCAGTAAATGAGGCAGTATCGGAAAGAACTGTAGATCCTCAGTTGTGCTTAGGCTGTTTTGATTCAGTCGAGCTTTCGGAATTATCAAAAATATTAGCCTCATCTAAACCTTCAACTTGTATGTTGGACCCAATTCCAACCAAATTATTTAAAGAAGTGTTCCATATGGTTCCTGGCCCCATTTTGGATATGATGAATCTATCCTTAGTAAACGGATACGTACCACAGGAATTTAAAATAGCTGTAATTAAACCTTTACTCAAGAAACCTTCCCTTGATCAAGATGACTTGGTGAATTACAGACCTATATCTAACCTTCCTTTCTTACCCAAAGTCCTTGAGAAAATTGTTGCTAATCAAGTCTGTGAGCATTTAAACAATAACGAGCTGTTTGAAGAGTTTCAGTCAGGTTTTAGAGCTCATCATAGCACTGAAACAGCACTGGTGAAGGTTACTAATGATATTCTCATGGCCTCAGATAATGGACTGGTGTCTGTTCTGGTTTTGTTAGATCTCAATGCTGCTTTTGACACAGTCGATCATAATATTCTCTTAGAAAAGCTTGAACATGTTGCAGGGATCAAAGGAACAGCACTAGGCTGGTTTAAATCATATTTGTCTGATAGATTCCAGTTTGTTCATCTAAATGATAAATCTTCTTCACTCTCAAGAGTTACTTGTGGAGTTCCACAGGGTTCTGTGCTTGGACCAATTCTGTTCACCATATATATGCTCCCAATTGGTAGAATCATTAGACAGCATGGGATAAATTTCCACAGCTATGCAGATGATACACAACTATATTTATCCATAAATTCTGATGAACCCAGTCAGTTAGGTAGATTACAGGCATGTCTGGAAGACATAAAAACATGGATGACCCTAAACGTTTTGCTTTTAAATTCTGACAAAACAGAAGTTGCTGTCTTTGGACCAGAAGTTCTTAAACAGAAACTGATTAGTCAATCACTTCATCTGGATGGCATTAAATTGGCCCCCAGTAATAACGTAAAGAACCTCGGCGTTATTTTTGACCGAGACTTGACATTTAAATCCCATATTAAACAGGTTTCTAGGATTTCTTTCTTTCACCTCCGGAATATTGCTAAAATTAGAAACATCCTGTCCAGGAGTGATGCTGAGAAACTAGTCCATGCATTTGTTACCTCAAGGCTGGACTACTGTAATTCTTTACCATCAGGTAGTCCACAAAATGCCATTAAAAGCCTTCAGTTGATCCAAAATGCGGCAGCAAGAGTTTTGATGAATATTAAAAAGAGAGATCACATTTCTCCTGTTTTTGCTTCCCTTCATTGGCTCCCTGTTAAATCCAGAATAGAATTTAAGATCCTTCTTCTTACATACAAAGCCCTTAATAATCAAGCTCCATCATACATCAGAGATCTAATTGTTCCTTATGTTCCTAACAGAGCCCTTCGCTCTCAGACTGCAGGTTTACTTGTAGTTCCTAGGATTTTTAAAAGTAGAATGGGAGGCAGATCTTTCAGTTATCAGGCTCCTCTCCTGTGGAACCAGCTCCCAGCTTTGGTCCGTGAGGCAGACACTCTGTTTACTTTTAAGGCCAGGCTTAAAACTTTCCTTTTTGATAAAGCTTATAGTTAGAGTGGCTAGGGTCATCCTGAGCTATCTCTGTAGTTATGCTGCTATAGGCTTAGACTGCTGGAGGACAGACTTACCAATTTTCTTCACTCTGCTACTTCCTTTTCTCCTACTACTCTCCAGTTGTATTACAGTACATTCTGTTATTTCGACTGTTAACTTTGTTTTCTCTCAGTGTTTTTCTCTCCATAGAAGATATACCTGGTCTGGTATCCTGTTTGGCTGCAATGCCCTGTTGGACGGGGGGCATCGACTGGGATGATCCCCCCAGTAACTGAACATCCACTGTGTCCTGTTATTAACTTTTTACTTCCTGTAACAAAGAAAGTTCTCTTATATCAGATCTTCTGTTCCTTCTGTGTTGCTGCTCTGTCTTCTCAAACCCCCAGACGGTCGTGGCAGATGGCCGCTCCTACTGAGCCTGGTTCTGTTGGAGGTTTCTTCCTGTTAAAGGGGAGTTTTTCCTCTCCACCGTCGCTACATGCTTGCTCAGTATGAGGGATTGCTGAAGGATTGCTGTGGTTGGAAAGTCTGCATCAACGGGGCCCAACCTCACGCCAATGACTGACGCAATGTGCTAGGATTCCTTAAATAGGAAACTTTTTAACTGATTGGAATGTTTGTATAAATGTATTGAAATGACTTCTTGTCAAGTGCCTTGAGATGACATCTGTTGTGAATTGGCGCTATATAAATAAACTGAATTGAATTGAATTGAATTAGACCACCCCACGAAGCCCCGGTCCAAACATCCTGGCAAGAAATAAGGGCCATTCATTACAGGGGCCAAGGGAGACGTCAGATGGACCCGGCCTTCAAAAGCACAGATAGACCTCCAGGCCTTGACAGAGCTCAGAGTGATGGGGTTGTTGGAAAGTTTTTTTATTACGTTGAACTCTTTGACAAAAAGCAAACTAAACAGGGGACATTTGGACTGAGAGGAATCAATATCAAGCAAGATTGAGGTAGAATCATGTCTGAGCCAGTCTGCTATCACGTTGAGATGAGTTGCAAGTTAGTAGAGTCACAGAATGGGTAAATCAACACCTCCATCTCGGCTGGCCATCTGAAGTGTAGCTATCTTTAATCTTGGCCTCCTTTTGCTCCATATAAAAGCACTTAACCAGCCTTCCAACACCTTAATGACCTTGTTGGATAACAGGATGGGGATCATTCACAGGGGGTATAGAAGTCTGGGCACAGTATTCATTTTGATCAGGGCCACTCTACCAAGCCACGAAATTGGGAGGGGGGCCCAGCGCTCCAGATCCGCCTTAACTGAATCAAAACGAGGGCCAAAATTGAGCTTGAACAGCTGATGGTAAGAGGGAGATACCCGTATCCCCAAGTAAGTAAAACCAGTGGGAGTCCAATGGAATAGGAAGGGATCAATTGTATCCGGAACTGTCACCATTGATCCCAGAGGCATTGCCTCTGACTTGGCCAAGTTAATCTTATAGCCAGAAAATGCACCGAAGGATGAGATTACCTCAACGACACGGGGGAGGGAGGTTTCAGGTCGGGATAAAAGCACCAGCACATCATCCGCGTATAAAGATATTTTGTGCATCTTCTCTCCAACACGTATTCCAGCTATTAAGTCATCATGTCTAATGGCCTGGGCCAGTGGCTCTATAGCTATTTCAAAGAGTAAAGGACTGAGAGGATCACACTGCCTATTTCCGCGGTGGAGAGCAAAGTTGATGGAGCGCATCCCATTTGTTATAACCGCCGCGACTGGGGAGTTGTAAACAACTTTAACCCAATTTACAAATATTTCACCCAGTCCAAATTCCCCTAAGGCAAAAAACAAATACGACCATTCAACACGATCGAACGCTTTTTCGGCGTCAAGGGAAAGTATGAGGAATGGGTCGTCAGAACTTTGTGAAAGCTGAATTACATTAAGGAGCCTCCTCATATTATCTGAGGATTTATGGCCTTTGACAAAGCCTGTTTGGTCCTCTTTAATTATGAAGGGAAGAATTTTCTCGAGCCGCAGGGCTAATATCTTGGAGAGTGACTTCAAGTCTGTATTCAGTAAAGCAATGGGTCTATAAGAGGCACAGTTATCAGGGGACTTGCCTTTTTTAAGTATAACAGAAATATTGGCCTCTCTGAGGGACTGAGCCAGGATACCATTTACATAGGAATGATTGGGCATCGCTAAAAGGGGGTCCAAAAGAATTGTTTGAAACTGTTTGTAAAACTCACAACCAAATCCATCCCGACCTGGAGCTTTCCTCGATGGCATGGCATTCAATGCAGACAGGGCTTCCTCTCTTGTGATCAAAGCATTGAGTAACAATTTTTGAGCCTCCGTAATCTTAGGGAGATTCAAACTCGAAAAGAAATCCTTCATGAGGCCGGAAGCATCACCGGATTGCTCAGATTTATACAAGTTAGAGTAAAATGAAGCAAATTCCTCATTTATAGGCCTTGTGTCAAATAATTTAGCTCAGTCTTTGTTAGTAATAGAAACAATGGTATGAGAGTTGGCCCTCCTTCTAACGAGATTACCGAGGTATCTACCGGGTTTGTCATCAAATTAGTAGATCCTCTGTTTGGCGAATTTGAGAGAATGTTAAGAATTGTGAATCATAAAAGTATTCAGCGCTGTGCGAGTGGCAGTAAGGTCTTTTAATAAATTTGGTGTTGGGGATGTATTATGACGTTTCTCCAGGTCGTACAGCTTGGTTTTAAGGGCTAGATACTGCTCATTCCTTTGTTGCTTCCTGAAAGACACAAATGAGATAATCAAACCCTGGGAAAAGGCCTTACACATTTCCCAGAGAATAGACGGGTTATCTGAGGATGGGGAGTTAATTGAATAGAAAATCCTGAATTCTGAATTAAAATGCGAAACAAATGTATCGTCTTTGAGCACGGACGGGCAAAATCTCCAGCATCCAGACAAAACCCTGTCATCCGGTATGGAGTAAGACAGATATAAGGGGGCATGGGCCGACAAAATAATGTTGCCAATCTCACAAGAGAGGGACAAGGAGAGTTTGGAAGCGGGGATGAACAAGTAATCAATTCTACTGTAACTTTTGTGGGGCGGGGAAAAAAATTTAAATCCTGAGTCTGTAGGGTGCTGCTGCCTCCAAACTTCACAGAAACCAAAGTCGGACCAAAGTGAATTGAGCCTTCTGGCCTGGCTCGAAGGAGGGGAAGCGCTTGGTGGAAGCTTATCCAAGGAGGGATCAATGTGACAGTTAAAGTCCCCTCCCACAAAGCTGTCTGCAGAAGCAAGGTCAGCAAACGCTGCAAAAGCAGTGGCGAGAAAACTGGGGGGGGGGGGGTAGCCAGGTGGACAGTACAGATTCATAAATGTCATTTCTTTTCCTAGAAGAATACCGTTTACTATAATATAGCGACCATGGTCATCTCTGACACCGCTGAGACACTGAAATGCAAGCTTTTTGCTAACCAGGATCGCGACACCCCTACTGAAGGAGGAATAGGAAGTCGCGAACACCTGTCCAACCCAGCCCCTCTTCAGTTTAATGTTATCTTTATCCTCCAGATGAGTTTCCTGGAGAAATGCAAAAGAAACCTCATTCCTATCCAGAAAGGACAGGACAGCTAATCTTTTGGTGGGTTTCTGCAGACCCCGAATATTCCACGAGCATAACTTAATAGTACTAGAAGTGGAAGTACTAATCATATCTCCCACCCACTAAAGTCAAATAGAAAATTTAGCAACCTCAGCAGCCTGCAAGTAAAAGGCAAAACCGACCAGGGAAAAGGAGAGACAATAAAAAAGATGAAATGGTGCCTGCGATAATAGAGTTTGAGAAAAGAGCACACAAGACCTGAGTTGTGAACACAAAATAGAACAAAAATAAAAACAGGTTGAGGGTCTTTCCCCAGTAAAAAGGGGACCAGTCATCAAAAAACCAACCTCAAAGCTCACAACAGAGAACAAACTAACCAAAACAAAACCGCACTTATGAGAAAGAAAACTTAGGCTCATCGTGTTGCAGCCAAACCTAATTAGTGAAAAACCGTACACTGACCGTCCAGGCCGCTCTGCCAAGTCAGCGAATGAGAGTCATTCAGGGCCTACCGTGACAAAATGCAGGCAGCAGAAATAAAAGAGTGGATGAGGAAGCAGCCCTCCTAGCGGCATTCCCGAGAGACGGAAACTCATCCTGGTAGAGAAGCCACAAAGTCCTGCACCTGCTCAGGGGTGGAGAATCTCCTCCTGGAGCCGTTGTGTGTCACCTGGAGTGTGGCCGGAAAAAACATGGCGTACCGTATTCCCTGTCTCCATAGAAGCAGTTTCACCGCGTCGTATGCCTTCCGCTTCTTCAGCACCGCCGCAGAGAAGTCGTTGTAAAATGACACCGTGAAGCCGTTGTGCTTAACACCCCCATCTTCGGAGCTGACTCGGCACGCCGCTTCCATGACCCTCTGCTTATCCCTGAATGAGTGAAAGCGAATAAGCAGTGCACAGGGACGCTTGTTCGGGTCTGGTTTCGGGGCGAGTATGAGATGGGCCCTCTCCAGCTTAATGCGTCCAGCTTTGGTGGTCATCCTGAGAATGCGTTGTAACCAGGTCTCAAAAAAGTCCACCGGTTGAG
The DNA here is from genome assembly GCA_963556495.2 of Valencia hispanica. Classification (NCBI taxonomy): domain Eukaryota; kingdom Metazoa; phylum Chordata; class Actinopteri; order Cyprinodontiformes; family Valenciidae; genus Valencia; species Valencia hispanica. The sequence goes on from OY747701.1 coordinate 12,347,074, forward strand.
CCGATTCAGTGTCCTCTGGTAGGTCAACAAGCCGAACGTTCAGTCGTCTGCTATAATTTTCCGCTGCATCCAGCCTTTCCGTAAGAGCGCAGACTTGGTTTTCCAGCTCGGTGATCCAGGGCTCCTGAGCATTAGCACTGTTCTCCACAGCTAGCACCCTAGCTTCCGCTTCGTCCAGCCTTTTGTCCGCAGACTGAAGCCCCGCCACAAGCTTAGAGACAGCCTCGGCCAGAGGACTACGTTTCTCGTCAATCACTTTAACATTGGCCGTCATCAGGTTGAGGGCATTGGCGAGAGCTGGGTCTTGCCCAGCAGTAGGATCGGAGTCGGAGCGGACGCCATCTTGTGGAGCTTCACCGGGATCGGACGGAGTATCTTTCTTGTCTTTGTTCGGTCACTGTACCCATATTATCAAAACATTGTGGCCAAAAATCTTTCAGGGACATAGCCAGCAATGTACATACCAGAATGGAGACTGGACGCCTATTGGAATATAAAATAATTAGCGCCAAGCGGCGAAGAGCTCAGAAAGAACGATGTAAACTCAGCAAAAAAGAAACGTCCCTTTTTCAGGACTGTGTATTTCAACAATAATGTAAAAATCCAAATAACTTTACAGATCTTCATTGTAAAGGGTTTAAACAATGTTTTCCATGCATGTTCAATTAACCATAATCAATTAATTAACATGCACCTGTGGAATGGTCGTTAAGACCTTAAAAGCTAAAGAAAGGAGGCATTTAAGGTCACAGTTCTAAAAACGCAGGACACTAAAGAGACTTGTCTACCGACTGTGAAAAACACCCAAATACCCAGGGGTCCCTGCTCATCTGCGTGAACGTCCATTAGGCATGCTGCAGGGAGGCATGAGGACTGCTGATGTGGCTAGGGCAATAAATTGCCATGTCCGCACTGTGAGACGCCTAAGACAGCGCTACAGGGAGACAGGAAGGACAGCTGATCATCCTCGCATTGGAAGACCACATGTAACAACACCTGCACAGGATCGGTACATCTGAATATCACACCTGCGTGATAGGTACAGGATGGCCACAACAACTGCCCAAGGAGCCCACCAGGAACACACAATCCCTCCATCAGTGCTCAGACTGTCCGCAATAGGCTGAGAGAGGCTGGACTGAGGGCTTGTAGGCCTGTTGTAAGGCAGGTCCTTACCAGACATCACCAGCAACAACGCCGCCTATGGGCACAAACTCACCTTCGCTGGACCAGACAGGAGTGGCAAAAGGTGCTCTTCACTGATGAGTCATGGCTTTGTCTCACCAGGGGTGATGGACGGATTCGTGTTTATCGTCGAGGGAATGAGCGTTACACCGAGGCCTGTACCCTGGAGCGGGATGGATTTGGAGGTGGGGGGTCCGTCATGGTCTGGGGCGGTATATCGCATCACCATCGGACTGAGCTTGTTGTCATTGCAGGCAATCTCAATGCCTTGCGGTACAGGGAAGACATCCTCCTCCCTCATGTGGTACCCTTTATGCCTGCTCATCCGGACATGATCCTCCAGCAGGACAATGCCACCAGCCATACTGCTCGTTCTGTGCGTGAGTTTCTGCATGACAGCAATGTCAGTGTTCTTCCACGGCCAGCGAAGAGCCCGGATCTCAATCCCATTGAGCACGTCTGGGACCTGTTGGATCGCAGGGTGAGGGCTAGGGCCATTCCCCCCAGAAATGTCCAGGAACTTGCAAGTGCTTTGGTGGAAGAGTGGGGTAACATCTCACAGCAAGAACTGACAAATCTGGTCCAGTCCATGAGGAGGAGATGCACTGCAGTACTTCAAGCAGCTGGTGGCCACACCAGATACTGACTGGTACTTTTGATTTTGAGCCTCCCTTCATTCAAGGACACATTATTCTATTTCTGTTAGTCACATGTCTGTGAAACATTTTTAGTTTATGTCTTATGGTGTTGACTATTTTAGTGTTCATTCAAATATTTACACACATTAAGTTTACTGAAAGTAAAAACAGTTGAAAGTCAGAGGACGTTTCTTTTTTTGCTGAGTTTATTCACCTCGCTTCCATCACGTGACCCTTGTCACAAGTCCTTGAAAAGTGAGCACTCTCCATCCCTGGTTGGAAAATGACTTTTGATAAGGTCAAATAAGACCAACTTCAATAAAGTCTTACATTGTTGAAATATATATTTTATGATTCTGTGAAAGCAAAAAGAGAGAAAGTCCATTTTATGTGTGCAGATAAACAGACAGCAAGCGTAAATCGACAAACTTTTTGAAAAAAATAAAATAAAAAGGAAAACTGGAATCCTTCAATGTAACATTTTCTGTCTTAAAAAGACATTTGCATCCACAAACCCCTGTCCTCCCATCTCCTCTGAAACTGATGGATGAAACCATTTCCCTGAAACCAAACATGCCTAAAAACATTATTAGTGCCATTTCCTCTTCCTTAGTAAGGTGAGAAGTGCTGAAGGCGGACTGGTGAGAGCCTTTCCTGGTGATAAAGTGTCCTCCTCTTTAGGTCTCCTTCATATCACGGAGGAAATGTGTGAGATTTATCAGTGCTGGCCCACTGAGGATCTTTCGCAGCTCTCTAAGGATATTGTTTGTGCTGCTCTTCCTCAGGTACCAGGTGTAAACTGGGCACAATAGGACCTTAGAATTATATTTTTGATAGAACTGTCAAAAACACAAAAGTAGAGAAGGATAAGTGATAAAAAGCATGAGAGCAAAGCATATACAGTGCCAGGAAAAAGCAATTTCCAGATTTCTTCTCTTTGTGCTTTTTTGTCATATTTAAATCAGATCAAAAACGTTTTAATACTAGGTTACACATAAAATTAATTGCCCCCTTAGTAAACCGTGAATTAATTGTCTTTAACCACTTTTTTTTTTAAATAGCAAAATTGAAAAATTAATAATAATTTAAAAAAAATTCTGAGCACAGGAAGTAGAAAATAACTCAAAAACAGATGCATGAAGCCCTGATCAAAACTAATTCAAGAACAGTCTTCTTTCCAGAATATTTTGATTTAGTACAGAGAATTTTCAAGCATGAACAACCTGTGTAAGCTCATGCCACATTATATAACACAGCAAATAAGTTGGACTTAAAGATATAACGTTTATATTTCAAATTCTATGTGTCCCGTTCACAAACTTGTCCTTCTTCATTAATATTTCTCACCATTTGTCTATTCTAAGTATTCCTATTAACATGAAATGGTATATTTTTATATACATAAGTTGTATTCGACCTGCCATAGTCATGTGCCAGGGACATACAAGATATAATGCTCCGTTTTTCACGTCCTCTTTTGAAAACACAGATCTTCGAAAAGTTATGCCGGTTCTCCTTCTCCCTTTAGAAGTTGTGTGGGGGATGGCGCCAGTTCTCTCCATGGCAGCCTGGCTGGTTTGAGGAAATTCTGCTCCTTCCTCTTGGGTAGCTAGTAGGGATGAGCGAGTACAGCATTATCTGTCTCTGTTACCCATATGAATCCGTATCTGTACTCGGACTGGGCGGGGCCGAACCCGAAAGTGGGCGGAGTTTAACCAGGAACCAGGAGTTTAACCAGGAGTTGTCTTAAAATGGGCGGTGCTTTAACCGGTATGTCATTTTAAACATGCAATTGAAATGGGTTCATCAGAAATGTTTATATTTATTTCTGGTTAGAAACTATTTACATGCCAGCATCAGCATTGAGCTTCAGATCAACAGTTTTGATCACGATAACAAACGAACTATATACAGAACAAGTTTTGCAACAATGAATACAACACATGCGGTTGCAATTATGAAGTAAAATGTAATGAACAAGAGTTTTCATCTCAACATTACTTTCTTTTTTTAACTTTTAACTTTTTTATGATCAGTGTGATAAAAAAAAAATTGGGTTCTTTTTTATTTTCACACCAGGTATGTGTGTCTGTGTGTGTAGCTTAATTTGTAGCCTAATATAATATATACCTTTATTTTTTTTTATAAAATACAGCAAGAAAGTGTCACTCAGTGCGTGAAGTAAAAAAAACTGGTTAGAACCAGCTGATGGTTAAAAAAAACAAAAAAACTCAGATGACCGGCAGAGAGAGAGAGTACGTGTGTAGCCAATTTTATTTGTATTATGGTTTTATACCACTACTTTTTTTTATATGAAATACAGCAAGAAAGTGTCAGAAACTCCGTGCGTGAAGTAAAAAAAACTGGTTAGAGCCAGCTGACGGTTTAAAAAAGAAAAAAAGAATCTCTGACAGGCAGAGACGCGAGTCTCATTCTACCAAGCAGCACCATGTCTGAACAAACCCACGTTTACCAAAACTCTACTGGTTATAGTCCCACTCCGATCATATTTTGAGCTATTTTTAAACATTCTCAGTGGTCTTTAAATTATGGTTGTGCCGTTTTTAGCCAAAATCACAAAACCTGTGCCTTTTTCTGGGACTTCGCTTCAGCAGAGCTGCAGTAGCTCATTAGCAATTCGCCTCTGAGTTATGGGCGGAGTAACAGTAAAAAAAAAAAAAAAAAAAAAGGTTTTAATAGCACTGACCCATATCAATATTGAACTGGAACAGATGGGATTGGATTGGGATAATCGATTCTTGACATTTGAATCGATAATCAGCTGTAGTTATGTACTATATTACTTACACAGAAGTGTAAGTAATGTTAAACAATAATTGGACAATGACATATTCCATCCAGAGGACTCTTAATTTCACACCCAGTGACTGGTACCTTTTTGGGGGGGGGGGGGGGGGCAAGAGGAGACATTTGCACATGTAGACTGATATAGCCAGGAGAGGAAAATACTCAAATCTGAGCAACATAATTAGTGTTCAGTTAAGGATTAATAAATCTTACAGAATTATAGGGGGAAATAACTTACAACACGATATTGTGATTTTTTTTAAAGGGTAACACGCAATTTGGATTTAAATCATAAAAACTTCATTAAAATCATAAAAACTATTTCAGTCCACACGGCAGTCCAGTAGGTGGCGGTAATGCACCTCAAGTTGTTTGCCAACCGCAATAAAGTCTGAGGAAGAAGAAGAACACGTCTAATAAAGCAGGTGGCTAGCCTATCCATGCTAATGGCAAGCGGAGGGGGTAGTCAATCCATTAGGTGGTGTTGAGAAGGTGTTTTCACTCTAATTTAAAGCCTATTTTAAAGGAACAGACACACATTTAATTTATGACCCTGGGCTCTCTCTGAGCTCTCATTTCACCTTCCCGCATGCTCGTTCATTTCTGTAAAAAGGAGCAATAAGAACAACAAACAACAATTATATATTTTAACAGTGAGACGTCGTTCACTGGACCCAGTTCTAGTAACTGAGCACAGCTTTATCTCAGCATAAGGTTTTTATTTGAAACAAGTTAAAAAGAAACTCCTCCCACATAGATCTTCGTTTACAGAATGGTCACAGCTTCTTCACCCAAGGCACACAGGATGTGCCACATTCCTCTTGATTGTTCACGGTTTCTAAGTGTTTCCACATGCACTACAAAATTAAACCCTCATACAACATTCATCACTATATATATATAAGGAAAAATGTCAGGCAAATAATTATATCAATTTTGAGTCCATCTTCTCTGGAACTTTTCGGATCAGTAGTCAAGTCATCTTGTTCTGGCCAAGAATAGTGGTCGTCCGGCTCGCTCTTCTATGACCTAAGGTGAGAGATTGCCAGCACATCACCTATATGCAGCTAAAATGTATCTTTTCAGTAGCCCTGAGTTTGAAAACTCTAAGGACTGCACGCAGACCAGAGGATCGTTCAGCCCCTTTTGGCAGGGGTCTCAGCTTCTTTTCCTTCAAACCCTGCTGCCCCAGCTGGGCAGTTCTGTGCTCCAAGCCGGCCTGCCACCTGATGGTGCAGGTGTGCTGAAGTTGGAAACCTCTCAGCAGAGGGTTCAAGTAGGTTGTGTGGTCTGCTCCTTGCTGTTCGTCTCCCGCTCTGGCTTGCTGCTCCTGCATGTCCTCTCAGGTGCGTCCTGACTCCTCAGTGGGAGTGCATTGGCTCCAGCCTTTTTCTTTAGTATGATTACCTGAGAGATTGTGGTCTGGTTGGCTGCTGGTCTCTCACCTGGTCAACCAAGCCTAAAAGAAGAGCTTGCAACTAATTTGCTTTTTCCTGTTTGCTTTATCCATAATTGTATCTGTTTTGAGATTCATTTCTTATGGATTTGTCCTCTTTTTTCCATGTCTGACACACTTCTTGTCCATGAACTAATCAGTTTGAGAATTGAATTGTCCGTAAGAAATGCTTTTAATTAGTTCGCCACTAGAGGTCGCCATACCCCTGTTCCCCATTGTTGGCCAAATGCCAAAAACATGCAAAGTTCAATTTGAATCTTCCGTTAGAAATAATATGATTATTTTATCTTCATCCGATTACAAACTTCAGTTAAAACTTTAATTTTTCTCTTTCCAAGTAGAACAATTTTTTGGTAGCTGTCCCGTTTCAAGAATTTTATTAAATCTAAAATTTGGATTATTAATTTATCCCCTACAGAGAATATGCCCAACTACAACTGAAATAGGAAATCTCTTCCTAACAAATTAGAAAAAAATTCTCTAGATTTTATGATTATCACAACAGGTTTTTCCAGTAGCAAAATCTATTTTTTTTCCTTCATTTTTCTAACAACTCGATCTCATTTTTTGTGGAAAACAAAATTCCTTTTTTTTTTCTCTCCATCTGGCTTCACTAACTTCCTACCATTTTGTCAATGAGATAATCAGCAACTGATATTTCCATAACAAAACATCACATCTCTATTCCTTGCTCTCTGCTTATCTGCTCTTTCATAAAGATTCTATAAATTAGCTTATTATTATGATTATATGTGAAAGAGTCTGTTGCTAGATGCCCAAAAACATGGTAACATTCTCAACTCAGATTGGGGCGAGGGCCGGCATCCTCTCCCAATCTCATGTGTAGGTCCAGACATCTTTCCTGCTTAATCAGACCCTTAATTTTGTCCCATTAGCAACAACTCCATTGAGTGTAAATATTGAAGTGCGCTTATACTCAGTGTGCTACGGTAACTAAAGTTGAATTTTGGAGATAGTTACTACATTCCTTACTACGGTAATCCCGTAACGAACATTTCTTCTCTTTTTTGCAGTCTCTAACCCAGCGGATTACAAGCGGGGGGGGGTCTTGTTTATAATCAGAACAGCCCTTCCTTGAGGGGAAGGGGGGAAGGTGGTCGGTTGTTTAAGATAATTAATTTAGATCACAGTAAAGTTGACCTTACTCTTCATAGGATTTTTTAAAATATGGAAGTGAGTTTTCCCTTTTATTTTATTTTTCTTTCGGCGGAACTTTAGGAGAAAACAAAGTTTAAAACGTTTTTTATCCTCCCGGGTGCTAAAAAAAAACATCTGCTTCACGCATTAACCCCTCCTTTTTCCCTTCTTCGCTCCTTCAAGAAGAATTCCTTTGTTTGAGACGCCAAATGTCTAATTCTTCAATTTTGATCTTTTTAGTTTTATTTTATATCGCAAGAAGTGCGCGAAATTACTCAGCCTCCTTCAAATTCATTATTTTTATTTATTTTAAAGAAATGTTGTATTGTCTTTTCTCTTACATACATTTTGCATCTCCTTTAAAATCTTCTTTGCTATTTTTTCCCCATATTTCTATAAGTTACATTTTGCTGTTTTTATTTTTCATTTTTAAATATTTATCATTCCCGTGTTAATGAAGTAACTTCAGCTTTTGTTTCTCTTTTATCTGATCTATTTATCTTATCGCAGTCATACCCTCATACAACATTAACAGAATTCCTATCTCTTCAGTGGCTAGCCTAGGCATGCTAGTGGCGAGCCTATCCAATGCTATTGCCAGCCTATCCATGCTAATGGCAAGCGGAGGGAGTAGTCAATCCATTGGGTGGCTAGCTAAGCCATGCTAGTGGTGAGCCTATCCGATGCTATTGCCAGCCTATCTAATGCGATCACTAGTGAGCTGTCTCCCTCTCAGTTGCCAGCGCCGGTCTCTCAGTTGCCGATGCCGGCCTATCAATAGTCAGATCAGTTGCTGGCTGCAGAATGGATATAGCCTCCTGCGGCAGGGAAGTAGTCTTAATTTTGGCCCCAATACTGCGCCATACAGCTGCATCTCGCGCTCAGCATCTGGGCGCCAGCTGGTGTCGGGTTTCAAACCTTTTTTTCTCCGATTTTTTTCATAGAAACACAGCCACAAATGACGCCAGTATTGATGCTATATGTAGTGGACATCTAGTAGTACCAAGCAATAACAGCACAAGGCAGTAGATTTCAAGAAAGGGGCTGTTTTATTCAGCAATGTATTGCAACCCGCTACAGCACATAGATGTTGATCCGCCATTGTCTTCTCTACTCCTCAGAACCTGAGCGGGCGGGGCAGAGCGGAGCAGGAGCTTGTGGCCCCACCCAGTGGAGTTACTATGTAACAACTCCAGTCTATTTTAGCCAGCATTTTAACGTCTGCTACTGATTCACAGCCGTTTGAATACAGAAATACAACTTTGATCTTAATTTTCTCAAGATATGTCCTCTAGCATCAGAAAAATGCCACAAGAACATGTTAACACCTAGAAAAACATGATTTTCATCTGAGTGGGTCTTTAATGGGTAAGTACGCCTACTACAGTAAAAACAAAATGCGGGAGAGAAAGAGAGAGAGAGAGCGCGCACGCTGTTCGCTTCTCTTCTTTTCTCTTCTCAGTGTTGTCTGTGAGCAAGTGAGTAGTAGAGCGGCGCTGTGAGTAGCCTATCACACAACGCAGACACAGTCAGCTACACAATGAGAATTTTTATTCAATCTGAGCACAGATATTGACTCATATTACTCGTATGATACTCGTACTCGGCAAAAGTGCTTTATCCGAACTTGATACTCGTTTCAGCCGAGTATCCGGCTCAACTCTAGTAGCTAGCCCTGCTTCTACTACATGGGACACCTCTACCTTGATGTGTCTGTGTCCTCTGCCTGTCCTAAAGCAACACTAAAGAGTTTTTTTTACCTTAAAATAATGTTTCCAAACTCGTGTCAGTGGTTGATTAACTCATAACAGGCACTTCTGCATTCGCTTTGCGGCCCTCCATCGGCCATAACAGTAAGTAACACTATGTAAATTTGGGTCGTCGGGTAGCGGTTTTGTAGTTCAAATGCGACTTGCTTTCCACCAGGCTTCACAAAAGCCGGTAGGTGCAGCGTCCTGCAAGGTTCTCTGGGTGGAGCGTACTCGGCAGGTACATATAAATGGAAGATACCTAGCAGCAGGTAGCTTGAACAATTGTCATCATGACGGGGCCGAAATTGTATTCATCTGTACGCCGGTGTTCCGACTATCTGTGCTACCCGCATGCACATTTCGATGTTACGTCACAATTCGCTTACTCAGCAAATCTGTCATCAAGAATTCCTACCTGAAAGATCCATTTCGTCTGTTTTATTTCTTTGAAGTTTACGGTGAGTTTTATTCAAATTATTTTATTACTGGCTAATTTTTGTTCAAAATATTTAAAGGCTTTCCTTAAGCTACTAGTTTCAAGTTTACATGACAGCCCTTGTAGCCTATGTTAGTTTTACTTCTGTGATATCGTTACACTGCATGTAAACAAGTCCCATTAATTAGAGTCGTACAGTAAATGCGGTGTATTTTGCAGGCTATTTGTGTTAATATTTTGGAGTAATAATACTGCTATCTGCTCTACGTCTTACTGGCTTGGTATATATTCATTAGCTGCTTTACAAACTAACAGATTTCCAGAGTGTGCTATTCATCTATAGGCCTATTTAACAGGTAGGATATTCTGATCATGGTTTTTAGTGCATCTTTATGTGCTAGTTTTAGCTTTATATTAAACGGGTAGCATGTTCTGTGGATTGAAAGAAAAGTTTTCGTTATTCATAATTTTTTGCTATGTTAGGCATTACTGCTAAACTGCCACTTCAATCCCGTCACTTGAAAAATATTTTCCGATGATTATGTTTAACATCAAAGCTAACAGTTGTTGTTTTCGGCATGTAAACATGTTTTTTAAGGGGTAGCACTGACAGAAGTGCGTTACGGTAAGATTCTGAGGAGGTAGCACAGATCGTCAGAACAGAGCCGTCAGCCATATAATAAAGAAATTAGACCGTATCACGTTATAACGTGATAGTTTATTGTAAAAACGTGAAACTATCACGTTATTACGTTTTAGTTTCAAGTGGTTTTCATGTTTTTACAATAACGTTATAACGTGATACGGTCTAATTTCTTTATTATATAGCTGACAGCTCTACGCCGCCGTACATATGACATACTGAAATATAGAAAATTTACCTGGGATGAAGACATTTGACACAAAGGCTGCCCAAGACATGAAAATCTGTAACGTTAGAGGGTATCGCTTGTAAATGTGAATCCCCTGGTGTAACCATAACAGATTTTACGACAGTAGTAGAAAACAATACATTTTTCCCAACTGTAGGGGGACCCAGAGAGCAAAACTTACTTAGTGTTGCTTTAAATGACACTAAATCGTCGGATATGAGTCCTTTTACAGAAGGGGGGGATTACAGACTCCACTAAATTGTATATATCGAAAATGGCAAATAATCAGATAGTTTCAAATATACAAAATCACAGACAAAAAATACATTGTTTGCATGTTGCATTAGCTTGGAGTCAGTACAAAGTTGCTAGTTGCTGTTAGCCATGAAATTAAGCAAACATAATTAACATCAACATAGCTAACATAAAAAACTGTTTGTTTAATCAAGGCATATTTAGCCGTAGTTGCAATACCTACTCTGAACTGTGTGGCGCTAAAGAGTAAAACAAAGTTACACACTGTAGCTTTATGTTCAGACTTTGTCTAGGCCACTCCAAAACCTTCATTTTTTATTTTTCAAATGTTGACTTGCTGGTGGGTTTTGGATCATTGTACTGCTGCCAAAACCTAGTCCATCTGAGCTTTAGGTGAGGAACTGATTGTCGGACATTCTCCTTAATGATTTTGGACGTCCTCCCCAACCTGCAGCGCAGCTCATGTTTACCAGATGTCAGTCTATGTGTAGCATTAAGCATGAAACACGAAGGAAATTTCTTTCATTTCATCCCGGTCGCAACTAATGTGTGGCGGAGAGCACCGTACTCATAACTGGCAGATTAGTTTCTGTGTATGACAGGTGGCAAACATCCCATTGGTGAAACTGATGCATAAACCATGAAAACGCTGTACAAAGTTAGAGTTCTGTATTAAATTGACAGCGAAAAAAAACAAAGACTGGAGTATACACTTTAAGTGTCTTAGGAAGAATGTTGCTTTTTATTTTCTATTACTTGGAATAGAAAAATAATACTTATTTTCTCAGAATATTATTTTAGATTTTTGAGTAACTTTTGTTCTGAATGACTGAAAAAGGGAGCTATTATTGTTTATAGGTTTATTTTCTAATACAGAAGATTCATTATTTCTATTTAGATTTTTAAGTAATTTCTGTAATGGTTGACTTGTAAAAGCTGATCTGAAGTTTCTTTCATTTTTCTTTTAACCACATAGAGCAGGAATACTTTAAATATGATAAAATTAAAAGTCTTCTTTAAGTAAACAGAAAAGGATTGATGTGTTTAAGGATTGGAAGAGTCCTCTTTTATGGAAATCGAAATAGGCTCACCCTATACTATACACTGCTCAAAAAAATGAAGGAAACACTAAAAGAACACATCCTAGATCTGAATTAATAAAATATTCCTACTAAATACTTTGTTCTTTACATAGTTGAATGTGCTGACAACAAAACCACACAAAGATTATCAATGGAAATCAATTTTTTCAACCCATGGAGGTCTGGATAAAGCATCCACCAACTCCTGGATAGTCTGTGGTGCAACGTAGCGTTGGTGGATGGAGAAAGACATGATGTCCCAGATGTGCTCAATTGGATTCAGGTCTAGGGAACGGGCGGGCCAGTCCATAGCATCAATGCCTTCCTCTTGCAGGAACTGCTGACACCCTCCAGCCACATGAGGTCTAGCATTGTCTTGCATTAGGAGGAACCCAGGGCAAACGGCACCAGCATATTGTCTCACAAGGGTTCTGAGAATCTCATCTCAGTACCTAATGGGAATCAGGCTACCTCTGGCGAGCACATGGAGGGCTGTGCGCCCCCAATCTTGGTGTTCTCTGGCAAATGCCAAATGTCCTGCACGGTGTTGGGCTGTAAGCGCAATCCCCACCTGTGGACGTCGGGCCCTCATACCACCCTCATGGAGTCTGTTTCTGACCGTTTTAGCAGACACATGCACATTTGTGGCCTGCTGGAGGTCATTTTTGCAGGGCTCTGGCAGTGCTCCTCCTGTTCCTCCTTGCACAAAGGCGGAGATAGCGGTCCTGCTGCTGGGTTGTTGCCCTCCTACGCCCTCCTCCACGTCTCCAGATGTACTGGCCTGTCTTCTGGCAGCGCCTCCACGCTCTGGACACAGGTGAAAGCACCACCAGCATTTAAAAGTGACCAAAACATCAGCCAGAAAGCATAGAAACCCGAGAAGTGGTCTGTGGTCACCCCCTGTAGAACCACTCCTTTATTGGTGGTGTCTTACTAATTGCCTATAATTTCCACCTGTTGTCTAGTCCATTTGCACAACAGTATGTGAAATTGATTCTCAATCAGTGTTGCTTCCTAAGTGGACATTTTGATTTCACAGAAGTGTGATTGACTTGAAGTTACATTGTGTTGTTTAAGTGTTCCCTTTATTTTTTGAGCAGTGTATTTAAATTGCCAACACACATTTCCCTTAGCTTTTATTGAAAATATGACCTCGATATGATTATGAAACATTTTGGACATGTGTTGGTTTTATTTGTGGTTTGACATGAACAAAATACATCAATTGGTTTGGATACTTCAATTAACGGAAACTGGATGGATTTAAGGGTGTATTCAGACAAGAAAAGTCCTTTGGTCCACTTGTTTGGTCGGGCCCAAAAGCAGATTTAATCTTTTTTCATTTGGTGCGGTTCGCATTCACACTGTACTTTTTGCGAGTGAACTATATTTTGTAAACACATCCACGTGTGTGACGATCGGTGCTGCCATTGGACAGCAATGACTAGGGCGGCACACAGAGCACAGACCCGGAAATGGAGGAAAACATGGAAGTCCTACGTGCTGCATTCCTGCTCTGCATATTTGTGCTATTATTGGAGCTGCAAAATAATATTAAGTGTCAAAAGCAGCTAATTCGATGCAGGTTACGTGCTGCATTCCTGCTCTGCATATTTGTGCTATTATTGGAGCTGCAAAATAATATTAAGTGTCAAAAGCAGCTAATTCGATGCAGGTTTCGCGACGCTCTGTTCCAAATTTTGGACCAGCGCTGGTGAAAGCGTGCAGTAACCCGAAGGAGACAATGTGCTTTGCGTGCCCTGACCCACAACATACTGGCAGCATCATGGCTAAACAGAAGACGGAGGATCGGGTATGAACTCACCTTGCTACGGTGGCTTGTTAAGCCCAACAGGGCACATGTATTCTGGAGTTGGTTCGGATCGACACTGGTTTTTATTCACACCTGAAGCGAACCGCGCCAGAGTCCGTTTGGAAATGGACCGAGACCACCGAAAAAACTGGGTCTTGGTCCGGTTCTCTGATCCGCACCAGGATTTGTTTGTGTGTATTCATACCTACATAAAAGGTCTGGACCAGCATTTGAAACGAACCCTGGTCCGTTTAAAGAGGACCAAACAGTGCAGGTCTGAATACACCCTAAGAGTAGAAAGTAGCCATGGAAGGAATGAAGCAAAAACCCGAAATGGGGTTAAGAATGTGCAACAGAAATAATAGTTTTATAACAGAATCAAAATCGTGAGGGCCCCAAGATGGAACACCCCTAGTTAATGACCCATTCATTTAAGTCAGGTGTGTGGCAGCAGGGAAATGACCAAAACACACAGGACAGTGTGCCCTGAGGACCAGGGTTGGGGACCACTGCTTTAGATGACGTTCTGGATTCTTCTCAAACCTCCTGGATGAGTGGCGCAGGCAGTCTTGCAGACATTTTAATTTTGTTTCTTATCTGTTCTTGAATTTCTTTTTATGAGGGCATAATTTGTTACTTTGTCTTTAACCCTACTTTATGTTCCAAGACATTCTCTTCAAGTGATTTCTTGATTCTGCAGATCTGGTGGCAATCAGGCCTTGTTGTGAACATTAAAGTCAACAAAATAACCCTGGATAATTGCAGTTGATACTTTATCTAACAAGGGGGTATTTATTTTTCTTTTAACCTAAAATGAGGTTGGTTTGGATAGCTTTTTCCCCTAATAAACAAAAGCAGAATTAAAAAACTGGGGTTTTCTTGTCTAATATACATTTTTATTGCTGATCTAAAACATTCAAGTGTGACAAAGCAAAAAGAGAACAAATCCGTAGCGGGGAAATACTTTTTTTCACAGCACTGTAAACACAAGGCTCCATTCTCCATTAAACCAAACTACAAAAGATTAATTAGTGTTATACTCACTCCATCCATGTTTCCATGGATTGCTTAGGGAGTTCATTTACTCTGTTATTGTTGATATATGTTTTTCTTCTTTCTTGACCTTTGTGAATCTTTTGTTTGTGATGCCAACCTTTGCATGGACTAAACCAAACCGTGCACCAATTACCGCTTCTTAATAACAATGAAGCCACTGCCTTTACCCACTGAAAGTAATTAGGCTGCTAGGAAATTAGATAGGGACCTTTAGTCTGAGCAGTGCAGCTTTTGCAATAGAACACAAATGTCCTAGCAACTATGCTGAGTACAGGGAATTCTTCAGTAGAAGAGTTAGTTTCACTCAGGGTGGAGTTGCTTCAAGAACATACATTTTCCTTAGCATCTCCTGCATGTATAGTACATCTTTATATATAACATCTAACAAACATATATGTTTGTGTGTCAAGCTTGAAAGACTAGCCTGGCTCTATGGAGCCATACACTGTGTCTACACTGGGTTGTTCTTGCAGGGTCCTGGAGGGTGCCCATCTCCAGCGGTCATTAGGTGAGAGACGGGGTACACTCAATCTTTCAGAAAGTACCAGATGTTTTCAACTTCTTCCCTGAGAGTCAAATCAAAACCCTCGTTATTTAAGATGTCTGGAGAGGTGACTTAAACATCACACAAGGACGTCACAAATCATCCAAACTGTGGATGGTTTTGCTGGGTATTGGATAGGTCTTATAAGAGGCATTAATAACGGACAGAGAAGTTGGTATGTGAGCTCCAGATGGAATACTGCTGTTAACTGAAGTGAGGTGTGCACACCTCCAAATTGCACAGACAGGCTAGCTGGCCAGAGAGGCTTTGATTGATGATCTATTGAGACAAAGGCTCATCCAAAGCAGAACAAGGTTCCTCAATGGCTGACTTGGACCCACTAGTGAACTTTCACACCCATGGCCAAGTCACTAGTTCACTAGTAATGTTTAGGTATTCTCCACATTTGGACATGGTTGATTGTTTATAGTAGGCATGGCCGGTATGAGATTCTGACGGTATGATAACTGTAGGCAAAAATATCACGGTTTCACGGTATTATGAGAACAGCTCTAAAATGTGTATTTTGAATGTCTGTATTTTTTTTATATTAAAGGAAAAAACACTTTTTAGTGAGGCAGATATGGTGACTAACTAGCATGCTAAGATAAATCATAATTAGCATGCTAGTTACCATTATCTGCCTCAATTAAAAAAAGTTATTAAAGATAGAGATGAAGAAAAGATAAGATAAGGTAGTTACCATATCTGCCAAGGTAACAAGCTAATTTCATTAATGTCAGACGCTAATACGCTCATTCATTACAAGACAGCATTAACTTTACCTTGAATTTAGCATACAACGATGGGTGCTGCTCCCGAACATGCGCAATCATATTCCATGTATTGCCTCCTCGGGCTGCCACTGTTCTCAAGCACGTTTTGCACGTCGGACGACCTTCTTCTTCCAAGCCGTGACCGTCTGGCTTTTTACGGTAGCCGAAGTATTCCCAAACATTCGCTTAGAGGCGGTGGTAAAAGTTCAGTCATCACACAGCCTGCAGCGCTGGCCGCTTGTCACTCACAAGTAAACAAACGCAGTTCTCTTTCGTTCCCTTCTGACTGCCAGTGGCAGTAAACAGAGTGGATGTAACTCCTCGCGCTCCGCGCAGGTCGAGTTTTGATGTAAACAAAGTGACGCACGTGACACGTAGCGCACCTGGGCGTGCGTCTATAAATTGCACGCCAGCAGCTGCGCTCGGTCTCTTTGATCTTCTCGCTGTTGACCTGGCATGTTTCGCGGGTTAATCGCTCCGTAAGACCGTGATTCGGATCTTATCGGTTTCTGCAGGTCTAGAGGTAAGCACACTTTGGTGCGATTTTGGCGTCATCCTGCCCGTGACCAGGTGGTCGAAGTGCTCTTTGGAGCCCTCTTGGGCTGTGGATTGGCGTGGTTTTTCTGTTTGTTGTTTGTTGCAGGACGCGACCGGCTGACGGGGCTTGCTGGCTGTCGCTGTTTTTCCCTTTGAAAAAGGGGAGGAGGGAGCAGCTGGTGAGTGCCTTACAGGTAAGAAGGAGGCTGGAAATTCTGACCGCGTGCAGTGGAGTTCAGTTTCTCGCTCAGATTACCTAGCCGAGGCACACATTGTGTGGTGTCTGCCCTCATTTCCCACACCTGTGGAGCTGGGATGTTGGCGTGCACATCATGTGGGGCTTCTCTCCAGGTGGAGGACGGGCATGACTTGTGTCCCAAGTGCCTGGGCCACGGCCACCTCAGGGAGGCTCTAACCGACCCCTGTATGAATTGCAGCACTTTGTTACTGTCTGTGAGAGAGGGCAGGCTGCGTCAGGTGGAGG
Organism: Valencia hispanica; assembly: GCA_963556495.2. Classification (NCBI taxonomy): domain Eukaryota; kingdom Metazoa; phylum Chordata; class Actinopteri; order Cyprinodontiformes; family Valenciidae; genus Valencia; species Valencia hispanica. The sequence continues at coordinate 12,363,925 of OY747701.1, forward strand.
GCCTCCTGTTTGAGACTGACCTGCTTTCCTCTGGTATGCCTTATCCGGGTCCCGGAAGGCGGGGGGATAGGCCTGCCGGTGAACATGGCAGCCCAAAACGAAAGAAGCCAAGGCTGCAGCGCCCCTCTCGCCGGGAGGTGGACTCCTTACGGGCAGAGGTGGAGCAGCTTAAAGCTTTGATGAGGAGAGCCCCAGAGGAGGAGGATTTGGATGACATGATCTCCGTTAGGGCTTACTGGCGGTTATCCGAGCGGCACTGGCCAGAATTGGGCTAGATGATGTGCCGGCGGCCCGTTCTGCGGAGAACCCCTCCTTCCGCTGGGCTCCGGCAGCGCCCCCGTTTGAGGTCCCACCATCGCAGCCTTCTTGGAGGAGCTGCAGTGGTGCTGGCGGGACCCAAGGCTTCTCTCCCACCAGGGTAGGGATGCAAGGACCCTGGCATCAATGCGTGGGGCAGAAATCCACGGTCTGGACCACATGCCCCCTGTGGATCATTGCATTGCTGCTCTGGTGCTCTCCCCTGATGAGGCGCTGAGGGACAGGGTCCGCTGTCCAAGCGCGCAGTGCCGGGTGACCGACAGCTTCCTGTGCCGGGCCTATGATATTGGGGCACGGATGGCACGCAAGGGTAATTCTCTGTCTGTGCTGTTGCTGGCCCAATCCCAGATGCTGCAGTCGGGCGCGGCAGGGGCAGTACTGGGGGATACCAATGATGCAGCCCTCCAAGCTTTCCGTCTGATGTACAGGGAGCTTGGTCGTCTGTTGGCCACCCTGGTTGGGGCTCGACGTCAGGTCTGGTTGGCGCAGGCCCCGATCTCGGACGACTGTCAGTGGGGCCTACGTGGGCTGCCTGTGGTGCTAGGCCAGTTGTTCGGGCCGGCGGCTGAAAGGGCGCTGGAGCGTCGTCGGCAGTCCAGGCAGGCCTCAGAGGCATGGGGTGTACACGGTGGGACTACGGGACCCCCTGTTCCACAGCCCAGGCCATGAGGTGCACGGGACCCCCGGCGTCGGTTTCGTGCGGCCGCCTCCCCGCAGTTTCGCCAGCGGAGCAGGGCCGCGGTCGGGACTTGGCGACGGCCTGGAGCAGGACAGGCGCCACCCCGGGGAGCCGTGGGGCGGGAACAGGGTCACCGCCCCCCCAGAGCCCCGAACAGGCATCAGGACACAGCCTGTGGGCTGACAGTGGGCAGGTTTTCACCTCTGCACCTGGCCTGCTGGGAGGCCCAATGCGGAGACGCATGGGTTGTACGAACCATGTCCCAGGGTTACAGGTTGCAGTTCCACCGTCGGCCCCCACCCCCATCGGGGGTCAAGGTGACTTTAGTCATCGATCCTGCACGAGCCACCGCCTTGATGCAGAAAATAGAGACTCTCCTGGACAAAAGAGCCATAGCGGTCGTGCAGCCGCATTTGCGTGACAACGGCTTTTATTTGACTTATTTCCTGATTCCAAGGATGGGTCCCTGCGGCCGGTGTTGGACCTCCGGGGTCTGAATCGATTCCTGAAGGTTCTGCCATTCCGCACACCTCGGACCTTCAGGTCGTTTGTCCAGGAGACTGGTTCACATCCATAGATTTGAAAGATGCGTACTTCCATGTCCCGATTCATCTGGGGCACAGAAATTACCTGAGGTTTTCCTTTCAAGGCAAGGCTTACCAGTTCCTGGTCCTGCCGTTCGGCCTGTCCCTCGCCCCTCAGGTGTTCACGAGGTGCATGAAGGCAGCCTTAAGCCCCCTGTGCTGGTCGAGGTTGAAGGTCCTACCATATCTCGACGACTGGCTCATCCCAGCACCCTCGTGTTGGGAAGTAGGTCTGTCAACAGCTAGAGTCCTTGCCCATGTCGAGGCACTAGGCATGACAGTGAACGTCCAGAAGAGTTCTCTGGTTCCGGCTCAGCAGGCAGATTTTATTGGCATAGGCCTGGACTCCGTAACCATGCGGGCTCGGCTGACCGCGGAGAGGGTGGACAGGATTCAGTCCCTGCTCCAGGCCTTCCGGCAGCGCCCCCAGTCCAGGTGTGGCTGAGACTGTTAGGAATGCTGGTGTCGGCTTCAGCATTGGTGCCTCTCGGATTGCTCCACCTACGGCCCCTGCAGAGGTGGTAAAATGGCCTCCGCCTGGACCCCCGGCGACACAGGTGGGTCAGCGTGGAGGTCACGCCCAGGTGCATGGCCCTCCTACGTCGTTAGAGAGACGGCACTTACATGCGGCTCGGTGTCCCTCTCGGCGTGGTCCCCCACAGACGAGAAGTGCTGACGACGGATGCGTCACCCCGGGGATGGGGGGCGCTAGGGCAGTGCAGGTCTGTCCAAGGGCTGTGAGGCCCTTGTCAGGGTCGGCTTCACATCAATGGACCGTTTACTTGGCGCTGAGGCACTTCTTGCCCTCTCTAGAGGGCAAGTACGTGCTTGTCCGGTCGGACAGTACCTCGGCTGTCTTCCACATCAACCACCAGGGGGGAACCAAATCATTGCAGTCTCTGAGGGAAGCTTGGAGGTTGTTGACCTGGGCTTACCCTCGTTTGGCCTCCATCAGGGCGATGCACCTGCCGGGGTGGAGGAACTCGGTGGCGGACTGTCTGTCCCGCCAGACACTTCCCCCGGGGGAATGGAGGCTGCTCCTCAGGATGTTCAGAGGGTTTGGAATCGGTTCGGCAAGGCCCAGGTGGATCTTTTTGCCTCAAGGAGAGATACGCATTGCCCCTTGTGGTTCTCCCTGGCAGAGGCCGACGCTCCGTTGGGGATGGATGCCCTCGCCGGTGCCTGGCCGGCCGTTCTGCTGTACGCTTTCCCACCTTTTCCACTCATTCTGCCGACCCTCCATCAGGTCAGGGACTCGACACACAGGGTCCTTCTGGTGGCTCCGGAATGGCCCATGAGGGTCTGGTTTCCCCTGCTCCGTTGTCTCTTGAACGGGGGGCCGTGGCGGCTTCCAGTGAGGCAGGATCTGCTCTCTCAGATGGGGGGGAAGATTTGGCATCCTTCTCTGGGCCATCTTCTGCTCACCGTGTGGCCGTTGAAGGGGGCAGCCGGCCCCCTATCGGCTTAGAGCCCTCCATTCGGCAACTGCTAGAGAGCGCCAGGGCTCCGTCGACGAGGTACACCTATGCTCGTTGTTGGCGGCGATTCTCAGCGTGGTGCGCCGGCAGGGACATAGACCCTAGTTCTTGTTCCCTGCATGAGATTCTGAGGTACCTCCGGTGTCTGTTTGACACCGGCCGAGCCGCTTCGACCCTTAAAGTGCACCTCACGGCTATATTGGCCAACCATCTTCCCATTGATGGTAGGCGAGTCGGGGCACACTACTGGGTAACGCAGTGTCTACGCGGTGTCAGGAGACTGCGTCCTCCCTTGCGCAAGCCGGCGCCAGCATGGGACCTTCCTCTGGTCCTGCAGGCCCTGGGCGGGCTGCACTTCGAGCCGATGGCGGCAGCACCACTGAAGGTTGTGTCTATAAAGACGGCCTTTCTGTTGGCGGTGACAACGGCTAAGCGCGTCAGTGAGCTTCACGCACTGGCCATCAGTCCAGCCTGCCTGTGGTGGAAGGCAGATGGTTCTGGGGTGACGCTGTGGCCCAACATCGCCTTTCTCCCCATGGTTTACACTGCAGCTTTATGAGGGATGTTTACTTTCTCCCTGTAAAGACGCACATGGAAAAAAAAAATGCTGATACCGCCGGGACGGTATGATGGATATTTTTAGTGGTTTTGAAACCTTGACTTTTTCATACCGCGGTATACCTTGAAACCGGTAACCGGCCCATGCCTAGTTTATAGTTACTTTTCCATTTTTCAGTTGTGTAAGAATTATAGTCCAGTCCGGATTTTATAATCAGTTCATGTTTGGGAAATCCCACCGAAAAAAAAAAAAAAAAAAAAGCTGGACTTCAGTCATTTTATTGTGAGCTATTGTTTGCATATATATATATATATATATATATATATATATATATATATATATATATATATATATATATATATATATATATATATATATATATATATATATAAAGAACTGAATCATATTTTCTTGGGTAAACCTTGTTGGGCTCATTAATTGGCCTCCAGTAATGACGTAACAAACATTGCGTTATTTTTGACCAGGATATGACATTCAAATCTCATATTAAAAATGGGTTTGTAGGATTTCCTTCTTTCACCTCCTGAATATTGCTAAAATTAGAAACATCCTGTCTAGTCCATGCATTTGTTGTCTCATAGTTGGATTATTGTAATTCTTTATCAGGAAGAGCATAAAATGCTATTAAAAGCCTTCAGTTGATCCAAAATGCTGCAGTAAGAGTTCTGATGAATATTAAAAAGAGAGATCACATTTCTCCTGTGTTAGCTGCCCTTCATTGGCTCCCTGTTAAATCCAGAATAGAATTTAAGATCCCCCATCTTACATATAAAGCCCTTTATAATAAAAGCTCCATCATTCATCAGAGATCTGATTGTTCCATATGTTCCTAACAGAGCACTTTGCTCTCAGACTGCAGGTTTACTGCTGGTTGCTAGGATTTCTAAAAGTAGAACGGGAGGCAGATGTTTTATGGTGTATTCAGACCAGAAAAGTGCTTTGGTCCGCTTGTTATGTCCGGACCAAAAGCGGACTTTATTTTTTCGTTTGTTCGCATTCACACTGTACTTTTTGTAAGTGAACTATATTTTGTAAACACATCCACGCGTGTGACGATCGGTGCGGCCATTGGACAGCAATGACTAGGGCGGCACACAGAGCGCAGACTCGGAAATCGAGGAAAACATGAAAGCCCTACGCTGCTCTGCATATTTCTGCTATCGGAGCTGCAAAATCACATTGAGTGTCAAGAGTGGCTCATTTAACGCAGGTTTCGCGACGCTCTGTTTCATATTTTGGAAAGGCGTCGGGGAATGCGTGCAGTAACCCGAAGAAGACGATGTGCTCTGTGTGCCCTGACCCATGACATGCTCGCAGCGCCGTGGCAAAACAGAAGACGAAGGACCAGGTATGAACTTACCTTGCTACGGTGGCTTGTTTAGTCCAAAAAGGCACATGTATCCTGGACTTGGTTTGGATCAACAGTGGTTTGTATTCACACCTGAAGCGAACCGCAGCAGAGTCCGTTTGGAAGCGGACCGAGACCACCTAAAAAAGTCGGTCTCAGTCCGGTTCTCTGATCCGCACCAGGATTCGTTTGTGTGTATTCACACCTGCATGAAAGGTCCAGACCAGCGTTCGAAACGAACCGTGGTCCATTTAAAGTGGACCAAACAGTGCAGGTCTGAATACCCCCTTAGTTATCAGGCTCCTCTCCTGTGGAACCCGCTCCCCGTTTTAGTCCGTGAGGCAGACACTCTGTTTACTTTTAAGGCCAGGCTTAAAACTTTCCTTTTAGATAAAGCTTATAGTTAGAGTGGCTAAGGTCATCCTGAGCTATCTCTGTAGTTATGCTGCTATAGGCTTAGACTGTCGGAGGACAGACTTACCACTTTTCTTCACTCTGCTACTTTTCTCTTCTACTGCTCTCCAGTTGCATTATTTGCTGTTATTTCGACTGTTAACTGTCTTTTTTTGTTAGTATTTTTCCCTCCATAGAAGCTACACCGGGTCTGGAATCCTGTTTAGCTGCAAAGCCCTGTTGGACGGGGGCATTGACTGGGATGATGCTCCAAGTAACTGAGCATCCCCTGTGTCCTGTTATCAACTTTTCACTATCTTTAATATAGAAAGTACTCTTACATCAGTTCTTTTAGTTCTTTCTGTGTCTCTGGGGTTCGAGAAGACAGAGCAGACTGTCGTGGCAGATACTGAGCCAGGTTCTGGTTCTGCTGGAGGTCTCTTCCTGTTAAAGTGGAGTTTTTCCCTCTCCACTGTCGCTACATGTTTGCTCAGTTTAAGCGATTGCTGTGGTTGGAAGTCTGCATCAACGGGGCGCAACTGCCAGTCAATGACTTGATGCAATCTGCTGGGATTCATTCAACCGAAAACTTTTTAACTAACTGGAATGTATGTGTGATTGTATTGAAATGACTTTTATTGTAAAGTGCCTTGAGATGACATCTGTTGCGAATCGATGCTATATATATATATATATATATATATATATATTTTATTATTATTATATATTTTTTTTTTTATATTATATTTTATATTATATTTTCATCAACAACATCTGGCAAAAAATCCTTTCTGATTCTGATAAATAAACTGAATTGAAATTTAATTGAATTGAAGGCTGAAGGTGGTACAGCTAACAGCATATGAACACAACTCCACAGTTTCAGACCCCTTTTTTTTCTATACTGAAGCCCTGTTTTCTAATTAACGTCTCACTTCAATAGTTGTTTTTTTGTTTTTTTAGGTGAATAGGTGAATTTTATAATCAGATATTTTTTTTTATGATGAAGAAAAAGTACAGCTGCAAAATGTAGGATCTTGAGGCCCGTTTAATCATATTGCACCTCCAGGAAATAAAACCCTGAAATGCTCACGATCTTCAGAGTGCAATAAATAGCAGAGTCAAAGATGGCATTCTGAGATGTCATTTCTACCAGTAATGGGTTTGTAGCTCCAACGTCTTGGCTCTCCATTGTAAGGTAATTGAGGTATTATTACATGGTGAAATTGGGTCCGTTTTACCTTGGCAGGAAATAGGCAACAAGAAGGCAAAACTCTCTTTTACAGAGATTGCCATCAAAAGCACATAGAGCTTTGTGGCAATGATCGATACGAAGAATCAGATGCAGTGACTTTTAAGTCCTGACCTGTAAGATTATTTCACAAACCCAGTGGTTTTTTGTGATATTTTTTTATTTATGTTAGCAGAGCAACGTAAAACGCAGATATAAACACTCAGGACATAGATTTCTCTTTGTGTGAACCATCGCACTGCGGGCACACGCGCTTTTATTAAGAACACCTGTGCTGTCATTGATTGAACAGGTACACCTGTAGTCAGTCTGAACAGATAGGCAGGGGCACAACATCAACATAAGATTAAATGAGAGCACAAGTCTCAACAATTTATTTATTTCATTTTGCCACAAATAGTCACTTTTGCACTTTGTCATCTTATCTTTATAGAAGGGCCTATTCTTGAGACCAAATCCACAACAATGAATATCTTTAATTTGGACCATTTTATAGTGTTTAAAGCACTCCACTACCAAATAAATTAAATATATAAATAAATTGTCCTTTGGCAATTTTTACTCGTCATTGATTTTCAAGATTTTATTCACAAAAGGTGTGTAGAAATGATGGATCTCATTCTTTGTGTTTTGTTTTTTGGTGTCCTCAGGTGAAGTTTGTTTAAAGTGGACATATCATGCTTTTAAATTCTTCCTTTTTACATCTAAATCATTTAGTTGTGGTCTATATATAGTGGAACTGCTATTATTAGGTCGGAATTTTTCATTATATTACTTCTAATGGCTCCTCATCTAATCCTGTTCAGAGGTGTCTGAACAGGGTTTGCAGAATGACTCATTTTGGTGCGGTCCCTTTAAATGTGTAGATGTGCTGCATACCACGCCCCACCACCAGGTCGCTGAACCTTTCACCCCGCCCCATTCAGCCATTTTTGTAGTTTGGTAGAGAACCGGCAACCTAGTACCTAGTACTTCAGGACTGTCAATTATTTAATTTTTTTTTAAATGAAGAGTTGTCCATCCAGCCGTACATGTTTGAGCCAGAGTCTAACCCTGAGCGTCAGGAAAAAGAAGGGATTGAGCCCTCGATAAGATGAAGTCTTTCAGAAAACCCTTGTTGATACTGGCGGAGGTTACTGAAGCACTCGTCTTTGAAGTGTTTGGCACAAACATAAACCACTTTAGCCACAGATTCGGCCAGATTACCATTAAAAATAAAACTTAACCACTCACTTCGAAGCGGTTCTGATGCTGGGAGACAATGTAAAGAGTTGTGCGGGTTAATACACCCAACAACAAAACATTTTGACACTTGTACTTTCGGCATACATAAACTTGGACTACAAACTCACAGCGAGAAATAAAGATGGTGGATTCGCTCAGCGTTTAGAGCAGTGTTTCTCAAACTATGGGGCGAGCCCCACTAGTGGGGCGCAGAGGTATTGCAGCTGGGGGGTGACATCAACGGGATTTAAATAGTTTTTTTCCCCCTAAATTCTATTGTTGTGAATGTTTCACTGCATTGTAAATTAAATCAACCAACTCCCCCCTCTCACAAAATTAAACACACTCAAATAAATTAGCAATTGTGATCATCATTGTAAACAGAACAGGGACCTGGAATATCGGACTGGGAGTTTGACGACGGAATAAATCGCAGCAGAACAAAGCAAGCTGAAGTAGCCACATTATCAGAGATTCAATCTACAAAATGGACAAATATCTAAAAAGATCAGGGAACGTTTCAGAGTAAGAGAAGTCACACGGTCAAACACGCAGGAAATACAGGGATGAGTATCTTGCTTTTTATTTTATTTTTTTATTTTGTATTTTTGAAAGCTTTGTATTTGTGATAAAACTACAACTTTTATTTTCTCCAACTGTGAGCTGAAGTTCTACATGTAGCAACTACTGACAGCATATATTACTGAGCCGGTTCTATAACAGTGCGCAACCCCTTTTTCCAAGTAATTTATACCCTTAACTTGTAGACTAACTTGGCTATTTAAATAAATAAAATACTTTAAAAATCAGGCGTGGTCACCATTCTGTTGGGGCGATAAAAGCATGGGGGGCTTGTGTATGCTCCTTTGTCCAAAGTGGGGAATGATAAAAGAAAGTTTGAGAAACAGTGGTTTAGGGGGAAATCCATGACCAAGTTTGGCAGTTCCAGTGCAAGTACTGTGATGTAATAGTTCATAAAACGCAATGGATAATAGAGAAAAGTGAACGGCTTAAAAAATATGAACCAAAACATTTTACAAAAATATCTCCACAACGCATGGAGTGACAAATGTATGCTTTTTGCACTCCTAGACACTAAATTCACTACACAAAGCATTTAAGGGCTAAAAAAGTGGAATTTTCATGATATGCCCCCTTTAAGGCCAAACTTTGTCTTCAAATCAACCAGCTTCTTTTATTGTTTGCGCAAAACACCACAGTCAATTTTCAAAACTGCTTTGACCAAAATATGTGTAAATAACTTTTTTCATGCTAAACATCCAAATGCTTTAAATTTCAGAAAATACATTTTGGATATTATTTCAGCTTAATCTTAAAGGTCTCATTCACTAAGAAACTGTGTAATACTTGCTGTTTTTGTAATATAATCGGTCACTCTGAGTTGCATACGCATGCTGTGCGTGAACATTTTCTTCAATCCCCATTGCCTGCATTAGTAACAGAAAGTAAATGGGAAAACCGAGCGAGTCAGACAAAGCCAGTCCCTTCCACGTCACAGAGAAAATTAGTATTCATGGCCTCGCTCACCTTGGCTTGCGACCGCCTACAGGGAGGCTGTTTTGATTTTGCAGAGCGCGCCTCTGCCAGTAGAAGCTAGAGCCCTTTTTCCAAAGAAAATGACTCACAAGGCATTAATTAATTAGCTATTTAACCTATTTGTTATTTGAGAATTGTTTTGTTTATTGTTTGTCTTTATATTATTTTTCTGTTTTTTTTTCTTCTCTGCGAGGTGACCTTTGGTTTTAGAAAGGCGCCCTCAAATGAAATGTATTCTTTTTATTAATTCATGGAGACCACAGTAAATCTTTTTGAAAAAAACGAGCGAACGAGACCTTTAAAATATATTTTTGCTTGAAAATGGGCACATATTTAGCAGAAATACTGGAGTTGGATGCCATCTACAAATAATATAGGATGTCTGAGAGATGAGAGATTCTGAAATCAGGTTTGTGCCAGTCTGGATCATTAAAATTAATGTCTATAGCAGTAAGTTTCTGGCAAACAAAACCATCATTCAGAAACTACCCCTCCAATTCTCTCAGGCTATTTCCACCCAACATCAAAATCTGTTTGATGTTGGATATGTTGAAAGTGTCACATGAATTTTTCATATTATTAATAACAATAAACTTTATTTATGTTGCTTCTTTCAAAGCAGTATTATAAGAGTGCTCACTCTAATGGTACATTGGTGATCGTCTATACTTTATTTCAAGCAGTATAGTTATACTGCTGTATAGAAAGTAGCAGATTGTCAGAAACAGATAACTTTCTGTTCCTCTCCACTAGAAAAATCAGACAGTGCGAAAAAGTTTTTCCACTATGAGAGTGATGCTTGTTTATGTTCTGCTCTGCAGAGAAAGGAGCTCAGCTGAAAAGCAGAACTTTTAGTGCTCCATATTGGTACAAAGCCTTACCTTTTGCTATGACTTCTGATTCATGACCAAGAGGGTGTCTGCAGATGTTACCGCGCTAGAAACAGTTTCCTGTACACGGTGTCTGGCCTCAGCCTGCGAGACAGGCCGAAGAGCTTGAATATTCGCCGCTGCTCTTCCACATCAAAGGGAGTCTGCAAAAGAGGCTGGGGAACTGATTAGGGCATTTTCCGCTCAAATTCTACAGAGGTTTTTCAGGCACATTCGGCTGGGAGGAGACCCCCAGGGCAGACCGAGAACTTGCTGGAGGGATGAGATATCCCTTCTGGTCTTGGAATGCCTTGGGATCCCCCAGGAGGAGAGGGAGAATGTATGTCTACGGGGGATAGCTGGGTTTCCCTTTTCACTGTTCTTGGACCTGACGCCTCGAGGGACCTGAAAAAACAAAATACACTGGATCGATGGACGGTTGGATGGAACAATGAACAGACTGATGGACCAGCAAATGGATGGATCATGAATTTCGCTTTGTAGAATAACTTAGAAGGAAGACGACTTTCTTTTAACGGTGCACATTTTTCTGAGCATTCATAAATCATTGAGGGCAGATTTGGTCAAGTAAATAATCTTTTGAAAAGCTATAGGAAGGTGTGGCAAAAAAAGAAAAAGTTTTACATTTCCCTGAATCTGTTGTCGTTGAATATGTGTTCTTTCACTGCATACCATAGGTCCGGTCTAAAAACTCAAATCTCAGCCTTACTCCTCCACAAAAAACAAGCTTATTGCTGCCAAAACCTGTCTCTGAAGAAGATAGAATGTCAAAAAACAAAACATAGCCTTCCACTGTAGAATTAAAACACACACGCGCACACAAAAACAAGACAGAAGCATATACCAAAGGTTATCTTTGTGTCTTTTTAAAGCAACAGTGTGATGTCATTTCCAAGCCCACATGAGTCAGGAAACAGCACATCACCTAACCTTTGAAAGCATCTAAATATGCCTGTGCAGGCCAAGTCAGCATGAAAACAGCCATTCTACACTATGTGAAAATAGAGTGCCAGATTCACAGGTGACTGGACACTGCTGTCATTGTCAGAGGAAAGTGCACCATTCACACACAACTGACAAGCCCGTAGCAGAACAGCATTGTTTTTTTTCCCTATGTGAAGCAGTGAGTCCTCAGACTTAAATCATTTGCTGCTGGTGCGGTGTGAAAAGCAGGAACATGTATGTTTACCAGCTACAGCCGGCGCCTTCATGTCACTCACCCGAAGCCTATTTCATACAGCAGATTCACTCAGGTGAATTTGTCCTTTTAGTCAAGTTTTTTTTTTTTTTGCTTAAACAAAGATAATTTTTAATTATTTTTTTGTGTGACTTTTATCCAATCCTTTCTGACATCTGCAGATAATTCATATTTAGTGCGTGTCACCAAAGGCCAAATCTAACAAGAGAATGTAATCTACCCTAAAATAAAGAGTAATTCCACTTTAATGCAAACATCCCATGTCATGACCTGGCTCAAAAAACAAGGCCACACACTTGAAAGGCAACCAAAAGGAATTTAATATAAAAAAACAAAAGCATGACCTAAAGCAAATCTAAGTGGGGAGAAACGCCCTCACCCCCGACAATGAACAAAAGAAATCTGCGCGTGGCCAAGAGAAGCGCTTCCCCTAAACTGAAGGGGGGAGTAGAGTTTTTGTAGGGGAGGATGGCACCGGGCCCAGATGTCTCCAATCAGTGGATGATCTGCTCCAAATGCTGCTGCATGAACCTAAAGGCATAGGAGAGTTAATGGGCAGGCCATCACACCCTGCACCCATTTAGCATATATGTTCTCCTTTTTATAGCAGGGTTAAGCTATTAAAGCTGTATTGCACAACTGCTTTGCAACGAGAGCAATAATAAGAAAAGCAAGCGGAACTAACTCAGGAGGAGCTGCAGAAAACCACAGCTCAGGTGAGAGATTCTGTCAACAGATGGATGATTAGGTATGCACTGCCCTGAAAACCACAGGGAGAAATTAGGTTTTTGTTCTACATGCAAAAGGGTATATTGGGAGAAAAAAACAACATTACACATACCCCTAAATCCATTATGCGAATGGTGAATTATGGTGGTGGCAGTGATGCTGTGGGGGGGCTGTTCATAAGCAGGGACTGGGGAGCTGGTCAGAGTTGATGTGAAGATGAACGCAGCTAAACGTGGGGGATTCTTGAAAGAAAGTCAGTTAGAGGTTAGGAAAAGATAAGAGACTGGGGCAGAGGTTTTTCCTTCCAGGAGAGCAATGATCCAAAATATTCAGGCAGACCTGTTTTACTTCCACATGTTTATTCTTGAAAAGAATTAGAAACTACATGTCAAATTCCTTCCACTTAACATTTATGGACTATGTGGTCTATCACATAAAATCCAATAAAACACAAAGTTAATGGTAATAAAAACTGTTATGAAATTCAAGAGGTATTCATACCTTTAGTGTATATATTAGATATACTGGAAATATATGTCAGTAGAAATTGGAATATGCTAAATGCAAACTTCTGTTTTTCAGCTCACTCAGATCCCAGTACTACAACTGTGGTCTTATTAAAGCCAGTTTTAAAAAAACACTACTGTTCATATAAATCGGGGACTGATTGTTATTTAAAAACATTCACCTACCAGGAACAAAAAAATATATTTTTTTCCCCCCCATTAAGAATCATGACAAGATTTTCACATGAGCCCAAGTTTACATTGTTACCTGACGCAGAAAACTGTTGGACAGATCTAGCTGAAAGTCAGTCTTGGATGTCTTCCAGTGTTTCTATTCATCCAACATTTTCACTGCCAAACGACAAAGGTAAGCTGTCTTAAAGCTACATGAACTATGGTTTCTCCATAACATGACTGCCTTGCTACATTATGAACAAAGTTTTTTTTCTTGTAGAAACAAAACTCAGCAGGAGGACCTCTTTTTCTCTGGCAAATAATATTAGGTTCAGCAGAGGTTATTTTGGTCATATCTAACATACAGAAGTTAAAGAAAACACTCTGACAACCATGAACCGCTTAATTTATTGGTATACCTCACAAGGGGCATAACACGATTAAGGACAGGCTCAAGCGACCTCCATCTTCTCTCTCCCCTGTCTGATTGCCTGACTGGGTTTTATTGATTTTAACGACGCACAAAAGTTTGTTCTCTTCGGTTTCTCTTCTCATGTTGATATTTTACATGTAGATTGGCAGCATCCCTTTTTCAAGAAGGATTAGAAGAGGGAGAGATAGAAAAAGAGTCCAGTCAATCAGTAAACGTGTTTTGTCCACATAGGCTCACACAGAAGGAAACACTGCATCCAATATGGCGTCCCCCAGAGACTTGGACCCGCACCCATGTATTTTAGACCCGCTTTTTATGGTTATATGTTGCAAAGCCCCCAAAATCTTTCAATGATTGGGCATCATTTTATTCATTTTCAACATTTCAATATATATTACCAGATTAATGGTAAAAACTACCCACTGTCACTTTAAATTGGATTAGAATATAGCTAAATGCAAAGATAAATAAATTAAACTTAACTGTAAATTCAAACTATATATTGACTTATTTATAAGAATGTTAAAATGCCTTGTTTGTCCATACAATTTCATACCATTTTATTTATCAAACTCTGATAAAAAAAACAACAAGGTTGACATAAAGTGCTGTACATCAAATACAAAATTAAAGGAAACGATACAGTGGCACAGAAAACACAATATTACAATAAAAAGTCGACAATTCTAGTTAAACACAATGTAATAAAGGTGTATCTTAAGATGAGATTCTGTTTGTTTTACACTCAGGGGCAGATCATTCCACAGTCTAGGACCAGTAACAGAAAAAGCTCTGTCCCCTCTGAGTCTGTCTGGTCTGTCTGTGGTCTGAGGAACCACAGGCAGACCACGCTCAGCTGACCTAAGAGTTTGCAAAGGGGCGTACTACACCAGCAGGTCAGATAGATAGTGCGGTACAAGACCATTTAGACATTTAAAAACAAAATAATTTTTTTAAATTTCGATAACGGACAGGGATTTTGTGAAGAGCAGATAAAATCTACGAAATATAGTCATGTTTCCGTGTTCCATGTGATTATCCATTAAAAGGGGAAATAAAATGGAAGAATAAAGCAAAAATAAAAAGAAGGTTTGCCATGTGGCTCTCTCGTTGAGGGCTGATGGGGTCCTGGAGGCGGGCATATTTATTCAGAAAGGTACTTTATTTCTCAAATTGGCCTTTTTGTCATAAGAGCTCCTCGGCCTTGGAGACTTAGATGTGCAGAAAGTGGAGAGGACAGTTTACCGTGGTCCTCTCCAGCTGGACCAACTGGGATGCAGCAGCCCAGTGTATCTGGATAGTCGGTGTCCTTATCCACAATCGCCTCAAGACAGGCAGGATGCAACATGTCAATAGGAAAATAAATTACAATTAGTACTATGGTTGCTCTAATTGCCACCTTAATTAACATTGCTTTCCAATCTTCTAAATTTAGATCTAACCAGCCCCAAGACCAGTGATTATTAGCAGCATTCTTACTAATTCTTCTCTAAGGAGTTCAAGCTTAGTCGTAGCCTCAGAAAATGTTCCACCAGGTGCAGTTTTACTTGGGATACAAGGCAGATCATTTGCCAACCACCGATTGTGCAACAAGGTGTTAATAGTTTTGTTGTTTTTTTTATTAGATTTAGTTTTCATTTAGTTTTGACTTAAGATTTTCAATTCAATTTTAGTTTTAATTAGTTTTTACCAATTGCTAGTTAGTTTAGTTTTAGTTTAATGAAAATGCTTAGTTTCAGTTCAGTTATTAGTTTAAGTTATAGTTTTAGTTTTTATGTAATACAAGTTGCATACAGGGGCAAGACTGTTATAAAATCTCAGAAAATCATTATACTTTTTAAAAAATGTATTGACTTGCGGCAGATCAACAAGCATACATATCAGGTAAGTATAAAAGATATATGGCAGAGTAACATTCAAAAGTTATGTAAACACAGTAACAGCACATGTACATCAGAAAGCCCAACAATAAATGCAGGTGCTACAGTTCTGAAAAAAAACACACAAAAAAAACACTGAAACTGACTGGCAACACTACAAAACAAAAGCCATATTGCACATATTCTGGTAGAAAGTAATCCCAAATTGAACTCCAGCACTTTCTGCCAACCTTTCCTGACATGATGCTAGGTGGACCGCGGCAACACAGAAGACTTGACTGATGTATCTGACATGTTGGTATAATGCAGTACAGCGAGTAAAAAAAAAACAACTACCAGAAACCAGAGATGGATTATTTGTTTATCAAAAGAGCGGATGCGCGCACAACCTACATCAGCCCCCTGTTATTATTTGCAGTTCTCTTGCAGTTGCAGTGTTGGTTAGCAATGTTAGCTTATTTGTTACCCAATGTCATGATTTGTGTTGACGGATTCAGGCGCAGACAGGCTGAGATTCAGAGACTTTAATCATAACTCATCAAGGAACAACTTAGGAAATGTATTGTCACTTAGACTTACAGATTCTACAATCAGGGGACAGGACGAGCATAGTTAAGTACTGGCAACACGACGAGCACTGACGACACACGACGACGAACCGGGAACTAACATGGGGAACAAGTGGGTATATATATACACAGGGAAGCAATCAGGACAATACAGGACAGCTGGAAACAATCAACCGAAACAAAGGACCAGAACACGGGAAAAATAATCAAATCGTGACAATAAAATCGTTGGTGCGCCACCTGGTGCACCAACAAAAAACAACCAGACCAGGGTGGGGGCCCGGAACGACTGGAACAAAGAAATCAAAAAACAGTTCATGGATGGATCTTATCCGTAAGGCCGGCTCCTAATCCTCCTAATATATGCTAAGGCCGGCTCCTAATCCAGTCCAGAGGCCGACCGTGCGGCCTAAACAAACGTGGAAACAAGTTTGGAGGCCGATCGTGCAGCCGAAACAAACATGGAAACAAGTCCGGAGGCCGACCGTGCAGCCGAAACAAACATGGAAACAAGTCCGGAGAATGGCCACTATGCCGAGAGAACAGATGACGACGTCTGTGACGCCCACGTTGCATGAGTCCAGTCCTACAAAGGTAAGTACGGAAGGGTGCTGCAGTCCCACGGCGAAAAAACCCGCGAAGAAGACCAGCTGGGCGGGTACGGCGAAGAATCCCACGAAGAAAATCAGGGCGATGAGGAAATCCACAAAAACCAACACGACGGAAAAACCCCGGAAGAAGAGTCATTGGAGGACCAACAGAAGGCGATGAAGCCAGGAGTTCAGATGTCTCTGCCTTGATCCCTCCAAAAAGGGCAGACCCCTTGGAATGAGGCCGATCAGCTGTGATCATCTCGGCGGACGCAGTCTCTTGGAGCCGGGGCAGATTGGTATCAATCTCTCCGGTGGTTAGCGATGGCTTCATAGGAAGATCGCGACCGCTGCAGCCACAGTGGACGTCTGGAGGCAAAGTGGGTCAACAACGACTGCCTCGGAAGAAGCGGACGCTTGGACTAAAAACTCGAGCTGTCGGGGGGGCCGGAACAGTAACACAAGATGCCGGCTCAGGAACCAGGGAGCAACGAGGAGCCGGGATTGGAACTTGAGAGCGTCGCGGGGCCGGGACTGGAACTTGGGATTGACGCGGAGTAGGGACTGGAACTTGGGAGCAACGCGGAGCAGGGACTGGAACTTGGGAGCGATGCGGTGCAGGGACGGGAACTTGAGCCAGGACAGGCTTTCCAGTAAACCTTGGTGGAGCTTGGTTGTGCCGGAGAAGGGCAGGAAGCGAACCCCAAACAGGCTGTTGACGTCGAGAAAATACGTCGCAGCGAGGTGCATCTTCAAAGGGGGAGGCGAGGACAGCGGCCGGGCCCCCTGGAGAAGAGTAGGGGCGGCCGGACCCCTCTGGGAAGAAGTAGGGGCGGCCCAATGGCTCTGTCCATGCCGACTCGGGGAGAATAATCGCGGGGAGGAGCGCCGACCAGCTTCATGTCTGCGGGGACCAACTCCAGGGGGGCAGAACGCCAACCTCGATCCCCAGTAAGGTGAGTCCTCAGGTGGGGAATCATTTTTAGCGGCCTCCCTGGCCAACCATTGTAGTAAAGTCAATTTCTCGCCTGCTGCTGAATCCTTTTGCCCGGTTCGTACTGTCATGATTTGTTTTGACGGATTCAGGTGCAGACAGGCTGAGATTCAGAGACTGTAATCATAACTCCACAAGGAACAACTTAGGAAATGTATTGTCACTTAGACTTACAGATTCTACCATCAGGGGAAAGGACGAGCGTAGTTAACCACTTACGAACCGGGAACTAACATGGGGAACAAGTGGGTATATATATACACAGGGAAGCAATCAGGACAATACAGGGCAGCTGAAAACAATCAACCGAAACAAAGGACCAGAACAAGGGAAAGATAATCACATCGTGACACCCAAGGCTTACCTGATATGAAGTTATCACTGCAGATTGTTGCCTGTTTAATCATCGTTCCGATCGCTTCTTCTGATTGCTTGCAACCAAAGGCGTCTTTTGTTTGACTTGAAAGAGGTGCGAGTCGATGCAAATCTATAAACCCTGCCCGTTTTGTTTTTAATCAAAGCGATCTGGGCAACCAACAGCACAATACATGTGGTCTCTTTCTGCAGACAACGCTCGCAGCATAGCAGGGAGTGACGTAGAACGATGATCCCTCTAGATTAGGGGTGCACGATTTTGACAAAAAACCTAGTTGCGGTTTTTCTGACAAATATTGCGATGCGATTTTCCATTTTTACTTTCGATACTTTTAAGTTCATAAAACTAAAATTATGAATGAAATATATTGTTACTTTTACAACACAGTCTTGTACAACTTGACACACATGCGAACAATATACAATAACCTAAAAAATATTTATGTGGCCAGGGCCCTCTTCTGGCTTTTGTCTGCTGTTGAACCTGAAAAATCTCTAATTTAAACTACATAGTGATTGAGGTAATGAGATTGTTCAATGCTTCGTCATTATTACATACCTGAACCTAAATACCAAACAATAATAAGACATAATGAAAATTAACTTAAACAGGTAGCCTATTTTTTTTTATTGACGAATCTTTGCCATTGAAAAATAGAAAATTAACTCTTATTAGATTTAGATTTACAATTAGAAAACAAAATCTTCTGCACTCCACTGCCATTTACTAAACATGAAACTGTTATATTGCACACATAAAAAAAAAATGACAATAACAATTAAAAACAAGACCTTATCCAATCTTCTGCAAGATAAGACGTAGTAACCTGACAGTAGGGGTACTCCCAGCAAAAAAAAAAAAGGAACCACCCCCCACCCTCCACCTCATGATGCTTAATCGACCCTAATCGACTTTAATTTAATGCACGTGTAAAACAAATGCACAGAAATGATTTTTTTTCTATAAGAATTAAATAGATTCAACATCTTTCTTTGACAGAACTGCAGACTGGACAGATGGTACCTTCCAGAAGGAAAAAGTACTATAGCTTAGTAGGATATATACTGTATTAGACTTAATATTTGCTGTATAGGATAAAGGATTTATGACCACTACATCCAATTGGTTGTAAGATTCAGATAAGCATTTATTAAAAGCTAGACATTTTAAATGAGAATAAGAAAAGTATGTATTTGTGCCCCCCTTTTCCTGTTAATGCCCTACCTGGCCCCCGGGCAAAACTTTGCCAGAGCCGCCCCTGCACATTTGTAGAAAATGATCCTGGTGTAATTTGTCACTCAGAAACAGTTTATAACTTCCCTTCAACTCATTCATGTCACCTAAAAGGTAAACCTGTTTCTCCATCACCTGTGTTCAGCTCTGATGATTCAGTAAGAACATCTCCTGGTTTCATCTTCATGTTTCCATCTCACCACATATCCAAACCGATATCATGACCAGCAGCTTTCACGGCTGTGGCTCCAGCAAACATCAGAAAGTAATATTAAATCAATTCTAACAACAGTTTATCAAGCTTAAACGTGCTGCTGTTGTTTACCGCGACACATGCTGGTTTCCTCTATCTGCTCAAAGTCCGCGATAAACAGAAACGGGTCTGCGACAGAAAAGCCGATCAGCTGATCGATCAGTTTCATGATTGAAGGAGCAACAGGAGAGGGAGGATGAGAATGAGAATACGAGGCAGCTGTGCAGCGTAAAGACACAGAATAAGTCCAGCTTTGTGTCTTTTCATTCTAGCTGAAATACGAGACAAATCGCGTTCCTTCTCACCTCAATACGCAACGCGTAATATTTTCTCTGAATACGGAACGATTCCGTTTTTTACGGGACGGTTGGCAACCTGAGCGCGGCAGCGGAGAGAGACTGACAGCAGAGATCTGCAGCCAGGTTCCTCTCCCGCTACCCACTGAGAACAGTGAGAAATACATTCTGCTTTCACATTGAACAAGCCGGCAAAAGTCTCTAGCAACACGTGGAAAAGCCGCTATATTGGTCACTAGTCACTTTTTTTTTTAAACGTTGCCAGGGGGGTCGGAAAAGTCGCTAAATATAGTGACAAAGTCGTCAAGCTGGCAACACTGCTCTGCATACAAGCTTGTTTCTCATCACCGTTTCTGATTGGCCAGCAAGCCAGGACTCAACCATTTTGATTGGTTAATAGGTTAATAGGTTTGTCACTCAAATGTCAGGCGGGAAAAAAACCTCAGCCTCTTGCGGTTAGGGTATCGCAGGAGTTAAAACCTCAATATCGATGCGATAAAGGTTAATCGTGCAGCCCTACTCTAGATTTTATACTAATGCACGAGACGGAAATGAAAACTAAGCACATTTTCTCAATAAATTCAGTTAGTTTTGTGAACACTCATTACAGTTTCAGTTAGTTTCCGTTTTGTATCTCAGTAATAATACTCAGTAGTGAGCCTTCCAAGTTTGGATGCAACAACTAAAAACGAGATCTCCCACTGTTATTACAGATCCTCAAGAGTTTGACAAGTCATTTAGAGCATGCTGTGATTATACATTATTATACACCGTTAACAATATGGTGTGTGAAAGGCAATTAAGAAAATTCACACATTTCTGAAGCTTCAATGAATTGGATATTTAGATCATTAGAATCTAAGTGAAAATAATATGGGGACTGACTTGATTAAGGTTGACTCTGAGATTTTGACTGACAGTAAAGGCTGACATCTCTAGACTTTATACTACTGCATGAGACAGAAACGAAAACTAAGCAAATTTTCTCAATAAATTTAGTTAGTTTTGTGAACACTCATTACAGTTTCAGTTAGTTTCTCTTTTTGGGACAGGGTTAGGGTTTTTATTTAGGCTTTGTGAGAATAAGAGCCTGGTATGATTTATGTTTAAAATAATGGTTACTAAATCAAAAGGGTCATAGGCACTGAACCACTAAATGAAAAGACTTTTTGAAAAAAGTACTGCATTAGAACTAACCCCACCTCTGAAGGCCAAAAAGAGCAGAGCCCTCATTTATCAGCTGTTCTTATGCACAGATCTGTGCGTATTCCGTGGGGAAAAGTTTACGTATTGTGTGGTACTTGTGTATAAATGTTTCTAAATATAAGAACAGCTTTGACCATGCGTATTCACAGCATCTAGTGTTAGAATAGTGGAACTGCAACACAAACTGTTTTACTTTGACAGAATATTTATCTCATCAGCTTATCACCTCTGCCAAGGAGCTTGTGTTGGCGTCTTTCTGTCTTTTAGCAAAATAACTCAAAAGTTATGAACGGATTTGGAATAAACTTTCAGGAAATGTTAGAAATTTGCCATAAATTAATCAATTTTGGGGGTAACCATGCATGGAGATCCTGGGAATCGCAATCTGGGGGATAGGGGGTGCAAGGTCTTTCACAGAGGTCAGTGCTCTCCGTTTGCTTTTTTTACTTGTCACATCAAGTGCTTCAGTTTAAAAGGATGTTGTTACACTTATAAATAAATGGTTTGCAAATTGTACTGTGGAAACTGGATGGTCCTGCTTATCGTTGAAGCAGGTTGTCCCTGTCTCCGTGTGTACTGATGCCAGGCAAAGCAGTGTCTCTGTTAACGCTGGCCGCACCGTGTCAAATGTGGTGATCCCTGCACCCTGGTAGAAGATCTGGATCCGGCTTTTGACTGTTTGTACTAACATTCTAAATTTAATTCGTAGGATAAAATATAGGACAGTTTCTACAAACATTTGATAAATGAGGGCCCAGTTTCCTGATTTTAAACAAGAGTAAATGTAGATGTGCAGATTTGTATTTTAGTCTACTCTCATTCTGTGCAAAAAGGCACAAAAGGCAATCGTTTGACATACAGGACAGAGTGTGGACAAGTGCAGACACAAAAGCTGTGTGAAAATATTTGGTCTGAGTTTAGATGAGGAAAGTGACCTTGAAGCAAGCTGGGCAAGCTCGCATGTTTTGGTTTTGTGTTTGGGAAATCTTTCACCTTTAACTATCAAGTCTAGATTCCTGGTGCAGCGTTAGAGAGAAAAATAAATTTAATTTAAAAAATCACAGATTCCTGAAACTTCAGTAAACTGATTTGTAAAGAACACAATGATGACGGTGGATCTGAGAAAAGAATGATGACTGACTGGACCGAGAGGCCTCGACTGACCGCAGACTGCTTCTATGTGTATATCTTCATGTGTGTGACGTGATATGTCTCCATGTCAATGTGCTGTAAATAATGTTTTCTGCTGAATGTTTGAACAATCAGTTGAATAACATGATAAATTAATGTGTGAACATGTTGCATGTTATCACAGTAGAGATACAAGAGGGGTTAATTCCTTGGTGGGGTGGAATCAGATGGCTGTTTGAAAAGACATCAGTGAGCCTTTTGGTCATCCATAAGTGGCCACCATGAGGCGGTAATGTAGCGTGATCAGGTGTTTTTCACAAAAACGTAGGCGATGGCACGACAAAGGGGGGTGTGAGGGTGGTGTCTGCGCTGTCGATGTGCAGGGTTCTGTATAAACCGTGAGACGGAACAGTCCATGGTAAACAGACAAAATAGCTTGGATGTAACTTGTTTTTTATCGCGACTGAAGCCCCGCTCCTCAAGTCTTTTTGTGAGCCACTCCAAAAGGTGGCTGTCCTTCACAGTCCCCCGTGAACTGTCTGACGATCTCGTCTTAAGCTCTAAAGGCCAGAATCTCCTGAACCTCTGCATCACTCCAGTTCGCAATTTCAAGTCATACAGTTTACAAATGCTAAATTAACTCCCATTGTTTACTTGAATTTTAAATACTGTTGCCGGCCGAGGCTCATCACACATTCTACACATCATCATGACATCACCCTCTGTTGCAGTAAGGTGCGATTTTCATTCATAAGTCCAGC
This sequence comes from Valencia hispanica, assembly GCA_963556495.2. Lineage (NCBI taxonomy): Eukaryota > Metazoa > Chordata > Actinopteri > Cyprinodontiformes > Valenciidae > Valencia > Valencia hispanica. Next base: position 12,386,557 of record OY747701.1, read on the forward strand.
GTTTCGGAAATATTGCGGTAATATTACTATCAAGCAAGTCGGGCCGAATTGCCGCAATGTTCGAGCATTGCCATGCCACCAAGGCGCATTCAAAAGACACACCCCGCTGGCAACATTACCCTAATATGCCGCCACAGTGTGTCTTTTGAAAACGGATAGAGTGAGTAGGTTATAAAGTAAACCCATAAATCCTGTTTCCAAGATAAACCGGCTAAGGTATTAGACAACATGGTATCAAAGGTAAAATATGGAAGAAAGATGCTAAAAAAAACTTGAGAAAAAAGAAATCCAATTAAACCCAAAATTGAATTAAAGAACCCAATTTACAGAGTGACTTTGGTCATCATCAACACCCAAGATAAAAGCAGTATGTTTTCCAATTATCTCGCTCCTAATTGGTTATTCTTCCCTAGTTTTTCTTTGAGACATTGACTACATGCCTCAAGATTGCTATAACCCAATGTGAAAACGTTCCAAAAGAGATTGCCCTGTTTGAGGAGAGCTGTGGGGATAAAAGCGTTAACACATAGGAGATAAAGGAAATCTCAAGTCATGGTTAGTCTTGCTTCAACCGCTTCTCCTGCACCTGGTGGAAAAAAACACATTATCCCCAAAGGATGTGTTTGTGTTTTGGGTATTACTGTAGTGAATAAAAGAGGGGAATGTGATGGAAATATTTCAAAGTAATGTGAATTAACTGATTAGTAACATGTTAGTCAATGCATCTAGGGAATATGTCATGTAGACATCATCAGAGTTTAAACAGGCTTAAGTGAGAAGCAATTTGATTAGGAGGCCCTCTGATCTCATTCTCTTTTGCTCTGAAGTGGGAGGTATTTTTAAACTTGGGGGACTAGACTTCAAGACGGCGTAGGAAGGACTGAGGAGGTTTATATAGGATTACTTTATACCATAAGGGGGGTATCTTACCAGCGTCCAACCAGTCACAATCACAAAGTGCTTTAGAAAAACGATTAAAGCATTTATGAGATTACAAACAGATAAAACAAACCATACTTACAGGGACCAATCAACTAAAGGCTTGTCTAAAAAGAAAAGTCTTCAGCTGCTTTTTAAAAGAGTCAACAGAATCAGCCTCATGGAGGGATGTTGGCAGGGCATTCCATAGTTTTGGAGCCACAGCCTGAAAAGATATGTCACCTCTGGTTTTAAAGCGGGTCTTAGGGATCATAAGGAGGTTCTGGCCCAAGGACCGAAGCGTGCGAATAGTCTGGTAGGGGCAAAGCAGATCACAAACATATCTAGAGACCTTTCCATGCAAGGCTCTAAAAGTCATAACTAAAATGTAAAAATCAACTCAGTATTTGAGTGGAAGCCAGTGCAAGGAAGATAAAATTGGCGTAATGGGAGAACGTCTGCTAGATCCTGTTAAAAGCCTTGCTGCAGCATTCTGAACCGTTTGAAGATGCTTCAGAGCAGATTTGATAAAACAGGTAAAAAGGGAATTACAATAATCTAGATGAGACGATTAATCATATCATTTACGCATTCACAAACAGCTGTTAAACACAGAACATTCCGACTAAAAGAGTTTCTCCCATCATGGCTTTGGCGCCCCCTATAGTGCAGCGCCCTTATGTGCCGCATACAGTGCATCCCCACTTTTTGCTCCACTGGTTAGAAACATAACAAAACTACTTCTTTGCTTTAGGCATTATTAGCCAAATCCATCATGTACCAGGAAACAACAAGTCTGCCCTCTATCAGGAAAGTTAATACAGTTTAGAATTGTCAGCATCACATGAGACGCCTTTTCTTCACTTCACCTCTAACTTAAATACTTTGTATTTGGTTTTGAGATTCTCCCTTATCTAGTGCAATACAGAGAAGAATTAGGCTGTACAAAGTATTTCATCTCTGCAGATTTCTACAGCACTCTAAAAGAAGTCTTTCCATTGTGTGTCTTTGTTTTAGTTCTGGTGACTCATCTTCATTGTTGTCAGAACTTCCAGTCACTTGCATCTCAGCCAGTGGTGTTTGCTGTTGTGTTTCTGGCTGATACGCACGTGTAACATTCTTGATTGATGGCGGTTCCATCACAAATGTAATGTGACATTGACTACGCCTTAATTCTTCTCCTTCACTTTCAACCAATTGTGATCTCAGATCTCCACACCTTGTCTTCATCACCCCTATTTTGTCATGTCCTTTTTGCGTTTGGAGTCGTACAACTTGATTTGGTTTCAGTGGGGAAAGTCTTTTGCAGTGTTTGTCATAGATGTGTTTTTGTACTTTACGTTTTTTAAACTGGCCTTCAATTCTAGCTGTCAATCTAGCTGCTGGCTTTAAAGATAATAATAGTTAATTTTATTTATAGGCACCTTTCAAGACTCTCAAGGTCGCCGAACATCAAAAACATAAAAACAACACTTTGTGAACAAAGGTTAAAAAGTGGTACAAGCAAAACAACATATAAAATACAAATCATTTTAGTGTGAAATGTGAGAAGATCAAGTGGGGTACACATTTGTTTGCAGATAGCCGTTGTTATTCGTGTTCTGCTGGACAATAATCTTTGCGCGGGGGAACCCAGAATGCTTTCTCGGGGTACATTTGTAATATTCAGGAGAAAAATCGGATCCATTTCTCCTAGTTGTTTCTAACAGTTTCTTTGTGCTTCTCACAGCTCTCTCACTCAGGCTGTTGGACAGTGGATACTCAGGGCTGCTTTTTATGTGTTGGAAGTCCCATGATTTAGCAAAATCATAAAAAAAAGCCTGACGTGAATATTTGTTCCTGTTGTCTCTGAGGAGTGCCATGGACAGTCTTTTAAGCTTCAAAATTTCACCGACTGAACATAAATAAGTGAGTTGGTCAATTTTAAACCATCCAGATTATGAATCCACAAGCAAAGACAAGGCAGATATGGAACAGTCTGTAATTTCAAGGGCTCCTTCTGTTGGTAGGGCTTTAAGCTGTTGCAGACGTTGCATGTTTTAGCAGCAGTCTCAATGTCCTTGTTCATAGAAGTCCAGAACACTCTTGCCCTTGTTTTCATAGACTCAACTTCTGGATGTCCTGTGTAAAGGCTTTTCACACATTCAGTCTACAGAGAGGAGGGAATTAAAGCTCTGTTTCTGACAATGCTACCACTAATACTGATTTAATCAAGGAAGCCAAAAAGTAGTCTCTTGGACATGCGCTTTGGCCATCCGTGCGTGATGAAACGAGCCAACATCCTAAGGGTGGTGTGTGCAGCTGTGTTTTATGGCAGTTCTTTGAGTCATTTTGTAGACATCTTTTGAACTATCATCTACTCAAAATCATGTTTTTCTTCTGCGGGGACAACATCCTGCTTTGGAGAACAATATGGTAGATGATGAGAGGTTACATTTCTGCTGCTGTAACATCATACGATGCAAGCGGGCTGGGACAGAGTGCAAAGGTTTGTTGTGGATTGAGACCAACGGGTGGTGGTCAGTTTCACACAAATTACTGCATAGAACTTTCTACTTTTACTTGAGTAATATTATGAAGTTTTTAATTTGCCACTTTTGCTTGAATAAAATTTCTGGCTGCTTTACACAATTAAATATGGGTAGTAACTAGTTACACTTAATACAGTTACATTTCCTTGAGTAATGTTTTGAAAAGGAAATGCTTATAAGAGTTTCACTTTTATTTCAGTGAGTATATACAGCTAATATTTACTACTCTTACTTTAGTAAAATATAATATTGTGGAAAATCTGGAGATGATAATGCAAAGAAGGATTCTTCATAAAATCAAAACAATTATGGACAACCCTGAGCATCCCCTTCATAAGACTGTCATACAACAACAGTGTCTTCAGTCGGAGGCTTCTTCAGTTTCGCTGCAATACAGACCGCTACAGGAAATCCTTCCTGCCCACACCCATCATCATCTACAACAACTCCTTAAAGAATTAATTATATGAGCTATACCAACACTTAATTTCCCTCTGGGATCAATAAAGTATTTTTGAATTGAATTGAATATCTAGCTACTTTACACAAAGTTACTTTGCTGATTGAAGAACAAGCTTGTTTTTACCAAATATGCACCAGATACACAATCAATGCTTAAGTGAGGGACCCCTCTTGTTTGGACAAAGCTTTATTGTTTCCTTTCTGCTAAGCCCCTGTTCCTTTTGGCAGTAAAGGGAATATAGAGAAATCTGTAGATATGGTCACTGGAAGAACTTTACCCTATTCCAACATGTGTACATTACTTTAAGTATTGGTTTATAAAGTTTTATTTTTATTTTTTTATTTTTTTGGGGGGGGGGTATATATTCTGCCTGATGTTTTTATTTTGTAATTTAGATGTAATTTTATTTTTTTTGTCTTTACAAACACAATTTGCACATATACATATTTCTTTTGACGTATTAAATCAGATGGTATAATTACATTTGTTAGGGCTAAATTTAATTTAGCAACTGGTGTACTTATCACCTATTACTATAAAATGGCTGATGTTATTTCATTGTCTTTAATTACAAGGCGTAATACATTATTATAGCTCGAACAGTTGAAGTTGTGTGTGTAGGTTAACAAGAAAATAGAAGAATCCTTTATTGTCCCACAAAGGGGAAATTAGGCTTTAACAGCAGCAAAGTGACAGATAACAGAAGCATTCACGATCACACGCGATTAGTAGAAAAAGTATGAAAACAGAATGAACAATTATACATGTACATTATGGACACAATTGGAAAAAAACAAAGTATTGTGCAGATATTAAAAATAAAGTGTCATACTCAGATTAGACTGTGCAACTGAGTAGGATCATTTAAAAAACAGTGAATATTTACAGAATGTGCATGAGTAGTTGTGCAATAGAAAGTAAAAAAAGTAAACGTATTATTTACAAGTAGTTAACAGAATAGAAACTGAGAACAACTGTTGTGCAAATAGCAGCCACAGAAATGTTAGTTAAATGAGACAAATATTGCAAGTTATATCAGTGATGTAAACATTATTGATTTTGTTGGGAGAAGTTTTGGTTGTGAAGTCTAACAGCTGCAGAGAGGAAGGACCTGCGAAAACTCTCTTTCATGCACTTCGGATGCAGCGGTGTGTCAACTGAAGGAGCTCTGCAGCTAACCAACATCTTCATGCATGGGGTGGGAGACAGTGTCCATCAGTGATGTTATGTTGGCCAGAGTCCTTCTGTCTCCCACCACCTGCACTGGATCCAGGAGGCATCCTAGAACAGAGCTGGCCTTCCTAATGAGCTTATCCAACCTCTTCCTCTCAGCTGTAGATAAAACTGCTGCTCTAACATACTACGCCAAAAAAGATGGCTAATGCCACCAGAGTCAAAGGTCTTTAGGAGCGCTCCCTGGATTCCAAAAGACCTCAGCCTCCTCAGCAAGTAGTCTGCGCTGACCCTCCAGCAAGTAGTCTGCGCTGACCCTCCAGCAAGTAGTCTGCCCTGCCCTGACCCTCCAGCAAGTAGTCTGCCCTGATAAAGTTCATTCTTTTCCATAATGTAATGATAAAAATTAAACTTTCATATATTTTAGATCCATTGCACACCAACTGAAATATTTCAGGTCTTTTATTGTTTTAAAACTGATGATTTTGGCATACAGCTCATGAAAACCCAAAATTCCTATCTCAAAAAATTAGCATATTTCAACCGACCAATGAAAGAAAAGTGTTTTTAATACAAAAAAAGTCAACCTTCAAATAATTATGTTCAGTTATGCACTCAATACTTGGTCAGGAATCCTTTTGCAGAAATGACTGCTTCAATGCGGCGTGGCATGGAGGCAATCAGCCTGTGGCACTGCTGAGGTGTTATGGAGGCCCAGGATGCTTCGATAGCGGCCTTAAGCTCATCCACAGTGTTGGGTCTTGCGTCTCTCAACTTCCTCTTCACAATATCCCACAGATTCTCTATGGGGTTCAGGTCAGGAGAGTTGGCAGGCCAATTGAGCACAGTAATACCATGGTCAGTAAACCATTTACCAGTGGTTTTGGCACTCTGAGCAGCTGCCAGGTCGTGCTGAAAAATGCAATCATCTCCATAAAGCTTTTCAGCAGATGGAAGCATGAAGTGCTCCAAAATCTCCTGATAGCTAGCTGCATTGACCCTGCCCTTGATAAAACACAGTGGACCAACACCAGCAGCTGACATGGCACCCCAGACCATCACTGACTGTGGGTACTTGACACTGGACTTTTGGCATTTCCTTCTCCCCAGTCTTCCTCCAGACTCTGGCCCCTTGATTTCCGAATGACATGCAAAATTTGCTTTCATCCGAAAAAAGTACATTGGACCACTGAGCAACAGTCCAGTGCTGCTTCTCTGTAGCCCAGGTCAGGCGCTTTTGCCACTGTTTCTGGTTCAATAGTCGCTTGACCTGGGGAATGCGGCACCTGTAGCCCATTTCCTGCACACACCTATGCACGGTACCTCTGGATGTTTCTACTCCAGACTCAGTCCACTGCTTCCGCAGGTCCCCCAAGGTCTGGAATCGGTCCTTCTCCAAAATCTTTCTCAGGGTCCGGTCACCTCTTCTCGTTGTGCAGCGTTTTCTGCCACACTTTTTCCTTCCCACAGACTTCCCACTGAGGTGCCTTGATACAGCACTCTGGGAACAGCCTATTCGTTCAGAAATGTCTTTCTGTGTCTTACCCTCTTGCTTGAGGGTGTCAATGATGGCCTTCTGGGCAGCAGTCAGGTCGGCAGTATTACCCATGATTGCGGTTTTGAGTAATGAACCAGGCTGGGAGTTTTTAAAAGCCTCAGGAATCTTTTGCAGGTGTTTAGAGTTAATTAGTTGATTCAGATGATTAGGTTAATAGCTCGTTTAGAGAACCTTTTCATGATATGCTAATTTTTTGAGATAGGAATTTTGGGTTTTCATGAGCTGTATGCCAAAATCATCAGTTTTAAAACAATAAAAGACCTGAAATATTTCAGTTGGTGTGCAATGAATCTAAAATATATGAAAGTTAAATTTTTATCATTACATTATGAAAAAGAATGAACTTATATGCTAATTTTTTGAGAAGGACCTGTACTGCTAAGTAGGACATCTTTTTGGTGGGAAGGACTGCAACACGTGTCTAAACACTGAGAGCCGACGATTGTAAAATCTGGTAAAATTCTGCTTTAATAGTTTTATTTCAAACTGCAGAACTTTCTCTTGACTACTTTTTCCAGTAAAAAAAAATTTGACCTAATACTTTTTTTTTACTCTAGTTGAACTATACTATCCTTCATAGGTGATGGACATTTTTTTCAAAACCCCTACAAACAAAAGGCCTTTGGTGTTTACATAGCTTGAGAATACTTTAGATATACAGTAAAATCAGAGCAGTAAATGAAATATAGCTGACAGAATATAGTTGGTTGAAAACAAGACTTTATTACCGAAAAATTACAGGAAAGTGGAGTTGATGACAACACAGATAATGATGTGTCCTTTGTGTCGAGGCTTTGAGGTTTGGGTCAAGTAATCCAAGAGCATTTTTAGGAAGCGCATTTCAAAACTTGTGTCGATTACGTATATAGTGACGTTCGAGGCCCCGCTAGCCAGTCGTACCACGTGACTGAGACAGGATCCAGGTTTGCTGGTTTGCGCATGAATTGAAACATAAGAGGAAGCAAAGACATTGCTATTTCTCTGTCACATTATGTTGCCTATTTGAGCGCCCTTTTTTTGTGATGGGACCAAAAGAGGAGATTTTCTTGTGTCTGGTAACCTTTTGATAAGCTCCTCTAATAAAGATTTCCACGTAGTAATAAATCCTAACTAATAGTGTCAAAAAAACAAAACACCACCATATTATTTATTTCTTCTGATCTCTGGGGCTTTAAAAGGTGAAGTGTGTGTTGTGTTCGCAGGGACATTGAGGCAATAAAGACTTAATCTATGCTGAGGCACCATAGAGCCCTGTATGAAAACAAAAAGACTATCCAAGGTGGACCAAGCTCTGCTAAATCATTTAAGGATGCATACATACAATCATATAATACTATTGGAAGACTGGAGAATCCTCTGGAGTGAAGGACAGAAAAATTATCCCAACTTTTATAAACTCGATGCTTACTGCTCCAAACTCCCGCTATGCCCCCCCTCTGCACTTCATATGTAGTCTGTGAAAGGGTATTTTCCGTAGCAAAATCCCCTCAAAACAGAGGAACTGCCTGAAGTCCAGCAGAAAAGCTTTTATTTTTTAAGTACAAATAAATACATTTTGTCCCTCTTGACATAAGCATGATTACACAGCACAAGCCCATTGACATCACAACCCTGTCCTATTAGTTTACACTTTTTCTTTTGTTTCAGACTTTGTATCATAACGACAGATTAAGACAATATTCCGAAATTATATATTGCCATCACAAACATCCTTAATTTATTCGAATATTAAGGTTCGCATGTCACATCATAATAAATCACTGTGCCTGTTTAACTTGTATTATCCAGTTGATGGCGCAGTAGAGGAAATGAAGTGCCATGGTGCCTCGGCTCATGTGTCGACCAATTGGATGGAAAGCTTAAGTGCATCACAAGGCTTCATCTCGCCAATCCCTACTGAGACATTCCATAAACTCTTGGGTTAGGGGTAAGGGTTAATACCTTGATTTTGCTAAACAGCAATTTTAATATCCTTAACCAAAATTATTGCCTCTTGGGTGGATTCTTACTTCTAAGTTTAAACTTTACAAATTACTAAATAGTTTTTTTACATCACACCAGAATGAATTATGTTTGGCCATGGATTACCATGTGTTCATTTAAAATTGCCTTTCCACTAAAGCTGTGTCCACAGAGATCACAGCAGAACAGTTTCTCTCCAGTGTGGATTCTCATGTGTTTGTTTAAATCAGACTTTTGACTAAAACTGTGTCCACAAAGATCACACCAGAATGGTTTCTCAGTGTGGATTCTCTTGTGTTTGTTTAAATCAGACTTTTGACTACAGCTGTGTCCACAAACATCACAGCAGAATGGTTTTTCTCCATTGTGTACTCTCATGTGTTTGTTCAAAATTGACTTTCGACTAAAACTGTGTCCACAAAGATCACAGCAGAACGGTTTCTCTCCAGTGTGGATTCTCATGTGTTGGTTTAAACTAGACTTTTGACTAAAGCCCTGTCCACAAAGATCACAGCAGAACGGTTTCTCTCCAGTGTGGATTCTCATGTGTTCATTTAGACTTGACTTTCGACTGAAGCCGTGGCCACAAAGATCACAGCAGAACAGTTTCTCTCCAGTGTGGGTTCTCATGTGTTCATTTAAATTTGACTTTCGACTAAAGCTGTGTCCACAAATATCACAGCAGAACAGTTTCTCTCCAGTGTGGAGTCTCATGTGTTCGTTTAAATTTGACTTTCGACTAAAGCTGTGTCCACAAAGATCACAGCAGAATGGTTTCTCTCCAGTGTGGATTCCCATGTGTTTGTTTAAATCAGACTTTCGACTAAAGCCATTTTTCTTAACCCTAAAACATTTCTTTCTAACCAAATAGCTTGGACACCCTGTTCTTGCTTTGCTCTCCCATTCACTGTCATTGTCATTAATGTCAGATTCTGAAAATGGTTTCAGTTTAAAGTTGGGATGGTTCACCTTCCTATACTCTTCATCCACCCCCTCAACAACTTCAGTCTTTAAAGAGTTGCAAATCTTAACACAAGCGTTAAGATTTTGGTTCCAGGTAGATTCAGCTCCTCCAAAGTCCATTTCACCAATTGTTCCTGTCATCTGGTGATTTGATCTGCTGGTCTTAAGATCGTTGTTATCTTTATGGTGTTGATAAAGCTGTGAGAACAGTGGGGTCTCTGCATCATCCTCACTCTTGATGGAAGTGGTAGAAACAGGAAAACTGGCAGTATTGGTCTCCTCCTTCAAACTGAGCTGCTTTTCCTCTAGACCAATCAAGACTTCCTCCCATTCCTCTTTAATGCCGGAGGGCTCTGGGGCCTGCATGACCACACCAGGAGTTTCTTCTTCAGGAGCTTCTACTTTATCCAGCAGCGTCAGCTTAACATCTGAAGGAACACATTATGAATATTGTGAACAAATGCATCTTTGAAACATACAGTGCAATGAAAAAGCCACCTTACAGGAGGGGAGACTGTTGATTTTCAATTTCAGGTTCCTCTTAAAACAATTTGCCCCTAGGTAAAGTACCTAACCCCAAGTGGCCTAACAATTTGCGTAGTGGTGTACGAATATGGTGTGTTTGTGAGTATGATACGGTGAACGTGGATTTTTTTTCTTAGTTACTTTACACACCCAGTCTTTGGAGTTACGGCTTTAAAGCATTCTGAAACTTCAACACCTGCTCCGAAGAAGAAAAAACTAAAGAAATTCCAGCCCAAAACAAGAGATATTACTCCCCCTGGAATCCCGCTGAAAAACAATTTTGCAGCCCTCAGTTCCCCAAAAGACGACCCAGCCCGTGGGACCAGTCAAGGTCACCAGAAAAAATAAGGAAGTACACATAAGACACATAAGAAAGTAAGAACCCCCCCCAAGCAAAAGTTCTGATAATTCATGACGGTTCAATAAATAGGAACGAAGACTTCTGTAGTCAGAACAATAGTGTTTCAGCTGCCCCAAAAATACAGTAAGCGATATCACAGAAGGTATCCAGACAATCATAGATCAACCCCTGAAATGGAAAAGCCTTTTTTTCATGCAGGATCAACTGATATAGCCAAAAAGCATTCAGAGATTCTGAAGAGAGTGCTACAGAGACTTGATGGACTTAACATAAAACATATTTATCAGCGGACCAGTCCCTGAAGGAAATTATGAAAGGTACAGTTGATGGTTGAAAAGAAAATCTGTTGAAAAATCAGTCTCATTCATTAATAATTTTAGAATATTTGGATATGCTAAGCATCTGTTCAGGGAAAAACCAACGTTAACTCAACAAAGCTGGAGTGAGAACACTGACGTCAAATATGTTCTGTTATCTAAATCAGAAAGCTAAACACTTGATAAAGCACCTGAGGGCTGACCTCGAAGCACGGCCTGTGGATACTACCAGAGAACAAACACTTCCCCAAACACACCAAGTCAAGATGACGCCACCAGCCCAAACAGATGCATGACCTGCAGAGATTAACAGAGAACAAACACTTCCTACCTTTTCTATGACCGCACCAGCAGCAAGTAAAGATGTACAGCACTCATCACAGCGTTCTTCAAGTATTTCAATGTCATTTCCACTTATCTACACCAAATGATTCTCCCTTTAGAAATTTCTTGAACACACTAAAGGCACAAATTAGAATTGTGAAACAACTAACATCAAAACTTGGACTACATCAGGCCCCTGGGACTAACACTGAATGTACTCTGCCCATGCCCCCAACTGGTAATAACAGAAATCTGATATAGAAGGGGATCGGACAGTAATTCTACTCCCATCATCTCCCGGAAGTTGTCCGGCCTCCCTGAGAGTAGTATGCCAGTGCTTATAAGCAGCAGAAAACAAAAGACTAAAGCCAAACGCTCTCATATTACACCAAATCTCAAATTGATCACCTGTCAGAAGGTTCAGCTACCAATCATCAAACTACTTAAATTAGCATTATTAAACACTAGGTCTCTGTCAGGGAAGTTATTCCTAATCAATGACTTCGTCACTGAACATAATTTACTGACTTTTTTTAAAAATCAGAAACTTGGTTAGATTTAAATAATGAAACGTCTGCATTGATAGAATCTACTCCTCCAAATTACAATTATCTAAGCAAGAGCAGGAAACACAGATGAGGTGAAGGCGTAGCCACAATTTTTCATAAATCCATGAACTTTAAAAAAGGTATCCCTTGGCACATTTCACTCTTTTGAATAACTAGTTACCCAGATACATGAGGCTGACAAAGCTTTATTTCTAAGTTTATATAATCCCCAAAACCTAACTTTAATTTCTTTACTCATTTCAGCGACCTTCTTTCCGTAATATGTATCGACTATGACAAATGAATTATTGTAAGGGACTTCAACATACATACTGACAACCCCCAGGATAGACTAGCAAAAACATTAGGTGACACTCTTCATAACTCTGGCTTAACCCAGCATCTCAAACAACCAACACACAATCGAGGACACACTCTGGACTTAATTATCAGCAAATAGTGTACACATCTCTCCAGTCAGGTGTCTTCCCCCCGGCTTTAAAAACATCAGTTATTAAACCACTGCTAAAGCAGAATAACCTGGACAACACGTTAATGCAGAACTACAGGTCAATCTCTAATCTTCCATTCATCAGTAAGATTATTGAAAAAGCTGTGTTTAAGCAGTTAAATAGCTTCTTAACAATGACAAACCGTTTTGAGGTTTTTCACCCTGGTTTCCATGCTCACCACAGCACCAAGAATGCCCTCATCAAAGTTTCCAGTGACATTTGCATAAATGCAGACTGTGTTAGAACCAAAGTGCTGGTACTTTTGGACCTCAGTGCAGCGTTTGACACTAGTTGATCATGATGTACTATTGGACAGCTGGGTCGGACTCTCTGGCACAGTAATTGGCTGGTTTGAGTCTTACCTAAAGAACAGGGACTTCTTGGTTTCAGTAGGAAACTTTTGATCAGAATGAACAGAAATCACATCTGGAGTCCCAAGGCTTCATCCTGGGGCCCCTCTTCTTTAATATCTACATGCTACCACTAGCCCAGATTATAGCAACCAATAAGATGAGCTACCATAACTATGCAGATGATACTCAGCTCTGGATTACAATGTCACCAGGTGACTTTGTACCTATCCAAATCCTAAGTAAATGCATTGAGCAAATCAATGGATGGATGTGCCATAACTTTCACCAGCTGAACATAAACAAAACAAAAGTAATTATGTTTGGATCTATAGAGGAATGATGTTGAGTCAGCATACAGCTTCAGTTAATGCAGCTAGAAACTACTGATCAGGCCCAAAAGCTAGGTGTAGTAATGGACTCAGAGCTGAACTTCCAGGGTCACATAAAGGCAACAACAAGGTCAGCCTTCTATCACCCGAAAAACATCTCTAGGATTAAAAGGACTGATGTCGCAACAGGACCTCAAAAACTCATCCATTGGTTTATCTTTAGTCGGATTGATTACTGCAACAGCATCCTCACAAGTATGCCTAAAAAGTCAATTAGACAGCTGCAGCTGATCCAGAATGCAGCTGCTTGTGTCCTCACTAGAACCAGGAAAGTAGAGCACATCACCCCAGTTCTAATGTCCTTACACTGGCTCCCTGTAGCTCAGACAATAGACCTCAAAATACTTTTACTAGTTTATAAATCACTGAATGGCCTAGCGCCAAAGTATGTTGAAGATCTACTGTTAATACCAACCCTCCAGACCACTCAGGTCCTCTAATTCCAGTGTACGCAACAGCCCTAGAATTAGAACAAAACATGGAAAAGCAGCTTTCAGTTTCTATGCTCCTCTAATCTGGAACAAACTTCCAAACAACTGCACTGCTGCTGAAACACTGAGTTCTTTAAAATCCCAGCTAAAACCCCCATCTGTTTAGCTGTCTTTGAGTAATGTTTTCATGTATCATATGTTCCGTGTTGTGGCTTTATTGCTGTTTTTACTTTATCCCCTAATCATGTAAAGTACCTTGAATTACCTTGTTGTTGAAAGTGTGCTATACAAACAAAATTGCCTTGCCTTGTATAAACCACTCGAATAAGGCATCACAGCTGAGCAGAATGCCAGAACAGGTGGAGCTTATATGGAGAGAAAAATACTTTTAACAATTGAAATAACAGCAAATAATGTAATTGGAGTGTAGTAGAAAAAGAAAAGTAGCAGAGTGAAGAAAAGTGGTCAGTCTGTCCTCCAGCAGTCTACCCTATATATAACCCTATAGCGGCATAACTACATAGAAAGCTCAGGATGACCCAGCCTGTTAGAATGAGACATGTGAGAGGCAGAGCCCGGGAGAGCTGTCTGCCTGGGCCGCTGCACCCCCCCCATCCAAACATCAATCTGTTTTAAACTGTAAGCTTTATCAAAAAGGAACGTTTTAAGCCTAGTCTTAAAGTCTGTCTTTCTGTGTCTGCCTCACAGACTAAAACTAGGTACTGGTTCCACAGGAGAGGAGCCGGATAACTAAAAGATCTGCCCCGCATTCTGCTTTTAGAAATCCTAAGAACCACCAGTCAACCTGCAGTCTGAGAGCAAAGTGCTCTGTTAGGAACATATGGAACAATCAGATCTCTGATGTATGATGGAGCTTGATTATTAAGGGCTTAATATGTAAGAAGGAGGATCTTAAATTATATTCTGGGTTTAACAGGAAGCCAATGAAGGGAAGCTAAAACAGGAGAAATGTTAAGTCTCTTTAATATTCATCAGAACTCTTCCTGCAACATTTTGGATCATTTTAACTGCATTTTGTGGATTTCCTGATAGTAAAGAAAACAGTAGTCCGGCTTTGAAGTCACAAAAACATGGACTAGTTTTTCAGAATCACTCCTGGACAGGATGTCTCTAATTTTAGTCATATTCCAGAGGTAAAAGGAGGAAATCATAGAAACCTGTTTAATATCGGATATGAATATCATGTCTAGGTCAAAAAATAACACCAAGTTTCTTTACTTTATTACAAGAAGCCAAATTAATACCATCCAGATGAAGAGATTTATGAAGCAGTTTCTTTTTAGTGCTTCTGGTCCAGACATGCCTGTAATCTAACTAACTGAGTGGATTCTTTAGGATTAATTGATAAATATAGTTGCATTACAAATCTCATAACTGTGGATATTTATCCCAAGCTTTCTGATGATCTTACCGCTTGGAAGCATATACGTAGTAAAAAGCACAGAGCCCCATAGTACTCCACAAGTAACCCTTGAGCGTGAAGATGTATCTTCTACATGAACAAACTGGAATCTGTCAGACAAGATTTAAACCAGGCTAGTGCTGGAACATGTTCAAGCCTTTCTAAGAGAATATTATGTTTGACCGTCAAAAGCAGCACTGAGATCTAACAAGACCAGAAAAGTCACAGGTCCATTATCTGAGGCCTTGAGAATATCATTAGTAACATTCACCAGTGCTGTTTCAGTGCTATGATGAGCTCTAAAACAGGCCATTACTGTTTAGATGCTCACACACTTGAGTAGCAACTATTTGCTAAAGGAGTTTAAATACAGAAGGAAGATTAGAGATAGGTCTGTAATATATTAAGTCATCTTGACATGCTTGCTCAGTATGAGGGATTGCTGAAGGATTGCTGTGGTTGGAAAGTCTGCATCAACTGGGCCCAACCTCACGCCAATGACTGACGCAATCTGCTGGGATTCCTTAAATCGGAAACTCTTTAACTGATTGGAATGTTTGTATAAATGTATTGAAATGACTTCTTGTTAAGTGCCTTGAGATGACATCTGTTGTGAATCGGCGCTATATAAATAAAACTGAATTGAATTGACCGAGATAAGTTTTCTTAAGTAAAGGTTTAATTACAGCATTACCTGTGGTATGTATAAATAAATAAAAAATACAAAGGATAGTTCTTATTCTACTCTAATGTTGAAAAATACACTGTTTAGGGTCTTTTTAAACAGCACTAGACTTTTTTCAGATTAAATAGGAATCCTCTAGGTGTATAGAGTGCCACCTTCTCTCCAATTTCCTAGTATTCTGCTTTAATGTACGCAGCTCAGAATTAAACCAGGGAGCCAAATTCCTATGGCTAATTATCTTTTTTAGGGGAGCTAGATTGTCTGCCAGCCACAATGAGGAAGTAACGCTATGAAGACTAGATCATCAATTTGTGAAGGGCTACAGATAAAATTGCTGCCCTTCACTGTGTTTCTCTGGGATTTCGAGGGAATTAAGCGTGAAACAGCTTATTTCAAACTTGTTACAGCATGGTCTTAAAAAGCTCTACTATAAGGATTTGATCTTTCAGGTTTGACGTACTCAATTAAAATAAAAGTTAAAGAAATAGTCAGAAAACAGGGTTGTGTGGAAGGACTGTAATTTCCACACACTAAATGACGTCAGTCAGTACAAGGTCCAAAGTAGGAGGACCAGAGTGGGTGGGTCCCTGTACTTTTTGAGTAAAGCCAATTAAGTCTGAGACAGCATGAAAGGCTGCATTAAGACTTTAATTTTCCATGTCAACATTATTATTAAAATCCCCCACTATAATGACCTCATCAGTATTTAATACTAAATCAGATAAAAAAAATCAGATCTAAAAATGTAGAGTAAGGGCCTAGTGGACGATACAAAACCACAAACAAAAGTGGTTTTAGTGATGAGGAAAACTAAGGGTTAGACATTTTGGGATTAATTATTGAATTTGAATGAAAAATGGTTGCTACTCTTCCTCCTCGCCCAGTACTTCAAGGAATGACTCTTTTATACTGACATAACACTCTTGCTACATCCAGGTTTCTGTGAGACAAAAAAAATGAATTTGATTATCACAAATCAAGTCATTAACTAAAGTCTTGGAAAAGACAGAGCTTATGTTCAATCAACTACATTGAATATTGTTTTTTCCTGTTCAAAGTTTTACTCATCTTTATGAGATTTTCATGATCTACTTTTGTTAGGTTAACCTTTAATCCATTGTATTTTGCCCGCGTGCAAGACACTGTCTCAACGGGGTAATCGGTGGGTAACAGTACAGAAGCTGCAGAGAGTTTGGTTAAACTATGACTCTGATTCCTGCTCTGGACCCTGGGTTTTCAGTGTTTTGGTAAAATAAATCTGAGCAGATTCCTAGAAAGACAAGCTGTTCTGGACCAGACCAGGTTTTCCCCAAAAATGTTTGCCAATTATCAATGTACCCCACAGTAGCCACGTTTTCAGGACACCACCAAGACAGTCAGTGCTTGAATGGCAGCATGTGGGTCAACATGTCGACACTGGTCAGATCGGGCAGGGATCCAGAAAAAAAATTACAGTGCAACTTTTCTTGGGCAAACTTACACACTGAAGCAACACTAATGTTAGTAACCACTGATTGGCGTCACCAGGTTTCATCACCACCAGCGTGAATAACACTTATCCTGAGCCAGCAGTTTCAGGTAGGATTTTATGGTCTGGCCCCTGGCAAGCATTTGGCTGTGGTCGCTGGTGTCTCTAATGCCACGTTTCTGACTATGGAGCTGCCAATTATTAGAGTTGGCTTCTTAGCGGGTGTGTCACTTTCTACACAAACTTTATTTAGTTGAACAAAAAAAAAAAAGAGATGGGAAAATGTGCACAACTTCAAACAAACTTTGAACTTTATTTATGCACATTTTGAACACTACACTGTCTCATAACTGTTACAAATAAAATATACTGTGATTTTCTTTATCCATGTAAATAAATCTAGAGGTGGCAGCAGTGGAATACTTTGGAATAGATACAAAAGCTTTGGTAACACTTTCATTTTCAGGACATTTGTTTCAGGTTTGACGTACTCCATTAATCTGAGTGTGTTAACTCTCTATAGTCAAAGCAAATGGTTCCATTTCTAGAGAAAAGAACAGTGGAGAAAGAGGACATCCCTGGCGACACGCTTTTAATGTTTAGTGGCAAGGGAAAAAAACAACAAAAAAACCCACAATTTGTTAGAATTTCTGCTATAGGATTTCTGTATAGTAACCTGACCTGTTTAATTCAATTCAGTTTATTTATATAGCGCCAATTCACAACAGATGTCATCTCAAGGCACTTAACAAGAAGTCATTTCAATACATTTATACAAACATTCCAATCAGTTAAAAAGTTTCCTATTTAAGGAATCCCAGCAGATTGCATCAGTCATTGGCGTGAGGTTGGGCAGACTTTCAAACCACAGCAATCCTTCAGCAATCCCTCATACTGAGAAAGCATGTAGCGACGGTGGAGAGGAAAAACTCCCCTTTAACAGGAAGAAACCTCCAACAGAACCAGGCTCAGTAGGAGCGGCCATCTACCACGACCGTCTGGGGGTTTGAGAAGACAGAGCAGAGACACAGAAGGAACAGAAGATCCGATATAAGAGTACTTTCTATGTTACAGAAAGTAAAAAGTTGATAACAGGACACAGTGGATGTTCAGCAACTGGAAGCACCATCCCAGTCGATGCCCCCCGTCCAACAGGGCATCCCAGCCCAGCAGGATACCAGACCAGGTATATCTTCTATGGAGAGAAAAACACAGGGAACACAAAGTTAACAGTCGAAATAACAGAATGTACTGTAATACAACTGGAGAGTAGTAGTAGAAAAGGAAGTAGCAGAGTGAAGAAAATTGGTAAGTCTGTCCTCCAGCAGTCTAAGCCTATAGCAGCATAACTACAGAGATAGCTCAGGATGACCTAAGCCACTCTAACTATAAGCTTTATCAAAAAGGAAAGTTTTAAGCCTGGCCTTAAAAGTAAACAGAGTGTCTGCCTCACGGACTAAAGCTGGGAGCTGGTTCCACAGGAGAGGAGCCTGATAACTAAAAGATCTGCCTCCCATTCTACTTTTAGAAATCCTAGGAACTACAAGTAAACCTGCAGTCTGAGAGCGAAGTGCTCTGTTGGGAACATATGAAACAGTCAGATCTCTGATGTATGATGGAGCTTGATTATTAAGGGCTTTATATGTAAGAAGAAGGATCTTAAATTCTATTCTGGATTTAACAGGGAGCCAATGAAGGGAAGCTAAAACAGGAGAAATGTGATCTCTCTTTTTAATATTCATCAGAACTCTTGCTGCCGCATTCTGGATCAACTGAAGGCTTTTAACGGCATTTTTTGGACTACCTGATAGTAAAGAATTACAGTAGTCCAGCCTTGAGGTAACAAATGCATGGTTTAATAAAATTGTTTGCCATTCCAAATCTTTCGAGAACCTTGAAAAGATAAGGCCATTTGACCATTGAAGGCTTTTTCAGTGTCCAGTGACAGGAGCACCGTATCGTTTTCCTCTTTTTTAATAGTAAAAGGACGTCTATTAACATTCTTACATTATTGTAACCTTGTCTCCCTTTTCAAAAGCCTTTTTAATCTTTGGAAATTATGTCAGGAAGAACTATTTGAATCTGTTTTGCTAATAATTTACAGATTTTAAGATCAGAATTGAAAAGACTAAAAGGTCTCATTCTCACACCTTTTGGGAGTTTTACCCGGTTTTGGAAGGAGAATAATTATACTGGGTTTAAGGTAGCAGGCAGGGCATCTGCTTAAAAATGTTTCCTAAAACATATCTAAAAGTTGAATTAGTAATTTATCCTAAAAATGTATAATGTGTCTATTAGAATGCCATCTGGTTCAACTCATTTACCTCAATTCATTCCATCAATTGCGTATGCTATTTCCTCTGTGTTAATTTTAACTCTAGAACTGTTCTAGCATCATTTGGGACGACTGGAATATTTAGCCTATTTAACACTGTATCAATGTCTTGTAAAGTGCTTTTTATTCTAGCCAAATATTTCAGATAGTAATCCCTAAAGGCCTCATTGATATCATTTGGAGTTACTATAGTCAGGCCTTTGTTAACAATTAACATTATTGTTGTCTTAGCTTCTGTTTAATGTGCCACGCTAATAAGTTCCCTGCTCAGTCACCCTGTTCATATGTCTGAATATGCCTTAAAAAATTGGCAGCTGCTTTGAAACTTGTTTGATCATTGATATACCATAGTTAAAAGCAAAAGTTCCTTTTTAATTTTTTCTAGATTTTATTTTGGATAATTGTTTTATTTTCCACATTAAATTTGTTCTGTTTTTATTTATTTAAAACCTATGTAACTAATAATATGCCCTCTTAGAAATGCTTTGAACACTTCCCATTTTATTTATGCTGCCGTTTGGTTGGAATTTATTAGAAAAAATTATTATCCATTTGCTTCCCTATATACTTGACAAATTCTTTATCCTGCAGCCATTTATGTTGCAATCTACATTTAGGTGGATAAGTACTAAATTATTCATCCCTGTAATTCAAACAACACAGAGGGTGATCTGAAATTCCCATGATATCATATAAACTGTTTTTGACCTTGGATAATAATTCTAAAGATATTTTAAAAATTATCCATGAATTTGTCTGAAATGTTGCAGGAGGCACACTTTGGTATATTAGATTTAATTCTCTCCAAATGTCAAGCAATCCCAGATCTTTCAGAAATCTTTTAATTGTCAATCTGCTTGTGTGATGTGATGGATCCACTCCTGTAGACTTATCCCAACATGGTATAAGGAGTACAGTTAGAGTGCCCAGCTATAATATATTGACCCTGCAGTGTTGCAAGTAAAATAAAAAGGTCTTCAAAAAAATGCAGTCATCTGAATTTGATCACACATGTTTACCAAATTTTAAATTTCTTGCAGTACAGACCATTCAGCTATCAAATATCTTCCTCTTTTATCTTTAATAATTTAATTTACATTAAATGGAACCGATTCCTGGATCAGTGTCATAACAGCTCTTAAATGGGAAGAAATGGTGCCGCAAAAACCTTACCATGCCATCTTCTCCAAATCCTTTTTCTTCCATCTCTAATAGATGTGTCTCTTGCAGAAATATAATTTTAGAGTCCATTTTCTTTAGCTGAGTCATGACTTGTTTCACTTTTTTCAACCGTTGATTTCCGTTGCAGTTCCAACTGACAAACCTTAAATCATTGGCATATACCATTTGATTCCGAAACCTCAATTTAAATAAACGACAATTACTATTTATCTCGATCAAGTCTTTCACATTTTTGTAATTGCATAGGATTACAAATAAAAATTCTCCTGAAAAGCTTAACACTGCCCACCATGTAAAAACAAAATGAACCAAAACCCACTCCCCAATTCCCACCTCTGCAGGTTTCCAACCCCCCTCTTTGCCCCTCTTGTTAAAGCAAGACACTGCTCCACAGAGACTGAGGAGCCATCTATCCACTTCTTTAAACTAAACCGAACCACCAAAACTGCGAGCAACTAAATTAAATAGTCACTAATTTGTTATCTGCCGCCAGTAGGTCATGAAAATCATTAATGCAGATATAGTCTGTCTTTATAACATCGATTTGCCTTCTGCCTTGCAGGATGCAGCCTTGCACACAAACATTAGAACAAATTCTTTGTTTTCAATAACTCAACCGATAACAAAAACTATGGCTCAGCTCATTGGGGCTAATACTTTTTCCGTAAATTAAAATGACATTTTGAGAATTCTCACTGCTGGAAGGACAAATCAAAATCAATCACGTTTACGCAGGCACACCTGGGCAGCACTGCTACCAACAACCGACACTTTAAACATGTCCACGCCGTCACCCCACCACTTCCTCGGGAACGAAAACACTTTCGAAAATACAAATCGGGTAAAGGGAAGACATGCTGGCTTCAGCGCTCAATCACTAAAGCCCCGTTTAGGGTTTTGGGCTACACTCAGCCATCGGTGAGTAGCTTTAACAGCTGAACTGAATTAGATTCACCTTTATTGGCTCGGTTTTGGCAGATAGACTAAACCAAAGGTGTGAGCCATTAATATAAATCAAGTAGAGCTGGCCGAAAAACCAAAAATCTGCTGATACCAAAATTTATGACTGCAACCAATGTCATTTTGCCCATGTCTGTGTACTTCGATGTTTTTGAAAAATGAAAAGATGTGTTTTAGTTTGGTGATGCTCATGTCCCTTTAAGATGCTGACTGTACTACCTTACAGACTGGGTGGGGTGTAGTCCAACCCATCCAGTCTGTCACGAGACTGGGGGGATTGTAGAGCTGGAAGCCACGGCCCCTATCTAGAAAAAAACCCAAAAAACTTAATTTTTGGCAGTAGGATAGTTATTGTCCATTTATCATTATTGAGGTGAACTGCTCAATATATCGTGATTGATTTGAGGCCATATTGCCCTGCCCTAAAATAAAAGGTAATACAACTTTAAAAAAAACAAAAAACAGAGATAAGCCTACAATTTAAATGTATAAACAGAATATTTTAAAAAAATAACACTATGGTCAATAACATTTGTCTTTTCTTTGTTTGTTGGTTGATAAGAAACAAAACCTCACCCTGCCAGCCATTGGCTTTGCGTTATTTCCGGTATCTCGCCAGACGTTGCTCGCATAATTAAGTTTCTACATGAGCCGGCCCAGGAGTAAGGTGGATAGATAAACATTGATTGCAATAAAATGCATTTTTTGTGCCTCGACCTCCCAAGTACCTCAATTTCAGTCTCAGTGGACTTGCGTTTTCTCATCCTCTCGGTTGTCATGGTTGCCAGTCGGTTCATGTCTATGCAGAATATTAGTTAATCTGCATTTGCCATTTATGGCAGAATGTGGGTGTGTAGGAGGCGGGATATGATCCAAAATAACTTGAGGAAAGGTGTGATTTATAAAGAGGGGAAACACTTGCAGCTGGGCAGGGTTTTATAAATCGGAAAATTTATTTGCATAAGCACACAATTTGTTGAGCTCAATGACAGTTTTAGTAAGGATTCTGTGCAGTTTTATAAATAAGCCTGTAGTTCTTTCTCCTTGTACAGGTGTAGGGTCAGGAAAGAGCCGCTAACATCTCTGCTGACCCCAATCATTCCATCCACAATCTGCTTAGACCTTTACCTCCAGGAAGACACTACAGCAACCAGCCGCCACAGAGACTGTTTCTTTCCCCAGGCCGTCACTCTGATGAACACAATGAGTAGTCAGCTCCTATACTGTGAAAAGAAAAGTATATTTGCACTGTCATAATCATTCTTTTTTCGTTCCTTATAACAGCAAACCAAATTGCTGTAAACACACAAACATATTTTTCTACACCCTTATTTTATTTCATATAAAGCTTAGGTTTGTATGATGTGAGCGCTTAAAAAACCCAGGTCAAATTCCTAGTTTAACCAATAAACCTGATTCTGATTCAGGTGCAATGTGTCATGAGAGCAACAACACTGAACATGACAATCTGAGCTGTGATAAAGTCATTTCAATCAATCCTCAATAGGTTGTCAGCTCTACTATCGGGTGGAAGTCTGTTTCAAACTGGGAAGAGAGAAACTCAAAGCTGGGTATTCACCAGTTCTAGGAGGGGAGGCTTCAGTGAGTGGGAGGCTCTGCCACTCATTCAACACTGGGACTAAAGTCACTTAAAATTATGGATTGGGCAACCAAATAAAAAAATAAATATCTATGTAATCAGAAAACTAAACAAGAAAAAGATCCTTTTTCTATAGAAACCCACCGTTCACCAAAAGAGAATGAAAAAAAAAATAGAAATAAAATATGGCTTCAGAAAAATTTTATTCCTCCCTTGTCCATAGATATAAATGGGGTCTAGCAATTTTTACATCAAACTCACTTAAGTTTAAGGAAAAAAACCACAAAGAGGGCAGGTATGTCATAGTGAGGGGTTAATTGAAAATAATAGTGCAACACTCAGTATTAAGTTAAAGAAAGACAAAAATCTCATAGACTTCCTTGACACAGTTTCACCAGAGACTGAAGGAATCTGTATCTCTGGTCGGGACCTCAACATGAGACTTAGGCCTGCTCTACACAGAGACAAAACGGGTATAGTTTGTGGGACTCATATGCATCAAGATAAAAGTGTAAAATAGGTTTTAAAATGATAAACTTTCTATTCTCTTATGACAAACCTAGCTTCAAATTAATAGCTTTATTTATAAGCATATGGCGTCTGTGTTTCTCTGGATCCATTGTTTCCTGCTGGTGAGAGAGGACGGACAGTGGATCGTATTTTAGGATCCATAATAAGGTCAGTATTTGCTTTATCAGCACCGCAACACCGTACAGCGTCATGTTTGTTTACTTTATCAAAGAGTTGTGCACATCCACTCAGAATAAATGTCGGAGAGTTCGGAATCGTGGAGACAACGGAGCCAGCTTTGGGAGATTTCTCCACTCTGGGACCAGGTTTCAATCACGATCGTATATGGTGTCCTGAAACGCCGGCTCTTTGTGGATGAGACACCTATTCGATGAAATATCTTTGCTGCTACACCTGGTTTCATCTCCTTGTAGACGAGACCTTAATTTCAATTGAGATACTACTAGCCAGAATAGAAATAAAGAACATTGAGCAAAATGTCTACATACGTCTCTCGAAGAAACGGGTCTGGTGGATACTTGGAGGTGTCTTTACACCTCATAGAGAGATTTAACGCATTTGTCGGTTCCCCATTCAGTTCACTTAAGTATTGACTACTTTTTGTTACAAAAAAGTTTGTTAAAGAATGATAAGATTGTGAAATCTGAGTTAATGACGTCTCAAATCGTAATCCAATTCACTTGACTATTTAGGTAGACATGTGACGTATTCTTTGGTAAACAGCTAATTGTACGGAATGAACTTATAATGGTGCTAATTATTGCAAAAGCTAGAATAATCAGAAGACTAAATTTGCTCAAGGAGCATTGAAACGGGGTTGTGCTCAATAAGAAAATCCAAAATTAGACTGTCTGTCCAACAAAGGAAATGTATATCAGAATTATAGGATTGTCATTCAATTCAATAAGTTAAATGAAAAGACGCGAGGGTTATCTTCAAAAACATCCATATCATTTCACAAGATATGTTCCAAATTCCAGCTGATTCAACAAATAAAGCCAGTGAACTGTGTCCACATACAGTTCATACAATCAAAAGTTATGAGTGTGTGTGTATAAACAAGTGATTAACCTGTCGCATCTCCTGCTGCATCAGTAAGAGAGTTGAAAACTGTAAGCCTAGTTGTAGCTCGCCATCACAAAACACCAGAGTCCAGTTGTTTGGACGCAGATCCCAATGGAAAAACCTGGCCTGTTTAAACAGAACCACATATTAACATCGATGCCTGACACAGAATTAACACACAACATCCATTTAAAACAATCTACATTATCCACATAACTCCCATAATCACATAAAACTAAAATAATCTACATAATCAAAACAGATATTCCACAACTACATGAATAACTTTCACTGTTTACCCTGTCAAACGGATAAGGTTTAATAACCGTTCCGACAGGAGCAACCAGGACTCATGTAAAGTAAGAGCATGCATTATCTTAAACCGTAACTATACAAATACAACGTTGGTTTAACATCACGTTGTTTAATATAACAAGCAATAACTTAACGTAACTGTTTATTCATTGAACATAAAGTAAATCAACCGAAAGGTTTGTTAGCTGGCGTTAGCAGATGGCTAATAGCACAAGGCTAAAACAATCAGTCATCAGTTCCCGGTTTATAGATATATATATATAAATAAAGCTCGGCGTTTTTTCTCCAAAACACATCCGCAAACTCCAAAGCACACAAACAGGAGGAAAAAACGTTTGGAATAAGACTAAATAATCTTGAAACGCATACCTCCGGAAACCAAATGCTTCTCCTTTCAAACAAACACTACAAACGGTCGGACGCCGCCATATTTAGACGTCATACGTCACGACGAACGCGAGAATAACTAAGAGTATCGCGAGAATTCCGATACTTTTAAAGATGTTTTTACTTAATATATATTTTATCGTATTTTCTGTAATACAGAAGACATATAGACTTTCCAAGGGTAATACAATGGAACAAAAAATAAACCTAAGTAGAACAAGCAGGACACATTCACGAGGAGTGTTATGTATAAAGCATTAGAACAACACGAATAGGAGCATCAAAACATTTAAAAAAAGATATTCGGAACCACAGGACAATAAACTTTTAGCACATTTTGATCTAATTAGCTTTAGTGAGCAAAGATACTTTCAAAATTTGATAAATAAATAAAAACATTGAAGCAAGGTGAGCTTCTCCATTTAGGCTACTGCAATGGATGTGGTATTTTCCAAGAAGAAAATGTACATTCACCTTATCAGATCCATTCGACGGCAAAGCAGTAACATACTCCATAACATGGCTGACGGTTAAAGTTGGAAGATTAGGAATTTTTAGATTCAGCCACTCCTTAGTAGCCAACCAAAACCTATAAGAAACAGGGCAGTAAAAAAATAAGTAATCAAAGGAGTCATCAGAGGAATTCTACAAAAAGAAAATTAAATTGGAATATTTTATGTAAGAAAACAGCTACTGGATAAGTGCTATTTGGAATTTTAAATGTGTCTGATTCACTTTTTGTGAGACTGGTAATTTATTATACCTTGAATACGCAAATATGTCAAGCTTTTGGCTCGGAGATTGCAGAAACAAAGGGTAGACACAGCCATGCACAAAGAAATCATGTGGTTTCAATCATGTGGTTTCAAAGATTATTTAAAAAAAGGGGTATGAATGTCTAAAAATTAAATGCTAATATAATGGACATCTGCGATGGACTGGTGAACGGTCCAGGGTGTACCCTGCCTCTCGTCTGATGATTGCTGAATATAGGCACCAATCCCACCTGCAATGGATGGATAACAGACAGGTTTTTGACGAAGCTCCTACATACGCAAAGCAGAAGATTAAACATTGCCAAATAAGCTTCTAAACCAACTTCCTACCAAGCCAAAGAGTAGGAAATATGACGAAGCAATTCTTGCCTTTGCTTTTGTTACACCAAAACACCTGCAAATGCTCACCTGAGCTCATATAAAGTTTTTTACATAGTGGCACAGTATGAAAATCCGCACACAACTGCGGAGGATTAAGTACTTCCCTGCACTATGGACATGGTTCCACCTGCGATTGATATCAGAGGCTAGCAAACTATGGGTTATTCCTCTGTCCAGTAATAACCTCAGCAGGTGCATTTATGAGATGTCAACAGACATATAGGGACTTTGTAGAGTTCTGCACAGATGGGGCAAAGACTATGGCTGGGAAATTAGGAGGGCTGGAGGCGTTCATGAAGCTCGCCTCCCCAATATTGCAGTGCGCGCCATGCATTATACATTGTGCTGCACTGGCATTTAAACATCATTCGGCTCGAGTCCCGAGCTGAATGATCGATGTCTTCGGCACAATCAACTACATCAAAACACAACCTGTAAATCGTAGTTATTAACAACCTGTCAGAGAACTCTTGAATTTTGGAAAGTTGTTGTTTTTTCTTATTCCATATACACAGCTGTCATGAAAATTGCATTATAGTTGGGAAACATTAAAAGAAACGGTAACATTTTAGCATCACATGATAAGGAAAAATTACAACGCAAATATTAAACAAAATCTGAGTAAAATGCAAAGTGAGGTGATGCTGGAGCCTTAGTTCCTTTGCATTGTGTCTTTCTATGCCATTAAAACATAAGACAGAAACAGAATAGTGTGACAAAGTTATATTCCACCTAAGCCATCAAATATACACTAGAAAAGAAATGGAAACTGACAGGAGTGAATGTGATAGAAAATAACTTGCTAACAGAAAACACATACAAATGTTAACCATCAGTAACAACCAAGCAGAAAAACAGATCTCCAGTGGGGTAAAGAGGAGTGGTCATGAACTGTAGGTGATTGGATAAAGGTGATATTCAGGAAAATATGGCTGGAACTTCCGTTTGATATAAGTCCAGCAAAATCTAATCTGAATGTGTGAAGAAACAAGCATGTTTTTTCACAGTTACTGTCGTGGTATTTGGCTTTATGTTGGACAATGGACCTCTGGAATAAATTCCCAAGAGCCCGTTAGAACTGTTAATACTTTCTTCACACATCATTTCAAAGTAATTTTGGAGCTGCAGCTGTTTTTCAAGACGGCAGTCTATCGTAAAGAGAAAAGGCTGTTAGAGCTGGGTCATTTTGTTAGAATTTGTCGGTCTCCATTGACTACAAAGAAACCTTATATTTAAGCAAGGACACATTTGTGACCAACAAACTGCATGAACTGCTGGAAATGGACAGGAGTCTGAGATTGCTATTGAATTTTCTCCCCTTTTAAATGCCTGATAAAAAAAAAAAAACAGGATAGTCCATTTCCAAAGAGTTTTTGTACAGAGTCTTTGATATCTGCTTTTTAATATTGACCATGCAATCAATACAGCGTTTTAACAGCAGGGCTGGTGATATTACTCAATTTTCACAGATAGGTAATATTAGTCCCGCTGGAGCCAATCTATAGATCTGACTGTTTGGTATGAGGAGGACTTTCTTGCATATGCTGTGAACTCAGCACTGTATTTTTAATGCAGTAGCTCAGTCAGACTTTACTCTCGCAGCCAAAATCTTTTTTTTAATCCAAAAACTATGTGCTTTGCCAAGAGTAATTAGGCAGGAATCAAAATAGAAAAGCAGGTTTTAATTGAAGTGAGGCAGTCATCTATAGTTGATTTAGATAAAGTCATTAGAAAAACTTTAAATCAGCAACAACAATTAATATTTTGCTTCTGAACATGTCTATTGAACCTCTAAAGCATCTTCACTCTTTAAACAGTAACTTTCCACATCATCACCATCACGTTTTTGTCTGCATTTTAATTTTTAATTTTAACCTGATCTTAGAGAATCTTCTTAAAACTCCCAACCATCCAAAGTATGTTAGTAAAATCAGACAATAAGGGTCTGTTGCAGGCATTGGACCAGCACCTGTCTTAGTCAAATTATAGTATAACTGAGAAGGGGAGTTGAGGTAGTTTTCTGTACCAATGCAGACTGGCTTAACGTTTCTGAATTGATGAATGAATGAAAGATGAATTTTAAAACACTGCATACAATACATATAAAGGTAGGCCTTTAGTATGCAAATCTCTCTGTACCTGCATGGCTGCACCTCAGCAGACCCGTCTGTGAAACTCCTGAAGTTTGCAGATCACGTCACAGTTTTTGCTCCAGTTCAGGACAATGACGAGTCTGCACACCAACAGGACGTGGATCTGCTCATATTTTTAATGTCATCGCAAAGTTTTAATTGGATGTGAAGAGGGCCTTATGTAATGTGATTATTTGGTCATTTCCAGTTTTGCAGGGACTGCACAACAGAATAGATTCCACCTGTCATAAGAGTGCACATGTCCCTGGGCAGGCATAAACTGTTCAGGAGTCTTCTCGACACAAGCAGAAGGTGTTTCACAGCACACAGTGGTGTTCTGCGTGTCACAGAGAGGGAGCTTATGCTCTGTCACCTCCGGTCAACCACAGCCAGAGGTGACAGAGCGAACATTGAGCCTGTGGTTCATGAACTCCTAGACACACAGAGGCATACACACAAATACATAAAAGACAGAGCACAGGAAATAAGTCTCACTGTGACCTGAAGTGCAGCAAGAGCGCAGTGATAATATGGCCCTTATTGGTAAACGGCATAAATATTAGCTAAACCTCTCAGCAGATGAGCACATTTAGATACATTTCTGTACTTTCTTAAATTTGGGTACTGTTATTGGACAAATTTAAAGTTAAACTCAGCAGATAATGGTTTAAGGCTATGTTTCTTAGTGTAGAAAAGTACCAGATGGGGATTTTTAAAGGTTAAACTTAAGCAGGCATCACAAATAAACAAAGTTAACATTCAACAGTGGCAAACAAGATAACACGACAACAAAGTAAAAATGAAGAGTTGATAAAAAGAAGTTTTACATTTCAGATCTCATCTTTTGACAGTTTACCTCAGTTTATTTAAGCCACAGCATCTTCCAAAGTTATTGTCGTCTTTGGGTAGCAATAAGACAAATGGTGTAAACAAGAAAATTACAGACATATATTTTTTTGAAGTAGCATAATAAACACACTGAAGAATTTTACGTTTAAGTTGAATACAAAGTCATTTTAGAAAAATGCGCTGTTTAAAGAATTGTTTTGTTTGTTTTTAATATAAAACCAAAACTGGAGGAACGTTTAAGGCAACTGTTAACCACTGACACCTTTTTGTCATTAATTGCATCTTTGAAGTGTCTAGAACCTTCTAATTAGTAATCCATCTGAGTTCCACTGGGGAATAAATTCAAGTAAGTGTCCTTATCTTAAAAAAATAAAAAATAAAAACATAAATAAATTGATAGCAATAAAATAAACAACTTAACTTTGCCACATCTACCTGTGCTGATTGTGTTAAGCACATGCATGAAACTCAGAGGAGACAAAAAAGATTTTAAAAGTTTATTCACTTAGGTGTTATGGAGACAGATCTGGAACCGGGGAACTGCTGGAGACCAAGAGCTGCTGGGGACCAGAAGCGGGAACACTGGAACGGGAGGAGAATGAGAGGACGCTTGGATACTGGGATATTGAGTAGGATGATTGAGCTTACTGAGGGTGATGGTTGAGAACCCCAGGGAGGAATGAGTGAAACTTGGGTGAAGGCCTGTGCGGTGGCTATCCAGGAGATGAAGATTACTGAGGTGGCTATCCAGGAAAGAGTGAGAAGTAGTCGGATACTGGAGATAAGCTGAGAGGTGAGATGAAGTCAGGAAGTCAGAGGTTAATGAATCAGATGGAGAGCTCACAGGTAGACGTTGTAGGGGTAGACAGAAGGCACATAAAGATGGTGACGTTGTCTGGAGATCCAACCGCAGGATGAAGATGGAACAGGGATCTTGGGCTGCCAGTCGCGGAAGTTGAACCAGGGGTTTGCCTTGGAGCTGGAGGATTCTTGGAACGAGGAGGATCAGAGCGTGCAAACTTGGGGAGGAGTCGAGGAAGGTACGTTTTAGTGATGGGTCGAGCAACACTGATGCGTCGGCACATGTCTCTAGCTCAAAGAGAGAGACGCCGTGTCGGTGTGCATGTCGCTTTAAGAAGCAAAGTCATGTGACCGATACGGCTGCTGTTTTTGCCTGTCACTGAAGCGCCCAAACTGTTTAAAAAGAATTATCCTGGTGGCCAAACTGTCAAAACATATTTTTTCTTCATTTCAGCTGTTATTTCGTGTGGTCTTGCTAAGTGTGAACAGAATGTCTCAGCTTAGTTTTTCTGTAAGTGTTAATTTCTCTCATTTTCTCCTTTACACACAACTTAGCCTGCTAGTGGAAAATGGAAATAATGTATCCCAGTTCAAAATGACTGGTAAAGAAGAGGCGCTCAAGAAAAAGCTTTTCCTCTTTTTTCTTATCTTTTATTATCTAAAAGAGATTTCACATGTTTATGTAGTTTTTATTCTACACTTTCCTAGTGTCTGAAATTGTAACCCTCCTTCTTTTATAAGCCAGAGACAAACATCGTTCTTCACCTTCATCTTTCAAACCTCTCATTTCCATGGGAATTAAGGCAGAACAGTGTTGCCAACTGTCTCTGACAGAAAGTAGCTGAAGTTGACCCAGAAAGTCGTTAGATGTGGCCAGATGACGTCACGCGCTAATTTGCATATTAATGACTTCATCACTTCCCAGCAACGTGATGACATCATCACTCATGTGGCGGTCTTCATTTTCTCCTCCAACATCCAATACAAATAAAACCAGTTTGCAATAAAAATAGTGTGCAAAACCAAGTGTGCTCAGACATGTCAAAATAGAAGAACCTATAGAACAGAAAAAGGCCGTCTCATAAGGTCAAGGAAAGATGGCAGAAACAATGCGAAGACGAAAGAACTGGTAGGTGGCTTTATAACATTCAAAGGAAAGTTATAATTGAGGAAATCAGAATGAAACAGAAAGGAGGAAATTATTTTATCTAGAAAAGGATTTGGTCATAGAGGGTTAAATAATACAGTATTTAAACCGGGGAAACATGCTACGGGGAAATGGGACTTTTGTCTTCAAGAAGAGACTGTGGAGCATGTTAAAATATTTTGACTGAAGTAAATTGTTGAGAGAAGGGAACTGGTACAAAATTGACAAGACATCAAATTATAACTGGAGATCCAAGACCTTTTAAACAAAATTTCAAGTTCTGAAAAAAAAATGCTGAAATTAATAGAGAGAATATAGTTTTGTTTGTTTGTTTTTCAGTACTTTGTAAAAACAAGAAGGGCATATTTAGTATGCATCGAACGTTGCTTGCCAACCGCCAAACAGAAGTTTATGCAGTATAGACAAGCGTCTGCCTTTTTCCCCTGTTAAAAAGGAGAGGTTTGAAAGATGAAGGTGAAGAACGATGTTTGTGTGTGGCTTTTAAAAGAAAGATTGGTCTTATATACCTGCAGATTTTAAATTTTGAGTAAGCTTTACAATAAAAAAACTTTGTTTGTGAGTGGGTGAAATGAACCAAGAAAGGTTTATGATTGGTAAGTCGATGTAGAGTGATCATGCAGCATGCCCATGCTCAGATCATTCCTTTATTGAGTGTCTGCAGAGCAAGCCGGGTCTCTTATCTGCAGGGAATATCGGTGACAAAGTTTCACGGAAAGTAGCTTAGAGTGGTCAGAAATGTCCCTAGATTTGTTGCTAGGGGCTTTTTTTGGGGGAAAAAGTAATTGAAGGGGTCTGAAACGTCGTTAGAAATTGCGACATAGTTGCTAAGTTGGCAACACTCACCAGAAGGGTAAGCGGCACGTATATACCGTAATCGGCGTGTATTTCCCCTCAACCTCAGCAGTCCCTTCCGACCGCGAGATCACAGAATCACAGGAGAATTGCATTTGCATACCTGAATGGGTAGTATGCAGGAGTAAAATGTAAGTCTATGTTAATAAGTATCATAAACTCACCATCCACTCCCCGAACTGGAGATATTTCTGTCCATGCCTTCTCTTTTTTCATGTTGTCCTGGCAAAAATGATCACTGGTATCATATAAATTGGGTGATTCTCCACTTCAAGGGTTAACCTCTAGTCGTCCATGCTGAAAACCAACAAATTAGATCCACAGATTGACTGACTTCAAACCCGGTGTCACCGGTGATTATGTTTTTTGTTTGTTTGTTTTTTTCATAGTTAAGCAATCAGAAATCTGTACCTGTCTTTTATTTTGAAATTTACTGGATACTTTACACTGCTCCCATGTCTGATTTCCCGTCTGGTCCGATCCAAACTGCTGAGATTGACGTGACCTGGAAGCGTAGGGGGTAAAAAAAAACAGACTCACCGCGTAAATTTAGGAGAGGGCGTCGACATGCTTCTGATTCGTGCCGATTCACGCCCGGTGGAAACAGACCCTTGACTATAACGCTGGCTATCAACAGCGTATTAAGCTTCACAGACTTTACACGCTGCTAACATGTCCGGCGGAAAGCAGGCTTTAAGAACATTATTTTTTGCCCACACTTAAAATATTTTCAAGGACATCTTTGGCAGATTAAATTATTGGATCGTGTCTTTATTGCTGGTGAAGAACAGAGCTGCTCTTAGTGTTGGTTTTTACAACATCTTTCCCTTTGTCAGGTTATTTGTGCTTTTTTGGACGTAGAACATGTTGCAGCTCTGCTCTTGTTTTATGTTGATAGTTTTTGACTGGCTTAATTTAAGTAAATGCCGATAGGGTTGCTGTAGATACTGTAGCTGCTCTGTAACTCTACAATTTTAGATCATCCTCATTTATTTATATATTATTTGTTATCATTTTATCAAGTAGTCTGTCTGCTGCAGTTACATGTGTTTGCTTGTACAGTTCAGCAATATTGCTTCTGGGCGATGTTTGCCTGTTTGTCCGCACATGGAGGCTCTGACATTCTATTTTTTTACACA
Organism: Valencia hispanica; assembly: GCA_963556495.2. NCBI lineage: Eukaryota > Metazoa > Chordata > Actinopteri > Cyprinodontiformes > Valenciidae > Valencia > Valencia hispanica. The sequence goes on from OY747701.1 coordinate 12,419,934, forward strand.
CTTCTATTGTTATTGTAAAAGTTGTAAAAAAATATCGATTTGATGAAAAATACAGTTTATGCTATAAAATACCCTCTGTTGCGCCATGGCGGGATCTTCATTCATAAGTCCAGTGTTGCGGCAATATTGTGGTAATATTATTATCAAGCTTGCCGCCACGAATGGCGCAATATTCTCGCCTCGCCATGCCGCCACGGTGTGTCTTTTGAAACAGGCTTATAAGTTCGGCATCAGAGGGTTAATATAAAAAAAAAAAACATCATAGCTTAATGTGGAAAATTTCCTTAATAAACATATTTACTCTCGAGACTGGCATCAGTTGTAGAGTGGGAGATAATGCTTCTCCATTAATCTGAAAATATTTCTAAACTTTTACACATCTATCCCACAGCTGTTAATAAATGTGAAGGGCGTTGGATCTTGGAAGGGTTTTCTTTCAAAATCTCTGTCTACTTTGACTTTTGTCTTACTGTCTTACTAATCATCTTACTAAACCAGTTTTTTTTTAAAGAATGTTTTAGTTGCAGCAGCTGAGCATTAATGTGGTTTCTGATCTGAGCTGGAACAAAACAATCACTCTATGTACATCTGTTTCAATAAATATTCTTTATGCCCTGTAGTTTGCTGTATATCCAAGAAAACTATTGTATTGATTTCCGAAAAAGTCAGCAGTTAAAGTTATTTCTAAAAAGACGTCATTTCAACAGTTTGAAAAATACTCCAACAACATCTTAAAGTTATGGTAGTTATTCTTGTCTCAATGTTCTATGTGTACTCCATCCATCCATTACACCCTGGACAGGTCGCCAGTCCATCGCAGGGCAACACAGAGACATACAGTACAAACAACCATACAAGCACACACTCATACCTAAGGGCAATTCACCTAACAGTCATGTTTTTGGACTGTGGGAGGAAGCCGGAGTACCCGGAGAAAACCCACGCATGCACAGGGAGAACATGCAAACTCCATGCAGAAAGACCCCAGGCTGGGATTTGAACCCAAGGCAACAGTACAACCAACTGCACCACTGTGTGTACTATTTTTCTTAAATCCCAAGTTTTACTTTGTGATTTTTACAAAGGGAAACACCTTAACAGATACATTTTTGTCAGTTGCCTGAAAAAATAGAATGCTACAAAACAGAAACATTGAATGGTGTCTGAGCAGGTTATGAAAAGTTGAGCTAGGAGTGATTTACATTTGAGGAAAGAATGGTTAAGTCCTCTAATCCCCCATCTACAGTCATATTAAACAGGCTGTGAAAACATCAGTGTTATTTTTGAAATGTTCTGACATATCAAAGTTTATTACAATTTTTAGCTATGCAAAAAAATAATAATAAAAGCAAACAGATAAAATGTTAGAAAATACATTTTAAAACTTTTTTATTAAATGCAGTTTAAAAAAATGCAACTACTGGTGCTGAACATATTAGGGCGAGATAAAATTTTTCTCACCTAACGTAGCTAAAATTATACATAAACCTATCACATGAGGTGATCATGATCAATGTTTAAACTTCATATTTATTTAATATTAAGAAATACATTTTTCAAACATGGGAAACGTGCTAGTGGGAAATGTGACTTTTGTCTTAAAGATAATATTCCTGCCGATATTCCCTGCAGATTAGGGAGCCAGCCTGCTCTGCATCCAGACCATCCTTCCAGACTCAGAAAGTGCATGCAGCATGATCACACTACATCGACTGACCAATCATAAACCTTTTTTTAGTTCGTTTCAACCACTCACAAACTAAGTTGTTTCAATTTAAATTTTGATTCAGAATTCTAAAAAGAAATCTCCAGGTATACAAAACCGATCTTTCTTTTGTAAGCCACACATGAAAACCGTTCTTCACCTTCATCTTTCAAACCTCTCCTTTCAATGGGAATTAGTGCTGAAGCTTGTCTGTACTTGTGGTGCGTTCAAGGAACGTTTGAAATGTATGGTAAGTTCAAAAGCATAGGACAATTAAAACTTATGACAAAAAATACTGAAAATAATACCATAGGCCATAAACTTCTGTTTAATGGCGGTTAGCAAGCAACATTTGGTCCATACTAAATATGCCCTACTGATTTTTACAAAGTACTAAAAAACAAACAAAAACTATATTCTCTCTGTGCCCAACTTTCCTGTGTCTGTGTGAGCTTCAGCGGGGCAGATGCTCTAATGAGCCGCACAAAGGATTGTTAATTTAAAAATCAAGCACGACCCGACCTGACTGTTGGCAATTGCCGAGTGGGCCAGTTCGGTGCCAGGCCTCCAGGAAATGTCCCGGTGCTCGCGATGGCCAGTCCGCCACTGCTCCATCATCTAAGAGGAACCATGCTAGTTTAGCTTAGATGGGAGGAAGGAAGACCCCTTTTGGTCTCTTTAAGAAAATGAAAAAGGCCAAGCTGAAGTTTGTGGTAGATTGTAGACTAAGGCCGCGATTTCTGGAGTAATCTTCTTTGCACACATTAGTCTAAAACTAAATTATCTGAACTCCAGAAAGTTGCTGGGGGCTTGAAACAATCCATCCATTTATTGTCTATACCTGCTTGTTCTTGCAGGGTAGCGGGGAAGCTGGTGTCTATCTCCAGCAGTCATTGCATGAGAGGCTAAGTCCACCCTGGACAGGTCACCAAGTCCATCTCTCACAGGACAAACAACTACACACACGCACGCTCACACTCAGGATAATTTAGAGAGACCAATAAACACAGTCCTGTGTTTGGCATAACCAAATATCTCAAAAGAACAGCCTTTCCTCAAGCCATTGTCAGAGACTAGTAGATGGTTAAAAAAAGCGTCTCACCTCAGTTATTTCAGCTAAAGAAGGGTGACAGCGAGAATTTTTATTTTTTTACAATAGGTAATTTCTAACCAGAGTCTAAAATAGGTTTTGAAACTAAAAACATTTACTAAAAGCTATATTACATTTTTATGCACTTGTACTACTTTGATCTATTCAATGGAACACACCCATGGCAACCGATTAAAAAATACACCAAGAGCAGCAAGTTATTTGTTCTTTGGTGGAATTACAATTAGTAAGAGCGAAACTTTATAATTTTGATCTCGGTCTTTGGTATTTCTACAGGGAAGAGGGTTTGGAAAGAGGAAAGTTGGGGAATTTACCATAAACCAAGCACTGAAGTCAAAGATTACCTCTCTACTTCTTGAAATGCTTTGTACATCTGAAGATCCTTTATATAAACATTAATGCTGTGCATTCACTGATTGAAAAAAAGAGCAAGATGAACAGAACTTCACAAAATTTGTGGAGCAAAAACAAGGGTATTTTCCAACCTAATCCCTATCATCAAATTCTCTCATTAATCTCAAGAAACCTTCAGATTACAATAAATTCTGTGCATCGCCTCCTGGTCTACAGTACAAAGAATGTTCATTGATGTGACTGACGTAAATGGGAAACAAAGAGGGGTTAGTTCAATTACAGTGAAACCTGCTGAAGCAAAACTCAGGATTTAACTCTTGCTGTTACATGTTAGAGGGTAAGGGTCTACAATTCGAGTCACCGAGCGCCGCTGTCCTGCAACTTTTGGAGACATCCCGGCTTCGACACTCCTGAATCAAATTCCCTCCGTGGCATGTCAGCAAGTGTGTTGGAGTAAGGAGGAATCCAAAAGTTGCTCGACAGCGGCACTCAAGGACTGGAGTTTCAGACCCCTGTTTTAGGGGCTAATGCTATTAGCACACTGCGATGAACTGGCAACCGGTCCAGGGTGTACCCCGCCTCTTGCCCTGTGACTGCTGGAGATACGCACCAGCCCCCCCCTGTGGAATGGTCGTTAAGACCTTAACAGCTTACAGAAAGTAGGCATTTAAGGTCACAGTTCTAAAAACACAGGACACTAAAGACACTTGTCTACCGACTGTGAAAAACACCCAAAGAAAGATGCCCAGGGTCCCTGCTCATCTGCGTGAATGTGCATTAGGCATGCTGCAGGGAGGCATGAGGACTGCTGATGTGGCTAGGGCAATAAATTGCCATGTGAGACGCCTAAGACAGCGCTACAGGGAGACGGGAAGGACAGCTGATCATCCTCGCAGTGGAAGACCACGTGTAACAACACCTGCACAGGATTGGTACATCCGAATATCACACCTGCGTGACAGGTACAGGATGGCCACAACAACTGCCCGAGTCACACCAGGAACACACAATCCCTCCATCAGTGCTCAGACTGTCCGCAATAGGCTGAGAGAGGCTGGACTGAGGGCTTGTAGGCCTGTTGTAAGGCAGGTCCTTACCAGACATCACCAGCAACAACGCCGCCTATGGGTACAAACCCACCTTCGCTGGACCAGACAGGAGTGGCAAAAAGTGCTCTTCACTGATGAGTCACGGTTTTGTCTCACCTGGGGTGATGGACGGATTCATGTTTATCATCGAAGGAATGAGCGTTACACCGAGGCCTGTACCCTGGAGGTGGGGGGTCCGTCATGGTCTGGGGCGGTATATCAAATCACCATCGGACTGAGCTTGTTGTCATTGCAGGCAATCTCAATGCCTCGCGGTACAGGGAAGACATCCTCCTCCCTCATGTGGTACCCTTTATGCATGCTCATCCGGACAGGATCCTCCAGCAGGACAATGCCACCAGCCATACTGCTCGTTCTGTGCGAGAGTTTCTGCATGACAGCAATGTCAGTGTTCTGCCATGGCCAGCGAAGAACCCCGATCTCAATCCCATTGAGCACGTCTGGGACCTGTTGGATCACAGGGTGAGGGCTAGGGCCATTCCCCCCAGAAATGTCCAGGAACTTGCAAGTGCCTTGGTGGAAGAGTGGGGTAACATCTCACAGCAAGAACTGTCAAATCTGGTCCAGTCCATGAGGAGGAGATGCACTGCAGTACTTCAAGCAGCTGGTGGCCACACCAGATACTGACTGGTACTTTTGATTTTGAGCCTCCCTTCATTCAAGGACACATTATTCTATTTCTGTTAGTCACATGTCTGTGAAACATTTTAGTTTATGTCTTATGGTGTTGACTATTTTAGTGTTCATACAAATATTTACACACATTAAGTTTACTGAAAGTAAAAACAGTTGAAAGTCAGAGGACGTTTCTTTTTTTGCTGAGTTTAGTTGGAGTCGTCTGGACACCAAGGGCATGTTTTCTTGCCTTGTTGTGAAAGTGAAACAGAGACAGCTGTTGGGCGATAAATCTGGGTGTATAAGAGATTTTACAGAAAGGTTTACGATAGCTTCTTAGAAGGTAGAAGTTGTACTCGCCCTTGGAGGTAGCTGGAACAAGGCTTTGTCTCCTTCTTAAATGATGGGGAGGTCTTCTTCACAAAATAAGACTGAAGCAGAGGAGGAAAGGTGTTGTGAAGCAGGATTAAAAGATAACTGAGGAAGGAAAATCTTTTGTCCTTCGAACGTGAAGCAGATGTGGACCTAAGGGGGATATGAACACTAATGTTTAATGTAGAAACCCAGTTTCTTCAGCATAACCGGACCAGCAAAACAAGCAAAGCTCTTTTATTAATACATAGAACAGCAGGTGAAGTTCAAATTAGTGCAAACATCACCACAGTCAAAACTGTGGTGAAACTGTGGTAGGGTAAGAAATATCCAAGATTTCCAAATTAAAATTTGAAAAAAAGAGCTTTAAGAAAACAGAAAAAAAAACAGAAAGCTCAGGGAAACTCACAAACTCACAAACACACAACATCAACAAGATAACAGACAGAAAACATGTCAGTTTTCTGTAAAATGCAGTTGACAGGAGGTTTATTAGCATCCATATGTGGGTGGATGTTTCTTTGTAGGCTGTCTAGGCCAGGGTCAGAAGCCAACTCCCTGTAAGCTCCCTGAATTTTTTGGCCAGTCTTACTTTAGGCTGCCTGTTATCTTCATAGCTGATGTTACATTAGTTGAATTATATTGTATGTAATAACCTTCTGCACCTATACAAATTCAAGCAGCTATTTAAAGAGCCAATCATGTGACAGTAAGGGAATAGATTAAATACACTTTGGATGTGAGCTTTACTTAATAGTACAACCTGATGGTGATAATATGAATTTGTTACAAAAAGTAAGTACATTTGTGTTTGTTGCACCAATACGGCTTACCGTTTAAAGCCTGTTTACTTCTATTTAATGGTCCAACATATGTAAAGAAAAAGCATTTGTAGGTTGAGCAACAGTATGATGATGAGTTCAGTATGTTCAGTATGTGCTCCTTGTTCTTCAGTATGAGTTCAGTATGATGCTTGCATCAATTAAAAAACCTGCCAAACCCTCTGTGGCAATGTCAAACATCTTAATTATGCTAAGGCATCTTGTTTGCATTCGATTGGATGATTGAAGTACGCAAACATGACATATTAGCAATTTAAGGGTTGAAGACAGACTCCGGCAACGCTCAGTACGTTTACATGCAAGAGAAATTGGAATTATTGCCTCAGTCCGACTGAAATCAGACTTTTAAAATGCATGTATACACCTTAGTCCGGCTGGAGTTGAAACGAACTGGAGTTTCAGAAGCTCGACTACTGCAGCTAGATAATGCTGTTAGAAATTCGAATTTCTCTGCATGTATACTCTCGCCTTGAGAAGCCGAGCTATCAGGAGCTGTGCCCTCCCCCTCCAGGAAATGATGAGCTCGGAAGCCCTGTAATCAACAAAAAAAGCGATGTAATACGCTGTAATAATAGATGTAATACGATTAAACAGTACAGAATGTAACAAATGTACAGCGCGGCAGCGTTGTCGTCATTCATTTTTTTCTCACTATGTCGGCTTCTCTTCCACAAGTATTTGTTTACCCTGAGTGTGTGATGCGAACCGGAAGAATGCCACACGAAAGGTTGCATGTCGCCACCTACCGTTGCGGTGGTCGGCACACTTCTTTCAATAATTCATTTTCTGAGGAACATGTAAACCGGGACTCGGCTCGCTGCAGGAGGGAAGTCTTTAGTCCAATTACTCCAAAAAGCTCGATTTAGCTGTGCATGTAAACGTACTGACTGGAAAGTGTACTTAACCACTTTATTGAGACCAACACGTTTCGACGTATACCCTTCATCAGGGTCCAGGGTTGGACCCTGATGAAGGGTATACACCAAAATGCGTATAGCCTTGCTCCTGAATGTTCTTTAGAGGAGATCGCGCTTTTCTAAATTGTGGAATGAGCTTCATTTGGACATCAGACAGGCCTCTTCACTGTTTGTTTTTAAATCGCTTCTTAAAACCCACCTCTTCTCTCTGGCGTTGGACACCGTCTGAGATGTAGACTTTTGAATAGGTTTTTATTATTTGATTACTTTTTTATTAGTTTGATTCTTCATACTATGATTGTTTTAATCTTTTCGTTTTGGGCTGTTTCAATGATTATATTGTTCTTTCTGTTGTTTTATTTGTTCTGTGTACAGTACTTTGGTCCTTTGGTTTTAAGTGCAGTATAAATTAAGTTGGTATGGTATGATAGAATTTGCACATTTCTTGATATTTTTTTCCATTTACTAAATTATGTTATGACCTCAAAACAAGTACTTAAAGTGGAACTGAACCCCATGAAAAAGCATACCCCCCCCCCCCAGACAACGTTTGAAAAATTCTACAAAAGTGGGCAGTCCAGGAGGCATGGAGGGACATGGCCAAGTGTGGAGGATGAGTGGAGGGGGGAACGTGGGGGGTGTGGTCAGGAAGACAGTGACAGCTAGCTTAATCTGACGCGAAACATGGACAGTGACCGAAGCGACGTTAGCAGTTTTGCGACTGATTGACGTTCATCTGTTTTGAACGTTAGCCTATATTAGCATTACCACTCAGAGACTGGATGCTGAGTCAGCGCTGCCAGAGCTAGTGCTAATGAGGCAGAGGGAGACAGGATGGGTCCAGTCTCTGAGTGGTAATGCTAACTTAGGTTAACGTTCAAAACAGTATGTTAGCTATGCTAACTAAGTGCTAACGTGATCATAATGGTAACCTGAAAAACGCAATCGATCAAAACTTGCAATTCCAACTCCAAACTCTTTGAGAGATGGTTTTTATACCCAAACCCACAGGGTATGTCTGTGAGACTATGCCTGTGACGTAAAGAGTGGAGACCGCTCTCCACCAAGCACAAATTAATATGCAGTAGCCACCCTTCAACCCTAAGAGGGCAGCACTAAGACGTTTTTAGACCAAAAAATGTAGAGTCAAACAAGTTTACATGAAAATGTAAAAAAATTCCCAGAAACTGAAAGATTGCATTGGTAAAGACCCATTTATACAGTTTATTAAGTACAAAGTTGAAAAGTTGAAATTAATCTCTTCAGGTGCTGAAAAGATATCTTTAGTTTTTATTTTGGTCCAATTTTTTTGTCTGTTTACATCACAGTCTTTGTAGCGGCACAGCCAAGTAAGGCAAGTGAATTCCGGCCAAACACTTCCGTGAATCAGCCATTTTTCGTTCTTGCTGCGAGAGATTGTAGTCCAAGTCTAGAGTCCAAGCTCAAGGATGGCGAAAGTTCTAGCGGTCAAACAAAAATGTTCAGTTGTTGAGTGTAATAATCCTCACCCTTCTTTACACCGTCTCCCAGGTTCAGAACCTCTTAGAAGTACCTGGTTGACTTTTATTGTCCACGGAAATGTACCGACAGTGATTGGTTAAGTCATTGTTGCATGTGCAAAACACTTCATGGAAGACTGCTTCAGCAACTTACGCCAGCATCGAGACGGATTTGCTGAAACGATGGATACAGCACTTCAGTAAGCTGTAACGCTAAAATGTGCGTCATTGTAAAACCTCTTGGTCATTGTTTTGTTAGCATTGATGTTTAGCTGGTGCACCTTTCTTCACATGTTAACGTTGAGCGTTCAGTGTTCTTGCTCATGATATAGAGGATATGCGTGTTTTCAGTTTGACATAGCTACGTTTTGGCATTTTTGTCTTGGAAAAGACTGGATTAAATTGCTTTATGTGAGGTTAGCTTGGTGCTAGCCTTAGCTCTGCGCTGGTGTTAGCTCGCTCACTAACGAGGTTGAAAGCCTTGTTTGCAATTATTATTCATTATTATTATTGATGTAGTAACTATCATTAGTATGTCTAAGTTTAACCCAGGATGTAGACTGTGTTAAAGTATAGCCAGCAATAACAATACATTATTTCAGCTTTGTTGTTGCTGTAAATTACATTATTAAGAATTACTTTTTTATCTACTATACTTGCTTAAAACAAATGGTGGTCATCTTTGTAGTACCGTTGTAGTTAGAATAATTGTATATCCGTAGCATTACTTTGGTGTTTGTGGAGTCTCATGAAAATTGTCTTTTTACTGCTGATGTTTCAGATGCATTTCAAAACAGAACTTATTATTATATTAATCTCTTTAGACTTGCTCTTGTCTTGTTGGTTTGCTTGTGTTACCAGGAGAAATGATCAACTTTTTCTTCATTTAGAGGACTAAACCAACAATTCATCAAGTATCAATAAAAACTGCTGGATAATCGTATCTCTGCTGTCAAACTACAAAAATGGCCGAGTTGACCTGAGCTTCACATCTGTGACCTGTAGGGGGGCGGAGTTTGAAGTGCCTAATTTGCATTTAAAAAGACAGCGCCAAAACGGGTTGCACCTCAGAACAGGGGTAAAAGAGGGGCCTGTGGAGCTTCAATAATGAGGAATTCAGACCCAAGCATCGTAGTTCCACAATGTAAGGACCACAACTGCATAATTTAATGTAACAAGGAAATATTTAAAAGGATGATATGTCCGCTTTAATACTTGAGTAGCCTTTACCATATACTTTTTTACTCTTGCTTGAGTAATTTTTTGGATGACTACTTTGTACTTTTACTAGGGTAAAAATATTTTCAAGTAGTGCTACTTTTACTTGAGTACAATTTTTGGCTACTCTACTCACCTCAAATTATAGGTGGGCTCATCAGTGGGTGCAGTAGCTCATCTTTACATCTTTTTTTTTTTTTTTACAAAAAAACCCCTAACAAAAAAAAGGTATATCTCAGTATGCTAGAATTTATATTGCGATACATTTGTTAATATATATTGCGACTCTTGATGATTGATATACTGTCAGGAACTTATCACGTCTCCCTGCCTGCCATTGGGTGGATCCCAGCCACAACTCAGTTAAGACTCCACTCACCGCATATCGCTTAGTCTATTCATGCCAAGAGCCCCTGATCCATGTCAACGCATCAGTTAGCAACTATCCAATGCTTCGTACACCTCTACCAGGCTGATCCAGCCCGCTGACTCCCCAGCTCCCAGCTCCCTGCCCGTGTCAGCTAGGCCTCCTCTGAAGAACGGTCAACTTCCCGGCTGACTGGGGCTAGCCGGTAGCCGACCTCCGCGCCACCAAAGTAAACCGTCAACAGCGTCTACGACTAGTTAGAGTCAATCGGCTCAACAAAGTCCGAGGCCAACAACCGCTCTCATCCGCGTGTGGAACAGAGGGGCCTGAAATCTATCATTTGTCATGAAAATAACAAATATGCTGAATATTTTTCAACATAGTTAAGACATATATTAAAATATTAATCTGATCATATTATCTGGAACATTGAGGTATATTCTTTCATATAATTTCACATATATTTTTATATATAGTTACAAGGCCACTTTCAATGTATGATGTCATATGCCTGTATAAAATATAATATGTTGGAATATAATATAAAATGTATTTACACATGCACATGAAATTTATTGCCATGTAATCTATTGAGAAATATATTTTTGTTGCGTGACGGAATGCCTCTGATCAAACAAGCTTCATTTTTTTTCTCTAAAGGAAAATACTGTCCTACACCATTAAACTGACTCCACCGAATGCTTTTTGGCAATCCAAAGTTTTCCCTAAAGTGGTACATAATTTCATTGATACTGAGTTGTTTGTTTCATAATTTAAGTAAACAGTTTTTAAACTTGCAGTAAATACAGCAATATATGTAGCCCTGCCAGCTAAGAGAACAGTCAGTTCATGGGAGAGAATGACTGAGTGATTCTGTGATAAATTGGAATGAAATGCACAGCAGCTGGATCCAGATTGACAGCTCCAAGTCAATGAACACCCAGGTATAGAGGTGTAATATCTCCTAAGAGTCTATTTTCTGACTGACAGACAAGTTCACCCAGGTTACTGTTTTCACAGCGCAAGGCAGTTCTTCAAGCGTGCAGAACTTGGACCCACTGAGGGAAATAAGCAGAGACGCTGCTGTCAAACTGCTGTTTGAAGAATGAACACACAAACATTAGGAGTAAGGCTGAGCAGGGATAGTGCTATTTGAGCGAACCAGCGGATGTGTTGACTGACAATCCCCCACTAAATAGCTTTGCAACACAATTATTGCTTTACAAGCTGCATTTTCTCCCGTGAGCAGCATTATACTGTTCACTGGATCGATTAAATTTGTGTCTAATGATATTTGTGTGTGCTGAATGCTCAAAAAGCTCCGATATTTTACCAAAACCAGCGGAAAAGCTGCGAAACACAGAGCCTTTAGGGAGATCAGTGGCCACAAAATAACAGAACATCATGAGATGACTGAATTTGTTAACATAAACAATTACAGGAATCACGGATAATCTTTTCTCTGCCGCTACAGTAAAAAAAGTATAAAACATTGGAACGAAACAATATGAACCAAATATTTCATTGTAGGCTGAATAGAAGGTCTTGCTACCATTTCAACATTTTACTATGTATAGTACAGTGTTTCTTAACCCTGGTCCTCACAGCCCATTGTCCTGCAGGTTTTAGCTGTTTCCCTGCTGCTACATGGGTGATAAACAGGCTACTGCAGCACTTCCCATCATGCAGGTGGTAATGCTGTTATTTGAATCGGGTGTGGGGAAGCAGAGACACATCTAAAAACATGGAGGACAGTCTTGGCCCTGAGGACCAGGGGTGGGATAACCTGGTCAAAATGGCTGAAGAAGGGCAGTAGACAAATGTGGTCCACTGTGACAAACATTGTGACAAAATGGACAGTTTTACAAACCGACTCTTCTAAACAATTAAAGAAAATCCTGACCTAATAAAACTTATCAGAGTTGATTTAAACCAAGATGAAACGCTAAATAAAACAATTGAAAACATGAAACAAACGCCTGGATAGTAAATGGGTCATTTCAGATTTGGAGGACATATCAGCCTTTTTATTTTCCAAAAATAAATCTTCACTTTTTCAGTTGTGTATAATGTTTTCATGAACACTAGGTATTAAACTATGAAAATGAATGTTTAACACAGCTCAGACACCAAAATTGTACTTGATATTGTAGGTTTTATTTGTTATGTGCTATGTTTGGTGCAACTCTGTTACCAATAATCAGATTTAAAAGATATAGATATATATATATATATATATATATATATATATATATATATATATATATATATATATATATATATATATATATATATATATATATATATATATATATATATATATATATATATATCTTAAGGTTTTTAATCTTAATTTCTTTGTTATTAGATGGTAATGTTCTAAATGAATTTTTAGTTGATTTTAGAAACAAGTAAATTTAAAATACGTTACTTAACTCTTGAAATCTACATTCCCAAACTTTTCGGCATTGGCATCTCAGTAACAGGGTTGCAAGTAACAGGGTTGCAAATCAATGCTACTCTTAGCCTTTTCTCAGGAATGGAAGCTAGCTGTTCAGCTAACGGTCACTACTAACAAGTAATACAAACACATCTAAGTAAATCAATAAATAGAAACATTTTGTGAATTTATTATACACAGACAATGTACGTAACAGGGTTGCATAAGGCAATGCGAGACAGTCAAACAAGCATGATGCTAGTGTGAATATTTAAAAATTAGAAGAGTGAACAAACTTGTGCTCTGCCCAAGCTGTTGAGAAACCGTTGGATGATGTCACTTCCTCTTTATCATGCGACTGATTTCTTCACCTTGTATCATGCTTAACATGTTAAAGTAACAGGGTTGCGTCTATAATTTGGGACAAGTATTCCTTGGGTCATAACTTAGGTTTAAAATGTTAAATAAAATGGAATTTAAATACAGATATAGGAAACACATTGATCTTCATAGAAATGCAGGAGAAACAAATAAAACATTATTTTTACTCTTTTATTTAAGGTTAGATGTGGGCATTGAGAAGGTGGGGTACTCCACATATATAAACCTCATTTACAAATATTTTGAAATGTTTTTTTGATCATTTTTTTTTTTAGATTTGATCTCTGGACAAGTGGTTTAACTAATAACTTAATCTTTATGAATTTTGTATTTGGATTAAATTAAATTTAATGCCTGGGACATGGAATGTCCTCCAATTCTGAAATGACCCAAATCTTTGCAGATTACATAATATCAGTGAGATATTGCTAAGCATTCTAAATAAAAGAATCTTAGCTAAATTAAGACTATGCTCTCTGGGGCAAATGGTGTTATCAACCACTTTGTCACACCAGGGTTAGGAGAAACACTGCAGCTTAACAGTTTTTTTGTTAGTTTTTTTTTACAAAAAAATTGCACACCAGGAAATGTGCAATTGTTGATGTGTCTGCATGACAAGGGCCGTTTTTCACATTTGAAGGACTTATTGAACCTAAAAAAATCGTCTTTCTTTAAGGATGCCGATCTGGTGATCAAGGATATAAATGGGGATATTGTATTTGCTATCTGATTGATTAGAGCTACTAGTTGCAGAGCCGACATTTTCCAAGAATAGTTTTTTTTTTTTTTACTTTTCCTGTAGGATTTTTAGGTTTCTTCTATTTACAGTTGACATTGCTATAATAAGGGCTACAAGGTGGCACAGTTGGTAGCTCGTTTGTCTTGCAGCAAGACGATCCTGGGTTCGAATCCTGGCCTGGAGTCTTTCTGCATATAATTTGCATGTTCTCCCTATACTCTTCTCTCTGGATACTCCGGCTTCTTCCCATAGTCCAAAAACATGACTGTTATGTTAACTGGTCTCTCCTAATTGTCCTTAAGTGTGTGTATAGTTGTTTGCTGTGTGTCTCTTTGTTGCCCTGCGATAGACAGGCGACCTGTCCATGGTGTACCCCTCCTCTCACCCAATGAGATTGGCACCAGCTCCTCCGTGACCCATCAAGGAAACGTGGGCATAGACAATTGATGGATGTATTACTAAAACATGGTCAAGTGATCCATCAGATTCACAAAGTCAAAACCGCTTTTTCGGAGATACATGACATGAAATTGCAAAACTTTAAAGAAAGCAGCATGAGAAAATAAGATGCTGTGTTTGAAGTGGTTGCTATCACAAAAAAAGAACTGTTAATCTTTTGGTTGTTATGAAGAATAAAAAAGTGCTCAGGTAATTGCTTGAATCAAAATTATCACGCTTTCACTCTCCCACACCACAAAAAAGTATCTTATCTACAAAATGATCTAAAATGAATTTTATTATTTCCCCTTGATTTTTCATCTTTCTCGTTGCTAGGACGAACCTCTTAACCTATCGTCTTCAGATGTCACCTGAAAAGTGAATATAGTCCTTTTGAGTGTGATTTGTGTTAAGTGGAAATGTTGCTGTTCTGTGAAGCCTTCAAAAATTCCTTGAGAACATCAGTGAACAAACAGCACCGTGAAGAACAAGGAGCCCAGCTGAAAGATCTGAGACAAACATCTTAGAGGGCTCTGTCCAGTACATGAAAAATGGTAATAGTGTGGTGCAACTGTGAAACTACAAGGAACTGATCTTGATAGGTAGACCAATAATCAGAGAAGCTGCCTGGTAACTGCAGCAGCTGCAGAGATCTAAGCTGCCTGTCACCATGTACACACAATTCCCACAGTACAACATGACAGCGACAACTTCCTGGTGATGCTATATTCCACAAGGACAAGGAAACCAGTCAGAGTTGATGAGAAGATGAACTAAATAATTACAGAACCAAATAGAGAGGATTCCTAGATAAAAATCTTGAATGGCCGCATAGGACTTGGGTTCTCCATCCTGTAGGATAACTAAAACAAACAGGCAGTTGTTGTTGGTTCAGAGAATGCTGCTGTGCCAGAGCTTGTTGAGAGCTGGAATGTTGGAGACCAGGCAAGCCGAGGAACTCATGGGTAAAAGGAGCTACAGGGGATAACTAGGGGCTGAGATTCTCAATAGGAGCTATGGAAAACTTGGCATTGGTTTGAAGGACCACATCCAGCCATCCATCCATCCATCCATCCTCTAGATCCGCTTATCCTTGCCAGGGTACACTCTGGACAGGTCATGCAGAGAACAGAAATACATACAACAGGGTAATTTGACTGAACCTTCGCGACATCTGCGTGTCTCCACTTCATCGGGCCGGGCTGACAGGGCCATTTCAGGAACCAACGTAGTACCTGTATGGGGGTATGTACTCGGAATTCCCTGATCGAGTCACTCAGCAGGAGATGTGGTTACGTCACGCTAATTGGTTGTAATTCAGAGGGAAATGAGCAGACGTCGCAAAACAATCCATTTTGTGAAAATAAGAAGAGTTACTGGCGACGCAGCAAACAGGAATGCAGCAACAAGTCCTGCTTCTTTCATGTCGATCTCTTGTTATTTCTGCTTCTCTGGGCACCTTTTTTGTGCTGATCAGTGATGCTTCTCGCTGCAGAGAGAGATGTAACATGCGGATGTCTTTAGCTGATTCCTTAAAGGACCGATTGTGTATGGAGACACGACGGGTGAGAGGAGCGGGCCGACAGATTACCCCATAAGAAAGTGTAATGGCAAAAAATAGTATCTCAGGGTTTCCATTATAAAGAAGACTTGGGTCCAAGAAGGCGTTTAAGTATTTAATTCAAACATGTCTGGCCAGACACGGAGGGGACAGAGTTACTCGTGCATCACCCTAACCAACCTTTCTAACTAACCGCTTAAATAGTATTCAGCAATCATTGTTTATCTCTGTAGATGTCTTCTCCAACGTTCACGCCCCGCCTCCGGAGAACTGCTTCACACAAGTCTTATATCAACGCATAAAGCAGCACATCCGAAGGCCAGACTGTTATCTTACTGCCCCGGCGTCTTTCTCTCTGGTGACCTGACACATATATCTTTCTCATAACATTAAGCTGGAGCAATAACCTTGTCATTTTACCCTAGATGCATTCACTAAACAGAGAATATACACTTAATTCCTAATTGCATAACAATTTTCCACCACAAAAGAGATCTGGTTTAATTACCCTGAAGTTCCGACAGTGGAAACGCCCCTTAAATGTTGGCTTGATTCTACCAGTATAGGTTGGGGCAGGGCCATCTCTCACTGGAAAAACGGCTCACAGCATATTCTCACTCTAAGCCATAGCATTTATATACTGAAGATGTTTTTACTTTTTTCTGCAAAACTGCAAATCCCTCTCCCTCAAAAATCAATGGACTTGTACAGTACTTTATCAAGTCAGAGGACTGCAAAATGCTTTACACTACAATCATTCACCCAATCATACACACACTAATGGTTGTAAGCTACACTGTAGCCACACCTGCCAAGGGACAGGCTAACAAAAGTGAGGCTGCCATTCATTCGGCCCCACCGGCAGACCTGGCACCAGAGGAATTTAGCTGGAGGGGGGGCCAGTAAACAGTCTTAACCCCTTCGCTTTTTTACATCCCATTGGCGGTACGTTATATACTTCCCGGTCAAATCTGTCTTTTTTGTGACACCTTTTTTCTACGTACATATACATATTAGACACGCCTTTGTCAAACCACTCAGAAAGTGAGGTAATGTGCAACTAACCCTTCGAAGCCACATATATCATCTTTTTACACCCACTATGGTCAAGTTAATTTCCTCCAGTAAAATAGCAATTCCTCAACAAGTCCTACTTCCACAATCCAACATAATCTGCTGCTCAAAACCTTGATAATTGCCTTCCTTGTGTATATCTCTCACAACGTCTTCATCATAACTACCGTTAGAATGCTCATAATAGCCCCTCTTCTTCTTTGTGTTTATTGGCGACTGGCAAACAACAAATAAGAGCATTACCCCCACCGACTGCATGGAGTGTGGACCAGAATGTCACTCAAGGTTGCACTTGCCTCTCTACGACTGGTGATGTATTAGCATCGTCCCTGCTTGTGCTAGCCTTGCTTTTGTCATTATCAAGCAAAGCTTTAATGTCCATTTTGGATCAAAATATCTTTTTTACTGCTTCCAAAAGTCTCAAATAATAGCCCACAACAACCTCTGATGGCTGTTTTTGGTCAATACATTACATGGTTGCAACTTAATTTACAAGGGCACTGTAGCTGTCTTATCAGGCCTGCCCCGCCCATTGGTGCCGGGCCTGGACACCGAGCCTTCTATCCACCACCAGCAGGCAAAGCATCTTGCCCAAGGACACAACGGCAAAGTAACTGGCAACCCCCAAGTTACAGCACAAACCCCTACCTCCTGAGACCCTGAAAAAGATTCAAAAACAAAAATCCTTCTTAACCAGTTTTTCACTATTTCATTTCAACACATGAAAAAAGACAAAGACAAACTAATTAAATATTTAGAGGATTGTGGCTGTAGTGCAATAAATTGTAGAAAACGTTGAAGGAGCTTTGACACCCTTACGAGGCACTGTAAATCTGTGCAGTTTCATTTTTCAACAGAAGACTCTGGACCTTACAGCTATCCCTTTTCTTCTCATGCAATATGATATTTAAAAGAGTTTGACCACTGACTGAGTACACTGAGTGTTTTTCTTCTGCTTCTTCAGACTGGTGTCTACATGACTGGAATATATTTCTATACAGCTAGTAAAAGATGTGACCATCCATTGGAAACTGTGGTGTAGATCAAAGAGCCCTGCATCAGTGTTGGACAGTGAAAATGATTAGTCCATGCCCAGTGGCTGTCTTAACCTCAGTGAAGCTGGCTTAGTAGGAGACTTTTTTTATTTCTTTTTTCCTGCTTCACTGCTTTCCTTCCCATCTAGGCGCAAGCATGGTTACACAAAAAAAGCAGGCATCATGCAAGCACAGCTTTTTCGGCATTGATGTGGGACTGGAATTCGTTCTGAATGACTTGCTGAGAACCTTCCGACTAGAAGCCGAATAACTCTCAATGCCAGACAGTACAATGGTGAAAGTTAAGTTCTTTATTTCTTAACAAGTCCAATTTACAAGGCAACACATTTCTTGTTTAAAGTTGAAATCCTGCAGCACAAACTGTCACAGCACAGCAACATTCTCACCCACTCAAGTGCAGCAGGGGTCAGACCTCTGTTTCAAAGGGAGACGGGCTGTCAGACTGTCAATCATCTCTTGGCGGGATGAAAGATCAAAAGGCAGATCACAGATCTCTGCTGTTTTGAGCCGAGCGTCGTTTCAGTTCGAAACAATTTTCCCTTTGGTGCAGCAGGGCTGTCTCACCAACAACCTCCAGATCATTATCATCACTGTCCCTGAATTTGCTGCTACATGACACTTTTATATGTGGTCATGTAAGTGTTCAAGCTGGGAAAGTCTCTGCCTTCCTTGATTGGCCTAAAACCGCAAACTGTGACCAACTGGTAACATCACCGTAAAAGTTCTGATCTTTTCCAAGTAATTTGGATCTCTTGTAATTTACTGCACCTTAGAAGTCTGGGATTACAAGCTGATTTGAGGTGCTGGACAAGAATGCCATCACAGGAATGGAGTTAGTTCATCCTACCCAGCAGATACACCCCTCCTCCCTAAGAAAATTGGTTGATAATAAAAGTTAGCATGCATAAACACACACACACACACACACACACACACACACATATATATATTGCTTTTTAGAGTCAAGTAATGTGCTTTTGGCATCCTTGCTTACTGCATCTTGCACATAACATGAAGAGACATCACTGGGTAAAACAAGCCCCAGGTTGGGCTTTGATCAAAACATCAGAGAGCGATGCTTAGGCAGGTATTTAGATTTTCTTCACTTTCACCAGACTTTTCAGTGTTAATCATGACTTAAAGCCATTTTTCACAGCAATAAACCCAATAGCTCACAATTACACAGATTTGTTTAGAAAGTCTACAAAGTCACATTGATGAGTTCTTACTTTCAATATTTCAAGAAAAGCCTTATTTAGGCTTTCTTGATATTGTGGATTTTGACTATGTCTGCTGCTGGAGTGCAATTTAGTTACACCCAGATGGTGGGATGTCAGGTTAGACTTAATCTCCTTTTTTATCTAGTTAGTTGCCATTCTTAAGCCTATATTCACCAGTCCTTTGTGTAGACGACCACTACTGAGAGGCTTGCGAGTAAGTAATGTATTCATGCTCACCTAACCTCCTGATCCAAGGCTGATGGAAACAGAAGTCAGAAACCAAAATCTGTGCTCCTTCTTTTAGTTGGAAAGAGAAAGGGCTGAATTTTCTCGCATAAAATACATACATTAAAAAAAAGAAATTCCTCCTTTAAAATATACAAATTCGCTACACTGGATTAGAATGATGGTGTTAGAACATACATTAGTTATAATTTTAAATATTTCGTATGCAAATTAGTTAGATTAGGCAGAATTGGGCCTTACTCCAGCAATTAGATGATGGAAAAGTGCTTCCAATATGATTCTTAGTATGTGCTAAATATGAATAACCAGACTAGGATATTATAAGACACTGTGTTGTATGTTTGATCGCAGGAGTATGCATGCTGGTGTTACATTCCACAGGAGAGTAAAATAAAGTTTACATAGAGGGGGAGATCAGGGGGAGCAGAGGTCAGGGGAAGAATCAGGAAGAAACCCGGTTGCAGGCTGAGCCATGAGGGGCTACAAAGCAGCAAGACAAGAAGAAATCAGGCCTTTCCTAACAGCCTATGTCCTATGTCTTGCTTGACAGTTTAAAAAAAAAGATTTTTTCTATTACATGCTTGATCTTTTATTAAATGCACAGATAAAGTATTTCCTTCTCTAGTTTTTGAATACTTCCACCGGACCGGATAAAAGAATCCGGTAGTCAGAGTTAAATAAGGAAGAGTTTGTATCCTCATAATGGGGTGAGAGGGAGACCACTTTGCTCAGATTCTTACATAACATAGGTAGTATACAGTGTTGCCAGACATAGGATAATCATTGTACGTTTACAATGACTTTCCCTCTGTACAAACAATAATACCAAAGGATGCCTATAATGTAGGTCGACTGTTCTCCTACAAATCTTGGTGGTTCACTGCTACATGCCTGCAATAAACCGGCCAGGTTCCTGCACAGGTAAGGGACCAGGTGTCCGTCCTGTTTTCTCATCTCTGAGTAAACTGGGTAAAAATATCCACTTGTGCAAGCAGTAAGGTCACCAGTAGTTTTAACCATCCGTTAGGACATCTCACCAAGAGGAGTTGCAAGCAGGTTTAAGGAGAACAGCATTGGATCTTTGAGCAGAAGAAAACCCACATAAACCAGAATAAACCCAAACCTCAATATGATAGAGAATTTGTGGCAGGAGTGGAAAAGGGCTGCTCACAGCCGATCCCCACGCAACCTGACACAGCTTGAACAGTTTTGCAAAGGAACAGTGGAGTAAAATTGCAGAGTTCAGATGTGCAAGCCTGATTGAGACCTATCCACACAGACTCCATAGTGTGATTGCAGCCAAAGGTGAATCTACTAATTAATGACTTGAATGGGGTGGCTATTTTTAATAAATTAATTTAACAAATATCATTTTTTAATTTTTTTTGTTGGTTTGATTTAATTGTCATTATTTTGTAGAAATCAGTTTTCATTTTGACAAAAAAGCCAATTGTCGATCATGATTAATTTGTAAAAGCAATGAAAAGGATAAAACATTCAAGGAGGTGAATGTTTTCACACTGTAGGTGCCAATATGTAGGACAAAAAAGGAACAAGAAACATTAAATTGAACTGTGGCTTTAGGTAAAAAAACAAACTTGTAGGAATAAATATTCTAAAAAGTCATTTAATTTCAAAGTGTGAAACAAACACATTTTTACACCTCACATGTTCTAGTTTTCTGCTTGTGTTTTATTTGATTTTTTTAAT
This sequence comes from Valencia hispanica, assembly GCA_963556495.2. NCBI lineage: Eukaryota > Metazoa > Chordata > Actinopteri > Cyprinodontiformes > Valenciidae > Valencia > Valencia hispanica. Next base: position 12,440,907 of record OY747701.1, read on the forward strand.
GATCAAAGTCTAAATATTAACAAACACAACCAGAGGTGGGCAGAGTAGCCATAACTTGTACTCAAGTAAAAGTAAGACTACTTCAATATATTGTTTACTTAAGTACAAAGTAGTAATCCAAACAATTACTCAAATAAGAGGAAAAAAGTATTTTTCATAAAAAGGCTACTTAAGTATTGAGTACATTAATATATGTTTTAAGATTATAACATATGATTTGATATTTGAAAAAAATATGCAATCGGACAAAAATATAAAGCTATATGAAATTCTAAAGTAGCAGGTAAGGTATATATATATATTAGAGCAGGGTAAGGTACCCCCACTTGACCTCCAAATGGCACAACAGCCTCAGCAGATAGAAAATCATGTTAAAATGATGAAGCTTGTGTACAAACAGGATGTCTTACTTTAACATAAACTGTATGAGTCTCATGCATTGTTGGTTAAAAGAAGCATTCAGTTTCATTCAGTAAAGTTACTCGCTTTGGGTGGAGTGGCCAGAAACTTTACTCAAATAAGAGCAGCGATACTTCATAAAAATATTACTCAAATAAAAGTAAAAAGCACTATTTAGTAAAACTACTCCAAAAGTACTTTTTTTTTTTTTTACTCAAGTAAATGTAACTAGTTACTACGTACCTCTGAACACAACAACAAACTGAAAGAAATTAAGGCCAATAATGTCTCTTAAATTCTATTCCCAACAAATCAAATTTCCACACAGAATCAACCATGAGGTGTTTCAGCTTTGTTAGACATACAGCTCTGGTTCAGTAATGAAACAGACTCATTGCAAAGCTGGCATGCGCGAGACTAGAAGAGAATGGTCATAATAAAGTTCATTTATTGTCATTCCAGCCGGTGATGCGCTGATAAGAGGGGGATATTTCTTCATGTGCGGAACTATCATCCTCCATTCACCACGAAAAACAGAATTAATTGTGGAAAGGGAAGGACAACAAAGGGACCAAGCAAAATAGGAACTTTCCACTTTATTTAACCTGCCCTAGTTATCATTTGTCCTGATTATTGTCTCCTAATACTCCCACCACAACATCACACTTATTCCCCAACCTTCCTGTCCACCTTTAATTCTTTGTTTACTCTATGACATATTGGTGAGCACGTAAAGATGAAAACAAAAATGGACGCTGAAAGCCACGTTAGTCAGCCCACATCCCACAATTTGGGATCATGTAACCATCGCAAACTGTATTTTCTTGGGGTTATGTGTCACAGACCAACGAAAGTACAGCATACTTACGAAATAAACTTTTGCTTGGTTTTAAAACGTGTTTAGAAGTAAAATGCTGAAAAGGTGTGCATGCTGAAAAGGTGTGCATCTATATACAGCCAAACCTCACAGGGTATGGCTCAAGAAACCCCCTTTCAACAAGGAAACAGAGGGCATTTTTCCACTGAGCTGGTTCTAGTGTTAGTTCAGTGCCAGAGCCGGACTTGGTACCGGTTCTTTGGTTTTCCATCACCAAATCACCCATTTCTGTCAGGATGTGTGCAATGTGGACCCAGACGCAGAGGAAAGGTGCAGGATATTTTTTAAAGTGATGATGTTGGAGGAGGTGATGAGAACAACGGCAGGAACGGAGAGGCAGGACGGGAAAAAACAGCAGGAACGAGACGACAGGACAACACAATGACATCAACAACAATGATCCGGCCCTGAGTGAAGGGAAGTGACGGGTAATAAAAGGCAGGAGGTGAGTAGGATCAGGTGTGAATGATTGGAGACAGGTGCAGGACATGAACAATCAGGGGCAGAGCCCTAGAGGTTCTGACAATTTCTTGGTTCTGCTGCCTAACCTTGCATCGACTCTTTGCTGGGCCAGAGCTGGTGCTTGATAAGAACCACCCCACATGGAGACACAACCGAGGTGTGGGGGCAGGATACAATATGTTAGCATAGCGAGGCGAAACACACAACCACTGTTTTCCTTAGTAATAGTAGTAGTAATGGAAGCTAGAAATAAGCAGAGTTGGTCCAACGAAGAGACCCAGTGTTTTCTGGCTTTTTGTTCCTTGTGAACTCCTTCATTGATAAAATATCTCTGTTCGTGCGCTTCCGGTTTTCTTATCCCCATGTGGGCGTATAAGATTGCGTTGCAAAGCTTTAGAAGACGTTATGACACAGCACCGACTAGACCCCGACGTCAGTGGAAATCAGAGGTATGGACTCGAGTCATGAATTTGATGAATTCAGACTCAACTAGATAAATGTACAAAGAATTGCAACTTGACTTGGATTTAACATCAATGACTCGTGACTTTACTTAGACTTGCGCCTTTTGACTTGAGAAGACTTGCTACATCCCATGAAAACTGGGGGGAACATTTTTTACACACCATGGAGGCATTCCAATTATATTTTCAGGTTGGTCCAGTTTTTCAGAAGTGATCATTTTGAGGGGTGAGGATTTTATTGATGACATGTTTAAAAAAGTTTAGGTTAAAAGGACCCATGTCTATTTGAAAGTTAAACTGTTTTACAATATGAGGTCGATACAATACAGGACTGAAGCTGCTGTGCATTGTTCTAATGCAATATGCTGTTTAAATACAAGCATTTTTTGTGAAAATTTAATTTTCAGTTTTTTACTGTATTTGATTAATGTTATTGTATAAATAGAGGTTTAAATAAATACAAATCTTACAGACATACATGATTTGTATAAATTTATTTCTGTGGTAAGAGGACTTGAAATGACTCGCAACTAAAATGGTAGGACTTTTGACCCGACTTGAAACTTGTTGGCTTTGACTTTTGACTGGACTCGGGACTTGCCTCATCTTTGACTCGACTTGACACGGGACTCGAGGACAACGACTTGAGACTTACTTCTGACTTGCAAAACAATGAATTTGTCCCACCTCTGGTGGAAATACAACCAGTTCTTTGAGATTAACGGGCTAAGAACCGTCTAAGCACCGGCTCTGGCACCAGAACCAGTTCTTCTTTGATGGAAAACCCTTAAAAGAGGCCCACTGTCACTCTGGAAGAGAATCTTTAGACATGACAGGTTTTAATACTCACCAAATATCTCATCTTTATGGAGGAATGGCAAGAAAAAACAGTTCTTGATAGAAAGATATACAGTGAGAAGAGCTGCTTAATCTCTTAAAGATTGTTCTTTTGATTTCATCCCTAAAACAATGACACAACCAAGGTGGTTTTTGTATGCAACTTATGCCTGTTATTGCACAAAGCACATATGCTGCACATACAGTAGGATCATATTGGAAGCTTTTTGCTGTCATCTGGCAGTCGGATTTATGCCTAGTCATGGATAAAATTTGCTCATTTTTATACAAAACACCAGGTTGGAAATCTAACTATTGTATGTAATATGTTCAAATGAATTATCTCTAATTAATTTGGAATGAGTTTGACACCAAAAGAACAAAACATGTTTTTTTTTGGGGTTTTTTTTAAATAACTAAATAAATTTAGGCAGTAAGGGGTTACAGTTAGCTATAAACCATGTAGTGGACATAGCAAAACATTCCCATTAGATGAGAGGGAGAAAAAAAAAAAAACTTTATAGCTTTTGCTTTGCAAAAAACTAACACTGCAGATCACCCCAAAACATGGTGGCACTGGCAGTGTCATGCTGTGGGGACGCCTTTCTCCAGTAGAGACAGGGAAGCCTGGGAAGATGAATAGGACTTAATACAATCCTGGAAGAAAACCCGATAAAATGTTACTAAAGACTCAGAACTGGAGCAGGGCAGCAATACTGACCATTCAGCATGAGCTGCAGGGGAATTATTTACTCATTTTAATTTAAAAGGGCTGTAGGGAAACTATCCAGCATATAAAAGCCCTATAGTAGGCTTGAGAAGAATAGAATGACAAGAAAAAACAAACAAAAACAAAGTGCGTAGGAACATAAAAATGCACTGATACATGACAACCGCAGCCACTCCAGCACTGAATTCACCGGTTGTTCATGAATTTTTTACAGCCACTCTTACCCCCTTGTGTGTCCCATTTATAAGAATCCAGGTTAATTCATCCTTTCTCCTTTACACATTGGACCCAAGAACATCATTTTTTTGCGCCACGAGATGCAGTGAACCTTTGACTTCAATTTCCTGGAGCTGGCAGACCAAAATTAGAAGAATGTTTCAGTGAAGTGCACTGCTCCCTGGCCTCCATTGTGAAGGCTAAGATAAAAGGTGGGGAGTCCTGATGTAGTTACTGACGGATGACCCCCCCCATCATTTAGTCTGCTCAGCTGCAGCGCTAGAGGTGTGGAACCTTGTCATTGGGAAAACTTCACCTTTTCACCTGAAAACATGATATATATAGAGCCACACACAAGACAAAAAACCATGTTAAAGCTATAATAAAATTATTTATAAATTAATTTAATCAAAAAACACAAGAACTTATTATCTTAGTGAAAAATACGTATAGAAACATTGATTAAAAAAAGTTTCTTGTAAACTTTAAAAATCTATATAAACCCAGAGGATTTAGCCCAATTTACCTTCCTAAGAAATAATTTGGCTCATATTTTAAACCTTCAAACAGCAAAGTAGATCTATATTTCAAAACTTTCTGCTGATACAAGAAATGTTATAGTAACATTCGAACTGTTAGTAAAAATCAATAAAATGTAAAAAATCTTGAAAATAAGGGCTGTTGTTTGGAGAATCTGTTTGCACCATTATGTCTGATGCTATTTTTTTTTTTACCACCGGGTTAGACCTATCATTCCTTACATTGGCTCGCCATTACATTATTAGATGCAACATTCCTAGTTCACATACTAAGCCAAACTGCTGGAGGTCTCTGATTCTGTAACACAATCATATAGTTGTGTCTTGAAAATTGTGGAATCGGGAAACATGAAATTTCAAGCGTTTGGTTCCAAACCTGGCTGGACAGTAGAGCAGTTGGTAGAATTGTTGCCTTGTAGCAAAAAGGTCCTGGGTTTGAATCCCAATCTGGGTTCTTTCTGCATGTAGTTTGCATGTTCTCCCAGTGTATGCGTGGGTTGTCTCCAGCTTCCTCCCACAGATCAAAAACATGACTGTTATGGTCTCTCTAAATTGTCCTTAGGTGTGTGTGTGTGTGTGTGTGTGTGTTCCTATGTTGTCCTGTGATGAACTGGTGACCTGTCCAGGGTGTACCCCGCCTCTCGCCCAGTGAGACACCAGCCTCCCCTGTGACCATGCAATGACAAGTGGGTATAGACAGCGGGTGGACGGATTGTTCCAAACCCCCACCCATTTTCACAGAAGTACAGTCATTTATCTAAGATCACTAACCATACTGTGGAAGAGGGACAAAACAATAAATAATTAGGACAATGAACACGGTAGACATGGGAAAACCAAATGTTTGAAATGGTGGAGAAAATTTAGAGCTGAGCTTTTATTTTTCATAAATTTATTTTTTGTTTTGTTTTTGGCCAATGAAAAAAAACTTTCATTGTACCTTAAGTGAAGGATGCTCTACACCCAAGAGGATTATGCGCTCTGTGCCCAGTTCTTAAGACAACTGCCACAAATTTTGCCATTACTGGCATCCTATTCTGACCTGCCTAGACGCAAATTGGAAGCTCATCTTACCAAGATAAATCGTCAAAATACTACGGGTTACATGCAAAAAGCTGGTCAGGATAGGGTTGATTGCTGTCATGCCAATTGCATAGACAGTATCACATAAAAAATGTGCACATCATTTTTTAGATTCATAATTTTCTTTAGCATTGATACTTCTTTTGCATTGTATTACTTTCTGTCCTTAGATGTGTGTGTGTGTGTGTTTGTCCTGACTTCTATCAGAAAGTAGCTTATGGGTTAAATACAATTAATTTGCTACCTAAATCTGTTTGGGGTATGAATACCTTTGGACTAAATTTTGCAGGGTGAAGGCATTTTGAGAATGATAAACTTTGTTTTTCTAATACTTGTCCAGATTGATTTCTAAAATCCTCCCCTTCTCTTAGGGACACAGGCTGCTTGGATGTGTGATATTTGGAGGCAGCAGTTTCAACAAGCTCTCTGAGCCTCTGTCTGTCAGACTTGATTAGCGGAGCGAATGCAGCAGTGAGAGCTGTTATTTTAGGTGACAAAATAGAATTCCATCCGTGATGTTTCACAAAGAGAATAGTTGACTTTTATTACTGTTAACTGTTGCAAATCTGTGGCTTATGACATGGAACCAAAATTAAAGCAGAAACGTTTTGTATTCCCACACTGAATAATTTATTTATTTATTTTTTATTCCGAACCAACCTAAGAAAAGTACTCTGATTTGATACAGCTAAATATATTCATTTGACCCAAATTAAAATTCTGATTTGAGTTAAATGTAACATTTCTATTTAAAATGAGTCAAAAATATTTCCCCCGTGAATCATAAACTTACATCAAAACAAATGAAAAAGATCATTTATTCCATCCATCCATCCATCCATTTTCTATACCCGTCCATCCTAATGCAGGGTTGCGGGGGGGCTGGTGCCTATCTGCAGCGGTCAAGGGGCGAGAGGCGGGGTACACCCTGGACAGTTCGCCAGTGCATCGCAGATCATTTATTCCAAAGACCCTAAACCCTGTTTGCATTTTGGCACTACTGCATTTCTGGCTTTTGTACAACTAGATTTTTCACTTTGTTAAAACCTGATAGTTGTTCTTTAGACTTGGTTAACTGAAACACTCTAGTTCTTTGCATGCAGTTTTGTTACATTTTTTTCAATTGCTACATTTCAGTTAATGTAAAAAAAAGACCATTTCTACTTATAAATAATAAAATAGTTTGTCATGTCCATCTATTGCCATACCCAATCATTCTTGCAGGATCACGGGGGGTGTGGTTTCCTGCATAGCCCCAGCAGTCATTGGATGAGAGGCAGGGTACACCCTGGACAGATCACCAGCTCATCACAGAGGACAATTTAGAGATGTGGTCACGTGACATGATCACCTTTGACCTGAAGTACATATCTACTTAAGGGTGAATAGTTTCTGTTGATTTTTTTTTCACAGTAAGTGAGTTTTAATTTTAGGTAAAGTGGAACAAACTGCTTCAAACCGGAAATCACTATCGTTTTCATTGCAACACTATAAAATTTCAATTCAACTAAATGACACAGACATTTCATGTTTCAGTATTTTCATTGCATAATAAATGTAGGACTAAATTAGAAATAATGTAAGAAAATCCAATAGATTATATATAATAGCTATTTTCGGGCAGACACACACCCTGTGCAGTAACCTTTAACTTTACAGTCTTTCTGTTCCAGTCCACAGCCACAGTTGGGCTAAACTTGCACTTATCAGCTGAACAGTGAATGGGCAACAGTCTATGGGCATTTCAAACAGCTTCAGTGTTTCATTAGCTTTTGATAATAGAATTAAACTGTGGATTAGTTTACAGCCTGTCAGAGAGTGGCCCCTCATGTCGTTTGCCCTTTAGGGACCAATTTTTCTCAGCTTAGAGGAGTTTTGTCGCGCCTTAGCTTGGACTGATGCTTTGGCATGAGGTTGCCTTCCTCTCCCCTGGTGGATTGCTCATAGTTTCTTCATTCATTGTGTTGCTATTTGCCCCCCCTCTCCCCTGCTGTCAGTGGTATTAAACAATTAGAAATCAATGTGATCCTACAGTCAAAAGGAAGTTGACTGGAATGCATCTACCCTACATGTTGGAGGGAGGGATGGAATGTTGTCTGAAGACATTTTAAATTAAAAGGATGTAAATAAAAAATAAAAAAAACACTTAATTTTTAACATACTCAAATTTTTTATTTCTGTCTGCACTGATTATGCAATTTCTTCTAGTGTAATCTGGCAAGAAGCAAAACATTGACAACACAAAAGAGGGAGAATACTTTAAATAAATGCAGATGGTTTTTCAGCAACAGCAGCCATAGCATATTTATTATTAACTTGCTGTTGTGGGAAGGGATGTGTAGGGAAATAAAGTGATGAAGGTGAAAACGCAGACCATTTTAATGAAGTTTTATTAAAGGGGATGATATCCCACGATGCTGTCTGCTTTATGCAAGTCACTCAGACATTAAACAGCTCCTTGTTTTTTGTTTTTTTTCTTTGTCTGAGTGGATGATAACATGTGTTATACATGTAGATTATCAAAGGGTACACACTGGGTTTGCATACGTTTATATCACAGGCTATTATTGGAACAGATTCTGTATTTTATCCACTTTCTACACTGATCTGACTGAGCTTTTTAATAACACTTCTGTGTGGTGGTCCAATATACAAATTAAAAACAAACATCCACAATCTGCATTAAAGAGAAAGAAAAGTGTTAGAATTAAGGCCAACTTGTGATTTGTTTTTGGGATTCTGCAAAACAAAGTCTTGCATGCCATCCATACACAATTCTAATTTTATTGTATTGTATTTTCATTTTACACGATAGACCATTGAGATTGGCACAAGCACCTCGGAACCCTGCAGAGGATGAACGGGCATAGTTAAAGGATGGATGATAGACCATCAGAAAGCATCACATGCAGTAACAGTAATGTGGAAGAAAACTGACTCATGCAATTTTATTTATCAGAATTTTCGGACCATAAGCCGCTACTTTTTTCACACGCTTTGGACTCGGCGTCTTATACAACGATGCGGCTAATTTATAGATATTTTTTTTACTGGCTAATGGTCTCCGGGGAAGTGTGGGGGAAGTTTATGCGCCGAAGAAGACACCACCGGTAGTTTTCATGCACACACCCTCATTGTGGAAAACACATGAAGAAATGCAGCTTCTAAGTTAAAGGCAATCGAGCTGGTCGTCAAAGAAGGAAATAGAGCTACTGCACGCAGTGTTGCTAACGTAGCAACTTTTCTAACGACTTCTCAGACCCCCTTAACGACTTTTTTTCCTAAAAGAAAACAGCTCATGAAAATCGCGTGCTATCCGCTGCCTCCCTGTTCACACCAGACGTGTATTTCTCTGCCACGGTCAACAAGCGCTTCTACTCAGCTGTTGTTTTATCAGAGCTATTTTTTTTTTTCATCATGGGTAAGTAAATAACTTCATAAAGTGTGTCTCTGTGTGTGTGCGTTTGTTTGTTTATTGTCATCTCTATAGTCTGTTTAGATACACGAATATGATCACATTTGTCAACTGTGGTATTTTATTTTGAAAAATTGCTTTGTTTAGAAAATTGACCGGATTGTCTTGTGTGTCTTGGTGTGACTTCCTGCCAGAAATGACACGGATCGCTCGCGGCTCGCGCAAAAAACGACACGGATTGCTCGCGGCTCGCGCAAAAAATAGACCAGATGCCGAAACGATCGCCTCACTCAGTGAGCAAGCTGAGGAAGATCGTGGCGCTTCGCGTCTGGTGTGAACTACACCGTAGGTTAACAAGGACGCCGAATGGAAGCGGTTTCCGTTCCGCACCGCTTCGGCAACCGCCGTGAATCGGGGGTTAGCTATTTTCTGTGAAACTTTGTCGCCGATATTCCCTGCAGATTAGAGACTGGCCTGTTCTGCATCCAGACTGTCCTTCCAGACGCTAAGAAAGGGAATGATCTGCCAATGTACATCCAGCATGATCACGCTACATCGACTGACCAATCATAAACCTTGTTTCGGTTAATTTCACCCCCTCACAAACGAAGTTGTTTACAGTGGAAAATTATTTTAAAAAGAAATCTGTAGGTATATAAGACAGATCTTTCTTTTATAAGCCACACACAAACATCGTTCATCACCTTCACTCCTTTCAAAGGGAAAAAAGACAGAAGCTTGTCTGTACTCTGTACACATCTGTGTTGCAGTCCAGGAACGTTCAAAATATATGGTGAGTTCCAAAATGTAGGACATGTAAAACTTATAATAAAAAACACTGAAAATAATACCATAAGCCGTAAACTTCTGTTTGGCGGTTGTCAAGCAACATTTGGTGCATTACTAAATATGTCCTACTCATTTTTACAAAGTACTAAAAGACAAACAAAAACTATATTCTCTCTATTAATTTTCTCCGCAAATTTATTTTTTTCAGAATTAGAAATTTTTTTTTAAAAGGTCTTGGATGTCCAGTTGCAATTGATATCCTGTAAATTTTGTACCAGTTCCCTTCTCTAAACATTATACTTCAGTCAAAATAATATAACATACTCTACAGTCTCTTCTTGAAGGCTAGTCACATTTCCCCATAGCATGTTTCCCCTGTTTAAATAATGTATTATTTAACCCTCTATGACCAAATCCTTTTCTAGATAGAATTATTTCCTCATTTCTGTTTCTTTCTGATTTCCTCAATTATAACTTTCCTTTGAATGTTATAAAGCCACCTACCGGTTCTTTCGTCTTCCCATTGTTTCTGCTATCTTTCCTTGACCTTATGAGGCTCCCCTTTTCTGTTCTATGGGTTCTTTTATTTTGGCATGTCGGCGCACACTTGGTTTTGCACACTGTTTTTATTGCAAACTGTTTTTATTTGTATTGGATGTTGGAGTAGAAAATGAAGACTGCCACATGAGTGATGACGTCAGTAATATGCAAATTAGCATGTGTTGTCATCTGGCGACATCTAGCGACTTTCTGGGACAACTTCAGCCACTTTCTGTCAGAGACAGTTGGCAACACTGACTGCACGTGAGCTTGACATCAATGAATTGATGGTAAAACGTTGGAGGAGGCAGGCAGAAGAACTGAATCGGTGTAAAAAGAAGACAAAAACTTTCAGAAGACATAAAGACACTGAAGAAGACGACTTCAGTGTCTTTAGTGAGGAAGATGGAGACCAATTACTTTCAGCGGAGATTCGGGGCTCCTGCGCGAGGGCAGCCGCTTGCAATATCTCTGACACGGGAGAGGACTGGAAGTGAATACACGCCTCATATCGGATCAACCCCAAAATTTAATCAGTTGTTCCTGGTCCCATTGCGGACATTTACTAAAAAGTTCATAGAAACCTGTCCATAACTTCTTGAGTTATGCTGCTAACAAACAGACAGGCACGAAAACATTACTCCCTGGTGGAGGTAATAAAAATCTTCCGTGTACTGCCTTTCTGTACAAATATCTCATGTTACTAGATAGATAGATAGATAGATAGATAGATAGATAGATAGATAGATAGATAGATAGATAGATAGATAGATAGATAGATAGATAGATAGATAGATAGATAGATAGATAGATAGATAGATAGATAGATAGATAGATAGATAGATAGATAGATAGATAGATAGATAACCCCTTTTAGGGATAAATTAAATATCTCTCTTGTCACTTACATATGTAGCTACTTACATAGATTTACATTATCTACTGTAAGAACGTTTTAAATGAAAACAAAATGGATTTGGAAAATAATTTCTTCTGCCTTAATTTGTTCTTTTGTAATTATGTTATTTGTATTAATTTCTTTTTTTAGTCTTTAAACTCCATGCTTTTCACATTAGCTATTTTTTTCTGACTGACATTATTGTAAAATAATAAATTAAATGTTATGATCAGTTACTCAGTACTTAAGTAGTCCTTTTACAGAATACTTGTCATGTTTGCGTGTTATAAGGACCCAAAGGCAGCAACGAATAAAACTTAAAGGATTTATTTATAACAAAAACAAGGAGCAAACTTACAGATCTAGGAGAACCAAAAATGCAGAGATGAGGAGGAAACAGGAACTGGGCAGGAAACAGGAAACAAACAGGGAAAGAATGACGACGGACCAGCGAGTAGTGACTGAATGAGAGAAGAATTTATACTGGGGAGGAAATGAGAGGAGACCAATGACCAATTAGGGAAATCAGATGCAGGTGAGAGGGAGAGAGCAGGTGGAAACAATCAGCTGGGAAGAGAGGTAGAAATGTAGGGAGACAGAAAACTCTAAAGAAACTAGAAACTAAAGATAATATGTCTGGAAGGGAATCTAACTGGAAAACAGAAGGAAGAAATAAATAGTAAACTATCTAGAGGGAATAAACTAAGGGAAAAAAAATGAGGATACAAACAAAAAGTGAAAACATCTAAGAGCAAGAAGATACAGAAACAAGGAAGTGCCAGAATAAACTGATCAAGACAAGGGATAACCTAACATTTTTAAACTAGATAAGGAAAAGAACTAAGTTAAACACAAACAGGAGGGACAAAACAAGAGAGCAGCTTGGGGTACAGAGGGGAAGGAAATGCAGTGGGAGGAAAACAAACAAAAATCCACAGAACCTGACAATACTTTTTTACTCTTACTTTAAAAACAGGAGTTATTTAACCACTACTAAGAACGAATAATCTGGACAACATGTTAATGCAGAACTACAGGTCAATCTCTAATCTTCCATTCATCAGTAAGATTATTGAAAAAGCTGTGTTTCACCAATTAAATAGCTTCCTAAAAATGACAAACCGTTTTGATGTTTTTTAGTCTGGTTTCCGTGCTCACCACAGCACCGAGACTGCCCTCATCAAGGTATTCAATGACATCCGCATAAATACAGACTGTGGTAGAACCACAGTGCTGGTTCTGTTGGACCTTAGTGCAGCATTTGACACTGTTAATCATTATATATTATTAGAACGACTGGAGAGCTGGGTGGCCTCTCTGGTACACTACTTGGCTGGTTCGAGTCTTACCTAAACAACAGGGACTTCTTTGTTTCAATAGGAAACTGTTCATCAGAACAAACAGAAATCACATGTGGGGTGCCCCAGGGCTCCATCTTAGGGCCCCTCTCATTTAATATCTACATGCTCCCACCAGACAAAATTATAGCAACCAATAAGATTAGCTACCATAACAACGCAGATGATACTCAGCTTTACATTACAAATGTCACCAGGTGACTCTGAACCCATCCAAAACCTAAGTAAATGCATCGAGCAAATAAATGGATGGATGTGCCATAACTTTCTCCAGCTGAATAGAAAGAAAACTGTTATTAATTATTTTTGGACCCAAAGAGGAACGATCAAGAGTCAGCACACAGCTTCAATTAATACAGCTAGGAACTACTGATCGGGCACGAAACCTAGTTATGGATTTAGACCTGAACCTCCAGGGTCACATAAAGGCAATAACAAGGTCAGCCTTCTATCACCTGAGAACATTTCTAGGATTAAAGGACTGATATTGCAACAGGAACTGGAAAAACTCATCCATGCGTTTATCTTTTGTCGGATTGATTACTGCAACAGCGTCCTCACGGGTCTGCCTAAAAAGTCAATCCGACAGCTACAGCTGATTCAGAATGCTGCTGCTTGTGTCCTCACTAGAACCCGGAAAGTAGAGCACATCACCCCAGTTCTAAAGTCCTTACACTGGCTCCCTGTAGCTCAGAGACTAGATTTCAAAATACTTTTACTAGTTTAGAAATCATTGAATGGCTTAGCACCAAAGTATGTTGAAGACCTGTTGTCATGGTACCAACCACCAAGACCACTCAGATCCTCCAACTCTAGCCTACTAAACATCCCTAGACTCAGAACTAAACATGGAGAAGCAGCTTTCAGTTTCTATGCTCCCCTTATCTGGAACAGACTTCCTGACGAGTGTAGAGCTGCTGAAACTCTGAACTGCTTTAAATCGAGACTAAAAACCCATCTGTTTAGAATTGCCTTCGAGTAAATGATTGATGTCTTATGTATGAAATGTGTTCATGCTCTCTTGCTTTATTGATCTTTCTCTTGCTTTATTGTGTATCATGTGTTATGTATGTTTATTGTTCAATAAACCAATTGATCCAATGTTATATTCTATGTTTGTTTTGTTTTTTAATCACTAAATAATGTAAAGCACCTTGAATTACCCTGTTAAAATTGTGCTATACAAATAAAATTGCCTTGCCTTGCCTTACTTAAGTAATTTCTTGGACGGTTACTTTTTACTTTTACTTCAGTAAAATGTCTTAAAGTAGACCTACACTGGAGTATAATTTTTGGGCACTCTACCCACCTCTGCCTCTCACTGCTGATACAGATGTAAGTTTTATGGAGCATTTCTTCCTGGCTCAAATTCAGTCAGACTGGTTGGAGAGTGTCTATGAACATCAGCCTTTGACTGGGCCATTCTGTCTCATTGATCTTTGATTCAAGAACGAGTCTGGCTGTATGTTGATGTGGAAGTTTTAGTTTTCCACCAAATAGTGCTTAGGATGTAAGCCAAAATTTGCTATTTAATTTCATCTGTCCAGAGAACCTTCATCCACATGCTTGCCGTGTCCCCTACGTGGTTTATGGCATTTTTCTTCTTCTCGTTCTTTCATAAAGGTCAGATTGTGGAGTCCATGACCAATAGTTGTGCTGTGGAGAGATTCTCCAACCTGAGCTGTGTATTTTTGCAGCTCGTTGAGACTTACCATCTGCCTCTTGTCAATTTATGTGGTCTGCTGTGTCTTGCTAGGTTTGCAGTTGTATCATAGTCTTTCCTCTTTCAGAGGATGTATTTTACAGTTTTCTGTGACATGTCTCTTCAAACATCTCTCTTTATACTCTGAATACATTACTCTATTTAAACTCCATTTGCTTTTATATGGCTTGAAGGCAATTGGTTACAATGGATTTCAGAGGAAAGGGCCTACAGACAAATGCATTCCACACTTTTTTTTAGAAAACCACCTGTGCCAACTTTTTTTTCCTTCCAATTCACTATTTTATACTAGACTGTGTTGGTAAATAAAATTCCATTGTAATTAATAATGCAAGTTGAAATAGTATGAATAGGAGCTGTAGTTTTTCTTTTCCTTCAGGTAGCTTGATGGGAATGTCAAACAAATTGTTGCTTAAAATGTAGATTTTGAAAGTGTCTCCTAATTTTGAAATATAGCAGGCTCGAGCAGTTTGACACAATAGCTGTAGTAATCCTTGTGTACAGTTGCCATAGTTACATGAGTGTCTCTTTGTTCTTTAGTCATATGACAGATGGACTGTCCTCAATGAAATATATTCATTGTTTCCCCCTCTTCACTCCGACGGAACAGAACAAGTCTTTGTGTCTGTGCCCATTGTGGATAACCATCAGTAGTGGGGCACTTTGTATTTCTTTAAGCCTGTCGTAGGCGGGCTGCTGTTGAGTGCTAACTTTCTGCCGCCATGATTGAAGCTATTAAAAAATCGGCCTTGCAAATGTTGCTAAACGTTTTTTTGGAGAGATTTTCACAAATGTCCGATGAAATAAGCCATAGCCAAGGAGATTTTTAGGAATATTTAGCAAATGGGAGGGAGGATGACGATGATGAGAATGACCAAGCAGCAGGTTTATCCTTGTAGATGTGTGTCACTACAGTGGTATAACAAAGCTGGGTTGCTAAACATCTCAAGGCAGAATAAATAGTCCCAGCATTAGCCTTTAACATACTGTCAACATGTCAGCAGACTGGTTAGCCCTGTTTCCTCTTAGTAAGAGGGTTGCAGGTTTAAATTCCAGGCAAGGCTTGTCTCTTTCAGTCAAGCTACATCAAATTATTTTATATGTTAAATCAATGAATTAAACCTTGAAGGTTTAATACTTCCTTAATGAGCTATTTCTACTACACTTAAAAGGAACAGAAGGAGTCTATTTCTTCTTAAACCTACATTGTGTAAGAACTTTTCCCATCTAGCGGTGAAATTCAATATGACAACCACCTGAATATTACATTCTAGTCCCACCTCCCACCCACATTGCGAGCGCGTTTTAACTCCTACGGTGGCCGTTTCATGCCAAGGTTAACATGGCTTCCAGTACTACGACTTCGTCCAGTGTTCCTTCCAGTGATGAGGTTACTTTAGAAAACTACATTGCATTTAGTTATATAGTCAGACGTCTGCCGCGTCGCGAGTAGACAATCTCCCTCTGGCCTTCGTCACGGTGCAACTGAGTGTAGCCAAAGCGCAGAAGGCGGAGCTAGAATTTCCAGGAATGTCCCTCGTTGGCGAATGTATTTCAGAGATGGAGGCTCAACATGGATTCACCCATTCGAGCGACTTGCTCGTATGTATTCTGAATAGCAGATTCTAAACTTACAAGAATACTTTCATTAGTAGGTGGAAGTAATTAAACATCTATGAGCACATATTTTTGAAAGAACAAAGGGTTTTTTGATAAGAATTAACTCAAAAAAATACACAATGTAGCTTTAAGGATTCAAAATGCATTTACCATGAATGGAAAAATTGTCAATATTTCAAATAATAATTTACAATTTAACTACAACTAGGAATAACCGAAATTGAGAATCAAATTGATCAGTAAGCAGTAGGGGTGTAACGGTACATACATCCCTATTGAGATTTTTCGGTACGGAACCTTGGGCACAGAGGCCCAAGTATCCACACTGAAGCATAACTGCATTGCACTTTAGCCAGCAACAGATGCACCTCTGTAAACAAACACACAAACAGCCTTCTGCTTGCAGATGTTGTGACCAGCGACTCTTTTAATTGAGAGCAGAAGCTGAAATGCCAGAATCCGTCGTCAAAGCCTCCTGTTTGGGAACACGTCGGCTTCCCGGTGTTACAGAAAAACACGTTTTCATGTTCACCGGTTACCCACTTCCGGTAGCGTTGGTGGTTGCTGTTAGCTTCCAAAGATGTTAGTGAGCCAAAGACACAGCTTAGCTGCCCTTTGTGCCGTTCTCTTAACATATCAATAAAGTATAAGCAGACTGGATATCTGACTATAATAATGTGAGTTAAAAATGTTTCTTCCATAAAATAGTCAGTGACAGTGTTTTGCAGCAGCAGATGGAAAATAAAGTTATTTGTCTAATATCTTTTGTTTCCACTAGCGTGACCAACTGTCCTCCCTCCCACTTTTCACATGCTGTCCGATTTCATAGATTAAGGAAAATGTCTGAGTTCTCATTGTTTTTAAGGGGACTAATAAGCATACTTAAATTGACTGGTGCGAGGCATGCAATACGACAGCCTCTCTCTCATCTGACGTCCTCACCGATCTCCTGCCTAGTAGATGGTTTTGATCCGTTTCCTATACGGTACAGACAGCGAGCTGTGATGCGCCGCTGCACCTAGTTGCAGTGCACCGCTCTACATGCCCTGCGTTTTACAGACAAACAGAGCTGGCATATGTGTTTCTGTGTGTGACAAAAGTGGCAAAGATCCAGTAGGTCCACATGGACACAGAATATATAATAATGCTGGGCAAAGTGAGAGTTCATGTAAAAATTGGCTGAGGAGGATGAAGATGAAAACTAAAGACTGAAGTAGGCATTATTGTCTTTTGAGACCGCTGCTCTTTACTTTTAATATTACATTTGAAAAGGAAAAAAATGCCTTTTTTTCTCAGAATATTATTTCAGATTTTTTTTTGTCCATATGATGTAAAAAGTGAACTATTATTGTTAGTAGAGTAATTACTTCTATTATTAATTAATTTCCAAAGATTTTAAATTAATTTTTGCATCTATGAAAATATAACAGATGAAGCCAGGAAAAACTCCTGTAAAAAGGAACTCTGTAGCGGTGCTCTAACCATTAGACTAGAGGTGTGCTGTAATACCGCCCACCTCACCTCTTTAACTCATGCAACATCCTGTAAACTGGCTCTGGTAACAGCTTAACTTATTACCGCTGTTGACATAGACAGTAGGGTAGCCTAAAATATTCATTTCATATCCCAGATTGTCTTGACTTTGACAGAAAGCCAAAGTATTGATGTTGCAGTGTCCTAAAAAGAAAACATTTAAATTGTTTTATTATTTATTTTATATTTAATTATATAAATTTTAATGTTAACCAAGAACAATTTGTTAGAAAAATTAACTGCAAGTACAGTTTGATTTTAAATGTCAGTATACAAAAAGTTTATTTTTTCACTTTTACCTGATTGTGCCGAAAATGAACCGAACCGTGAATTTTACAATTTACAAGAATTTACAAGATTCAAAGAAACAGCATCAGAATGCAATCAAGCGAGGTGGTATGGTCCGCATGTGATTAGATCTTGAGCTGCTGCCAGTGTGGTTAAGAACCTGCTTTGACTAAATCTGTGGACCTACCGGACCTCTTGGAATGATGTGCAGGTAGTTAGGTAGGTTAATAATCACATTCCAGATGAATGTTCTCTGGTTTTTCTCTAACTGTCCGGAAATGTGTATGTTAATTCAATGGGAGATTCCTATTTTCCCTGAGGTATAAGCATGTGCCAGAACAGATTTTTGTCTCCGTGACGGACTGACAAACAATACCTCGCCTTTTGCCCATTGACAGGTGGAGATTCCACATGATACCCAAATTTGATAAATGCCAGGACATTAATAGGACACAACAGACTTTGATCAATAAATGCTATAAACAGCATTATCCATTCAGAAAACATAAGTTAGTAAGTAAGTATAAGTGACGTACCACATTGTAACACCGGTCCAATGAAAAACACTCTGAACTTTGTTTTGGAATCCCTATGGGGTGGTCAACGTAACATAATAGAGAGCCTGCTGTGTGTTTTCTGAGGCTGCAGTAACGCATCAAACACAGATGTAATTCATTGCAATTAGAGGCAACTCGTTTAGGTAAGCAATGCCAACGTAACCCCCCGAAGAACAGCAATCTAGTCAAAGACATCAGGTGGGTTTTCTTTCCTCGTCTGAGGGGAGCAGGTAATTTATATTAACAAAGACAGTTAACTTCAAAGTGATGTGATATTCAAGCAGGGTATTCACAGTAACATATGTATTTGACATATTTTTCTTTGGTTGTGTCTCACTGGATGAATGTTCCTCAGCAGCCTAGATGGGGAAATCAGAACTAGTGGGTATATCTTAAGGTCTTCTTGTGGGGGTGACAAAGGAGCAGTGATCCCCAATCCCCCCTCCTTGCATTATCTTCACCAGCATTTTCAAGGACAGATTTAAGCATTTTCAAGTCAGTCAGAAAATATGAATAGTTTTAGCAGCTAGCCTTGGGACAGCTTCTATATCACATTTAAAGTGCTGAATTGACAGCAGCCCAACATGTTTGTCATTAATTAAGCTAACAGCTATTTGACCCCTTCGAGTTTAAAGCTCTTTGAAAACTTCTACTTTCCAGATGATCAGATAAACCTTAAATTTACTCAATTGTACCCCATTCTGCAGCAGTACAATGCTGAATTCCACCCACTTCATCCCAATATACGTGCACTATACAAAATGGGAATGCATTAAAAGCAAGACATATTTCAAAAACAGCAGGATCGGATGTTTTGCATAATGCTCTTCACCTTCTCATGTTCAGTCCCATTAACACCTGGTTTTGGATATATCCAAACATATAGTCAATGCCAGGTATGAACCTAAACTGTAGAAAGACATTTGACTAGGGATGTTCAATATCGGCTTTTTTACTGATATCCAATATAGTCTGAATCTTAATTTCTGATTACAATATAAACCGATACTGCCAACGTTCAAAGTTGGCACAGAAATGCGGAAGCCACAGGAGAAGTTGTGAGTTTCTCAAAAACTATTCCTCAGATCTGTCATAATTTGACCTTTTGAGTGAGAGGAAAAGTAGCTCAAGAGTTCTATGTATAATATATACATGGTATGAAAGTAAGGTATAAAAGTTGTATTTGAAAAAGTAAAATCGACAATTCCAGTATTACATTTTAATGCCATTTAATGGCATTGCCTTTAAAAATGTGTGATGGCACATTCATCACACAAACTATTGCTTCCTGCAATAGTTTGCTGGAATTTTGGCTCATTCCTCTCGACAGAACTGGTGTAACTGAATCAGGTTTGTCAGCCGCTTTGCCCAAACACACCTTTACAGCTCTGCAAACAATTTTTGTGGGGGGCACTGAGATAATAGTCATGTCCATAAATTGTATGAAGTGCACTAGTCCTCCTGCAGCAAAACAGACAAACAACATTATGCTGCCACATGCCTCCACTGGATCATCCAGATGGCCACTGACAAACTTCATATGGGCCTGGACATGTGATGACTTGAGCAGGGGAGCCTTCAGTGCAATGCATGATTTTAAACCATGACGGCGTAGTGTTCTACCAACAGTAACCTTTGAAACTGTGCTCCCAGCTCTCTTCATGTCATTGACCAAGTCCTCCCTTGTAGTTCTGGGCTGATACCCCACAAGGTGAGATCTTTTTTTTTATTCAAGAAGTCTTTATTGTCCACGAGGGGAAATTTCTCTGCAGCCAGCAGTAACAGACACAGCTGACAGTCGACAATATTAAAAACAATGTTAAAAAACAACAACAAAAATCAACAGACAGACAGAATAAAAGTCACTTATTAGGAAAAGCAATGGCAGCAGGGATAAACGATTTATTGAGCCTGTTTGTCCTACACCTTGGCATAGTATACCTACGGCCCGACGGAAGCAGTACAAACTCACCAACCAGGGGATGGTTCAGGTCGGTGAGGAGTGAGCGGGCCTTACGTAAGGTTCTGTGCTATACAGGTCAGACAGGTCATTAAGACTAATGCCTGCAATTTTGCTGCACTCTCTTGCTATGCCCTGTAATCTGTTCCTGTTCTTGAGGGAAAGTGAACCATACCAACAGATAAAGGAAAAGGTCAGAACAGACTCAATAAAACAAGAATAAAACATTTTCATAAAAGTGCTGTCGACATTAAAACTACTCAATTTCCTTCAAAAATACATGCGTTGATGGGCCTTGCTACAAATAGCATCAACATGGTCATTAAAAGTAATTTTGTCATCAATATTTGTTCCCAAGTATTTATAATTATGGACCCTCTCGAGAGCTTGATCCTCAATGACCAAAGGTTTGCCTGACACAACTTTCCTAAAATCTATGATCATTTATTTAGTTTTGGCCACATTGATGCACATAAAGGATGAGGAACACCAGTCAGTAAATTCCCTCACTACGGGGCCATGGTCAGGGTCATCACTGGTCAGCAAGGATACAATTACGGAGTCATCTGCAAACTTTAAAATATGACGTCCCGCATTCTGACTACGCCATCAGTTCATGTACAGAACAAACAGCAAGGGTGAGAGGACACAGCCCTGAGGTGATCCGGTGGAGGAGACAAAGGCGCCTGACAAAACACCATTGACCCTCACATGTTGTGGTCTTCCTGTTAAAAAGTCCATTAGCCTGGCTATTAGACAAGGATCTACATTGTGGAAGTCCCTTAATCTTCCTGCTAAAATATGTGGGTGGATGCAATTGAAAGCAGATGAAAAGTCAATGAATAAAAGATGGGTAAAAGACTTGGCTCCCTCAAGATGATTCAAAACTAGATTTAAAAGGGTGGCTAAAGCATCATCAACACCTCTGCCTGGCCTGTAAGCAGACTGTAGTGGGTCCAGGTCCACACAGGTCAGAAGTGTTTCCTTGACGATTCTCTCAAAGGACTTCATAACTAGAGAAGTCAGTGCCACGGGTCTAAAATCATTTAATAGTTTAGGGGAAGCAGACTTAGGAATTGGAACAATAATGGAATCCTTCCAGAGTGCGGAGATCTTGTGAAACTGGAGGGACATTGAAAAGATAAAAGTAAAAATGTCTGCCAACTGGTCAGCACAGTTCTTGAGAACACGCCATCCAATGCCGTCCGGGCCAGGGCTTTTCCTTTCCTTGACTCCTCGGAAAAGTTTACACACCTTGCTCCTGTCAACAACACTATTTTGTGAAGAAACATTTTTAAAAACGGACAATTCTTCACCAAAATCACAATTATTAAAACGATTATAGAAGATGTTCAGTTTGTTTGAGAGCACTAAATCAGACATTCTGTTGAGGGAGACATGGCTCTTCTTAGATTGCTTCCCTATCATGGATTTAACCCCCTCCCATGCAGGATGAGAGCTGCCTGCCTTTAGCATGCTCTCAACCTTGTCCTTATACCTGCATTTAGCAAGTTTCAGCTCCTTCCTTAGCTGTTTTTGAAGCTCCCTACATCTAGCAGTGTCCCCCTGAGTGTAACAAATGTTCCTTTGGTTAATCACAGCTTTAATACTTTTAGTCACCCACGGCTTGTTGTTATGATAAAGGAACATTTCTTTCCATGTGATGATGGAAGCCTCACAAAAATAAATATATGATGAGACAACAACAGTAAGTTCATCAATATCCTCGCAAACATTTCTAAATAACTCCCAATCTGTAAAATAAAAACAGTCCTGGAGACCGTGAATTGATTCCTCAGACCAAACCGGAACCATTCTTCTCTCCGTTTTTTTCCTCTTCAGGACAGATTTCTAAGATGGAACCAAATAAACCATTTTATGGTCAGACATGCCAAGTGGAGCTCTACTAAATGACTTATAAGCCCCCTTTGTGGATCCAAAACAAAGGTCCAGACACTTCGTATGTCAAGTGGGACACGTTACATATTGGTAAAATTTACCCAAGGACTTCGTCATTTTGCAGTGGTTAAAATCACCCAAAATAAGGTGCGGTGCATCCGGCGCCAAACCGTGCAGCCGCTGCACTGTTTTAAGCAGTGGCTACATCAGCATTAGCCTTCGAATGAACATAGACAACTGTGAGAAATAATTGAGGAAATTCTCTGGGAGGACAAAAAGGTCGTAGGGACACAGACAAAAGTTCAATGTCTTTGGTGCAGTGTCTCGCTGACAATCACTGTTTTACACCAATTCCTATTGACGTAAAGACACACACCCCCGCTGAGTGACTTGCCGGTCACTGCAGGGTCTCTGTCAAGCCGAAAGGGAACTCCGAATCCATTGATCTCCAACTCTGACTGAGGATCTTGCTCCTTAAGCCAGGTCTCAGTGAGGGCCAGGATACACGCGTCTCTGTACTCTGCCAGAAACTTTATGTAACCCTGGAGCTCATCCACTTTATTTCGGAGTGACTGAACATTAGCCAGGATGACAGTGGGTAGAAGGTATCCAACGATGGCCCTGCCGCTTGAGCCTCTGCCCCAGTCTGCCGCGTCTCCCTCTTTTCCTCGGATGCCTCGGTCTGGACGACCTCCAGCGCTCCATTTTGGGGATTCCGCCGGTCGATCTCTGGGAGAACAACTGTCGAGGGATCCACAATGCCTTTCCCGGAGTCGCGGAGCAGGAGTAAAAAGTCACGACTGTACTGGTGAGTTTTCCCATTCTCACATAGTCCAAGTAAAAAGTGGCATAAAAGCATTAAAACGAAGAGACTGCCTTCCAAACTAGGAAGATTCCCTGCTAACATTGTCTTCCACAAGTGGTTCAAATAGTTAGAAATGGTGATAAAAAACTCTTAAAACAGTACCACACCAAAAAACGCTTAAAACAGAACCAAACAAATGCACGTCTCACACACACTGCTGCTCTCACACACTGCTGCTGCGCGTCGCCATAGCCAGCGCCGCCCGCTTGTCTCTACATGGAGTCCCAGTCCGGGGTTGACCGACAGTCATCTTTAGCCTCTTCCATTTCTAACAATTCCTCCAACAGTTGATCTATTTTCACTAAGCTGCTTGCTAGTTGCCCCATAGCCCTTTGCAGCCTTGTGGAGGTCTACAGGTTTGTCTTAGGTGTCTTTTAACAGCTCTTTGGTCTTGCCCATGGTAGTAGTTGGAGTCTGACTGACTGTGGGGTGGACAGGTGTCTTTTTTGTTTGTTTGTTTTTTTTTGTCCTGTTTGGCAGTGTGGAGCTCAGAATATGTGTCCGAGTACCAAGTAGAACCCCAAAAGATTTACTTTCACAAGCGGAGCAGTGCAGCTTTTGCTATAGTACTCCACTTGATATATGTGTGAAAAATCTTTATTATGAATTGCTGGGGTTTTTATTTCCTGATGTTATGGACCCGGAGATGGAAAATTAAGGGGAAGAAAGAAAGAAGATGAAGAAGAGAAGTAGGAAACAAAAAGTCATGAGAGAGGGTGAGATGAAAACACAAGAGAGGAATGGGAACAAAGAAAACACAGGAAAACATTGAAGTCTGCCTCCATACCCAAAGGACGGCAGAGAGAGGGGAAAAAACAAAACAAAACAAAAAAGGAAAAAGGAACATCGACAAAACAAAACAAACATCGTGAACTAAGAACTAAACAACCACATCACACAAAAATGGATATAAAAATATAACAACAATGTCCCAGAAAAACTCATGGTACTGATTAATCAAGCTCTAGTAATGATAACCTCAGCCCAAGAATATATCTGTAAACACCAGAGACCCCACATCTATGTGTGTGTGTTAGCATGCTGGTGCAGATAAGGTTTCTCCATAAGAGTGTTCGATAGCTGGTGTGAGCAGGCATCAATCCGTCTCCCAGGAATCGATGCAGACAAGAAGGAGATCGGAGCCAAAAGTGGAGTAGAGGTGGACTTTTTAAATGCAGAGTAACAC
Source organism: Valencia hispanica (assembly GCA_963556495.2). Taxonomy (NCBI): domain Eukaryota; kingdom Metazoa; phylum Chordata; class Actinopteri; order Cyprinodontiformes; family Valenciidae; genus Valencia; species Valencia hispanica. Next base: position 12,465,145 of record OY747701.1, read on the forward strand.
GTCTTTGAGAACCAGAATTCTTGATGATTCCCAGGTCTTCAAATACGTATGTGCAGCAATGAAATATAAATAAATTATTAAAAAATCAGACAATGTTATTTCCTGTTTTAAAAATAAGTGGAAATGCACCTACAATGTGAATTTCTGATCCCTCCAATATTTTTTTAAGTGGGAGAACTTATTAAATCGCAGGGTGTTCAAATACTTATGTTTCTCACTGTATAAACATTACCTACTGTAAGTATTGGTGCTATTTTGAAGGGGAAAGAAAGTAATAGAAAAACATTTTTTGGGCTTAAAATTAGGTATTTTGCAATAATGGTATTTATTTGTTTAAATATCTTTCATTTTTGTCTTCTAAAACACCGGAATTCGCCCATAACGTTATATTTTTTTTACATCTGATGACATCATTTTGAAAATATTAAATCAGATGTTACTCAGTACTCAAGTAGCCTTTTTACCAAATACTTCTTTACTCGAGTAATTTTTATGATGACTACTTTTTACTTTTACTTGAGTGAAAATATGTTGAGGAAGTAGTGCTACTCTTACTTGAGTGCAAATTTTGAGTAGCCTACTCTACCTAGCTCTGGTTATCATTGTCTCCTCACACCTATAGTATGACCGGTTCAGATCTTAGTTATGGTGGAGTGTGCATGTTCTCCAAATGCTTGTATTGGGTTTTTTTCACCAATAACCGAAGTCCTCCCACAATCCAAAAAAGCTTGAGTTAAAATGTGACTCTAAATTACCTTTAAAAGTGATTCTGTTCTGTGCATTGCCTATATGTCATGTGTGTCTCTGTGCTGCCGTTGCAAACAATATAACCAACGAGATGTAGAATGCAGCAAAATAAACTTTTTATCAAACTTTTTTGACTTAGTATACTTTACCCTACTTATAATATAGTTTTAATCGCCAAATCCACGCTAACATATTTTTCTCTGTCAACATGGCCATTCAGTTTCTGCATTTGATTATGAACGGAAGTGGTTTGAAAACCCTGAAGAAATTTCACTTAGGTGTTCCCATGCCCCATTAACTACGAAGATTTAGCTGAAACAGAATGGTCTACTACATCTAATTATGGCCTGATGAAGACCTCTGTGGAGTGACTGGTAGTTTGTAGGTTTTCTTTTGTCAGTATGTGTTTCACAAGAAAAGACAAGCACACATATTTACAGACAACCACTGAGTGGTCCCACTGATTTCTTCAAAGTCTGAAATCCCTCTCTGTCAAAAGTATTGAGCTTTTATTCTGAAATGGAAGGGTGAGGTATGCTTCCCCTAGGTAGCCACCACGAGAAGCTGGCAGATGGAGCCTGCAGCTGTTCTTAGGTAGGAGAGCAGGCTTGAGATTGGCTTACGTTCCCTCTGGACCAAGCCCATCTCAGTGGGGAATTCAGTCGGGTCTTTTCACATTGGCAGCTTTTCAGCCTTGGCTGCAACCGGAGCTAAAGGTTCACATGGCTACCCTGTAATGTTTCCTCTCTCTGCCTTTTTTCTTCCTCATTTGAACCTGAGCAGCTCTCCAGAATGTCTACCTGAGGAACATGAGGAACATAGATTATGTCCCTTCTAGAGTAAAAATGTATATGGATTCTTGTATATTCATATACATGCCTCATCAAAATCTTTAGACCAGGCAAAAACAATTATGAGAGGCAACAGAAATAGAGAAACCATGTTTTTAAAACTGCATTTAAAAACAAATAGTAATTGTAATCACAGTAAATGTATTGTCATATTTGTTCTTCATCTCTATAACAATGTTCAGCTCTGTAATGAAGCTGCAAATAGTAACTCAAACTCTGACCTCACTGCCAACAGAGGGACAAAACAATTTTTTAGCAGTTTTCCAAATAATCTAATAGCATATGTGACTTTTTACCAGTTCAATTCCTAAAGAAATCTGTAGTCTGGCTGCAAATTCTGAAAATAAATAAATAAAACATTGCATTAGACTAGGGGATGCTTTTGCAAAGAAATTGGCCATATGCCATGATCTAAAGCAAACATCAATCCCCCTTACCAGTACCGTAATTTTCGGACTATAAACTGCTATTTCCTATACAACGATGCGGGTAACTTATAGATTTTTACTGGCTAATGGCCTCCAGGGGGCACTATAGCAGGAAGCGCAAAAGTGAGACAGACATGTTGAGAAAGTCTATACGCCAAAGAAGACAAAACCTGTAGTTTTCATTCACACACCATTATCATGGAAAACACACGAAGAAATGCATACGATGCAGTTTTTAAGTTAAAAGCATCGAGCTGGCCGTCAAAGAAGGAAATAGAGCTACTGTACGTAAGCTTGACATCAGTGAATCGTTGGTGAGACTTTGGAGGAGGCAGCGGTAAGAACTGAGTCAGTGTAAAAAGACGACAAAAGCTTTCAGAGGACAGGAAGACACTGAAGAAGACGACTTCAGTGGCTATAGTGAGGAAGAGAAAGATGAAGGTAGCGACCAATGACCAATAACTACCTAAAACAAAACAAAAATGATATTTCACATCTCACTTAGTAATATATCAGGTCACTTATTAAAACAACACCCTATTAACACACACAATGTATGTGTTGACATCTAAAGCTGTACTTTTCACGTATTAAATAAATACAAAACTGGCACTCACTGCCTCTTGAGGCCTAAACATACCCTCATTGACACTTTTACGGCAAAGTTTGTACTGGAAGCTCCTCCAATGAGATAAATCAATATTAAATAGCATTCAACCATATCCACAAGTTATAATCAGAATCAGAAAGGTTGTATTGCCATATGTGTGAACAGGTTCACAAAATTAGGAAATTGCTGCAGTACTTTGTGCAACATAAAATAAACACTTCTAAGCATGCAATGAATAAAAATGAAAAAAAAAAATGGGGTAGATCCATCAAATGGTAAAGAAAATGTTTGATCATATGTCAAACTATTACAAAGACTATTGTCTTTTATTGCTTAGGCTGCCTATACATGCATGTAATCAAGTCAGTTTACTAAAGGCATATTCTATTTTTCTATTTATATTTTACAAAAAAAAAATGTCCGTTATTGTGTATGCAATTTGTCAATGCAGTTGAAATTTACTCTGTTAAATGTTGGTAAATAGATTGAACTTATTTAGTGTTTTTTTTCCAATCAAACTGACAACTCAAAGTCCTTTACACTAGATTCATCCATTTGGACTTAAAAACGCACACAGATTTATACATTTGGTCTCATCAAGCCTCCCGAATAAGGTTGAGCTTTTATGATTTAGGCGAGGCGAGGCAAGGCAAGGCAATTTTATTTGTATAATACACTTTCAACAGCAGGGTATTTCAAGGTGCTTTACATAATTTGGTGATTTAAAAAACAAAACAAACAGACATGGGATGTAACATTGCAAATTAAAAGTAAAAGAAACACACATTACACATGATACACAATAAAGCAAGAGAAAGATCAATAAAGCAAGAGAGCATGAACACATTTCATACATATGTCATCAATCATTTACTCGAAGGCATTTCTAAACAGATGGGTTTTTAGTCCCGATTTAAAGCAGTTCAGAGTTTCAGCAGCTCTACACTCGTCAGGAAGTCTGTTCCAGATAAGGGGAGCATAAAAACTGAAACCTGCTTCCCTTAGTTCTGAGTCTAGGGATGTTTAGTAGGCTAGAGATGGGGGACCTGAATGGTCTTGGTGGTTGGTACCGTGACAACAGGTCTTCAACATATTTTGGTGCTAAGCCGTGTAATGATTTATAGACTAGTAGGAGTATTTGGAAGTCCATTCTCTGAGCTACAGGGAGCCAGTGTAAGGACTTTAGAACTGGGGTGATGTGTTCTACTTTCCTGGTTCTAGTGAGGAAGCAATCAGCAGCGTTCTGGATTAGCTGCAGCTGTCTAATTGACTTTTTAGGCAGACCTATGAAGACGCTGTTGCAGTAATCAATCCGACTAAAGATAAACGCATGGATGAGTTTTTCGAGGTCCTGTTGCAACATCAGTCGATTTATGTGTTTATGTGATACTGTTTTGTGTGCGTGTTAAATGTTGGGACTCACCTTACTGTAAAGCAAATTTAACTCTGGGTATGAATAAAGTTTGAATTGAATTAAATAACCAGACATCAACATGTGACAGAAAAAAAAAGCTGGAATCAAACCAACAACCTTCTGATTGCAATATAACTACTCTACCCACTGAGCCACAGTCAGCCACACTACAACATGTATAATTACCTTATTCGCAGAGATCACAGTGTTTCCACACATGGGGAAAATGTTCTTTCTTAAAGGTTTTAAATGGACCTCTATCACTTTACAACAAACAATTTGCCTTTGCTAGGACACTGTATGTGAGAATATCCATGATGGTATGTAGCTATCTGTTCATAAATCGTGCTGATACTCAAATCTCTTACTTTTATAGGGGATTTTTTGCTACGGCCTCCTAAGCGACACTGGAAATGGTATAAGTACAAACCAGCAAAGCCACCTGTGGCTAAAGAGGGCAGCAAAAGAAGAAAAGGCAGAATAGGTGGTCTAATGGTCTAGGTATGACCAGACCATTAACCCGCACCAAGTGACTAACACAGTTCAGGTGGGACAAGGCACAAACCTATGTAATGAAATTAAAGTAACGAAAACCTTCAACTACTAGCCAAGTCCAAACAAAACCATGACAAACAGTCTGCTGTCTATTAGATAGCTGTTGGCTTGAGAAGATGCTTAAATACACTGCTGGCTTTCTATTTCTAAAAAAAGAATCCTTCAAACAAACGTGTTTAATGTAGATAATGGCTAGTTTCAGAGTTCCAATGTTTAGGTGGAGACTTGGCGACTACGTAAAATGATGTGGGACTCTACATTTACACACAATAGTCCCTGTGGCAAGGCAGGCCCACAGCAGGCTGGGCAGACGTGGGTGTGTTTCCAATAATTACTAATCTGTCTTGCTGTTAGTTGGTCCTCTGGTGCATGACTGACGCCTCGCAAAGATTAAAACTAAGAGGAGCTGCCCGATTTAATGAAGCAGTAGGTTGATCAGACTGGGGGGGTGTGTCTTAAAGCCACTTGTTGGTCTAGTTTGGTTATTAGACCCTTGCCATATCTAGAGTCTGTTTCACTGCTCCAAAACAGCAAAGTTTATTGATAACGGCCAGCCTTCGTATGTTTCTAAGTTTTGGTGCCACTTTTTAAAGTGTGTGCAACACATACTGTATATGCTCGGCTTCTGCAGTCTCTCTTCATGGACTTCTGCACACATTTCACTCTGTAGACCAGCTAATTTGAGTTTTTCCACAAATAACTACACCATTAGACAGTAAACACAAGCTAGTTTGAATTTTTATGTCATAGAACAAAGTAATAGTTTTCATTTAATTAAAAGCATTGAAGTTGAATTATTTAAAATGTGATCAAATTTGATTTAGGGTCTGATGAAAATGTGATTTAGGGTTATCTCTGAACATCTCGAAATTCCCTGTGGCTAAAGGAAGTCATAATTCTAAATATTTAAAAAGCACAAACCACCAAGGGAAATATGGTCATTTTGTCAAGAATAGTAGGTCAAATTCAAATATTTTAGTTATATCTTTACGGAAGTATAACTTTTGCAATACATAGTTCTTTCAAAACACTTGGCATGCTGTATTTTGATGATAAAAAGAATAGTACCATAGCAATGTGAATTTTAATAAATCTAAAAAAACAGCTACAGCGATATTTCCTCAGTTGAAAGCCCTTTTGAATACTTTACATCTGATTTGTCTGAGCTTAAAAATCCTTCTGTGACTGTCTGCTGCTCATCATTTGCATATCCTCCCCTCTCACTAAAATAAACTTCATACGATGAATAAGTTGAAGATTATGTCTTCAGTTGATTTCCTTAATTTCTGTTTCATTTGAAACGAATGCTTTTACTTTGTTTAGTATTAATGAGAATTTCCAACCTCTTCTGAACATTTCCCATTCCTTCAGTAAGATTCTCTAGATAACCCGAGGCACTTTCCAAAATCAGGATGATTAAAATGAGAGATCAAACTGTTAACCTGGCACCTCCTTAGCTCTTAACAGAACATGGTAAACATAATTGATTCATGCCAAAACCAGACTGTGAAAAGGACCGTTTGTAGCTTCACAGGAAATCATATGCTTCTAGATTACTTTCTGTTCAGGGGGAGTCACACTGGTCGCCTGCTGACCTCCCAAAGGCATCATTAAAAACACAAGGTCTCTTCCTTGGATTGAAACAATAAAATTCTAACAGCTCTGTGGAACATTTTAGAAACTAAAAAGATATACTGCTTTTTTTTTCTTTATATGCTCTGTAAAATATTAAATAGGTTCTCAGAATAAATTCTACAAAAACACACACAAAAAAAGAGACTTGACTATTCACAGTTAGTTCTTCTATTATTTGAGCCTTGGATCAGTTCTAGGAATTTAATTCACATTAATCAAACCCTAGGGCTCTTTTTGAGAGACCTGCTAGAAAATTACAAGCACAAATTAAGTTTAATAAATTTCAGGAACTACAAGGTTTATTTGAATTGTTCCGGTATGAAAAAGGTAAGATTTCAGAGAAAACTGCTGACGTCTAAAAATCAACCATCATGTTATTGAGTGAGAGTAAATACATATGCAACAGAGCAGAAAGTGAAAAACAAATGCCATCCATCTATTACATTCCTCTTAATCCGGGGTGGAACTGACTGGAATGCTTCCTTGACACATATAACTAAATATTAGGCTGCTGTTGAAGAAGCATGGCTTACATGAGCTGGGGATTCCTTTGCAGTGGCGCACTCTAGTCGCATATCGCAAAAAAGGAGCACGTTTAATGTATATCACAGTAATCTATGAGTTGAAGTGCAGGGAAACGCTTCATGGAGCTCTTCCTTTCTTTAAATTGAAACTGGTATAACAGCTGCAAGTGGACACATTTACAGTCCACACATCATGTGAAAATGTAGAAAGCGTCCTACTTTCCATGTATAATTGGAAATATATCTTTCCCCCAGTAATGATGTCATCATGCAATGAGCTTGGAGTGTAACCTTTTTTAAATATTAAGCAATTATTTCTGTTACTTCCTCTCACAGCAACCAGTCAAAATAATATCATAATCATACACAGAACATTAAAAGTTCTCCTTTTTCTTTGTTGCTGTCTTTTAGAGTACTGGAGCATAAAATTAGAATATTATACTATAATAGTACTGACAGAAAAGTCATTTAATGGCTACGACTCAATTCTGTATTTTGTAAATATTGTAAAAAGTGCTGGTGATGAGGTGGAGTGCCCAACGTGGATATCCTACCCTTATTCTACATTTTAGGGCTTGGGGTTTGTTATCAAGTCTCGTCTCTTGAGGGAGCAAGAAATCAAGTTTTACAGAACACATTTACAAAACACAGCCATATTCTAGGGTGTGTTGTACTTTAGGGGAAGTAACTGCACAAAAAGGCGCAAGTTAACATTTAGACTGAAGAATGGCAGGTCAGAAAGAGTATTTTCATGTGCTGTACTGGCAAAATATCCCGAGATAGTTTTACATATAAAGGAGTTTGAAGGAAATCTCACCAAATTATTTTTTCTTGAAGCAACAAAGCATCACTAAGGTTGTTTAAAAATATGACTCACACCACAGAAGAGTAAAATTGTATTTTTTCACATTCCTGTAAAACTCAAAATCCTGCCAGTGTGTCACCTTTTTTTTTTTTACTTCTATTTTCCTATTTGCAGCTCATCTTTTATATCAAGTCAAAAACTTTAAAACATAACCTTATGTGAAATTCACCTCAGTTATGCTGCAATAACTTCCGTCCATGGACACAGGATCCCTGTCCTGTGGTGTCTGAGGCAGGATTGTTGATGGCAGGACCCATTTAGTTCTGTATGCACTGTAACAAAAATATATGTTCCACAACAACATGAATATAGCAAAATTATGCTTTAATGATTCAAACAACAAACACTGTTCAATGTAGTTTAAAGTAAACAGATAAATGTAGCATCTTATTAGGAAAGTATCATTTTTTCTTGCCGTAGGAAGTCATTATGATTATTGTTATAGTTAGTTAAATATGTAGCAATAAAGCCAGTTTCCACATAAACTTAATTCCAGCCAAATATTTTTCTATCTCATATCATTGGTGTATTGTCAATTAATCTTAGCTCACGGTAAGAGTCTCTGCTCTTTGTTTTGGCTTCTCATCTATACTTTTTGTGTTAGGTTTTATTTTTTTACATGCTTGCAGAACTGCAAAATCTACTGTTACTGTGCAAAAGGTGCCGCCAAACAAGGAGTGCACAGAGTCAGCATGGAACTGGGCTGCAGGACATCATACACACAAAGCAAAGCCTTGGTAAACAACAGCTGAGGCTCTCTTGTTGAGCTGAAATCATACGATCGTCCCCAGATTTGGAAACAGAATAAGCTATATGGTATGACGAGGAGAGAACCAAACTGTACGGAGTGTTTCTGCCTTGCTGGAGAAATAGCAAATGATGCTGAAGAAAAATGAACGTAGGTGTGCTGTCACTTTTCCCACTAGACTGAATAAGAAAAATAATGTTAAGCTTTATAGCACAATTTTCTGCAGATTCTGGAATAGAATTTTTATTGTACTGAACGTTTGACAGTTGTGAGGTTGGTGCCAGCTTTTTTGTAATTAATGTGCATTTCATCAAAAACTATCAGACTTAGAATATGGCAATTTATTCTAAGGTATAGAATAATTGACTTATTTCTATATAAACACTGCATACTAAAGTTTTCAATTTCAGGAAGAATTGCAATACCTTTGCTCAGTTTTGCATCGGCCACAATTTACCCAAATTCTTGTGACTCTTTTCCTCCTCTTTCCAGTACAGTCAGGGCAAACTATATGATTTGCATGCAAAGTAGGATTGGATTGAGCTTGACGTATAATTTACATATTTCAATAAAGTCAACCTCTGCTTTTGTGATTCGATGTATACTGAACAAAAATTTTAATGCAACACTTTTGTTTTTCCTCCCATTTTGCATGAGCTGAAGTCAAAGATGTGAAACATTTCTATTAGGGCCGTGACTTTAAACGCGTTAACTAAGATTAATTAATTACACAAAAATAACGCGTTAAACATTTTTTACCCATTTTAATAGCACTTATTTTTACGCCGCGGAACGTTTCTCACTGGATGAGTTTCGGCGGACCGATTATACTGGAGCACCAACTAGCGTTCATTAGCCTATAGTGATGGGAATTCCGGCTGTTTTTGGAGAGCCAGTTCTTTTGGCTCTGCTCACCAAATAGAGCCGGCTCTTTTGGCTCCCAAGTGGCTCCTCAGATTTTCTGTTGCTTAAAGTACATTTATCACCAAAAATATTGCAAAACTATGTGTAAAATGATTTACTAATGTAAAAAAAAAGCAATATATCAAATATTTATAATTTATATGGCTTTATTTACTGAACACCTTAAGAAATCTGAACTTAAGTGCTACAAGAATAAATTATAAAGAAGGCAATAAAAAAAACAGACCCATCCAGGACTCACCAGTGTTTAAAAAAGCTCCCTAGTGGCTCCTCAGATTTTCTGTTGCTTAAATTACATTTATCACCAAAAATATTGCAAAACTATGTGTAAAATGATTTACTAATGTAAAAAAAGCAATATATAAAATATTTATAATTTATATGGCTTTATTTACTGAACACTTTAAGACATCTGATCTTAAGTGCTACAAAAATAAATTATAAAGAAGGCTATAAAAAAAACAGACCCATGCAGGACTCACCAGTGTTTAAAAAAACAACATTTTCACCTTGCACAAGTTACACTCTGCCTTTGAGCTGCTTACAACATTGAAATGGGTCCTAATTTTGCTAGGTTTCCTGCTGGTGTCGCTAATTTTCTCACTGTTTGTTCGTCACACTCTCTCTTTCTCACTCGCTCGCTTTTTTCCTCCTCTTTCCCTCTCTTGTCTCCCTCCATGTGCATGTGCTCACTGCTGTGTGTCTGATCCTCCCTGTTCCCCGCCCCTACTGCTCTGTGTGGACAGTTGCTGTTACACATCTTGACCAATCACCTGTGGCTTTCACCAAAACAAGCGGGAGAAAAAAAAAGAACAAAAAGAAAAACTGCTCGGAATGACGAGCCGGCTCCCGTCGTTCACTTCAACGAGCCGTTCGTTTGCGACCGACACATCACTAGTTCATTAGACAGTTAAATACAAACCACAGTGAACATGGACAAAGAAGCTAATGAGACCGCTTTGGTTGGCCCTGTGGATGGGAAATTTTGTTATTAAAAACGAATGGATGGAAGTGTTGATAAGAGCATGGTTGTGTGCAAGCTATGCAACAAGGAATTTGCAAATCACCGCAGCACATCGAGCCTCAAGTATCACCTCAATGCTAAACATATAGCAGCTAAAGGGTACCTGAATTTCTGAAATGTAGGCTACTATATTTCTAAATATGCTATTGCTACACTTAATGGCACCATCCCACCTTACAAGTGTGGCATATCAAGGTGCTGATTAGACAACATGAATATTGCACAGGTGTGCCTTAGACTGGCCACAATAAAAGGCCACTCTGATATGTGGAGTTTGATCACACAGCACAATGCCACAGCAGGCTCACACCAGGTATTGAAAATTGTGATGATTGAAGGCCTCGGGTTTTGCATAACAACCCTTCACATTAGTTATTTCTTGCAGTTCTTCACGTTTTTAACGCACTTGTGCACAGAGAATATTTAAAGCTACATTGTGTAAGATCTTCTCCCATCTAGTGGTGAAATTCTATATGACCATCCAACTGAATATTACGTTCTAGCCCCACCTCCCACCCTCCCATTCCGAGCGCGTTTTAACTCCTACGGTGGCCGTTTCATGCCAAAGTTAACATGGCTTCCATTAGCCTACTACGACTTCGTCCAGTGTTCCTTCCAGTGATGAGGTTACTTTAGAAAACTACATTGCATTTAGTTATATAGTCAGACGTCTGCCGCATCGCGAGTAGACAATCTCCCTCTGGCATTCGTCATGGTGCAACTGAGTGTAGCCAAAGCGCGAAAGGCGGAGCTAGAATTTCCAGGAATGTCCCTCGTTGGCGAATGCATTTCAAAGATGGAGGCTCAACATGGATTCACCCATTCGAGCGACTTGCTCGTATGTATTCTGAATAGCAGATTCAACACTTACAAGAATACTTTCATTAGTAGGTGAAAGTAATTACACATCTATGAGCACATATTTTTGAAAGAACAAAAGGGTTTTTGCTAAGAATTAACTCAGAAAAATACACAATGTAGCTTTAAAAAATAAAAAGATGGAAAAGCAATTGGATATTGATACTCAGTGACAAAAAGAAGGTATACTTAAAATTATTACACTGGAAGGTATGGGGGGGTGGTAACATTTTCTTATAAACCAAAGGGGCCCAGTAGAAATAGTTTGGGAACCACTGTATTACATATAAAGGAAAGCAACAAAAATACATTTAGTAGTTCAAATTTAGGACACCCTTCTCTAGAATCTAGTTTTTAGGACTTTGGCTGAAAGGCCGGATTATTTTATTCAGCTGAAGAACTTGAAATTTTTAACTTTTTAAAATTGGTGTTAAATATCTATATATCCAAATCCGGATTCATCACCAAAGGGGTGAAGACAAAACCCGCAGCTGCTTGTTAAGTGGAGTGCCTAATAAATACGGTCTGGAGGGCCTCCGCAACATACTCCTTCATAGCTCTGTTCTCTACGGGACATAAAGAAAAAAGGTGACCATGAGGAGGGACAGCACCTAGAAGAAGAAGATCGATAGCCATGTCATAGGGGCGGTGGTGGGGTAGAGTGGAGGCTCGCTCCTTGCTAAAAACGGCAGCGAGGTCTTGAAAGGCCGGAGGGATCTTGTCTAGGTCTACCAACTCCAGTGATCCCTCGGAAACCGCCAATGATTTTAAGGCAGGTCCGGTGTTGGTCGCGGTCGGGGCCCCAATTCAGGATTTGGCAGGACAACCAAGAAATATGGGGGTCATGGCGAGAAAACCAGAGGTAGCCTAGTAAGAAGCGGGTGGAACCTGCAGAAATGAACAGAAACTGATTCTGCTTCGCTGTCAAAGTGCGAAAGTCAGAGACAAAGTGACAAACTGACTGATCTCCCTGGCCTAAGGGGAGAAGCTGCGAAGCCGGAGAAGCCACCTCACTATTAAGTAGAACTTAATAAGCTCTTTAAATAGGAAGTGCTAAATGTCACATGACCATACGCTTATTGTTCCACATGACTCAATAGGCTAGGAAAGTCTATATAAGATAAACTCATTACATGTAAAGCGAGGTATTTCAAGCCTTTATTTGTTATAATTGTGATGATCATGGCTTACAGCTTATGAAGAATCATGGATGCTATCAGCCTGTGGCACTGCTGAGGTGTTATGGAAGACCAGGATGCTTCAATAGCGGCCTTCAGCTCTTCTGCATTGTTCGGTCTCATGTCTCATCTTTCTCTTGGCAACGCTCCATAGATTCTCTATGGGGTTCAGGTCAGGTGAGTTTGCTGGCCAATCAAACACAGTAATCCCACGGTCATTGAATCAGGTTTTGATACTTTTGGCAGTGTAGGCAGGTGCCGAGTCCTGCTGGAAAATAAAGTCAGCGTCTCCATAAAGCTCGTCTGCTTTAGGAAGGAAGCATGAAGTTCTCCAAAATGTCCTGGTAGATGGCTGCTTTGAGTCTGGACTTAATAAAGCTCAGAGGACCAACACCAGCAGATGACATGGCTCCCCAAATCAACACAGACTGTGGAAACTTCACACTGGACTTCAGGCATCTTGGATTGTGTGCCTCTCCATTCTTCCTCCAGACTCTGGGACCTTTGTTTCCAAATGAGATGCAATACATTGTTTGTTGTTCAAGAACGGCTTGACAAGAGGAATACGACAATTGAAGCCTATGTCCAGGATCCGTCCGTGTGTGGCGGCTCTTGATGCACTAACTCCAGCCTCAGTCCACTCCTTGTGAAGGTCCCCAACACTTTTGAACTGCCTTTTCCAGACAATCCTCTCCAGGCTGCACTTATCCCTGCTGCTTTTACAAATTTTTCTTTCACACTTTTCCCTTCCAAAAAACTTTTTATTAATGTGCTTTGATACAACACTTTGGGAACATCCACCTTCTTTGCAATTACCTTTTAAGGCTTTCCCTCCTTATGGAGATTCTCAATGATGGTTTTCTGCACAACTGTCAGATCAGTAGCCTTCCCCATAATTGTGATTCCTACTGAACCAGAGAGACCATTTAAAGGCTCAGGAACCATTTGTAGGGGTTTTGGATTAATTAGCTGATTACAGTGTGACACTTTGAGCCCAAAATGTTGAACCTTTTTATAATATAATTTTCTGAGGTTTGAATTTGGGGTTTTCATAAGCTGTAAGCCATATACATCAAAATTATAACAAATAAAGTCTTGAAATATCTTGCGTTGCATGTAATGAGTCTATATCATATTTGTTTCACCTTTTAAGTTGAATTACTGAAATAAATTAACTTTTGCACAATATTCTAATTTTTCAAGTTTCACTTGTACATTTTGCCATACTGTCAGCCATCCAGCCATCTGCATGTCCATCAACTAGTCCCTTCATCTGTCCATCCATCTTCCCATTCCTATTTTAAAATTTTGGCAAAAAACCCTGCCTTGGCGGAGGTCTGCGCTCTCTCCGATTGATTTTCTAGTTTAATTTCTGTTAACGATATTATCATTTAGGAGAAAAAAAGCAATGCTTGAAAGAGAGTGCACTAAATTAGCCAGACTTTGCAGTCCGAATTTTTCACCTTGTGACTTATAATGTAATCTAGTGACCATTTGGCACTCTAACACCTCATTTACACTGAGTGCGGAATGCATGTGGTCTGGTTTCCGTACGGCTTCTGCACAGATTGCCATTCACACCGCCTGCAGTGCGTGCGCGGAACATCTCCGGAAAGCACTGAGTGAAAACGATGAATTTGTAGCAATAGTCGACTTGCATTAACGCTTAAATTTTGACAGCCCTAGTCTAAAGCAAACTTTTTTGAAGACTTTAAATGCAGAAGAGGAAAAGCTGTTATTTAGGAATTAAACCTTGGGAACCAATTAAATTAAATTAACTTTATATATATAGCGTGATTCACAAAAGATGTCATCTCAAGGCACTTTGCAAGAAAAGTCATTTCAATACAATCATACAAACATTCCAATTCGTTTAAAGATTTAGTTAGTTTCCAGTTTAATGAATCCCAGCAGATTGCATTGAGTCATTGACTTGAGGTTGTGTCCCATTGATGCAGACTTCCAACCACAGCAATCCCTCATACTGAGCAAGCATGTAGCGAGAGTGGAGAGGAAAAACTCCCCTTTAACAGGAAGAAATCTCCAGCAGAACCAGAACCTGGCTCAGTACAAGCGGCCATCTGCCACGACTTTCTGGGCGTTTGAGAGGACAGAACAAAGATACAGAAAGAACAGAAGAGCTAATGTAGGAGTACTTTCTATATTAAAGAAAGTAAAAAGTTGATTACATGACACGGAGGATGTTCAGCCACCGAGACCATCATCCCAGTCGACGCCCCCCGTCCAACAGGGCATTGGAACTAAGCAGGATACCAGACCAGATGGACCTTCTATGGAGAGAAAAACACTGAGAGAAAACAGAGTTAGCAGTCGAAATAACAGCATATAATGCAACTAGAGAGTAGTAGAAAAGAAAGTAGCAGAGCTAAGAAAAGTGGTCAGCCTGTCCTCTAGCAGTCTGAGCATATAGCAGCATAACTACAGAGATAGCTCAGGATGACCTTAGCCACTCCAAGTATAAGCTTTATCAAAAAGGAAACCAAACTTTACTTTATAGATTTCCCTTCCGCAAAAAAAGTTTTCCAAGCATTACCGAGTCTAAGGGATAAGGAATCAGCCCTCAGTTTTTTTTCTTAGCACTTACACCTCCTGACAAAGATGGATAGGTGAAAGGATTTTGATCCTGCAGTCTTTCTAATAAATTAGATAAGACGCTGATTAATTTGTCAGGTCAAATCACCGATATCTTCATTAAATGACAGTCCCTTTGGTCTATAAATTATTCATCTTTTTCACAAGCAATCGGAATTTTAAAATCATCCTGCAGGATGTGAGTTGATGATGGTGTCAGGTCCCTCATAAAACTAGACGCTTAGCAAAACATTATCGGATAAATAGCCGTTCAACCAGCAAAGAGCCATAATTCAGTCAGTAATATTCCTTCAGAGTGCCAGTCATTAGTTTGGAAAGTCCAGTGCTCGACGGGGAAAGAGTGGGACGAGGAGTAAAATGACTTCTGAACAGCTTTTTGGGTTTACCAGCTTTAACATCTATCCCAAGGGTGGTGCTCTGCTGTTGCAGCTTTTGAATATGTATGTGAGTTATTGGTCCTGGGGGAACTACTAAATATCCATGGAGTGGTGGACGGGTGACAATGGGGGCCCGGCCTCCTTCTTCCTTTATCTGGGGCTGTCTGCTTTCTGATGTATCTCTCAGCACAACTGGTTGAGATTGCCTCATCTATCACTGGTCTCACATATGAAAATGTGGATGCTTGCTTTGGGGCCCAGTCACATTGTAACAAGCTCAATCGGAAGACATCATGCAGGGAGGAATTGTCCGAACCTACAACAAGGGGAGGGCGATAAGAGAAAAAGTCTTAAGAAAAAGAAAAGCGATGACCTGCTTTAATGATGCTACACTCTTAAAAATGTTTGTGTTTGTTGGGCTCATTTCTCCTGTGTCGAGCTAAGTAATGAGCCCTATTGTGGCCTCATTAGTAGATTATAGTTGTGCACTTAGCGTGTGAATATATATACATATATATATATATATATATATATATATATATATATATATATATATATATATATATATATATATATATATATATATATATATATATATATGTGTGTGTAAAACTCATTTTATGAGTGGAATTTGAAACTAACATGGATTCAAGTGAGTTGCTGTCTATTTTCAAGGACATATGGGCCAGCAGCATGGCGGCAATCAACGCGGCAGTCTTGCTGCGAAATTAAAGAGATGTTTATAATTATGCTCCCATGCCAAATCTTTCATATCCTGCCTTTGTTTATTGGTTTCCCTTAATAATGTGTGAAGGGGGATCTTAATTAGATTAGGTTTAATAAAGGAGTTACCAATTTGCATTATGCAAGGTCATCTGTTATCTTTTGAAACTTAGAAGGCTAAAGGAAGTTTTTAAGTAAATAAAGTCGGCTCCTGGTGGAAGGCATTTGTTGTTCAGAATATTTTTGAAAATGTTGATTACTTATTGCTTAGAAATGTCAGGATCATGTTGAGTTTGTTGTTTGGTGTGTTCTATCCTCGCCTCCCTTCTAGGTGCAGCAGTTCTCCGCCGTGTGCATGGCAGTCTGCTAGGCATTTCAGATTAGCGTTCCTCCAGTCAAGTCGCCTGATTGATCTGTTTGGTAGCAGTAATTAAGCTCTCCAGTTGTTGATTTTTTTCCCTCTTTGTAGCTTATTTACCTGTTGCAGATTCCTTATTTCTCTCCTTGTGCCTTCAGGTGTGCTTGAAAAAACTCAGTACTCCTTCACACCAGGCGTGTAGCGGTACACAAACATCACCAGACAACGCTATGTTTTCAGCATGCTTCAATTAGAATACTTAAATAACTGCATTTTAGCATGTTGTAGAACTTCCTAAAGTATTTTTTTTTTGGGCTGGTTGAATACTACATATAGCCAGATTTAAACATTAGCTGAATTTGATCTATTACCTTTTATGTTTAAATTTGGGTTGACTTTGTTTTAGGTGAGGTGAGTCTAGAGCATAGGCTTTATCATTGTGGGAAGAAAATGCTGACATAAAGCTCTCTTTCGACATTGTCACTATACCTGGCCCACCAGGGACGGTAGTACACTGCCATTATTAATTAATTATTAATTCTATTAAAAATAAAATCATTGGCATCCTCCCAAACATGATTACTTCTTCCTCAGTAAATGAGGCAGTATCGGAAAGAACTGTAGAACCTCAGTTGTGCTTCGGCTGTTTTGATTCAGTCGAGCTTTCAGAATTATCAAAAATATTAGCCTCATCTAAACCTTCAACTTGTATGTTGGACCCAATTCCAACCAAATTATTTAAAGAAGCGTTCCATTTGGTTCCTGGCCCCATTTTGGATATGATGAATCTATCCTTAGTAAACGGATACGTACCACAGGAATTTAAAATAGCTGTAATTAAACCTTTACTCAAGAAACCTTCCCTTGATCAAGATGACTTAGTGAATTACAGACCTATATCTAACCTTCTTTTCTTATCCAAAGTCCTTGAGAAAATTGTTGCTAATCAAGTCTGTGAGCATCTAAACAGTAACGAGCTGTTTGAAGAGTTTCAATCAGGTTTTAGAGCTCATCATAGCACTGAAACAGCACTGGTGAAGGTTACTAATGATATTCTCATGGCCAAAGATAATGGACTTGTGTCTGTTCTGGTTTTGTTAGATCTCAGTGCTGGTTTTGACACAGTCGATCATAATATTCTCCTAAAAAGGCTTGAACATGTTGCAGGGATCAAAGGAACAGCACTGGGCTGGTTTAAATCATATTTGTCTGATAGATTCCAGTTTGTTCATCTAAATGATAAATCTTCTTCACTCTCAAGGGTTACTTGTGGAGTTCCACAGGGTTCTTTCTGTGCTTGGACCAATTCTTTTCACCATATATATGCTCCCAATTGGTAGAATCATTAGACAGCATGCGATAAATTTCCACAGCTATGCAGATGATACACAACTATATTTATCCATAAATCCTGATGAACCCAGTCAGTTAGGTAGATTACAGGCATGTCTGGAAGACATAAAAACATGGATGACCCTAAACTTTTTGCTTTTAAATTCTGACAAAACAGAATTTGCGTCTTTGGACCAGAAGTTCTAAAACAGAAACTGATTAGTCAATCACTTCATCTGGATGGCATTAAATTGGCCCCCAGTAATAACGTAAAGAACCTCGGCGTTATTTTTGACCGAGACTTGACATTTAAATCCCATATTAAACAGGTTTCTAGGATTTCTTTCTTTCACCTCCGGAATATTGCTAAAATTAGAAACATCCTGTCCAGGAGTGATGCTGAGAAACTATTCCATGCATTTGTTACCTCAAGGCTGGACTACTGTAATTCTTTACTATCAGGTAGTCCACAAAATGCTATTAAAAGCCTTCAGTTGATCCAAAATGCGGCTGCAAGAGTTCTGATGAATATTAAAAAGAGAGATCACATTTCTCCTGTTTTAGCTTCCCTTCATTGACTCCCTGTTAAATCCAGAATAGAATTTAAGATCCTTCTTCTTACATACAAAGCCCTTAATAATCAAGCTCCATCATACATCAGAGATCTAATTGTTCCTTATGTTCCTAACAGAGCCCTTCGCTCTCAGACTGCAGGTTTACTTGTAGTTCCTAGGATTTCTAAAAGTAGAATGGGAGGCAGATCTTTTAGTCATCAGGCTCCTCTCCTGTGGAACCAGCTCCCAGCTTTAGTCCGTGAGGCAGACACTCTGTTTACTTTTAAGGCCAGGCTTAAAACTTTCCTTTTTGATAAAGCTTATAGTTAGAGTGGCTAAGGTCATCCTTAGCTAGCTCTGTAGTTATACTGCTATAGGCTTAGACTGCTGGAGGACAGACTTACCAATTTTCTTCACTCTGCTACTTCCTTTTCTCCTACGACTCTCCAGTTGTATTACAGTACATTCTGTTATTTCGACTGTTAACTTTGTTTTCTCTCAGTGTTTTTCTCTCCATAGAAGATATACCTGGTCTGGTATCCTGCTTGGCTGCAATGCCCTGTTGGACGGGGGGCATCGACTGGGATGATCCTCGCAGTAACTTAACATCCACCGTGTCATGTTATCAACTTTTTACTTTCTGTATCATAGAAAGTTCTCTTATATCAGATCTTCTGTTCCTTCTGTGTTTCTGCTCTGTCTTCTCAAACCCCCAGACGGTCGTGGCAGATGGCCGCTCCTACTGAGCCTGGTTCTGTTGGAGGTCTCTTCCTGTTAAAGGGGAGTTTTTCCTCTCCACCGTCGCTACATGCTTGCTCAGTATGAGGGATTGCTGAAGGATTGCTGTGGTTGGAAAGTCTGCATCAACGGGGTCCAACCTCACACCAATGACTGATACAATCAGCTGGGATTCCTTAAATAGGAAACTTTTTAACTGATTGGAATGTTTGTATAAATGTATTGAAATGACTTCTTGTTAAGTGCCTTGAGATGACATCTGTTGTGAATTGGCGCTATATAAATAAACTGAATTGAATTGAATTATTCAGTATGTACCGTGTCATATATGTATATTTCCGTATTTGACCAGTATTTAAAAAAAATCTGAAGGCATTCACAACCTTGATCACTTGGTGCAATTGCGCGAACATTTTCAACTTCATGCACGGAGTACAGGTAACTAAATCAATTTAAAAAAAGATTTCCATGAGAGCATCTAAGCATCACCTCAGACCTGGACAGCGTACTCAAGGCTTCTTGCATACCAGGAGCTCACAGCACGTTGAGGAGTTACTGAGGCTTTGGAGCGCATCGCTCCCAAGAGCCTGGTGTATGCTGCAGGATTTATACCACTGTATAGATAGCTTGTGGCTCAGGAAACGGCTCGTTCAGAGAGTCTTCCGACTTCTGATCGCTTTAATTGGAGAAATGCTCCCTGATTTCAAAACTTTGGCTGAAGTCGGGCTTAATTCCAGTGTCCAGTGTAGCAGTGGAGCGGGGATTCAGCCTCCAGAACGACATCTAAACCCCCTTGAAACGTCATCTGTTTGGGGCAAAAATCCAAAACCTCTGACAATAACCTCTGCAGCAACCCCACTGTTTGATTACATACAACAGTCGGCACATTTCAGTTGCATCCAGAGGAGGAGGAACAGAAATTATTTAAAATGAATTTAAAATGAATAAAAGTAATTTTAAAAATTGACAGGTAAAAAAGATGGATGTGGATGGGCATGACATACCAGGGGGACCATATTACCCGGATGCACAATGGGAAGGACGAAAGCCAGCTGAGGCAGCATGATGCATTGGGCAATGTTCCGCTGGGAGACCTTGTTTTCTGCTATCCATGTGGATGTTAACTTTGAATCATAACACCAAGGTTAGCAATACTGCAGACCAAGTGCAACCTTTTATTAAAAAGGTATTCTCTTATAGCTTAGGCCTCTTTTATCAGAATAATGTACCCCTGCTACAAAGCAAAATGGTTCAGGACAGGTCTAACGATTTTGAGATGTTGACCTGCCCTCCAAATTCCCCATGTCTCAATCTAATAAAGCACACCAAACTCTGGCTGAAGCTTACAGACAAGGATCTCTGGTTGGCTTGACTTGTTCCTTAGAGAAAACAACACAAACACAAATGCTTTGAACAGAACACACTAAATCCAGGTTATTTTATTCCTTCATATGATAAGACAACTGCAAGATATTTGTGGTTTGAATTCCTGGAAAACAAGTGCTTATGACCACTTGATAAGGTTAAAAGTTTAGCTCCCTTATATCATAGTATATTTGTTACATTAAGAAAACTAAGAATACAGGTTCAAAAAGTAACATCTACAGCCAAGGAAATGCAGTGCATTCACAGCAATGAAGTCTGGGTCATGAATCCAACACAATTAAAATGGTTTACTGATCGTTTCTAATTCTATTTGTAGCTTGTAACTAAGCACTCTCCTACCCTTGGAGCTTAATTTTTGGTGATTTGTTCATCTCTTTGTGCTGCATGATGAGCGCAAAATTGGCCGTGGCATTGACTTGTCACTTACGATGTCTAAAGGAGTGATCAGAGAACCAGAGCTGACATTCTTGTCGTGAAACACAGCCGAGGTGAGACCAATGAATAGTGAAGGAGACCCGTGTGCTAATCCTACAATCAGCGGTGTCTCCACGGAGGGGTTTAGCAGGAAAGCAACAGCTGCAGTGGTGCGCTGGTCAGACCAACAAAGCCCGCAGGTCATCTGGCAGAGGTTTAATCAACACCCAAATCACAGCAGCTCTACCGGGAGGATTTACTTCAGTGCTGCTTTTATGCCTGTTGTCTTGTGCTTTTACAAGAAGGCGTTCATACACTTGTTAAAGGCTGGCATTGAAATAAGGAATAAGCTTTGCTGACCGTGTCATTAAGGGAGAGAAAACGTTATTCACATCAAGGTTGTTTTTTAATTTTTATTTAAAACTTTCATGTCATGAAGCCGGTCCGGCATAGCAAATATAGCTGAACACATTTAAAAAGAATATCTTTTCATTTATGCATAAGTGTTACGTTTGCATAAATATGACGAGACTTTAGTGTTTACCGAGAAGGGAGAGGAAGAGTTTTCTCCACTATAAATCCTATAAAACTGCATGCACTACAAAATACCAAATATGGTACGAATTGTTATTTGCTGCATCTTTTTGCCACTGGTGGGCTAGCATGACTTAAAGCTAACAAGGTTGCTAACTCCTCAGTCAGGAAAGCAGCTGTTCCAACAGATGAAGACATCAACATCAAATTTACATATCTGCTCATGTGCATAGTGGTTGTAGTTGGTGAAGGAAAGAGAAACAAGGTAAGGTGAAATAAAAGGCAGTCGAAAAATAGAAGAAAGATTTTGTACAACAAATAAAACTTTCTTCTGTGTATCACATTTCTCCTCTGATATGCAAGCTTAGGACTGGCAAATGTCCTTTTTGTCAGTCTGAAAATGGAGAGGTGAACGTCTCCTGCTCTGACTACAGCTGGGAGGAACTACTGAACAAGGACTGGGTGATCATTCTGTGCTTTGAGCATTGTGTATGTGCGCAGTGTTTGCTGTCCAGTAGTGTCAGATCCACTCCTTCACCTATTGCACTGTGAGATCGCGGCATTAGGTTGGTATTCTCAGAACAGTAACTGACAGAGACTGAATGTTGTTTGGCCAATGATAGCCGATAATCAGGTGGTGCCCCGACTTGTTAGTTGGACTGAAATAATATAACTCAATATAATAGTATTATAAACACAATTATTAGTAAATATATAACTTATTAACCATAACTAGAAAAGCACCCCCCCCCCATGACAGTGATCCAGATTACCCCCAATATCTAATCAGTCGTTCCTGGTCCCACTGCAGATATTTCCTGAAACTTTAATCAAAATAAGTCTAACTTTAGCAAACAAACAAACCCTGGCAAGAACATAACTTCCCTGGCAGAGGTAATACAAGTGATTCTTTCCTGACTCTTTGACAAATAAGCCAGTAAATATAGAATACAATTGTTTCCCAATGCTATCTAAACTTGCTTTTAAAACTGAGTAGTCATTAAACTTGAGATGACGCAATAATAAATGCAACCCTGTACCCTAAAATTTTAACACAACAAATAAACTACAAATGCACGAGTGCAGACCACCGCCAAGGCAGCCCAGTCCTAACCCTAACAGCCCCCTCCCGCCAGACGTTGATTCAGATCACCCCGCAAATCTAATCACGTGTTCCTGGTGCCACGGCGGACATATTCTGAAAATGTAATCAAAGTCCGTCTATTGTTTTTTGAGTTATTATGCTAACTAACAGACAAACAGAAAACATAACCTCCTTGGTGGAGGTAAAAATTAATAGTTACTTAAGCCAAACTTTGTTGCCAATCCTTGCAGCAGATTTTTGAGAAAAAAATCATAATTTTATGATAAAAAATAATTGTTTTGAAAAATCATAAATTTTGTTCATAACTTAAAAAGATAATGGGTGATTTTGTCAAATTACAAATGACAAGATGCTGTCATGTTATGCTCATATCAATTGCTCATTTGCAAGAATTTTCTTCAATAGCTTAGATGCCTGCAATAGGTTTGTCAATCAGAGTCTTTGTTGATCAATATTTATTTAAAGTCTCCATGATGCTTCGGACAGAAGGCTTTGCATATCAGGTATTTAATAAATCTTATCGTGAACCAAAGGAACAAATTATACCACAAATCACAGTACAGATCCAGAGACGCATTCAATCCCTCTCTCTGCTATAATTACTGGGGATCAGGTTTTATCAGCGGCAGACGTCAACCCTGAGATCTCAGCAAAAATTAGCGAAGAAAAGTCCACTGCAAATACGAAGAGGAGGCACGAGCGAGCTCTGAAAAAAAAAAAAACATCAGCTAATGTTGAGTGAGGGATTATCAGCTGGATGTCAAATGCCTTGCTTCAAACACAGGACGTATGTAAGAACCAAAGGAAGGCTCGATTGTGTGCTGGCCCTTATCTTTTGTCTGAACTTTCAGAGAGACAGCTTTGAATCCAGGCAAAAGGTTGTCCAACAGCTTACGCTTTTTGCATTTTATTTGAAGATTTGCTGTGATGCGGTGGATCAAGGGATCACAAGGCAGATATTCTAATTCAATGTACTTCTAAGAGATCCTCGATAATATCCCTTTGCTCAGAAGAATTTAATATGGGAGGACTACTAATACTCACCTAAAGGGATATCTAACAAACGGTGAAGAATGATTATACTGTACTTCACTGTGATACATACACAAGCATAATAATACCACTGCCTATAATTAGTCATGCTGCATTTGTGGCTTTTATCAACCACTTCCACTGAAACTAATTGGCTGTTCCAACTGTGTTAGCCACTCAGTACAGTGGGGAGAATAGGGGGGGCTATGGTTGTTTCTTATCAGGGAAAGGAACCCTGCGTACAAAGTGCCGAATCAAGACATTGTTTCCATTCTCACTAATCACTTCTCTTTGCTAAACATTCACAACCCTGTGGCTTAAAAGCATTTCACAGCAGTCAAAAAAAAAAAAAAAAACTCCAAAACCTTTTTCAAGTCTACCAGAGGTCACCCTTGCTCATGCACAAGCTTGCATGTTATCTACTTTGCGTAAGATGTGAGGACATGTGTAATCAAAGCAACACCCAGAGCGGACTATGTAAATCTAAAGTTTCTAGCGTCTTTTGTGAACCCTAATTATTTAAATGAGGAACAAAAAAAGAATAAAACGGTCACCGTCAGGCTGAATAGTAAGTAGGGGGATCCTGTTAGTGTGTGCTCTAGCTGCAGATTTCTTCACTTCTTTTTTTTCAGTTTGAACAAGTTCTATGAGCAAATTTCACTTGAATAGCATTATGTACAATTGTATAAGTAAAAAAAAAAACATTAATAGGCCCTACTTTGAACAAATACCACCTGAGCTAATTACAACAGAGTGTAGTTGTGTCAGGAGCCTCTGGACGGGCGGCCGTCAGAGCGGGAGTTTTGCCGTGTTCCACACGCAGATGGCGAGGACGCAGATGGATCGGCGGCGGTCGGGACGAGGCTGGGATCCTGGTCCGGACTGGAGAGGTGAGTTTGTGCGTAGGAACGCGGATCTAGAGCTTTTAGTCACGAGAGAGAAAACGATGACTGAGCGAGGATGACATGGGAGCGGTGTCCTTTGAATTCCTGAGGGAAAGTATCTAGCCAATGGTTGGAGAGGAGACCATCAGGCACGGCTGTTATGAGCTGAGCCTGATGTCTTCTTGACAAGTTGTTTCTGTTTGTCATACAATAAGCTCACATATTCTAGATATAACCATAGGAACAGCAATCAAATCCTTGACTGGTCTGAATATATAACATTTGATTTTTTAAATAAAAAACCTGTAAATCAAACACCATTGTTAAGACAAAATTTAAACCTGATGTTTACACATGAAAATAAAAAAATCCTCAGGCTAAACTTTTCTTGTTTTAGGTCAGTTGGAATTGAATTTATCAAAATGTCATATGAATCTTTTAAATGAGCTTTTTTAAAATCATAAATGTACACACACTAAGGTTGCTATATCCTTACGCAATTTGAGTGAGCCTAAAGAATTATGTCAAACCTTTCTCACAGGTTAATTAAAACATCTGAGAAAAATGGAGGAACAACAGGAGGATGCATTTTAAAGGCAACACCTAAAAACACACTTCCTCCTCGTGTGACATCACATAAAAGTCTAAAGAAAAGGTTTGTACAAGCTAAGTGGTAACATAACATGTCCTGGATACAGCAGCTATGTCATTTGAAATGGGCCAAATACCAGTAAACTGCTGCGAAAAGCTTGTGGAAGGATACCTAAAATCTTTGACCCATGTCAGTGAGTTTTAAAAAGTAATTCTACCAAATACTAAGGAAATGTAGTAGAACTTAAAAATAGCACATCAAAAAACACTTGTCTGACCCTAATCACACAGATCAGCTTTTATTATTTAAAAAAAACTTAAGATGTAGAGCTGACCAGTGTACAAATGTATGAGTACTATTCAGATTTGACAAAACATTGTGTCATTTTGGGGGGTTATAAAAAAAAAAAAACAATCTCAAGCTATTCTTCTGGTGTAATTAGTATTTTCATTAGTATTTTCATTTTGTATCTTGTGCAGTTCACATTTTCCCATTAATTAGCGGTTATGAAGACCCCTCTTTGTAAGGTTCTTATTTTGTAAATGTTCTTAATCTGCAAAATAGATTTTTCTCCTTTCTTCTCAGCTGCTACATGGTAGATAAACACATCTGTTGCATGGCAGATTCTTCACATTTGACTGACGTTTACTGCTATATTACAAAGCTTTTTCTAAGAAAAAGTACGATTCTTCCAAACATTAATCATAATTCCCTTGTTGAATGGTGAGTTTTCAATTCAATTTAGTTAATTTATAAAACGGCGGTTCACAAGAAATCTCTGTTCATAAAAAAACATAAACAAAAAAAAATCCAATTTATGTACTAGTCATATAGAGATTTAAAGTAAATTGCATACATTACACTCTGGTCTATATTTTTAAACAACTGAGTCAAGTTCATCTGATTATTACAAAATGGTTAAACGCTTTCTTTCTAAGGAAACCCTGATGATTCTAATGAATTACTGACTTGCGGCAGAGGACAGTCAATTTCATGGAGTCGTTAACTCTGCGGCACTCCGTCATGGTGAGCATGCACATAATGACAGTAGAAAGAAAAACTCTAAACAGCTAGAAACCTCCAGTAGAACCTAGCTCAGTGTGAACATACACAAAAAAAAAAACATAGAAGCACTCATTTAGTATTATTTGCCGACAAAAAAGTAAGTTGACAGAACCAGTAGCTCCTTCAATGGCTTCATTTAGAGGATAAACAGCCAAACGTGTTAGGTCTGAGCAAGTTCTAAAATCTGATGGATAGAAAACAGTACACATGAATTTTAATGATTATTCTGTATATGGGATACATTTTTAGTCCAAAGGTTTAAAAATACGAGTTAAATCGTGATTTAGCTGAAACACTCGGGACTTTACCCATGTTTGAACAAGTTGAAATATATTATTTATTGCCTGAGCAGCTATATCTCTTGGTAAATTAAAACCTGAATGATCCCCTATTTTTTTTTTTCCATCTTGCAGCTGTGTTTGAGGATTCACCCATTTCCAGATTTTTTTGTAGAGCATGTCTGAAATCCAAAAGAAAATGCTGCTTTGGAAGCTGTTATACCTAGGCGCAATGCTACTTGACGCATTATTGGCTGGGATTTGTAAGGCAGAAAATACAGGAGCAGAATTCATTTTCCTTAGTGCTGATTGGCTGTACACCAAACAACGGAAATAAAGAAGACTGTACAGATGGTTTCCACTGTGTGTATTGTTGTATTCTACTTTTTTGGGGCTATTTTTTATTATGCAGTACATATGTTTTAACTATATCTTTAGTAAGCGTTTAGAGGTAAATAGGCCTGTTTATATTATTCAGGGTAGTAAAACATGACTGTCTACCAGTATTTTATGGGGGTAAGGTTTTAAGTAAATAAACTCTTGGGCAAAGATATGAACTAAAAGCAGGGAGGATGGGTTATAACTCTAGTTCATGGTACGGCTATAAAACCAGGTCAGGAGACCTGGAGAAAATGTATGACTTGTTAAGATGTAGGAGGAGGAGAGAGGAGTCATGTGATATTTTTCTTTGTTCTTCTTTAATAAAAATGGTACACCCTTGTAGAGAAGGGAGTCAGATCTTTTCTGGCTCCCATCTGCAGGTGCGTCCAGTGTGAAACAGATATCTGTTGTTGTGTATGTGTTATTTTACTCTCTGTCTCTCAGTTCTGGGTCTTATTTTGAAACAGTTCCCGCCGGGGTTTTGGAGTTCGGCGCCCCCACCTCTCTGAGTAGAAAATGAGTTGCCGACAATATAGGTTACGAAGCCGACAAAATGGTGGAGGATGCGGGCATTAATTTGGTTTTGAGTTTTCTCAGGGCTGAGAGAGATTGAGTGTGAGTAATGAGTGTGGCATAACTGATTGATACATGTGTTTGTGGCATTATAGTAATTTTGTGTTTTTTCTTTGAGTTCAACAGAGAATCAGAGAGCGACTGGATTGATCCTTGCTAATCAACACCCGGGTGGTTTTGTATCAATCTGGAAAAGCGCTAACACCAAATTAATAGGTATTGATCGATTTAAACGTTCTCCATTTAATGTTGACGTGTTGTTCTTTCGGTTGAGGGCCGACCAAAGTGCGGACCAGAGCTTGAGGGTTGGCCGCCTCGCCTCCGGTAGGACGCTATCGAAGTTTCTCCAAGGCTGGCAAACGAATAGTAGACGGCAGCAGAGTGTGTGTGCTCTCTGTTGTCCAGGCGGATTCCCTTGGAGAGGCCGGCGTATCTTCCAAACGCACGATTGAGCCACGTGAATTGGATTGTGTTTAATGGTCCGGCTTTAGGTGGC
The DNA here is from genome assembly GCA_963556495.2 of Valencia hispanica. Lineage (NCBI taxonomy): Eukaryota > Metazoa > Chordata > Actinopteri > Cyprinodontiformes > Valenciidae > Valencia > Valencia hispanica. The sequence continues at coordinate 12,492,941 of OY747701.1, forward strand.
TCCGGTTGAGGTTAGTGGTTGATGAAATTGTAAAATTGCTGTACTTTTTTTTTCTTTCTAGTGTGAGTGTGTGTGATTGGAGAAAGTGGAGGTTACGGAGGGGAGCTACCAAGTAGCTCTTTGCACACCGGCCTCATATAAACTTCTCATTTAGGGGAACTAACTGACTGAATCTAAAACCATAATTCCTCTGCGAATCTTAAATGCCTAGACAATGCCCGCGCTTCTTGTATAGACAATAAGCGTAGAAGCTTGACATTGTAGAGGAATAAGGGAATATCATTTTCAGTCGGCTAAAGTACCACCATAGCTAGCTTACGGCTAACACACAGTGTGGATGAGTCTCGCCTGGGATAAAGGCGTTCAACCTTGTGCAACTACGTAAACACGTCTAAAGCATTGTCTAACACATATATATAGGACTGTTATTATGGATAACTGGTAGTAAACTCTTTAGAATATATATAAAATAACTTTTTTATTGTAACGGAACGGTCACGTTTGGCTTCCGGTTGAGCTAGGTTGCTCATGGTTACAGCTAATCTCTAGTAGCTTAGCTTCCGAACTGTATTTATTTGGCTCGGTTAAACAGTCATTCGAGTATTGGTGGCGAAGTGTGGTTTTGTTGGAGGCATTTTGTTCTTGTCTTTGGTTGGTTTACTTATGAGTACGGTTTGTTAAGTTTAGCATCGTAGTGAAGAATTAGCCATCTGTGCGCCGGCTTATTCATCCCGCGGTGTGACCCGGAAGTTCTGTTGGGCCTGACTTGATCAGTCAGTCCGGTGGAGTTTTTTTGAGCAAACTGTTGACGATTTTGTGTTGCAAAGCGAGTTTTAAATGTATTTCTTTCGGTATATGTTTTAATGATAAATAAAAATTGCTTTATATTGGGAGAATTCTATTTCTTCGTGTGATTCGCCGAAGTGTGCGTCCCAGTTTTGGCGCCGGCCGGACTCCATTAGGAATTCTTTGATTTTTAGACGAAACGGCAATAATCTCCGTATATAAATAAATTAATGATAAGATAAACAGTGCTTTATAAACCTTTTTAGCTTTCCTTCGTTTCGGCTTTGCCTAAAACATTATTAAGGTTAATGTTGCATGACTAAATAATACATAAACCCCTTCACTATAAAAAGAAATAAATGAAAATTAAATAAATAAAAACTGTGCCTGCCTTTACTGTAAACTGCATTAATATTGGGATAAATTTGGGCCTACGAATTGATAGTTTATCAATTAAAATAAATAATTTACAGAGTTAATACAAATAACCTACTTTGTTAAATTTTAATCCATTTTGGATTTTGTTACGAATTTTCAATGGCAGCCGAATATAAATTACTCCCTGCTCCACAGGGACAGGAGTGGCGCACTTTAGATGCCCAATTGTTAGTATACAATTCTAAATTATATTCTGTTTTAGTTGATAAGCCCGGTAAAAAAGATAAAAACCAGTTCCAGGGCCTTATGACGGCCATGTGGGCTCGTCATGGTGCCCGAGGGGATGATAAGCGGAGTCTCTCACAGATGTGTTTTGAGGAAGGAAAACTTTTTGCAGATAAGGCTAAAACAGCAAAGAGCATCACTGGTGCTAAAATGAGACACTTAAAAGCTGAGAACATGTGGAAAACATGGGGTTTAACAGGACAGGGTATTGATCATTTGTGTGTTACTGCAGAAAATAGTTTTTTGGTAGACCATACTCCTCCCCCGTACCAGCCCATGTACCCCATGTTGACGACTTCTGGTCAAACACATATTTCATGGGGGTTGGAGACAGACAATGGCGAGATTGTACTTCAAAACACGCAGGGTGACGCACAGAGTTCACCATCTCCTTGTGCGCCATCCCCGGTGGGCACCTCTCCTACTCCCCCCCTTCCTTCAAGCAGTGCAGTGTTGCACTGGAGTGGCCTCCCACAGAGGTCTGTAGCCCATAAACCATTGACTAATAAACCACGGGGTGATCTAAAGGTAAAAGATGAGGGACAAGATTATAAATTGCGTTTTGAAGTCACCGGTAAAGGGATTGTAGAACACACTGGGGAGGAAAAGCGACAGCTACTAAACTTAGTTAGCAACAAAGCAGAACAGGACACTGATAAATTGTTCTTGGCGTATAATGCTAAATTGATGGACGAGATGGAGCAGCACGAGCACAGGTTAACTAAAGTTCAGCGACAGATGGATGAGGTGCTGCAGGATCAGGAAAGATTAGCATCTGTGGTAAGGGGGCAAGCTGCAGACCTTCCAGGGAGTGCCAGCCCCAGTCAACGTGATGAATGTGCAGCAGTTTTACAGGTTGACAATGTGCAGACGTTGGTGGACAAGGAGAGTGAGGGGCCATTTAAAGATACCAGATCTAAGTTACCACTGGGGGCATGTGGGGGCCCTGATTTAATGCTTCCTTTAGTGGGAGCATCGGATGGTTCAGTAATTTACAAACCATGGAAGATGGCTGACGTATCTGCCATCATTCTGCAACTCCCTGCTTTGACTGGTGGAGGAAACTGCTGGATAAATAAATTAAATCAGCTGACTTCAGGGCAAACCCTAGCGGTGGGAGATTGGAAAGCCATTATGGGTAGGATGTTGACATTGACAGATTATAATGAGATGATGCTCCAGTGCCAGCTAGCACGTGTACTTGATGAAGCCCCCTTCACGCATCATGCACATGATCTTGCCGAGTGGGTCAGAAGAAAATATCCTACTCCGCCCGCGTCTAAAATTTTGAAATTTCCCTGGTCAACTGATGTTACTCCCGCAGAACATATGGCAAAATGTAAAGATAAATGGGTTGCCGTTACTGGGGAACACCCCCGAGATCCGGGGAATAATCGGATTTGGTTTAGAGAAGCAGTTTTAGCAGGCATGCCAGAGTCTGTTGCTACATTAATGAAACGGAATCCTGATTCACACATTTATGATCAGCCTACATGGGAAAGACACGTAACATATTATTTACAAGACGTGCAAGATTCTGCGTTAAAGGACGCTGAGGAGAATAAGAACATGGAGACTGCTTTGTTAAAGCTACAGTTAAAAGAGGCTCAGAATAAATTGACTGACTTGTATCAGTCTAAAAAAGTGAAGCAGATGGTGGCTGAAGCAGCACCTACTGTTGGATCAGCGACAGTGCTGCCTTCTTTTCCTGTGATGTATGCTGGAGCTGCGCCGAATCCCGCCATTTACTGCTCCTTATAGGACATGGCAGCCCCGTGGCAGGTCGCGTGGCAGGGCCAGGTTTGGGGATTTTGGCGGCATGGGGAGAGGGCAGCCAGGTGCTAACGGTTGTCGCAGGTGTGGCTCCAATGAACACTGGGTGAGGGAGTGCCCACACCCACAAGGGGGCGCTATACCTCCCGGTCAGCCACCTCTACATATGGCTCCGAATCAGCATATGGCTCCTCCCTCCTACCCAGGAGGACAGAGTGGGCCTCAGTATTGACAATACCCACAGAGTACCTTAGTGAGCAGGACTAAGGGGGATCCGATGCTCACAATGGACGTACATGGACATTCATTGCCATTCCTTGTCGACACTGGTGCTACTTTCAGCACGTTGGACAGAGTTTTACCAGACGTCAATTTTTCTGGGAACACAGTGTCTGTAATGGGAATCTCTGGGGCTCCAATGATTCTCCCTCTCACTCAACCATTGCCTGTTTCAGTGGGAGATCAAAGATTATCACATCCTTTTGTCATTGCTCAAACCACGCCTGTCAACTTGTTAGGCAGAGATCTGCTTATCAAACTTGGTGCTTCGATCCTATGTACTCCTGATGGACTTATGGTGACTTTTCCGAATGGACATATGCATTGCTGTGACACCATGAGTGGTCAATTTTTGCTGAAGGATGACACTTCACAAGTGGCTGATATTTTCTGGGCCAGATTGACTACGATGTCTGCACATGAATCTTCTGCGGCTGAATTTCTGAGATGCTGGAAGCCTTGGCTGCTTGAACTCCAGCCTTTTGTTCCACCGCCTGATCCATTCCATGTGACCTTCCTCTATGAGAGGGGCGATTTTACTTTATATCAGGAACAATTTGAAACAGAACTTGAAGGCCAAAGTTGGTCTGTGGCTTCGGGTCCATGCTTTGTGGGGAAGGAGGGTGTTGCACTGTATGCTGATCTGACTTCAGAGCAGCATAAATGGTATATGATGGAAGCTGAAGCGCTTCCACACATATCGCTTTTGTTGCATCCGAAACATCAAGCTAAAGATTTGGGGGGAATGGTTAAAAGGGGAGTTGAATTAAAGGATTGGGTTCCTACCCAGATACCTTCAGTCTCTTTTTCTCCTTCTACTCAGATGTACAAAATAGACACGCAGCTCTCAGATACTACCATTCTGGAACATTTGCAGCTTTCTAGAAATCATGGCAGAGAAAAAACAGATCATCCTGATGCAGTGGAGGCCTTAAAGGTCGTGCCTGACTCTTTGTGGTCAGATGGTCCCACTGATGTCGGTCTAGTGCAAACCACACCCATCACATTTGAGATGAAACATTCTGATCCAATCTGGCGTCCGCAGTATCCACATAAACCTCAGGCTGAGGAAGGTATTGCAGACACTATTGCAGGCTTACTTGAAGTTGGAGTTTTAGAACCATCAAACTCTTCATATAACACCCCTATTCTTCCTGTGGAAAAACAAGGTACTGGTAAATACAGAATGGCACATGATTTGCGTGCTGTCAATGAGGCCCTTAGAACCCCTCCCATTTCTACACCGAATCCGTATACAGCTCTGGCATCCCTGACTCCTGATTTAAAATGGTTTACCTGCATAGATTTGGCTAATGCATTTTTCTGTTTACCGCTCCATCCTTCTGTCAGGGATATTTTTTCATTTACATTCAGGGGCAGGAAGCTACGTTATAGTAGGCTTCCGCAGGGCTTTGCTTTATCTCCAGGTATTTTTAATCAGGTGTTGAAGCAGTCATTAAGCACTGTACAGCTCCCTCCAGGCTGTGTACTGACCCAATATGTGGACGATTTACTTTTAGCATCCCCTACTGTTGAAACGTGCATAGAAGCTACTCTAGTTGTGTTGCAACATTTGGGAAAAGAGGGATTCAAAGTCTCCCGCGATAAGCTTCAGTTGGTCAGGCAGGAAGTCCAGTTCCTGGGGCGAAGGCGCTGGACTGACTGACACCCACAAGAATGCTATTTTGGCTCATTCTAAGCCTCTCACTGTTAAATCAATGCTGTCATTTCTGGGACTGACAAATTTTTCCAGACATTATGTGCCTAATTACACAAACCTTACCACACCACTCAGGGCTCTTGTAAATGCTCATGGTATGAAAAATCTGCATGCTAAATTAGAATGGGACATACCAGCTGAGGAGGCATTTATTAAGTTAAAACAGGCTCTAGCACAAGCAGCTGATTTAGCCACTCCTGACTATACATGTCCATTTTTTCTTAACACATCAGAAACAGATGGGGTGGTTAATGGGATTTTGTTTCAGAAAAAAGGTGGTCAGAGACACATTCTTATGTATTTTAGCATAAAGCTGCAAGCTATTGAAATGAGACAGCCGCCTTGCACGAGACATGCAGCAGGAATTGCACATCTAGTGGAAAAAACATCACACATTGTCAGGGGTTATCCACTTAATATTTTGACATCTCATGGAGTCATGGCATTGGTTAATTCTGAGACGTTTACTCTCTCTACTTTGCGTCAGCAGCGGATTAGCAGAGTTTTGGAGGCACCAAACATTATTTTTACGCATGAAGGAATAAACATGGCTGACCAAATCACCACCTCTGGGGAGCAGCATGACTGTGTCAGGCTGAATTCTGTTGCTCAAAAAATACGTCCTGATTTACGGTCTGATCCTTTACCTACAGGTTTTGTGCTCTATAAAGATGGTTGTTGTTTTAGAGATGCAAAGGGGCAGTTGAGATCAGGTTTTGCAGTTGTTGAGCAAAATGGGGATTCACTACAGACTGTCGTTTCAGGGAAGCTGGACGGCAAGCAGAGTGCACAGCGTGCTGAGATAAGGGCTCTTATTGAAGCATGCAAATGGGGCAGAGATAAAGACATCACGATTTACACTGATTCAAACTACGGGTTTTCTGTTATACATTATGAATTACCACAGTGGAAAAGAGCAGGTTTTGTTACTGCTACTGGTAAGCCTATACAGCATCATGCAGATATTATGGAGCTGTTGGATGTTGTACAGTTACCAGCTAACCTCGCTGTTCTTAAGTGTAAGGGTCACAGCAAGGCTGACACTGTTGACGCGTGGGGAAATAGTGCAGCAGATTTGGCGGCGAAAGGAGCAGCAGGTTACCTGTCACATGTCCACACGCAGCTGATTGTCACGTCAGCACAGGAAATGTCAGACAGTTTTGCTGAGGAAGTAAAGTTGGCACAGCAGGCTGCTGCGTCGCAGGAGATAACTGTGTGGAAGGATAGAGGTGCGATTTTTTCTGATGGCTTTTGGCGTGGGCCTGATGGCCGTTTGGTTTAACCTGCCGCGTTAAAACCCACCCTTTTTCAGGAGGCTCATGGTGCGGCGCATGTGTCATACACTCAGATGAAATGTAATCTTTGTTTTTGGTGGCATCCCTTCCTGCCACATTTAATTAAGCGTTTTTTGAGTGAATGTGTGGTGTGTGGTCAATTTAATCCTAAGCCTACTATCAAGCCAGAAATGGGCGCCTTCCAGGACTTGTGCAGGCCTGGCGAGGAGGTCGTTATCGATTATACAGATATGGTGACCCCTGTTAGAGGTTTCCGTTACCTGTTAGTGATGATTGATCCACTGACCTCGTGGATTTCAGCTTTTCCTGCTAGACGGGAGGATGCTCAGACAGTGGTGAAATCTTTGATTAACCACTGGTTTCCGTGCCATGGCTTTCCGACTAGGATCAGGTCTGACAATGGCACACATTTTAAAAATAAACATCTCCGACAGGTTGAGGAACAGATGGGAATAACCCACAAGTTCGGCACTGTTTACCATCCGCAATCCCAGGGCGTCATCGAGCGTTCTAATTCAACTTTAAAGTTAAAGCTGGCGAAGAT